>CM060478.1:15734392-16415226 GCA_030544235.1 Lepturacanthus savala
TTTTCACCCGCGATCAAGTTCTTTGGGGAAATGAGCTAATGAAATCGGAATGTGTCTTATCAGAAATATATCGGAACGCATATGGATTTTGAAACTGGTGACTAAATGTTTCTCTCTCCCAGTAATCTTGAATCTCTTTATCAGTGAGGTTTCATTTGATTCCTCTGGACGTTACTGACAATAAAAGAACAAATATCCGCTGATCCAATATACAGTATTACATTTTGGGAATTTATTCCAGTTTTCCAAAGAGGAAAGATCAGTGGAGAAATGTGTAGAGACTGCATGAAACCCTTACTCTTTGAACTGACAAAGCCTGAAATTTACTGCTGATGATTTGAACTCTGTTGATTTTGGATAAGTTATAATACATTGGCAACAAAATCACACATTTTTCTAAAATAAGTAAAAAAAAATAAATAAAAAAAAAAGATAAAAACAGAAAAAATAAATGGTTACCAGATTATCTATTTTAGATAATTCATATGAATTTCGAATAATTGTGAACTGCTTTTTCGTGCAGTTACACATAGCATAACACACAAACATACACACATTACACACCCACCTTAATCAGATTTGACAAGTCTACCTCAACAGAAAGAGACCATTATATAATGTCCTGGAGAGTCAAAAGAATTTCTATTAGTTGCAGCATGCCTCTCTCTGCCACCACACAAGGTACCATTAAAACAGCATTAGACAGTAAGCCAACATCCTTCTGGTCTGAACCACTAGACCACCTGTCTGCAGGAAGGGAGAACTGAGAGAGTTGTACATTAATTTAGAGGCAGAGAGAAACAGAGAGAGAGAGAGAGAGAGAGAGAGAGAGAGGAGGGGGGGGCGACTGTATAAGGACTGTACTGGCTCTGAGCCTTGGAAGCCTTACACAGTAAAATGCATAAAAGATGTTGCGTTTTAGATTGTTTTTTGAGCATGTTTGCGGATGAGTTTAAGTGTGCCATGTAGACTCCATTTAAAAACCCTAAAGCAGGCCAGGGACTTATTTTCTCCCTGTAATAAAATCGGAACAACTTTTTACATGTGGCACACACATAGTCGAGGCTCGCTTTCCACAGCATTCTTCTCATTTACATGCATAATTGCTGGAACTAAAAAGGCGGTTTCAGTTGGCTGAGTAATTTATTTCCTCAGTCATAATAAATGTGATTGATGAAGCAGGATTGTTTCAGTAATGTTCTAAACCGCTGCGACATGGAGTCTGAACCAATTGACAATGCTTCTGAGATGTGAAATCACTGCTGCTTTTCCTTTTTTTTTCCTGAGACACATTCGCATCCAGCCACTTTCATTTCAAATCATTTTATTAAATGTCATATGAGGGAATGTGTCTATGTGCACAAGGGACATTTGAGGATGGCGCCATATATGCAACAGTCTGTTGGAGCAATTCACGTTAGCGTTTGTTTGTTCGTGTCATTTGAGTCTATTTGTCTTTCCAATCCCTGGACTATAATGACTGGATTGTGTTTGTTCCTTGTTGATGTGCTGTTATATATTGTCTTGTATATTATTGCCTGATTATTGCTTGCTGTTGTTGCTGTACGCCTTGTGGATTTAATAAAGTTTCATTTTGTCTTGGAGAATTTTGATGAAATCAATATAGTTAATATGACAATGTGTGTATGCTCTTAAAAATACACTTTTATTTCATCTCATATCTGGCTAACATTCAGGTTTAATTTAACAAGCTTTTGTTGAAGGTGCTTTTTTTATTTCAGGCCCTTGTATCTCCGTCATCGCTCACAGATCACTAATCAGATTGCATCCATCTCTCTTTTCCTGCATGTTTATCTAGATAGGCTTTCCTCCAGATATGAAATACAATGAAGCTGGAACAGTTTCATAGCCAGAGTGAGACTTATTCTAACTATCAATAAACACAAAGACACGGCTGGACTATGATACAAAGCAAATGTTTTGGTCATTATCATGGGAACAGACAGCGCTCTCACCCAAACAAATCATTCAGTGGTCTCAGCGGTCATGGATCAGATAAACACTACAACAGTACGCTACAACCTCCGTATGATGCAAGCGCTGAGATCGCCAGACTCAATTCTAGTCAATATAATGTGTCAGGGATGATTAATTATATCACTGTGTTACTTCTTCTGCCAACAGCACGGAGGGAAAACCTTGTTAACGGTTACGTCAACAGCCCATTTTATAAAGTTACATTTGTAAGGTCACATTTCTTGGAGTATGTGGAGAGTGAACGAATTTACACCTCAACTGCTACAAATCGGATTTCGCCAACAAACTCAGACCAAACCAGATTTCAGAGCGATACAATCAATACAACACAAATATGAGCAATACAATCTACCTCTACTGCCACTTTGCTGCTTTTACAATTGGATTTTTTTTTTAATTAACCCTTTAAACATTAAGTAGCTTACCATCTACCCACGATGCCCATTGGCTAAATGTAATGGATCAGTGTGTGACAGTTATAATACAGCTTCTCCTCTCTCTGGTCTATATCCCACACTGACTGACAGGCTGACAGGACACAATGGTGAAGTGACAATGACATTCAAAGCTTGTCAGTCGCACCAGGGTGATAAGGTTAGATCCACAGATAACACATGCACAGCACCACCGTCCTGGAGAAAAGGGGGCAGCGGGACAGAAGGGAGAGAGGCTGAATGAGGAGGAGAAAGAATGAGGGGGGGGGGGCTGGATAAGAAAACACCCAGGCTGCTCTCGAGGGACTTTGGCTCTTGGAAACAATCACACTGGCCTCAGTGTCTCCTCTGCAGTGGAAAATGAATAAATTAATAGGTGGAGTAGCAGGCCTCCCATGGGCAGGGCCCTGAAGCCATCTGTGAACGCCATCAGTGTGTCCCAAACCTGCTGTTTCCCCACTGAACCAACATGTCAGGCTGGAGATTTACAGCCACATGGAAAGCCCACACAAACACACACACCCACGCACTGACACCATCCCACACACAAACATCAAAGCCCATTTAGCAGCCAAACATGCATCCACACGTATTTCTAAAGAAGTGCCAGGATGCAAAGGCACAGACAAAACAAATATTGGCACGAACGCATAAGCGGAAAACAAAAGTTAACACTCTCCTCACACACACATGCACACACACATACACACACACACACACACACACACACACACACACACACACACACACACACAGACACACACCAACACTAGGCTGGCAGCAGAGATTTACACCCGTTTGGAAAGACAAGCATCGACCGATAAATAAATCTATTTCCCTGGAGACCTATTGACCTACCCCTCTCTCTTTTTGTCACACAAACAACAGCAGAGGTCAAGGTCAAACAGAGATGAGCGGAAGGCTACACACATTTGTGTGTGTGTGTGTGTGGGCTGATAAGTCAAAGCCCTCTTCGGTGGCAGGGGGTTCGCAGCCTCCATGTTTTGGCTGATAGGTCATGAGCTCTGATCCCATCAGACCCTGACCGATGGGCCAGTCTAGTCAGGTGGGGATGTGACCACTAATTGACATAATCTCCTATTTGTCAGTGTCTTTCCAAATGGACTAGTATAATCAGAGTGGCTCAGAGAGGGTGGAAAGCTGTTATTGTTATGTGGACATTGCCTAGATCCCATACATCGTTCTCCTCCCCTGGAGGACTGAATACAGTGGTTTCTTAAAAGCTACATAGATCCAGAGTTTAGGCTTTCCAATGATTTTTATCGGAATCTGTTGATAAGGTAATATCCGAGACAACCAGGACCAATGGTGGTATCTTGTCACGGAGTGTAAGATAGTTGAAGAAAAAAAATTCTGGTCTCTTTAAAGGAGATATTTCATGCATTTGAAAAGTTGACATTTCAAGTAAAGAATAAAAGCAATAAAAAGAAATCCCACTACTCTATAGGTATATTTTGTCTATATCTTATATGTAGTCTCTGGAGCCAGAAGCTGATGATTCAAATCCTCGCTGATGATATACTCTGATACAACAGCCATGCCAATTCAAATGAATGAAAATATTCACAACTAATTGTAGAATGTCAAAGAATAGGCAAAATATACATTATAGCTTGTCAGCAGCAAACAGGGGCTGCATGCAGTCAACTCACCCTCTTTATGAAACAGTTTTAATGTTTATTCGAAAATAACTACTCTCTGTTTGAATGTAATATTCAGGAAATTATAGGCCAGATTCAGGATTTGGGAACAGCTTAGATTTCAGGGATGTCCTGAATATTTCGAGACATCTGCTCACTCTAGTTCATTGGGAGAAGGACCTTAAAAACACAGGAGCTAATATGGTCTGCTTCCGACAGAGGCTGAACTGAGGAGCTGCTTTGAAGGCCATTATAAGATATGTACTTTTTGTTAAACTTGAAAATGTGCAAATGTGCATGTTGTGTCCTCTTTAACAGCTCCAGAGCAGTTGGCAAAAAAGCAGTTTCCAAAGTGTTGGATGTGGTCAGGCCAACTGTGCAGTCCAAGACTTACCAAAACTAAAATGTGTGCTGGCAAAATCAATAATGGCAAATGAATATGAAAAAGAAAGGGAATAAATGTCCTTTATTTGGTCGTAGATGAAATGCTGTTGCTTTTTTAAGATTTTTTTATTATTATGTTTTGAAAATAAAACACCCATAACAACTTTCCAGAGCCCAAATTGCTTGTTTAGTCCAATAATGGTCCGAAATCCAAATATATTACCTAAAAATCTAAAATGATTAAAAACAGAGGGAAAAACTGTAAATCCTTAGTTAGAACCAGATTCAGTATTCTCACTTTTTGAAAGAAAAGCTTTCATCTTAACCAGCCTTGTTGTGCATTGTTTAAGGCTGGTCTTTGGATGATTTTGCATTCTGCCAACAGACTGCTCACTTTCACCTTCTCTTTATTTATTCCTCTTTTCTCTGATGACAAGCCACAGCCATTTCAATTACATCTCATCTGCACCACACAGCATCTCATAGTTAATCCCAGGAGATCCTCATGCGGATGACAAAACACACATACACTTCACAGTTTAATACTTCCATAACATTCAATTAGCAACCTTGTAAGCATTGCTTGGAAAACACATATGCCTGTTTAGCACAGAAGCTGAAATGATGCTATTGTTTCTTTGCTTCAAGGTTGATAAAACAAAGGAAATGAGATTTTAATGATTTGGTGTAAACACAGCTTATCATCTCCAGTGATGATGCATGATCTCTCCAAAAGGTGTTTAGAATTACTAATACATAAATGATGCATATCAGAACATATCAGAAAGATTTACAAATCAGAGTGAGAATTTTTGCAATAAATCCCACTGCAATAAATATTCACACACTGTAACCAAAGTCCTTAAAAATTCCCTGCTGGTATTTGTCCTTGGTGTGAATACAGACTGCACAAGCTTAATCATCTGATTCCTTTCCATGAGCAGATTGCTCACCCCAAAAAAAAGGTCTGTACTTTTCCCCCGCTGCCTAAAAACAATAACCCCCACCAAACGCAGCTCCAACCAACCAGATTCAGAGCAATCCCTCTTCGGCGTTTGAAGTGTTTATGGACATTAATGATCCAACATTTCAAAAGAGCAGCACATGTTTGGCATAGCAGAGCACTTGGGCAAGAATGGAAATGGAAAAAGTTTCATCAGAAGGGTTGTGTTGTGTTATAGTGTGGGGATGTGAGGGTTGTGTGGTCTGGGTCGGATGAGTACCCCTGGGATGTCAAAATATCAACTGTCCGACCGCAGAGACATCCAAGGCATGGAATGAAAAACAGGTGTTTAACCAGACATGAGAGCTTCTTGGCAGAAAATACAGATGTCAAAATGCAAAGATGTTATGTTGTACTTCTGGTATACATGCTACACATGTGACATATGGTAAAAGCAGCACAAAGACATGTCCTGCAAAATATCAGGCTTTAGGTTACAGAATGGGAATCTGAGAAAGTGAATTCTTTAAAAAGATCTGCAGCCCATTTTAAGTGTAGTATCATATTTAAACCATATAAATAATCAATATTTTTCAGGTCTAATCCTTCGAGGCAAAAATAGGGGGGAAAAAACAGACAAACAAAACAGCTCTGTACCACCGCAGAGGCAGGACAGATGTAAATGATTTACGTTCTTTTTTTTATTGTTTTTTTTCTGCTCAGCTTACATGATTTCGGAAACTTGTGATCCTCTTGAACATCTCCTGAATAGAAGGGGGAAATGAACTCTGCAATCTATCTGCCATAGATTGAGTGTTTCTCACATGTTCTGCATACTGATCTCTGGCCAAGACAAGCACAAGGTCAATCGGTTCGGTAGACCGATCCCCTGTCCTTGTATCCGCATTTCCGCGATGACTACATTTGTGCAAATTTGTATTTATTTTTCTCCCTGTTGCTCTCTCTTACTGTAACTGTAATCTGTTTATAGATGCATGTTTGCATCTGCATCTCTGTTTGAAGATGGAGTTTATGGGATGACAGACAGAGAGCAGAGCCTCCTGAAGACCTTGAAGAGACCCAGAGAGTATACAGAAACACGTTTTCACCACAAATCAGTCGGCATCTATGAGTCCACACTGAAACTGAGACTCAGGGCTTGAGTTCAAATGTGCAGAAGTCACGCAACAGTCTGTTTTGTAAGCGGATGCGATCAATATAGCTGAAATGAAAAGAAAATGGAGAAAAAACAAGTGGAAAAGGTCTGTGATTTCCTCTGTTCAAGCATGTTTAAGCGATGACACACATCCAATCAGGAAGCTATCTGGATTTCTAAAAACTACTACTTATTAACAGATATTTCATTGAGAAATGGTATTGAAGGATTTTTGCTGACAGTCCCGCTTTTATCGACTCACATGTGGCAAACACACCAGAGGAAACTATCACAGTGGAACAGGCGCTCAGCGTGTCCATGTGTTTCATGTGTGGATGCAGCAAAGGAAAGTGCATCTGAAAACACTTATATCAATCAAACACTGATGAAGTCATTTCTCTGCAAATTGCTTAAATAACTTAAATGACATGCAAAAAGCATTGAAGTCAGAGTCACGGTGACATCGTTCTTTCGGACCGCCCATCAGGTTGAAGAAAAGCTTCTCAACTCATTGGAAGTTGTACTTTAACATCTTGCAATCTTCCAGAAAAGGCCATGGGGCACTCGAATCAGCACGTGACAGTAACTAACACATGTTTCTGTGTTTCATGATACTATATCATGGTGTTGTGTCTTCAGGTGGGTCGGGATATAGCTAAATGGGCAGCAAGGACTTTGTGGCTTAACAGCTCATATAAAAATACAAAGGTGAAGTGCCGGAGGCCAGGTATTCTATACTCATGTGTCTTTTCTTGATGACCGTGTCTCCTTTTTCTCTCCTTGAATAGATATTTCATTATGTTGCACCGTAAATATTTCTCTCCCTCTCACTCACTGTGTTTCCTCATCCACCTCCCCCCCTCTTCTGAGGGATGAAGTATTTGTTTAGGCAGACACAGTGAGATCACATTCACTGAGAGGGAGCGGGTGCAGCTATCCAAACCACAGAGTGGGACATTACATTGCTTTTTAATTATGCTGTGCCATACAAAGCACATTAGGCCCGATACAAACATTCCCCTTCATCTGCATTACATGTGCTGTGACTGCAGGGGCTTTCGCAGAACAGGAGCAGGTTTATTCATCATGTAGCGAGACGGTAAATATGAGTGATAGACTTAAAGTAGTCTCAGAGGACACAAAACAACTTCCTGCATGAAGAAAGGGAAACTTTCCACTAAGTGGAATCCAAGAGGTGTTAGGGGGAGTGCCAGAACGTGCACATGTATCGGCCTGTAGAAACCACATATTAATGTTATATATCAATTCTTTTGTTATATGCTATCACTGTGAAGTTGATTTTTTTTTATAAAAACAAAACAGCCTTAGACAGACCATTACAGGGCTTTGTGGTATTGTAAAGGATTTAAATGGTGCTACTTGTGTGAGGCCAAGGGATCATGGGATCAGCATTATCAAGGGATCATTTCTTAAAGCCAAACTAAACACTATATAATCCCTCTAATTGCTTAATGTGTATGTATGTACTGTAGCGTTTGCCCCCTCTTTACAATGCATTGTTTCAGCAGTAAAGAAGTCCTCCTGTGCAATGTTTTAAACTGATCCTTTGATCAGGCAAAATGCATAAATCCAGATTAAATGTGTAGAGTTAGCATTCCAATATATAGCAGCTCACACACTTCCCTGCACACTGAATGCCAGCTGATTCTTCACAGTAAAAGCCTTGTGGCCACTAGAAGTCTAAAGAAGGTGAAGCAAGGCGGAAGGCTTTACTTTGAAGTGCTGCCTGGAATGCTGCTTCATAACACTTGCCTACATATACATTTGAGCAGTTTTCTTTGCTGTGTTTTTACTGCTGAATTTGCCCCCACCACCACCACCACCACCACTGTAATAACCCAGGGGTGATGAAGTTAAGTATATTAGATGATCAGGATTTTGCTGCTACTAATATGCGTTTCAGACATTTTGTGTGCAAATTGTCAGGAATTGTAGAGTCATCTTCTGCTCAGTGTAGTAAATGTGAGTGAGTGATGATGAAACCCTTGGTAGTTTTGACCTTCAGCTATCTGAAAGAGCTCCCCTGGCTCCTTCATCACACTCTACACAACCTCTGTCTCTGCCTGTCAACACTAGCTTATAACGAAAGAGCTGGCCGACAGCACACACACAAACATGCAGACACACACCCACTTCAAAACGCAAGACAAGAGCAGTTTGCTCAGCAGTTACGGAGCGTATATCTGCAGATGAATGGGACCATTTTTCAAGAAGCAAATTCGCTTTGATACACAATTGCTGGCAGAAATAAAAGGGAGATTCCTGGACACAGACTGTGCTGATCTGGTCGGAGAGCAGAACCCACACCACCACCCTGCTGCCTCATCCCTTCATTGTCCCTTTAGTCCTTTTTACTGGAAGCCCAGCCCCCCCAACACACGAGCTTGCCCCATGCACCTTACAGTAATTATTCTGACCACCGGGAACAGACCAGTAAGTTTCTGTTTACTCACCACCCAAACTTTTGGATGAGCTGTCCTTGCTAGATGTGTCATTCCTGCTACCGAGGGACAAACCCTTTGCCTGGAAGACATGGTGTTCACCGCCCAAATATTTCGATGATGTGAATAGATTCTTGGAGTTCTCATGCTGTGAAAAGCTCTTTGTTTGTGTTTTTGTAGTCTACACATCATTTTAAAAAATTGGAATATCATAAAAATGTTTTTTTTTTCATAGTCCTTTCAAAAAGTGTCAAAGAGATTTTTTATATAAAAAGTAAAGTGTATATTAATATAATAGATGAATTACAGAAAAATGAATTAAAGTGAAAAGCACATGGCAACATGGTCCCAACATGTTAATAGGAAAATAACACAACCTAACTAAACGATACAAAAAAAAAACAACACATCATCAAAATCTTTAGAAAATATGAAAACATAATAACACCTAATGAGTGCCAGTGTGTGCACTATATGAATCCTCAGATCACAATTTGTAGTCAGTATTTAGTAGTTGGTAGCCATGATTCCAGTCCAGTCTGGACGCCCCTCACCTTCTCTCCTCTCTTCCTGCTGCTTCACTAACTGTAGACCTACTGCTGGCAGCTCTGTTGACGTTGAGGGACAAGTCAACAAATCAATGGCTTCCTCTGCCAAACTCGTCACACAACGCTCAATCTGTGCTGGTCTGGGCCAATCTGCAGATAGACAGATGTAGACGGTGGTCAGCACACATACATGTATATACCTACATACATGCACATGCACACGTCTGTAATTAACCTCATGGTTTCACTTGGGATATATAGGTTTGTCACTGATGTGTGATCATGTTTGTTTATCTGTGTTTACCAGGCGCTGACATGACACACTCACTTACTTCTCAGCTAGAAGCTTGGCAGCTGTCTGATTTAATTTTTCAAAGGCTATGATTAGACTTTTACAGGTTTCCCTCATGCCAAAGTAAACACCAACACATTTTGACATCAACAACAACAGCGCTGGGCTCTGAGAGATTAGATCAGCCTGACTTAGCACCCAGATGAGGCCTCAGTTAACTGAAAGTTTGAGTGAGTTTGACTGAAAAAGAAGAGACAAGATTCTTAAATGTGTTTATTTTCTTTGTCTATGTCAGTATCTGCTTTCTTTTTTAGAATATAAAATTAAGAATTAGAGAAGCATTAAAAAGAATCAAACAGCCAGATGAACTTACCCCTACAAAACAACCCCTCTATAATGTGGCATGTAAATGTCTGATGTATTGCATGAGTGGGTAGCACATATTTTATTAGCCAAGCCAAATGTTTAAAGAGAGCTCCCAAGTATTTTTCCCAAAGGATTTAAATACTTACATAAGGGTATTTGAAAGGGAACAGTATACTTGCCATATCCGGTAACAGGGTGAAAGGGATATGCATGTACCGTGAAAGAGGCAGAAACGATAAAGGCCTGTTGTGAACCTTAAGGCTAAAAACTGGGTCATATTTTTGTCAAAGTAAAAACTACTGCAGAGACAGTTATGTGTTGTTCAGTTAGACAGCGATAGAATGGTTGTAATAATTCATGCTGTCGCTCCAGAACACAATGTGTTTATTGGCTTCCTGTCAACAAGCGGTGCCTTCGGAGAAGATATGCTATCAGAAAGGTGGGTTCGTGCATGAGTATGTGTCCGTGTGTTTGTGTGTTATGACCGGTCATGGTCAATGACAAATAGCAATCAATTAGGGTGTGTGCTGAGGTTTCTGGGTAAAGGTTCATTCCCCTAGACAAGGGCAATCATAACACAAACACATGGCAGGTGTCACCAAGCATCAGAATAGATTGAACTTTATGATGAATTAATGAATAAAGGATCCACTTCTTTCTCTGAAATTTCAGGCTGAAATATTATCAAAGGCTCCCATGGGGTGAAGCATGGCCTAACTGAAGAATAGCCTGTGCTGTGTCACCTGTGTGTGTGTGTGTGTGTGTGTGTGTGTGTGTGTGTGTGTGTGTGTGTGTGTGTGTGTATGTGTGTGTGTGTGTGTGTGTGTGTGTGTGTGTGTGTGTGTGTGTGTGTGTGTGTGAGTAAGAGCAGGGGCCTCTCAGAGCACTAATGACAGCTGATGATAGGCTGAGAGGAACAGCTCTATGACTGATGAAAGCTGCTGCAATGCTGAGGTAGAGAGAGGTCAGATTGTGGCTGGTTAGACCATAAGAGATAACACTAATGAAGCACCATTTAATGCTTAACTTCCTTAACACAAGACTTTGAAAAATGAAATAAAAAGTAAAGAAAAAGTCTAAATTAAACTGAAGTTTCATGAGGCCTTGTGTATATATATATACACAATTTATAAAATTGGTTTAGATCCATTCCGTTAGCTCAGATCAAGATCTGGGTGATCCTATTCATACCATGAGTCCTGTTGAGGGTGTGGCCGCCTGCAGGATGACATTGGCCATTTCCACTGAGCTTCAGCGGTCACTAAAATGTTTTGATGAGCGCAGAAATGATGGGAACCATATGCCGCGGCCATGTCAGTCATATTTAACACCTATTAAGTGGGACGTTTTGGATTGATGCCTGAAGCTGCACTTTCCGCCAACTACCAGCAGCAATTAAAATCCTTATAATGTAATCTCTCATGGAAGAACACGGTCATATCCTTCCTGTAGAGCTACGGACACTCATAGTGGAAGATGCCAGAATTCTAACTGTTTTGATGGCTCAAGAGTGTTCCAAAACCTCAATAAAGTTTAATATTTGTTTAATTTTTTTGTTTTTGGCTACCTGTGTAGCGCTTGGTTTTAGTAGCGCGGCCACAATAAAAAAAAAAAAAAAAAAAGACATCATATATGAGCTGTCCAAATTAGCTGAATACACAAGCCAGAAAATACTTAAACTCTTGAAGCATGATGTAGGAAAGCTGAAACAAGGCTGTGACTGATGACGGCTGACTTCATCAACAAAGAACTTCAAAGGCGAGCCGAGCCTCTACTGTATAGCCTCAGGGAGACTACTCATCAATCTGGAGACAGCACGGAGGTGGTGCTATACATCCACTAGATAGCATCATACATCAAACAAACTCTGGAAACACTAGCCTGCTCTATGGCTACAGCAGAAAGCTATCTGGTTTTAGCCCACACATGGCCTCATGTGGAAAACATACACATGGAATTCTTAAATACACAAAGTGGTGTTTTTTTGCCAACTTTGGCAAAAATCTCACCTCAACGATCTTATATATTGATTTTAAACTCCTATTACGATGATATACTGTGAAATAAGATTTGATCCTAATTTACATTCAAGGATCAAATGTGCACTTGGTGCTGCAAGCCTGTGAATAACGTGAAATATTCCAAATGGCCACTATCCTGATTCGTCTTCCACTCATTCCGCTGCGGAATACACCCAACCACTGGGTGAAAGACACTGGCCAATTTCTTACTCAATTATACCTGATAAGAGCTGATCTGTCAGCGCTTATCTTATTGTATGAACATAAACGTCACCAATCCGTGGTTTTCAGATTTAAAAGTCAAATCTGTGTGTGAGGTAATGCGGAGGGGGGGGCAGAGACTCGCACAAAGGATCAGTATAGATAGACGAGACATGGAGCTGATTGGAGACAGGTACTCTAACCACACTAATCTCTCTTCAAACTCATTACCAAGTGAAATACAGCCCTGCTATTACTGTCCATACAGAGAGTGCTGTGTACAGTAGGTGACAGCATACAAATGCTCTGTTGATACAGTATACACAGACAGCAGACACATCCTGTATGTATTATAGAGTGCATGGCACCAGGGAGCCCACACACCGAACACAGAGTGTTCAGCCTCTGGGCTCAGAGCAAAAGAAGCCTCCATGATGAAATGCTGTAATTGCAGCTTCACTGTCCAGTCCCAACACAAACAATGTGATCATATCCTGCACAGATACAAACAAACAAGAGAAGAGAAAGATGAATAAGAGTAACATTAAATACATCACACTGTCATTACAGATGGGACATTGTGGTGGCAGGGTGACATCAGTCCACCGGCGCCTTTACGTGTACAGCAGCATTGACAGGATGGTGAGAAGCTATGCAACAAGCAACGGAAAGAAAGTAACAAGCCGAAGAGTAAGAAAGTGTGCAAAAAAGTGGAGAGAAGTGAGGAAGAAAGAAGTGGGTGAGAGTGGGAGGGAGAAGGGCAACGTCTGGGTGTAGGAATGTTAATCCTCTTTGTATGTCTCCCAGCAATGATTAAACTTTTCTAATATCAGGCATGACAAGAAAAAACAGGTCATAAATGGGTCAACTGCGGGAGAAGAGAAAAACACAGGACTAAAACAAGTGGTTTTGCTCACAGCAGTGTTGCTTTAAAATCACACACTACAAAGCCACAAACAAGCCAGGGTTACTGCCTGCAGGCTTTCCTTAGCAAAGCCTGCTGTTAGTTAGCACGTCTCAGGTACATCCGGATACGTGTACATCATCGGTCAAGTGGACATGCATAAATGCACCCTAAATGAAACCGTGCTGCAATGAACTGCAGCACGGCCCGGTTACCCATTCACCACAATTGCTGTCGCCATGTGACGAACACATCGAATTGAATACATCACGCCTGCTGCTACTGTGTGAAAATGGCCCAAGAAGGCTGGCAGCCTGGAGTGGAGGAGTCACAGAGAACCACTTAGCGGTTACGCTAGGCTAATCAGAGGTGAGAGGTCAGCGCCAAACTGTGTGTTCTTAACCCCTACACTTCCTGGAAACTGTGCTCTCTGGAGGAGGATGAAGAGAAGACGAGCACACATTTTCCACAGCTCGAGAATCCCTGCAGCTATGGGGACAGAAAACATTGGTTTTTTTTTTTTTTTCTTTCTTCTTCTTCTTCTTTTTTTTTCCCCTCAGAGTCTCTCTTTCCCCAGCTCTCACCACTTTCAATGAGCTGCATCATTACTGCAGATTTAAAGACAGGGCAGACGAAGAACAACACAGGGAAAGTGAAGAGGCACGGGGGTGGGTTAAGGGGGGCATGTATGTGTCTGTTACACGCTGGTGTCAGCAGGGAGACAGATTGGAGAAGTATTTCCTTGCCTGTCAGAGGAAAGGCTCTCTCACAGGAGGGCTCAGACATCATAAATCCTCTGTGATTCTTTCCATGCCCCTCTCACTCTCTCTCTCGGAGCCCGGATTCTAGCTGTAGCGCCGAAAACAATCTGATTCATAATTTCCCTGAGTGGCTCTGTGAATTACCCCACACACATGCACACACACAGAGGCCCTTAGCAGGCCTTTACTTTCACACCAGCTCTATTCATCAGCGCCTGTGGTCACACCCTAAACTTGCAGTAACCTCCACACTGGACTGTCTCCACTGATACTTCATTAAGCCTGAACAGTGACATTTATCTCTGATCTGTCATATATTACTATGTCAAGTATTATGTTCAAGCACTGTTTTATGGGGCCTTTACTGTGAAATACCACAGACACCCATACACCCACTTAGGCTCTTTCACACACTCTCACTTGACTCTCTATATATATTCCTCCATCAAAAGCAGTGCAGCCCTGATCATTAACATTCTTACATTGAAAGGTTTTATCACTCCAACCACACGAAGGAGCCGCTCCCTTTGAAGTTGAGTTAGTCAGCATCCACTCTGTTTGCATGCCCACTGCATGCCTATCTGCTAAACTACTGCTAATCTAATGAGAACTCCATCCCTGTGTGAATCAGCCACACATCTGTGGCTCGTCCCATGGCACTGCAGTGGACTCTATCCACCAAAGATGAGCATAAGTGGTTGAATCTGATTATTGGACAGTGATAGGGCTGCTGTGGATCCGTCTGGTAGAAAAATTACACACACTCACCTCTGGATCTGTTTACTCATTGAGCCATATGCGTTGCTCCTATTCCTTTCTGGATGGGGTAAAACCCACTGCATGACACTCACAGCACAAACACACTGCACACGTACACTCATACCGCAAGATAAAATAATACAGTCAATTTAAAAACTGCATCTGGAGAGACACACAGGATGCCAGCTGATGTGAATTTATATTGCACATGACTGCCCTCTTCTGGTCTTAGTTCTTTTGAGTGACTTTTAACGTACATGTTCATTTTCAAGATTTAAATATGTGAATTACATCGTGTTCACTTATTCCTGCTATTTACTGACATGCATACAGGTTTAGAACTGATGACACAATCTGTTATTTCTGCGTTATAATTCCCTTATTTTAGATGCTGGTTGTGTAAAACTCAGCAGTAGGTACTTGCATATTTTTGCACCATCTTGATGCATTTATTGAGTTAAAGATTCAGGAGACCCAGTGGTTTCTGAGGGAAGGGTGGATAAATAAGACCTGAGTTCCCTTTGGTCATTCCTGACACAGTGGCTCCCTAAACCCTAACAAGGGAAAACAGTAAAAGTAATTGCTCTCTATTGTTACCACAGGGACTGGTCATGTGGTCACTGATTCACCAGCACATACAGATGAGGACATCTTAGAAACCATAACTTAGTTGAAAACTACAACACACAACATTCAAATAAGGAATAAATAAATCAGGTACTTGCACACCAAAAATGCATGATTCATGCCAGATCAACACACTGATAAACTGTTTAAGCCTTAACCATCATCAACAATTAATGTATAAAAGGTCAGGTGCTGCAGCAAAGTTTTCTACTTGTGGACTTACTGCTCTTTGGTCCCCCCCCCCATTCTCTCTCTCTCTCTCTCTCTCTCTCAGGTGCCTGCAGAAGCAGAGAGGGTCCCATGTACTCGCTCATCTGTCCCTTGACACACATTCCCTAAACAAGCACTCTCCATAACACTGCTGGTTACCATGGCAGTGCTACTGAGTAAATACAAGAGAGAGGGGGAATAATGTCCTTAGAGGAAGGGAGTGTTGAATGTGGTGGTGGGGGGGCAGCGTTGTGTGTGTGACTCTTTGCCACTGTACTGCCCCCATGGGAGAGCTGCCTGGCAGAACCATTACGGTCTGTGCAAACACACGCTGACATCTCCACTTGAGTTAGCCCTGCCACACACGAATACGCACACACATGCATATGAGCTGCACACACATTTCGCTTGAGTTCACCGCACACATTCAGTAAGGTGGTGTCAGTGTCTGCAGATGGTCACCGGCCGCAGTAGCTGAGCCACATGTGCTCATTATTCTAATTGCATCTTTCCTCATGTCTGTTTACAGAATGCCTACTTATGAACCACATCTACTGTCCCTTGACTTTTGTTTAGTCTGACACACACGCTCGCATGCACGCAGACATGCACGCACATACACACACGCAACACTTGTTTAGTCTGGCTCATTATTTACCCTTTAATTTCCTCTAAATGATACACACTTCAGGTTAGGTGGTTAAATTGCATCTAAACAATGACACACACCCATGGACATAAACATGCTGCTAGTCTGAGGCAGTATTCTGTATATTTTGTATGATGTGGAGCACATTTGTTCAAAATATCATGAGCAAGACACACCTAGGGCGACACTGTGACGCAAGTTCAAGACCTCCTTGGTCTGGGACCTTTCTATGTGGAGTTTGCATGTTCTCCACCTGTCTGTGTGGGTTTTCACCGCGTTCTCTCTTTCTCTAAAAACATGCTTAGGTTAATTGGAGACTCTAAATTGCCAATAGGTGTGAGTGTGTGAGTGAATGGTGTGTGTGCCCCATGATAGGCTGGCAACCATCTGGGGTGTATCCCTGCCTCTCGCTCCAGCAGACCCCCGCCACCCTAATGAGGAATAGGCGGGTATAGAAGACACATCTATGTAAACACATACACACACATTTTTACTACTGAGGACCCTCATTAAGTTACAGTAACCTTATAATAACTCCAGCCTAGGCCCCATAAAGCCTTAACCAAACAAAGGAATGAAGAAGTGAAGACACAAACGTCCACCCACTGAAAAAATGCGACCAGAAAGGCAGAAGTGGAAGATTTCTCTCTCTCTCTCTCTCTCACACACACACACACACACACACACACACACACACACACACACACACACACACACACACACACACACACACACACACACACACAGCACCATAGCAGCTAAATGCCAATTAGACTCTGATGAGAGATATGAATGGAGGAATGTAGGACTAAGTGAAAGTTTAGTCCTTTCTTGTCCAAAATCCACTGTGGCTTCCATTTTTCAATCTGAGACTTGGAGAACATAACCTGCTCAACCCCCTGGTTTAATATCACAGAGTCCAGCAGTAAATCTTATTGAGGTTTCTTGATGTATACATGTTTAATTTGGCACTGCCCTGTGTGTGCATGCATGTGGACTTCAGTTTATGAGTGCATGGGTAAGGACAGTATGGTACAGTGTGTTTTGCACTGAGCACACAGGCATGGAGTTACTTTGTGCACACTGTACATGGGTTTGTTATTGCATATACAGTATAAACCAATGATTAATGGAACTTAGCTCTGCTGATGAAAACACAAATATCTGTCGTCTTTAAGGGATTTCGTTCATTTGTGATGTTGCTGTATGATGGCATTCTGCCAAATACTAAGGTTTCAGCAGAAATAATTTCTGATTCAGTTTGGCCTACTTTTCATTTTAGGTCTCTTAATCTTCTCAGTTTTCTAAAATCATTATTCCAGTTGCCTTTTTACCTGAATTAATGTCATACATTATAATATAGAAATGTCAAATTCATAAAATGATGATGAAAAACACCTTAAAAGAGTGTTTTTGCAGCACCAGTGAACTGCCTGTGGAGTTTTCATTCTTTGCACAATAGGTGAATTATAAAAAAGGAAGAAAAAGCTAAAAAAAAAAAATGCAGTTAACTAATTCCTTGGTTACCACAAGGTAGCTGAAAAACAATCCATAAAACACACCTCAGTGCACTTTAAAGGCACATAAAGCATGTTCTGAATACCCATCGGGCCAATTCACTTGCATGGCAGAAATACCCATTATGTCATCAGCTTTAAAGAACAATGACACCCTGATTTATCAAAATCATGTACGCATGATGTACGACCCTGCTGGGCCATCTCTCCTGGCCGATTGAAGGGCCATGGGCAGGCCATAGCCAAGCCCAATTGGCCCTCCGTTATGTACTTAATCATCCGGGGTCCAAAGACCACATCTGGAGCTAAGCAGGACCTCCAGGCCTAAGGCAAGCCAGAGTGCAGCCCGTCATGGTCAACAAATGGTGCAGCAGCACAGCTAAAGCACCTGGGCTCTGGATACCGGAGTCCAAAGTCTGGAGGCGGTGGATGCAGCACAGAGTGAGTGCTAACTGCACTGGTCAGATTGGTACCAATTTAACTGTCCATCTGTAGCTTGTAAATAAATGTAAATTTAAATATATTTTATCCCTTCCTGTCTCGGTCTGTTGATCTAGAATGTGTTATTGCTGTGAAGACAGAAGGACGTGTCTGTGTGGTTATATGGAACCTGTTCTGTATGAACATGCATGCGGTATGTATGCATTGGCTTGTGTATGTGTGTGAGTATATGTTGGGAGAGTCTTGGCTATAAATGTTTAAGATTATTCTTTATCTACAAGCCTACATGAGCATTTGCAACATGAGTAAAGCCAATCTCAGCACCCAATAAATCTTCTCCCCACCCTGTCCCTAGCTGATGACACATGTCTCTGTCTCACAAAATGTCTTGTTCCAAAATGTGACTCCTTCCAAATGCCACGTCAGTATAAAACATTTTTCGTGAGCAGGCCAGAACACACACATCGCACTTCTCTTATATATACAGCATACCCACACAGAGGCACACTGTAAAAGTACACATTGATGTGCTGGTGCACTGCACCAGCCATCATGAGTGCACACATGCATGCAAGAGAGCGCGTACATAATTCAAGGAAACAAAGCATAATAGCCACAATCTGAAAAGCCCTTCTTTATGTAATCAACTTTTTTTTTTTTTTTTTATTTTACAGACGTTGCTACACAGTAGTTCCACAGTTTGAGGAAACTTTAATCTGAGCAAACAAATAAAGCTTTCTGCAATGTTATATAAAACAAACTGAATTCCCTCAGAGGGAAAGATGTAAAGCAACGGGACACACGGCAGCAGCCAGACAGAGCGTGCTCATGTGACCATGTGGTCAGTATGATGGATCTCCAGGTGCTATTAAGCAAACAGCTCGTTATCAGCAGCTGTGATGGATGTGCAGTACATTAGTGGTAAAGCAGGAATTTCCCCTAGACACCTTAGATCCACACTCAACATACACACACACACATTACATGTTGATCTCTGTATCATCTGACATTTTTCCTACGATGCCTGACTGCGTGTCCACCTGAGAGACATAAATCATTGACACCAGAACTATTGAGCGGGGGCCAAACACACAAACACACATCTGAGACAACTGCCTTGGCGCAGATGTCAATCGGGTCTTGGCAAAAGAACTGGAGGAGAAAACTGTAGGAAATGATGGATATTGAATTAGCGGAATAACATTCTTCACACTCATACACATACTGTACATTCACACAAAGTACACATACAGTGAGGTCGGGGCAGCCCTCACAGGTAATTTTGTTTGATGGCTTTAGTAAGCCACCACTTCCATTTCTCCTAGACTGTCTGTTTAAACACTTGCAGTGTAATATTAAATTTTCTGTTTGGGCAGGCCAAATTGGCCATTTGGCTGACCTATAAGAACAAGGTAAGAAGTATGTACCGCAGATCCTGTGGTAATGTGCACCACAGGGTGGAGTACTCCACAGAGGAGATATTGTCACATTTATGAATTTTTGAGGACTGATTGAAGAAGAAAGGGTGAGTGTATTTCAAATAAATAAAACATTGCTTGCATGAAACACATTATGGTTTTTACACAACAGTGCCTTTGACACCACCCATCATCTCACAAATTGACCTGTGTGTCCAACACATTTCTACATATCAAATTCCCTCCAGTTTCTTGGGTCAAGTTAAGTTCAAATGTTTTGTCAAAAAGACATTTTGTTTCTCCTCCTAAATAAGGTGACCTGTGTAACTAAGTAATCAACACAGAGGAAATACATTTTTAAAGCTGTTTTTATTGAACTGCATAATTTACTGCATAATGTACAGTAAAGAAATTACTTATATAAATTAAAAAAAACAATTAATGCTGTCTGGATAGATTGGTTTTCAGCCAATAGTAAAAACAGATTTATTATTGTATCTTCCCCAGTCGAAATGAAGATAAGACAAAGTCAAATATTAAGTCAAACCAACCAGTCTTCTTGAGCCCGTTGAAGTTTACAGTTGTCGATCTAAGAGGCATCTGAGCTTCACAATGCTGTATTATATGCAGAACAGAATCAATAATATTCAGGAAACATGTAACCTGTGTGCACATTTAATTTATGTAATACTGTTATTCATGTTCAACTGTTACTCTTGAACTAATCTTGAACTAATCTCTATAACAAATATATGCAAATGAATGGATAACCTGTAGGAGGTGTTCTGGTTTCCGTTTGCAGTCTGACCAATCACATTTGAGTGGGGTTTGCTTGCATGCAGATGAACAGTATGTGTGATGAGAAAAAGAATAACGCATTGGCCAAAATGCAATCTTGGAAACCCATCGGCTATTATGTGATGATGGTTTACCTTTTTTTTTTTTTTTTTTTTTTTAATTTATCTTCATTCATATGCATGTACCTGTTTAGAGAGCCAAAATGTTGTCTGGACTTTCTCAAGTTGCCAATCAGACTGTAAACAGCAACCGGCACACGGAAGAGGATGTCTTGGCCCGGATATCTGTTATCCGTTATCTGGATATCCGTTTGCTCCACCAGAAACAAAATATTGGATGCTGCCCCAGAGGCTAAATCGACGTCAGACAGATAGCCGATGGGTTCCGAGATTGCTGTTGAACCTGTTCAAATTTTCAGTTTAGTTCCATGAGTCAAACTGTGTCCAACGCTGAGTTTGTCAAAAACATTTCTTTAACTTAGCAATTGATCAAATCTACACCATATGCAAAAGGAATCATGTAGATTCAGCTTTCAATTTTGATACTTTAAACTATTTGGCTATGATATGCAAGTGAATTTGGCAACAAAGATAGACACAGGAAGTGAGCCATTACATTAGGTTTGTCCAATTATAACAAAACACTGTATGCTAATGCTGTATTATTCAGTTTGCTGTGGTTTCTTGTGAATGTAGTGAGTAGGTAGTGGATGGCTTTGTACCATGAATGTATTGATTTTTTCACTGTATTTTTTGATGTAGAATATACAGTCCCCCCTAGCACACACCCACACACGGTCCCCCTGAGCCCTGCTAAGGCCTGCTTAGCCCTCAGGTAGACCCTCAAACCACTACTGTAATCTAATCATCTACTGGACCAAAAGACTGCCGGAGAGGAAATGTTAACCGCAGGTCAAAACCTCAACAAACACTCAACACATCCACGTACACAAACTCATGCACATGCACACAAACACGATTGTGACTGTGCGGAGACCCTGCAGCAAACGGTCCCAGTAAATGTTTTTGTTCAGTTCCAACCACAAGACCATTAGTTCAGTCTTGTTAGCCTGGAAAGCTGAGTGCCTTTTGTTTAGAATAAAGAGAATAATGGCCTGTTGGAAAGGGTTACCCTGCTTTACTTTCATGCCGGTGGTTGTTACGGATTTCTGGGGATTTAGAACAAAGCCATTTGTGGATCATGTCATTGTTCGGAGCGGCATGGATACACAAGGAATGGAAATTCACAGAGCTTAGGTAGAGCTTGCAGTTCAACGTGTTTGGAAATTATGACTTGGAGATTAATGTTTAAAGTCAATAATCAACTGTAGGCATGTCTAAGTGCATACTGTGTCATAGAAACACATGGTTGCCAATGTGTGCATGCTCAGATGTGAGCATCTTAAGAATCTGATGCTTGTGGGAAAAGGCACAACTTCCATACAGTATTTCTACTACGTAAATATACTAAAGAAAACACAATAAGATCCTATGAAGCGAAGGGAAAGTTTGAGAATGATTGGAGGAGGGGAACACTGGGATGTGATGAGGCAGAAAGTGGGATTTAAGGCATTAGGCTGACCCCACCTCCTGGTAAAAGCCAGATAGGAGCGCAATCATGAGTCACACAGACTGCTGGCCAGGGTGCAAAGTACAATTGCTAAGCAATGCTTAGCAACCAGAATGGAGACAAGACGTAGTATGTTACATACATGCGTTGTAACATAATTAAACTCCTCCAGCTACACACACACAAATGCAGGCAGATGCACAGCAAGTCCACACACAAGTGTTTAAATTCCACGGAGACATCTGTAATGAGCACAGAGTCATTTGGATCTAATTATGTGCAACGAAGTGGAAAAGATGGAGTAAATCAACTTAAACTGATTTCAGTAAAGTAAACTCAATTCCACTGTGTAAACTCAATTCGCCATCAATTTAATTAAATGCTGGTTTAAATGGAAGCACTCAGCTGATTGTGCATCATAAAACATCGCCCAGGTTTCGATTTCCCTCTCTCTGTCTCTCTTCTTTAAGCTCTCTCATTAGTCTTTTCTGTTATCACAAGCATGGACTGAAATAGCAGAGCTCTATCGCCATCGTGGGTCCTCTAACACATCCTACAACGGACCAGAACATACAATCAAGATTCTGAGAGCAAATAGGTGCTATATACTATAGCGCTAATATGTGGCAACAGCCTGCATTTGTTTGTAAAAAAAAAAAAAAAAAAAATCTATTACAAGTAGATGTCATTCATTCAAAGTGGCAAAGAAATATCCTGGTTTGGATGCATGCCACATAGCTGCAGCATCCACAGCTTAATTCCAGCAGTGAATCTATGCTGCATATCATACGTATGTATCACTGTCTAATAAACATCTGGAATATGGTCCCCAAAAAATAGTATCTAAAATTAAACTACTCAATCTGCAGAACAAGTCAGTGTTACACTATTATATATTACATTTTTAGAATATTAATACTGGTGCATCAGTTGGTTATCAATATTTCACTGTTAATGTATTCATTTATATAGCAAACATAGTTGCAAAGTGCTTCACATAAAACAAACAAAACCACAGCAATTACAAAATACAAGTTATTGTTAAAAGAGAATAAAAGCAGTAATAGATAAACTGAAACAAAACGGGCAGTAAATTTAAACATGCTTCACATAAAAACAGGATAAAAACTAGAATCAGGTGAAATCAGCATGATTTGTAGCTGGTTGAGGTGAGAATTAACTACTTAATTAAATGTGCAACCTAGCAGCCTAAGGGACATAGTGTGTATTATGGAGCAGGAAACAAGAAAACACAGTTCTAAACAACAGAATGGAACTTCATGCTTCAGTTCAGATCAAAACTTCAGTTATCTTAGTAAAATGCATACTGGTGGAAAGTGTACTGTGTTCATTCCTCCTCTAGATGGCCATGGCTACCAACTGCAGAGAGTTAACAGGAGGACAGCATGTGCAGGGCAGTAGGATACATTAGGTCAGTAAAAACCATGCTCAATATTGATTATGAGCCAGTAAGAAAATACTTCTGGAAAGTATTCCAGGGTTTGTAACTGCACACTTGCATTCTATTTTGTGAATTTAATAACAACTAAAGAAACTACACTTCATATTGCTGTGACCTAAAT
Organism: Lepturacanthus savala; assembly: GCA_030544235.1. Lineage (NCBI taxonomy): Eukaryota > Metazoa > Chordata > Actinopteri > Scombriformes > Trichiuridae > Lepturacanthus > Lepturacanthus savala. The sequence continues at coordinate 15,758,095 of CM060478.1, forward strand.
ATTTCCAAGAGATAAAATGAAATGATGACAATGGAATATAAAGAAGGTTAGGTGCAAAATTAATATGATAGATATTCATCTACAACTCTGCAATCTGCCAATTCTTCTGTTTTTTTGTACACTTTATTAATTTTCCAAAGATAATAATAGAAAATATACAACTGTACACTTAAATAAACATATACCAGATACAAACAAAATATAAAAAATATATAAATAAAAGAAAATAAAGGTTCATTTAAAGGGGAAAAAATGAAATTGAAATAAGAAAAAAATGGATGTGGTGTTAGTATAAAAACTACAGCGCCAGACATCTGTTGACAAGTATCGTGTTTGTACAGTGTAGCTGATATAGATCTGTCTGTCACTATAAATCATGTTCACAGCACAGCAGTTTGAGGTCACATGAAGTCAGTTTCTTTACTGCTTTCTTAGATCATCAGCAATACTGGTTGCTGGTTTTACAGAATAATTTGACAGGTCTTTTGTTATATTTTATATATATATATATATATATATATATATATATATATATATATATATATATATATATATATATATATATATATATATAATGTATAATAATGAATGTATATGACATGAGTTATCTGTGGATCATTAAGAAAGCAGTTATTAATAACAAAGGTGAATTTTGGTCTAAATATTAATTTCTCTTCTGTCCTCGCCATAGACTTTATAAATAATGGACCTAGCCACTGTGACTTCACCCCTTGGTTTGTGGACTCCCGTTTTGAAGACTCACCGTCGCCATCTTGTTTTACTTTGTGTGCCAGCAGTGTTTAGGGTGGTGACAAGATCACATTAATGTTGATTTACCCCTTCTGTGTGTGTCACTGTCAGCTGTCCGCTCTATATATGGCTGTTTGTAAGTGATCTGAGCTCCTGAAATCAAATCTCTGTCTCTGGATTACCCCTCAGCTGTTACCACTAAACACTTTATCAGAGAGAGCATGGATCCATGTGTGTCCATTTCCTCCAAGTTCACTTATATCACCAACTCTTCACACATCTACATTCCTTTCTCTGATCTTAGCACTCCATTTTAGGTTCTTTCTGTTTCAGGCCTCTGGCCTGTAGTGGACAAACTAAGGCATAACAGTTTTGTAAATACTTTTGGGACTATTACTCTTGGAGCGGGCCTTACCTTTTTTTTTTCTCCCCAACTACAATGAGCAACCCACCACGCTTGGGCTTGCCACCAACTGGCAGTGCCGGCAGGCTGCTACCTTGGAATGGTATCAAGCAGAAGAGGCCAATATCCCAGCAGCCAAAACCCAACAGATGCACTACACTGAAGCAGACATCATAAAATAAGGGGGATGGACATTCGAAATGTTCCCCATACACATAAACACATACATATTCACATCTAAATATAAACACTCACTCAACTGGGGAGTTACTAGAAGAGGGGAAATAAAATCTGGTGTATCATTTTAGTGTCCACTGATTTACGTTCACCCGTGCAGGATCCCTTTCTGTACTTACTCTGTGATGATGGAGGATCCACCAGTATTGGTTTTAAGGATATCGTGAACAGAAATATTTATGCTCTGCATTTTCTAAAAATTGTATATATTTTTGGTGTTACCCAAAACCTTTACAGTCTACCTTCTAGTTTATTAATTATTCAGTGTATCCTCAAGATTTGCTTTTCATCAGAAAGTGTAAACAGATTATCTTTAGGTGGGTATGCAGCTCCTTAAATTAGTTTGATCCATTTCATATTTTATTTACATCATCAATGATTAATTAATCAAAAATCAATAGTCAAAGGAATAAAGGAAGGGATGTAATGTCTGTAAGTTATACAAAGCCACTGGGGGAGCATTTCCATCATTTCAAAATCCAATATTGGCTAATCTCAAACTCAAGCAGCACATCTGTCACTGTCAAATATCTAATTCTAAATCAAATTAGAAATCTCTCTCTGTGTGTGTCTCTAACTCTCTCTTTGGAAAGATGAATAGTTTCAAGACTAATATCATGCAGTCCCTACTGTACAGACATTAGATGCATCTGAATCCATCTGAACACAACCTCTTTTCCAAACTCTGCTGTGTGCCTTCTCTGTAGCTCCATCCTGCAGCTCTCTAATAGTGGATTAGTTGGGGATTCTAAACACTGTAAAGCACCGAGAATGAACATTGATCGTGCGGTTTAATGAGAAATAACGTGGGACAGATCGCAGCACCATCGCCCCCCTCCCTCTCTTTATCCTCTTTGAGCAAACGGACACACACACACACACTCTTCTTCACACCAGTGTCTGACAATCAGAAAACTACAGATCCATTCATCATGCCGCCACGTCAGCTGGAATCAGCATTAAAAGGTGTTGCATTTTACTGGGTAAATTGGCCAAAGGCAATAATGCATGCTATGTTAGGAGGAATGACCTAACTGTTTAGGCAAAGAAAGAAAGAATAGTCATGTTAAGTTACACAGACATGCACATGCGCGCATGCACACACACACACACACACACACACACACACACACACACACACACCAACACACATACACCCTGCCCTCCTTCTCCAGACCAGTGCTGGCACTATACGTCCTCAGGCCTGCCTTGGCTGGTAGGTTGATAAATTGGCCCTTTCATCTCGTCGATGTGCATTGTGTCAGTGGATTCGTGTGTATTCAGTTCTGCAAGTGCTTCTCTGTGTGTGTGTATGCGTGTGCATGTGTGTGTGTGTGTCTGCCTGGGTACATTGTCTGAGCTGTGAAGTGTTTGGCTTCCTCACTGAGGGCTGCTGTCACAGCCTCTGAAAGCGTGTAATAGGCGCCCATTCTCCCAGAATGAATACACATCCATAACACTAGTGAGAAAATGTGGCATTTCAAAAGGACTTGGGATAATCGAAGAGAAAAATTATTTAAAAAAAGGGGAGGGGGGGCAAAGCAATGTCATTCTTTTCAGCTAAGCTCTAAATTTGGTGCATATGATTGCTTTGGGAAGTGTTTGCAGTCCAGAGTGAATTAATGTCATTTTTGATAGCCTAGATCAAGGGTGATTATTGTTGGCTGTGCAAAGCATTTTGGCACTAAACATGGGGTTTCTGGGAGCTGGATGGGATTCATAGCTGTGTAATGTCTGTCTTGGTTTGACTGAGATTCAAAGACCACTGCTGTTTATTCAAATTCCTTAGAAGTACTTCCTCCTGAAATACACACACTCATCATATATTGTAGTTTGTCAGTGGAAGAGTCACCATCTATAATGCCATGCTGCACAAAACATGTCAACAGCCAATAGGAAGAAGACAAAATTAAGCCATAAACGAAAAGTAAACTATCATTATAGTCTTAGCTGGGTACCACGAAGTAAGGCTGCAACTAATTATTCTTTTCATTAGTATTACTTAGTCAATTATTGGTTTAATTTGATCATTTGTTCAGTGTAAAAAATGCTTGAAAATGGTGAAAAATGGCCACTACAGGCTCATATAGTGTGACCATCACTTCAGAACTCGAAGTCTTTCAGCTAACGGTGATAAATCAGATTGACTCCAGCAAATTCTCACTTCCCCCAATATTATGTCAATCATCAATGAAATGATTAGTTGTTAGTGCACTATAGTCTATAGTGTAAGTTATGTAGGAATCCACACAAATACACCAGACAGCAATTATTGACCAAACTCCCTGTAGGAATATAACAGCAGCACCTGGGGCTGACGGGCTGTCCAGGATGCTTTCTTGCATCCAATTGAATATGTGCTGAAGAACAGGCTGCGGGAACACCTCACTACCTACAGAACATCACAAAAAAGCTGATGATTAAGCACAATCATAACAGAGAGGTTGCCCTCTGCCCTTCCTGGGAAACATCTACAGCTCCTGCTGCCAAAAAAATTTTAAAAGGCCTCCTCCCACCCTGGACACCACCTGCTTGACCCATTGATCTTTGGCAGGAGCAGCAGGTCCATCACCATCAGACCACCAGACTTCCATACAGCTTCTTTACACTCAACAGCAACATGGGGCAAACATCCCACTACTCTTATTGCATACATACAAGTGAAATAATCAAATTGTAGTTTATTACTTATTGACATTTAATAAGTTATAATAAGTCTTTTTTTTATTTTTTTCATACCGTTAATATTGTAGTACTTATGAGGAAAGATGAATGAGTATCCTGGTTGCCTTGTTGTATTCTTCTTAAACTGTAAATTGCAGTGAACAGGAGCAGCACTCCTAATGTCACTGTATCCTGCACAATGACAATAAATCTTTCTATTCTAGTCTCAGGCTATGTTACTGTAGAAGTTCACAACCTTTTTATGCCTGCAACCTTTCTAAACACAGCCAGCCCTGCCACCTTCTTTCTCTTCCATGATTTATAGGTGTGAAAAGTTCAAGCAGTCCAACACATCGCAAGAAAAAAAAAACAAAAACAAAACAATGGTTGCAATAAAGTAGAGAAAATGAGGTAATTGTGTGTTGCAGAAATGCTTTATTGCCTGGCTTGTTAATTCTCTAGCAACACCCCGGGTTTATCTCATGACCCCAAGGTTGGAAACCAGAAGCTGACATAACACATTACAATAATTCCACCTCAGGCCACCTCAGTAACAATAAACTACAGACAGATGTCATAATAAAGCCATACAGGACTCCAACATGACAAGGTGATTCTTACACCTGCAGCACTGGGAGGTAATGGAGCCACTACATCAATTACAGTAATTACATGCTGTGACAGGGAGTTTGGTCTCTCCTTTTCTCCCCGTTCATTTTATGTAAGATGAGATTCATGTGGCTGCGCTGTGCGGAAACCTACTCACTCCACCGCTGCTCCCACTCACTCACTTCTGCAAATCGAGAATTCAGTGTAACTATAACTGTCACACGTGCACGCAAGCGCGCGCGCACACACTCCGCGTAGTGATTCGAGAGCGCTTTCTGTCTTTCATTCATCCCGGTGTGAAGGCAGCTTTCACACTTTTCTCCCCCCCCCCTCTCCCGTTCCTTCTTCCTTCCCTCCCTGGCGCTGGGGGAATCTTTACTTTTTGGACTAGTTTTGTCCTGCGCTGTGTCCACGGTGCTGGGGAGTAGTAGTGGATGATATCAACAGAGCTCCGCTCTACTATACGGAGTCGCTGGAGGACACGTAGCGCATCAGAGCGCATCACGACGGAGTTTCTTCTTCTTGGTAAAGGGTAACGTCGCGACCGAACAGAAAATATAGACGAATAGATCTTTTCGCGTCACGCTCTCCCGCGCTCCATTTGGACGGATTGTACGGTTCAGGTGCGTTAACGGGGTTGGAGACAGGCAGCCGGCGGATGGTGGTCGGGTTCAGTGAAGAGGAGTCGCTGCCTCTGCGCAAGGTGAGTGATGGACTCCGAACTGAAGGCTGAACGTCGGGCTTTTGCTCAACAGATGAATTATTGGCCCGATATTGACTTGACCTCGTCAAGTACACCTGGATCACGGTCAAGTTTCGGCACCTTAAATCGATATTTCAGTGGATTTCTTGCCGGGATTGTTGAGTGTCAGGAAGAGTTTGCAACAACCTCTCCAAACTTTGTGGTCATTTCTTTGAACTAGGAGGGAAAAGACAAGTCTGAACCATATGTTATTGATCCGTGTGATATTCAAAAAGTTTTTTTCCACAGTGTTTACTAGAGCATATGGTAATTTATCATGGAGTGAACAATATCTATCAGGTCCCTGTAGGTTTTTAGACTGTGCCAGGATGTTGACCATAAAGGTCGGAACTATGACACTAACCATTATGTTGATTGTTGATGAATCAGCGGCTTATCCGATTAATCATTTGTGTAATGTAGGTGGAAAAAGTGGTGAAAACTGTCTGGACTGGGTGAAAATTTAATGGACTGGGTTCAAACGCTGTTATCCAAAGAGGTTTCCAATCTGCCTCTCATTCATCCTTTCACTCTCTCGCTCTCTATCACGCACACACACACACACACACACACACACACGCACAGACACACACACACGCACGCACACACACACACAGTGTCCATTTTTAATCAGACTAAGAGTCCAACAATCCATAGATAATCACTTTTTATAATGATACAAACAAAGAAAAATTCATATACTCCTCATGTCAGCAATAGCTGAACCTAAATAGTTGAGAGTTTCAGCTTGATAAATGACTTTAAACGATCACCTGATCGTTAACATCATTTCAGGTGCATTTTCTGGCAGAAAACCAACGGATTAATCGACTAATCAATTTGGCTGTACTGTAATTCACATGAATTTAGAACAAGTTGATCTCATTGGCAGGTGTCTACACTTTGAATTAGATTCAGGGATTTTCATTGCATAGAGAAGCAAAGCCCTGCCACACCTTCAATAATGACTTTCTATGAAATAGGAACATTGGATGCACGTCAGATAGGATATGGATTAGTTCTGATACTCACAGCAACTAGTTTCACCGGCTCAGATTCATCTCATTGAAAGCCTGCTCGTTGCAAGCATTTGTCACTTTGTGAAGAATGTCCGGTCATCCTGGTACCGGACGTCTGGCGGGATAATACCAGTTTATGTTTTTTTTTTCCCTGCTTGTCATCAGATCTGACACCTCAGAGATAAATGTCATCCCTTAATATCTAGATACATAATCCACTCACTACGCTGTACTCAGCCTTTTTATTTCCACTAAAGTCTAGTTTTCCACATGTAGCCCAGCTGAGCTGAGCTGAGGCTGCATCCTCTGTTTACATACAGTTATTGATCAGAAGTCAGCATGAGAGATCTTCAGTGCTGGGCTGTGATTGATTCTGCCTGCACTGACTTCTACTGTACTTCAGGTCACTGCAGCAGACCAGTGCCAGGCAGGGTGCCAGTATAGAAGAGAATCAGCATTAAATGCACCATATACACTTAATATGGCTGAGGGGCTATAGGGATATTAGCTCTTCTTTTTTTATTATAAATTAAACTGTCAAACATTTTGATGATGTTTGGTTTATAAAATGTCAGCAAGTAATGAAAAACAAAAACACCCAAGGCGACTTCTTCACAGTGCTTATTTTGTTAGAACAAATGTTCTCAACCCAAGCATATTAATTTACAATTGTTTAAGGCCTAAGACACCTAAGATGACACAAATAGTAATAGAGTCTGTCATTGCGTTAGAAATTACAGTGAAGATAAATGATTCCAATTTTTACTGGGGACCCACAGAAATCCTCTTATGGTCCCCTGATATTCCCCTGACCCCATTTTAGGAACCACAGCTACAAATGAACAGATTGCTAAATCAACTTGTCGTCAACTCTACATAATATTCCATATACATTTACAGTTACATTTGAAGACTGTGTTTTTTCAAGTGGTAACACTGTAAAGATAGTTATAGCAATGTACAAGTAGGTATGTAGAGTTGCAATTTTTCAAGCAAATGAAGACAAACTTTTAGTGGTTCCAGATTCTCACATGTGATCATTTTTGGCTTTTCCTTGCCTTACATTTGAATAAATTGAACATCTTCAGGATTTGGACTGTTTGTCTGATAAAACAGGACATTTGAAAATGAAAAAAAATTGAAAAAAAGTTTGGTAAAGAGTATTGTTAGATAAAAGGTATTTTTTGAACATTTCAAGATTATCAAAAAGTACAAGAAAAAAAATAGAATATTTTTATTAGCATGTTGAAGACGTAGAACCTATGTTGATGTAGATGTAGATGTTGTGAGTTCTGAGCCTCTTTTTCTCCCTCCACTCCTTCTGTCTGAGGTGGAGAACCGTAACAACTTGGGGAGAATCTGACTGGCATAATTTACCCAATCCCAAAGGATAAACAGAAAAGCAATGTTGTTCTTGAAAAGTGCCCGATTTCCTTCTGTACATAAAAAATAAAGCATTTACACACACAGCATTTGCACAAGCAAAGAAAAACATACACACATGCACACACATACAGCCAGGGAACAATAATTGAGGCAGCGATGTTCTTGAAAAGTGGCTGCACGTCCTTGCTTTCTTCTGTTCTTAAAAAGGACATGGACTGATTGATTGAGTGTGTGTGCGTGTGAGAGTGAGTGTGTTTCTGTTCAGTCGCACGATTGCTCTAGTTTCTTTAAGATTGATAGAGCTTTGTGTGTAGGTGTGTGTATGTTTTCCTCCAGGACTGCTCCATAGCAACAGGCAGCAAATCTTCTTCAAATATCTTTTTCTCACATACCATATGCTGTGACCTTTCTCCTGAATGTGTGCGTGCGAGTCTTTGCGTGGTTGCATTTGTGTAAATGTGTGTGTCCATGTGCATCTATGTGTGGGCTTTTTTTGTGTACATCCATTAATTGCAGCATAATAACTAATATGGTACCACCCGCTGTGTCTGTCTACATGATCAAGATAGTGAGTCTGTCTGTCTCATAGCAGCATCAGTACCATGCCAACCATTTTGAAAAAGCTTTTTGTGCTTCTGCTTCACTCAAACAAAGCAGATATCAGCACAATTATGTGGTATTGATAATGATTTGGTGTGCTTTGAACAAGTGGCAGCTTATCATTTTTAGCCCATTTCATGTATCTCCCAGCCAGAACAAGAGAGACATCTTTAATATATATCTTGACACGGTTGTCGTGTTATGTTAATATCAGTGTTAGACTAATAACTGGTTGCATATTTCATATCCAGGCATAGCAGACAGAGCTCTTTAGAAATCAATTTTCTTTTGCCCCATCATCAGGCTTGGAAACTGGCCAGTTGCCAGATATGAAGTGCATGGGGAAGGAGAGCGGGGATAATTGTGGGTACATTAGAGTTAGAGGCGAGAATCTGCTCATCAGATATAGAAATTCTTCAACTTTGAATGAGTCTGAACAGGTAACCTGCCTTCTAAAAACTATAGACAACCTCACAAACATGCTCACACCAAGGAGCAGATGCAAGTTGCAGAAGCACAGGCCCTTGATCATAGCTTCCTATTTTACAGCATAGGTGCTGCAAGGTCATGGCCTATTTATGTCCATGTGTGATGCACTATCAAAGCATGCAGTCTAACCTCATACACCAAGAGCATATTCCCTGTTGTGCATGTGTGTATATAGTACATGGACACAGTGTTGCATGCAGTGTTTGTAATAGGAAACAGTGCATGCATGTGGATACTATATATCTTGCATAACAAATAACTTGCTGCTCTATTGTAGAATCTCTCTGGATTTTCTTGGAAACATTTCTGCAGAAGAGAAAACACAAACACACCGTTCTATTCAATTCCCTTATCAAATCCATGCTTGCATTCAGAAAAAAAATATTCATGATATTCTGAGAATCAAACGGCAAAGGAAGCAGAGTTAACCTGACTGAAACAGGCAGCAGTTTGCACTAGTCATTTCATTCCTAGATGGATTTTTTTTGTTTTTTTCTGATTTGATCTTAAGAGTTATTCGCCTTTCTTTTGGCCTATGTTCAACATGGACCTTGCAGTATTTCCCTTGTGTGAGCATGGCAGTTGATTTCCATGATCAATGTCATTGATTGCTTCACTGTTCTTGTAGCTCAGTGTCTGTTGGAAACAACATTCTTCTAAACAGTTTCCAAAAATATAACCCCATCTTAACCTAAAAGCTAAAATCAATCCCTTCAATGCACAAACACTCCTGTCGGAGAACTGAGAGATTGGCAGAGTTAATAAGAAGAAACAATGTCAAGCACAATAAATCTTCATAGCAATATAGGTTCTTTAACACTAGTATAGTTGCTTTGCATTAAACCTGACCTTGGCCTTGTTATTTATTCACTGTCCCACACTAGCTGCAATAAAGTGTGTATTTCTTGGCTTATACAGTAAGGGAAAATACTGATACACACAAACACAGGCAGGCACACACCTCTAAGAAAGGTGCATTAATAAGCTGTTTTTTGCCTCTGGCTTATTGTGGGGATCTATGCAGACCAGCAAACACACTGTGCTTACACACTGACGCTTAAACACACATTCGACTACTGTAACACACATACAGAAAATTGAAGAGCCGTGATTGACAGCTCATCCTACAAGGACATTCTTGTACATGTCCCCTAGAGACCGAAATGTATCATTAACTCTCAACCGTATAATACCCAATCTAGGGCTGTGACGATAACCACATTACTGGAATACTGCAGTCATGTGAAGCCTACTGCTGCTTTCTCACCGTGGTAAGAAGAAATCCATATGACACAGCCATAACCGAAATTATTTATATACCTGCTTTATAGTCAAACCACCAGACTGGAAGCTAGTGGGAGGTATTCAAATTAATTACCCAGTATGATATTCTAATTGGTCAAGAATTTTTGCCACCAAACAAGGACCTCATTTTTTTTTTGGTCTTTTTGCTAATTAGATGATTAGAGTCATATCAGTTCAATGAACACATAGAAAAAGAGAGTATTTTGAGATATGGAGACAGGAAAGTCATTACAAGGCATTATTTGGCTTATGTCACTTAAGTTGTTCTACTCATTGCAATTTAATGCCTGATTTCCCATACACTTTTTTTTCTTTCCAATATCTTTAATTTATTAATTGGATGTCTCACTCTAGCTTATTTTCTGTTGACTTGCATGATGCCTCATGGGGAATTCTATCCAATACGCGGTACAATATGCTTGGTAAAAAAAAAACATATATTGCAAATGTGAGTTTTTGTTTGGATCTAGGAAAACAGATTCATGAAAACACTGAATTACAATTGTTTTCTGTTTTGATCCCTGTTTCACTCACTGCCTACAAAACAGGGTTGTGTGTGTGTGTGTGTGTGTGTGTGTGTGTGTGTGTGTGTGTGTGTGTGTGTGTGTGTGTGTGTGTGTGTGTTGTACTAAGGCAACAGAAACTTAGAGAGTTGGAATGCATGCAGTGCAAAAAAACAAGTCAGTGTTTAGACTGTAATTGTCCTTTTAAAGGGAACATATGGCGATACTCTGCCAGGAAAGTAACAGTAAACAAGATAAGAACAATTGGACAAAAAGTGTCAAAGTAAAAACTCTACAATTAGTTGCTAATGGAACTGATATACCCCAAAAGTTTGTTGCCATCGAGCACAGCATCCCCCAAACGTTACACTAATTTAACAACCACCCATTCAAACTTCAAGCTGTCTTTTGTCTTCCCCCATTAACTAGTTTGCCTAAGAGTCTGTTGCTGAACAAGAACACACACATACACTCATACTGTACGCACAGGGAGGCAGAGATGTGCTCGATAAACTGTGCCTCTGATAATAGTCTTCATTCACCCTCTAATGAATCCATATTGTGGCCTAAAGTGGTAGATCTGCTATTAATACCATTAACCACTAATGGCCCAGGGAGAAAGATTCATTCGATCTCATTTAAAATCAGATATTACCTTTGTGAGGCAGCTAGATTCATGTGATCACATGATAACCCATGTTGCCAGGCTTCAATTATGCTCTTGTGGCCAAAAACAGTGGCTTACCCAATCACCTGCCCAGTATTTCATATATAATGAAACCCTTTTCCAAACAGGTAATTGTTACACTGACCACACCCAGCATCAATGATACCATTGCAGCAAGGTGAAAAGTTAATCTATCACTAATTACTGACCATTTTAATTGCTTGTCCACACAGCTCTCACAAAACCAAATCCACTGATCTCTTTTTTTGCAAAAAAACATTCAAGTTCAACTGAAAATAATATCAGGCTGTAGCATTCTGAGACGAATCAAATTTGTATCTTCCAACGTTATAATCTTTCAAGTACAAAATTCCCTTTTTGTTTGATGATCTCTCTGCCACATCTCAGCATCACATCACTGTCTTTGGTAACAAAAATGGAGAATTATACACCAATACTTAATTATGTTCTACTACTGCTTTAGAAACCAAATTAAATAACTGTATTTGCAGAAGCCTCTTAACAGGTTCAGAGGTTCAGCTAAATTTGGGCTAAATAACTGAATGTTTTTCCCCTTCAGTTACATTGGGGACATGGAACATAGAGGGATATTCACTGCTAGTATGGAGAAGACTGATACAGTAACACTTTCAAAGTACATAATATATGAGCATATGCGCATCTCAAATATTAAGAATAACATGAGCATGTATTCCTCAGTGGAACTTCAAGTTGCATTGTAATTTATTCCAGTAGTAAGGTGCATGATACAGTAGTGTGTCTGCTGCTCTTTCTCAACAGCAGATAAGTCTAGCCTCATGAATAATCCCTGCACTCAAGGCCATATTTCTACCACTGGGAGAGAAAAGATAGAGACGAGATGGTGAAAGAGAGACAGACTGAGTGATAGAGGACATAGCATGGTGTGACTACTTAATTTTATGTTCTGCTGTATGTGATTGTCATATCTAGATAATCCATACATACTGTAACTCAGGGACGAACATTATCTCCACACTAGAATTTGGGGCACAGTAAATACTGAGCAATGGGAGAAAAAGGGTCATAAAAATGCACACAGTGGGGGAGGAGTGTGTGATCTGACCTTGGCATTAAGTATGTATTTTTCTGTATAGTCTTCCTGGAGAGTTTGCCCTCTTGATATAACTATGCTGAAATTAATGCGGGGGAGCTCAAAAGAACCATAATCACATTTTTGTGTCATTCATTTGGAATTCTTTAGCTGTTAGCATGTTGTTTTATACTGCACAGGGAGACTTGCGTGTTTGTACCCTGGCTGTGTTTCAGTGGCGTGTATTTGCAGTCTTCGGGTTTTAGCAAGAATAGTACAAAGGTAACTCCTGCAGTGCAAACAGAATGAATGGGAACTTGAATTCAGACTCCAAATCTTTTGAAGATTTTATTGCCTCAATCTAGTATGTTTGATTGCTACTGTACAAAGAGGAGGCTTGTTAATCTTGGAGCAAGTGTTCAGAAATATTATATTACCAAGTGAAAAAGAAAAACTTGTAAAATGAAACATCAAAGTGACATGGCTGAGTGCCTTTGCGATAGAAGGTTCCATATTATTAACCCTGCAACCTTTTTTTGTTATTCCCACTATTGACTCATTAGACAAGTCATTGGCTCACAGACTAATGTCAATATTTCATTGTCTGCATTGTACGCATAATTTGTCATTTAATCAAAGCAGCATTTACTTCACATGAGCTAAGAAACACAGGAAAGTGCAGTGAGAGCAAGAGTCCATTTCTCAATGGTCACTCTCCTGATGGAGCAGGGATGGATAGAGTGAAGAGGGAGGAAGGGAAACCATTCTGCAGCAACCGCCTACTGTTCTCTTTCTTGTCTTCTGCAAGTGTGGTGTACATTTTTGTCTTTAACACTTGTTCTGCACTGCAAAAAATGTTATCAATAAAGTGGTGTTTTCAAACCATGAGAGAGAGAAGAATGTGATTGTAATAACAGAAGCATCTTGGAAGATCCCCATTGGCATAGGTCAAATTATATCTGTCATTACAAATGGGTTCTCATTTGCACACTGATATGTAGTTGGTGTAAATGCTGGAAAAACAGCATATGTTATACTACTGTACATATTATTATTCCACCCACTCTTTTGGCCCTCAACTTCCACATTATTCAATGCAGGAACTGAATTCAAACATCGACACATTGAGCTCACTTAGGACACATTAACCATTTCTTTTCACATTCATACATCCTGAAATATAATAATCGTTTATACATTCACAATAACTTTCAAAGCCCATTAAAACTTGTTTAAATCTCAGCTATGATGGAAATCAATAAGAAAAACATCCAAACCTGCTCATCCTCAACCTCTTCTAAATAATTCACGTAGAAACTTCCTTCAAACTTTAAATGGATCGAAACACTTGAGACTTTCTCACATAAATTAAACATTTTCATATTGTTCACACCTTTTATACAATTGCAGTTCAAGTTCCATAAAATTTTCAGCTTTTCACATTAGTGTTGCAGAGAATAGCCCACTTTCCAGTGGACGAGATGGATAAAGGCTACATCCACACCACTACAACAGCCTAAGTGGTTATTGGGAAAATACAAAAGCCATGGCCAATTCAGTGCCAGTATTTTAATGAATGGTGCGTCAGAAGCTGAGATTTCAGGGAGGGCTCAGAGTACATGTCAATGGTAAATATTTGATGTGATCTTAAAAGAGAATTCCCTTAAGTTTCATTCTGTCTTCAGATGACTTCTGCTTTCATGCTCTCATTAATACTTGTTAAGTTTTTGCAATTCTACACATGCATGGGTTTATACAGTATACATTTTCAAACTAGATACTCAGATTCAATTCAAACCGTGAACATCCAGATTGTCTGTGCAGAATAATGCATTTGTATGCACAAACCCTTTTTCCAATAACCATTGATGTCTCAGGTGGCACTGCATTAAAGACCAACATTATTCTGCAAATCGTACTCCTTGGACGTTCAGGAACACAAATCCTTTCCGAACTGACAATGGCTTTGTGAAGGAACTCTTTGGCAAACCATTGTCAGTTAGCACAACATCACAACCTCGCTGCAATTGTGGTTTGTACTGTATGTGCAGAGTTTGACAGAAGAAGGCTGTTTACATTGTCTGCTGAAAGGAGGAAAGTTCCTCTGTGATCATCAATTAAAGGCATGTAATAGTTTGAAAGCCACTTGTGATCCAGTAAACAACCTTGACAAGTGTAATATGGAAAATTGAAGCCTCTAGAGCACAAACTGATAATGGACTTTTCAGTGTGTAGGAGACATCTTTTGCCCAGCAGTCAAACTTTTTGAAATTAATAATATATGCATCAATTGTGGAATTTCAGAGTGAGAAGGCAAAGTCTCTGTCATCCTCAACTTTGGGTCTTAATGCTAAAGATGCAAAAAATTAAATAAAACATACAATAATGAATGGGGAGTTAAACAGCTGGCAATGAAGCCACATTTAACTCTAAACCCATGAAACATGAGGATATCACCAGCATTTCCCACACATGCGTAGGTCAAACTGTGGTGCAGCGCCACAGAACAAAAACAGAGCACTACAAATTGATCTTCCAATTCAATTCTTTCATTCTCACTCACACTCACAGAGAGCAAGAAATCAACACCCATGCATGTCATTTGGGGTACACTTGCAGTGGCCCTACATACACTTGCACTGACATCTTCAACCAACCAACCCCTCCACCCCCGCTGTTTTGATCCTAAGCTCAGGTCCCTAGCACCACAGAATGCTATTAAATCTCTCTCTCCTTCCCCAGCCTCTCTTTCCCCCCTCCCACTCCCTCATTATTTTCCCACTATCTGTCTCTCCATCTTTTTGCTTCATCGAGCCTGCCATTCTATTAATCTCACCAACAGATTGCCTCTATTAATTACTCTACATCTCCCATCTTGCATGTAATAATCAGAGGTAATAGAGATATTAAGAAGATACGGATATTTCCTCAGTCACAATCACTTTTAATTAGCTGGAAGATTAAAAGATAGACCCATGCCTGGCTGACATCCAGACAGATAGCGCAAGGTCTTTTTTTTTCTTTCCACAAAATTTCCAGGGCATCAGTTCCACATAGAAAAATGTGTTTAAATATTGGAGGTAATAATGCCTCTAGACAAAACTAGTTTCCAGCTTGTCATCAGTTCTTTATGAATAAATATGTTGCACAGACAGTTTGTTTGAAGTAAAAGTGACTTTGCTATAAATCAAAGGTATCTGCATTTGCTGTTAATTTGAATGCCTGAGAGTCAAACTGTAGGGTCAATTAGATAATGGAAGAGGCATCTGTACAGCATGTCTGTAGTTAATTGGAAAGATCTGGGTGCACTAAACAGACAAAGAGAAAAGACAGGGGTAATTACTAGTTTGTCACTTTGATAACAAGTAAAGGTATGTGTGCCTGTGTGCATGTGAGAGTGTTCATTGGCAGAAGGTAATTATACATTACGTCTGAGATAAAGAAAACCAATTCCTGTCACTATATTTCCCTGCTGACACACGCAGTAGATTTTGTCTGATCTCATCACTAATCTGTGATCATCAGGACACATCTTAGACCTTCTGCTTTCAAAGTTACTGCACTGGAGCTGACTTCTGCGACATCCATGTATCTTGGGCAATGAAGCACTTTGTCCCTGCAAGCTCCCTGCCCTGTTGTCTCCTTGGGGCAAAGATCTCCTCCAATTTAATGGTTGATGTTCCTGGACCATTCCCTACAGACCCGTTACTCACCCTAACCCTGTTAGAGCACTGCCTACAGGGCACACATAATGAAGAGAATAGAAAATTGAACACAAGACCCCAGAGCACATGAAACCATTTTCTATTATGGTACTCGGTATAAAAGTGAAAGAAAACACTGCTGCCAGGTTGTTAAGAATCCAAAGCCACAACTCCCAGCGGGATGTTCAGGTCTCCATGGTTTTACTGACTGGGCAATCCCAGCACTGACTAGGTTTTATGACAGCTTCTCACCAGGAAAAGAGACCTTTTAACGCTTTACTTCAGAGACCATAATTCTTATTATTTTCTGTTCCATGATCAGAAATTCTTGGAATATTAAGGGTTAGAATGGTGCATGTCAGAGAAACCATTTCATTAGCCTGCAAAATAGAAATTCAAAATTGAAAACATGTGTACAGCAAGTTGACAAGGCAATTTGTGGTTGATACTTACTAGAGCCTCGTGTACAAAAAACACTGAAAGGTTGAGTGGAGCCACAGAGTGGAGCTTAAATCAATGGCTATTACATTCTTGGCCATCACAAAGTCCAGATATAAACCTTTTTCACAGTTGAGGATTTGTCATAGAAGGAGAAGCTTGGGTGTTATTCAGAGTAAAGGATCTGAATACAACACCAACTGAAGTTCAATTTAGACTTCAGATCTAGCTGGTCTATACAATATTAATAAAAACAAACAGGGATCCTTTGTGTTTTTTGCTGCAAGATCAAGGAAAAACTAAAGCCAGTGCCTCGGGCCATTGTTTCCAAGACTGAAGCCAAAATCATCCTTGACAGGATGTTGTGACAGAGAATCGACATATTTTGGGCTGAACTGTCACAAAGAGTCTGTCGTTTTAAGAGAAAACTGTCTGCACCTCTAACACACGCTGTAAGGTTCACTGACATTTCATTCCATTCTGCATTTTAATCATATTCATATTTGGGTATGTTTGGGTGTGTGTGTTTCTGTAGTCTCAGATGAAGATGAAGTCTGCGGGCGTCGTGGATGGAGGCTTGTTCACAGAGAGCTATTGTAACATCTGCAATGCCCAGCTCATCTCTGAGTCCCAGCGCACCGCACACTATGAGGTGAGTCAGTCTCCTCTCAGTTTGAAAGGGATTTTTGTCTGCTTCCTCTTTGTGTCAGGACTAAACATACACCGAGTAAAGAAACACACCGAGGAGTATACGCATGAAAAAACATGTATACTCCTCGGTGTGTTACGATGCAGATTCCTGCACTGTACACTTTGCATCAGGCTTTTTTGTACCAACTTGTGCTTGTGCTCTTCATCACTGTCCTCATCCATTATACATAGACTTAATACAGCATGGTAATGCAAGTGACTCGCACAAAAACAAACACCCACTTTTTGTTTTAATGTAGTCCCCTCAGCAGACTCCTTAAGAGTAATTTAATGAATGGCCATTAGCCCTGTGCATTATTTAACGAAGATCTATGTGTGAGTGTGTGTAAGCACGTGCATATTATGTGCTTAAGTGTGTGTACTGCATTGAGGTTGTCCTTGATTACAAGGTACAATTGCATTAACATGAACACTAATGAGGACAAGGCCCTTATCTGTAGAGAATGTAGCAGGTACAACTACATGTGTAGCGCATGCATGCATGTGATCTAACCGCATTCATTTAAAAGTAAACTACTGTATTTCTCAGTCTTAAACCAAAGTCAATTGAAGTGCTTCTTTGGTCAGCTTCAATGCCTCTGAATACTAAGACTTCAAGACTTTTATCATTGTACAGTTGCCTGGACAACGAAATTAGTTGGCAAGGCCACATAGGTACAAGAAAAATGTTCAGTGCAAGATTTAAAATTATAAAATATAGATAAAAAAACACAATATACACACAAAGTATAAGGCGCAAGAGACGTTGTGGAGGGTATTAAATAAGTGAAATATTGAAATATTGGGTAGGTTGGGTTGGTTATTATTTATATATATATATATATATATATATATATATATATATATATATATATATATATATATATATATATATATATATATATATATATATATATATATATATATAGTACAAGTACAAGTTCAAATTAATAGCAGCAGTGGGACGACTGTGTCAAAGGGGTCTACATGAACATGCACATCCACATGCATATACACGCATGCATTTAGTTACTGACCACAGTTTAACAGTAACAGTAGGGGTAAAGATTGAAGTGGTGGAGTTATATTGAAGTGGGTTCATGTTATGATAAAAATGAATCTGAACTCAGTCTAATCAATTAATCCAAATATTGTTTTTTTTCCATTTAGCAATTACTTCATAAAATGTCTGAAAGTAGTGAAACTTGTCGATCACTGTTTCCCAAAAGTGTCTTGTTTTGTACACAGCCCAAAGCTGTACAGAGAATTTGAACAGATAACGGAAGAAAAAGAGTTGGTGATTAAGTTAATAGTCAACAGACAACCGATCAATGACTTGACTAATTGTTGCAGCTCTAATGGAGTATATAAAGGTGGATAACCAGCAGAGCGCATCTGGGATGCCTTACGATGTCCTAACAGAAAGACAAGCATGTCAGAAGTGATCGATAAAAGCTCAGAACACCCAACCATGCATAACTGTATATATTGCAAAGCTTACAGTGAACCTGTAATCAATTGACTTCCACACACCCCTTTGGGTCTGGGCTGTCAATATGAAAGACAGAAATCTAAGATTGGTCCATCATGTATTCTGCCATGTCTCAAATAAGTCACGCCAAGACATTTTAATACTGTGATGACCTATTTCAATCTCAATGTTCTTACAGTCTCTATGTACACACAACACACAGGGAACGCTTGTCAGATATTTCTATATTTTTATAGTCTTCTGTCCTACTGAAAACAGAGGAGGATATGAGCGAGAGAGACAAGTATAGTCCATTAGAGTTGGTGAAGCTTTGAGGGTCACTGCAGGGTAAACGTGGTGACACCAGGTCTCGCTTTTAGCCTGTAATCCCAGAGCCATTATCTGCATGACCATTTACCCACCTATAAATACGAGCATACAGTGGCACACAAACACAAACACACACTCAGACACAAGCTCTGACAAAATGCATTAAAGTTGTATGACAAGTGAGGAGGCATGTGAGTTAGACGGAGGGTGGGGGGGTGATTCTGTCCCGGGGGCAGAGGATCCAATCGAAGCACTGGAGCAGCAAGTACAGTGTCTTGTCAGAGTCTCCCGTTCGGTTTCTTACTGTGATGTTGCACCCTGATATAAAATGAGTACATTTTCGTCTACAAAACCATAATCGTTACAGTGATTAAATAGTTAAGTGAATCCCTCATAGGGAATTCCAGCTTTGAATTGAGTCATTTCAACACATCTAACTAAGGGTCTGTCATTTTAATACAACCATATTCATTTCTCATCCAAAGCAACACATATTTCTCTCTCTGTCCTTATATTCACTATCTTTATTGGTACATCAGCATTCTGTCTTACAGTAATCTGTATGTGACAGCAGATGTGGCAGTAAAGACGCTATCTCTGTGTCAACAGTTACTCTTAGATAATTGCACCAGCAGTGGAATTTATAGATGATAATAGATGGTTATAGTTGGAGGGTGTGAAGATCAAAGCATGCCAATAAATTATATGTATGGAGCAAGATAGCTATGTCAACACATCTTAACACATTCACATGTTACTAATCTTTCCCCTGCAGTGCACATAAAGTGATTTTCATTGTTCTGCATTAAAGTGACAGTTAACAGCTCCAAGGAAAGCTTGGAAACAATACTGTTAACTTTTACAACAAGAGCGGATATGAAATACGTTATTTACTTCTTTTTGCTTATATTTTATTAATTATTGATTTTATGTTTAATGTCTAAAAAGTTTTTACTAGTATTTGAGTATAGCTGCAACTATTAGCTGCTGATTCATCAGTTGATTGGAAAGAAATAGAATCAGCAACTATTTGATAATCAATTGGTAAATTTGAAGGGAAAAATGACAAGTTTGATGGTCTCAGCCAAATATGTTTAATTTCATGCTACTAAAATTAATATGACTGTAGTCAAACAAAACAAGACATTGACTTTGGAAAATTATCATTTTTTTGTTTTTTTTCACTTCATTTTTCACTACTTTCTGACACTTTATAGACCAAATAATTAACGGGGAACACATTCAGCAGAAATAATTACTTATATGCAAAGCATTCACTCTGTCTTGACAACTGATGCAATGATACTGTGCAATGCCAGTATATTCAAGGAAAGAGCTCTCAACCCCCACCTCCCCTACCTGACCATCTTACCCAGAAAACTGAGGCTGGCCCACACCATTAGTCACCTAGCCAGGGGCAAAATGTCTCCTAGCCCCATGAACTGAAACAGAGATAACAGCTCTGAACGAGTCGCCAGGGTGAAGTGACAGCCATTGATTTTTTTTTTTTTCCACTTCACTCACTTGATAAAATAAAACTCGGTTCACTGGCTGAAGCGCTCATGCTCTTTCTTTTTCTCTCTTTCCGTCGCTCTCCCAGAGTAAGAAACATGCCAACAAGGTGCGCCTGTTCTACATGCTTCACCCTGAAGATGGTGGACCACCTTCCAAGAGACTGAGGCCAGATAACCCAGTATGCTCTCACTGTGTGTGTGTGTGTGTGTGTGTGTGTGTGTGCAAGTGTGTGTGTTTGCATGCATGTGTGTGCATGTTAATGTTTTTTTTCCTTCTGCAAATTAGAATTTGTAACCCAAACTAGAATACCAGTTGGCAGATTTGTGAAAGGACAAACATTTTTCAAGCTTAAATCTGTGAAAATGCAGCATCTCTTCATGACCTTGACCATAGAAACAACAAAAAAGCTGAGTTTACTTTCTTCAGAATAATCCCCTACTAGCCCTGTCCACTTTCAAGCTTGGCTGTGGCAGCCAAGTGCTCATGGGAATATTTGTTTGATCTTCTGTATGTGTTTGTCTGCTCTAATTCTCCCAAGAGAGGTTGTGCCTTAGCTCTGGTTTTTCTGGTAAGGTTTAGCGGAGGCAGACACCGCCAAGTAGCTCTATATCTGACTGCTGCAGGCCATGGCGAGAGAGGTCCATGTATTACTGATGTTTGTTGTTTTGCTTTGATATGGCTTGCAATTGTAGCAAGCACTGAGGTTGCAATCGCATCCTCTGTGAATTGTTAGACGTTGAACAGTGCTGCTATTTTCCTGTTGATTTAATTATGACTTTGTGGGTCTTTGTGTGTTCATCTGTTTTTGTATGTGTGTGTGAGTGAGAGAGAGAGAGAGAGAGAGAGAGAGAGAGAGAGAGAGAGAGAGAGAGAGAGAGAGAGGGTGGGAGAGGTGCCAATGAAATAACAATAAGTGACAGAAATGGAAAGAGAACTGTGAATGTAATGGACTATTGTGAAGAAGGTGCTTTACCATTGTACACTGTGTGCCCCATTTATCCTGCAGACCCATAAGTCCCTCATGGTACAACACACACACACACACACACACACACACACACACACACACACACACACACACACACACACACACACACACTACAGTACACACTTTGAGGACACAGCTGGTGGAAAATTAAATCTTATCAAACTAACTGACAAATATAGCTGTGCCAGAGAGAGAGGGAAGGGAGAGATGGGAAGAGGAGGATGGCATGGGAGTAGGGGAGAGATGGATTTTCTCCAAAAACAACGTGGTGCCAGACCTTGGGCTGTTTAGGGCCAATTACCTCAGCGTGGCAAACCCTTTGTCCTCACACAAGAAAATCAAACTAAAAGCTAAGGCACTAAAATATTTGCAATGTAAGTGATTTCAGGTTGTGACTTGATGAATGAGCAATGCAAGGCAAAGGCATGAAGACCCGTCTATTCAATAGTTTAAAATGTAATGAGCCAGATGTGCAGTAGGAGCTGTCTGTATGTCACATGAAATCCATCATCAACCAGCACTATTTTTCTGCTTTAGACCACATGTGTCAATAGACTGATGCTGTTTTGGGATGTGAGGGCCTGACCTAGATTTGAGCTTGTAAAATTTTACTCACTAGATATTCCTGATATCCAATGATGGATCGGTCCCCACATTTCTGTTCTCCGGTTCATAACTATAATATATAAAATCACATTTTTGAGGTCCTTTCTAGAAAATCCAGATCCAATATGTAAATCATGTCATATCGTGAGACTGCTGCTGGGTACCTGGTTTTGGAAACTTTTTTTAACACAAACCACACAGACAAGACAAAAATGTAATGCATGTGCACCACAGTGCATACACTCATGAAGTTGGCATGTCAGGGGTTTAGAAAGACACACATAGACACACACACAGGCGCACACAGTCTCCATCTGTCTCCCTAATTGAGTAAGACATGACTCAATCCCTCCTGGCTTTCATTTCATATGACACTACACACACAAACCACATACACACACAAACCTCATCTACCATTTTTTTTAGATACTTATCTTACTTTTTTGTCAGTTCTTTTTTTATTTGACGGTAGAGAGAGACAGGGAAGAGAGAGAGGGGATGACATGCAGCTAAGGTTCGAGGCCAGTAACAAACCCAGGCTTCTGCAGTAAGGAGTCAGCTTTGATAAGTTCTCTACCAGGTGAGCTACTGATGTGACCTAACTACTACTTTGTTCATAACATTCCACACAGAGATGTGACCGATTATCTGACAATACTGGAAAAATGATATAAGAACAGCAATTCTCAAGGGATGGAATCCTTCACCATTCAACCTTGGATAAAATGTTCTTCTTTAATCTCTTTCATCTTTTTTTTTCCTCCCAGGGGATATTTTGCACAGCCTTCCTCTGCACTTCATCTCTTCCCCCCCTCTGTTCTGATTGACATGGTGCAGTCCAATGGGAATGGAAGAAAGGGACGTTTGGAAAGTTAATGAAATGCCAGCGTCTACCCGGTGCAAAATGCCTTGAGCTTTGTGTGTCTTTTTTGTGTGCGGAGGTGAAATTGTTTGTCACAGCGCCGAGGTATAGAAAGTAGGTCGAAAGGTGCTCCCAGATGAAAGGGGAGGGGGCTTGATCTGTTTTTCTCCCCTATTCTCCACCCTGCTCTTTATTTCTGTCTCTCCATCTGTGCAGGTTTCTACCTGTGCAGAGAGCAGGAGATTAAAAAAAATGCTTTTTCTGTCCCCTTGCCTTCTATTTGTTTCTAATCTATATTTTCAACGTCGCCTCTTTCAATTTACACTTTGGTGCTTCTGAAACCTCCGAATGAGAACGTCTGTTTCCCTGTGCTGCTACATGTGTATATTTAGCAACGTTTCCCATAGCGCCTTGAATCAGAGCTGTGGAAGAAGTGAGGAGGAGCAGAGAGAAAGCAAAACAGAAGGAGAGGAAGATAAACACACTTAATTAGGAGTCTATTGTGATCTGCATGAGCAGGAAGAACCCACCCAAACATAATATTTTCAGAGATACAGACGTCAGTGTCAGGCAGCGGATACAATAAAAAGATGCACATACAGCATATGCACATGATTGATTAGAGTCCCGGCCCTTCACTGTGACTGTCCAATAAAGGGAAAACAATATTTTTTTCAATAAAAGATGGGGGTTTGTTGTTAAAAGTAGTTCAGTAGAGTGGCTGCTGTAATGAGCTGACAATTATTCATGTGTCAGTCACCCACGCACACACTTGAGATTGTTTAAAACTTCACCCGCACTGTCACTAAATCCCCAGTGAATCCATCATAGTGAGGCAGGATTTGCGTTGCCTTTCATCTTTCAAGTTGATGCTCTTTTTTTTGTTGTGTGTTTTATGTCTGTCTGCGACCGCATTTTCATTTTCCGTGTGATTCGACAGGTGTGTAGTGTCACAGAGGCTGCCACAGAGAAGCCTCGATGTCCTCCGCCAAAAAAAAAAAAAAAAAAAGTAGAAATACTGGGACATCATGCTCGCGGGGGATGATTTTCCTCATCCCATACAACAAGATTTCTGTAGAAGGAGGAGCAGCGTTGCCCATGGGAGAGAAGAGGTAGACAATGTAAGGGAGGAGAAGGGAAGCGGAGAGAAAGAACAAAAGGATGAATAGTGAGAAAGAACAAGAGATGATAATGAGTAGAAATATAGGGAGGAAAACTTTTTCCTGAGAGGAGAGAAAAACAGAGAAGTGAGATTTGTCCTCATGGGCAATGTGGCTCCCATGAAACAACCTTGAATAACGAACACAGGATAAAATTAGATGAGATGTTTTTACTTTACATACAAAAAAACAAATATGCACACACTTCCATTATCTTTCTTTGGGAACATGAGACACCATGTTAATACGGCACAATAAATTGAGTCTGCACCAACAGAGAAGGGGAAGGGAAGTGAGTTAAAGATGGAGATGGAAGGGGGGCAGTTCAGAGCAAGCCTTTAACAGGATCACAGCAGGGACAGACACAGGGGGGGACAGGAGGGGAGGCTGGAGTGAGGCCCTGCCAATACAGATAAATATTTCATCCTACAACACACAGAGTCACTGAGACTGGTGCCCAGAGGGGGAGGGCGAGACGAGAGAGAGAGAGAGAGAGAGAAGGAAAGGCTAAAAGAGAAAAAAAAGCAAGAGAGAAGTGAGTGTGAAAGGAAAAAAGAGAGAAGAAAATAGAAAGACAGAGATGGGACAGCTGAGAGACAAAGCTAAGCCTGGAAGGTAAAGGTGTCCTTAAGTCTCACATTCACTGTATGTGATGCTAACCGAGACTGACACAAGACACACACACAAATCCAGGCACACATGCATCCACAGAGACACACCCACACTCCTAGATATGGCGTTGCAGACACTTTTTATGTTATTGTCCCCTTACTCCCCATGGCTGAGGTCGGTTGCCTCCAAGTCAGCTTGACACAGGCTGGTGTGAAAAGACATAAAAGGAAGAAAGAAACAAAGAAAAAAGGGAAAAGGTGGAAGAGATGAGCGAAATAATAGAAAGGGAGTACAGGAGGGGCAGAAAGAGGAAAAAATTCAGCTTTTATGAGAAGGTGCAATGTGAGGAGAGAGGAGAGAAACTGACGGTGAAGTTCTGAAAGTGTAGAATTGAAAAAGTTATACTTTTACACTAGATGTAAAACATTGATTTAGATGGTTTTTTTTACATCATACCTTTTAAACTTTCTCAAACTTACTGAATGTATGTGTATCTATGTATGTGGATGCAAAAATAACAGCTATACAGTATGTTTTTGTTGAGCATCTCTTGCTAAAACCATGGACATTAATCTGCTGCTCTTCAGGAAAGATTTCCTGCAGGCTTCTGGAGCCTGACTGCACAGATTCACTCCCATCCAATCAGTGGGTCCAGGCTCTGAAATTGGGTGATGAGGCCTGGTTCACAGTTTGTGTGTCAGTTCATCCCAAAGGTGTTGGATTATTTTTGTTTTTATTTATTTTTAGGTCAGGGCTCTGTGCAGGACACTCAATGTTTTTTTTTCCAAAAAAATATGTTTTCATTTTTATCTTTTCTGTTTGGAGCCAGAACCATCCAAATAAGGAGTGGGGGGTGTTTCTTTTCATGATCTGGAAACATGTTGCGCTGCCTTGAAGCAAGCACTAGCTGAGCCACTGACCACGAGCACTGCATACATTTACGGACTGTTGGAGGAATTGCATTTGGTGCTTCCACGTTGGTTTCAGCCTTTAACTGTAGTTGGTGATCAGTTTTGGGCCCAAAAAAGAAAATGTTTGCAGCTGGAAATTCTGTAGAGTTATTACCCAGCCCATGGGCTCAAATGTGAAAAGACCCAAGATGACAATACATAAAAACTATTTATTGTAATAAAAAGAAAATAAATTGCAGGGCTACTTCAGTATGAGGCATGTTATTCCATGACATCACTAGTATTCATGTGGATGTGAGTGGATAATGTAGGGTAACATGCTTTGGAGTAAAAATAAAACAAAGGTAAAAAGGTGCCAATGCTGGCAGAAGAGGAGAGGAGAGGAGAGAGAAAGAGAGAGAGAGAGAGAGAGAGAGAGAGAGAGAGAGATATGCTGAAAGCTGGGACTTTTTTATCCCATAGACTGGGCCCAGGTGCTCCAGATCTGGTTGGATACTCAGCTCCAACTGGCACCTTATAGACACCATTGGTAGACATTAATAGACACACACACACATGTGCATGCGCACGCACACATATACTCAAGCAGACAGGGGCCATCACAGTAAGTCTATATTCGAGATGCTCCCTCTATGTTCAAAGATTTTCCACTTATTATTGGGGTTTAAAGGTTACAGGCAAGCTACAATTCCATCAATCATTACTGTCAGTTGTGAATGTATGAATAGGAGTCATTTTCCTCACCGCTCATCGTTTCAAGTTGCTGCATCCTGCAGTATGCCACTCTATTTTTATATAGTATTTTTAGAATTTCCAACATACTGATGGGTAGGAACTATCTAGGATAAAGAGAGAGAAAGAGAGAGAAAAAGAGAGAGAGACTTGTCTTTGTATTTTGTACGTGTGTAATCGTTGGTACAGTGTTCATATGTATTTGCATGCATGAGCATGTTTGTATACTTGTGTCAATCAGGCAGTTGGTCTTTTTGTTTGTGTTCCCTCTCTCCCGTGGGGAGCAACTCCCCCTCATCATTAGTAATGAACCAGTAGCAGTGGTGAAAGGGCCAAGCCACAGTCTAAGCCCAGAGAGACAAATGAATATTTGATCAGCCTTCTCTCTTTGCTTTCTCTGAGAGTGTGTGCGTGTGTGTATGTGTGTGTGTGTGTGTGTGTGTGTGTGTGTGTGTGTGTGTGTGTGTGTGTGTGTGTGTGTGTGTGTGAATGAGACAAAGTGCCATTTCTCATCTCTTCTCTCTTTTTCTCACCTACACCTCTCACTGCCTCTCTTTTCACATCATTCTTTTCTTCACTTATCTCCTTTCTCTTCCTGTGATCCATTTTTCTTCCTTAACTCTTCCCCTCTCCACCTGCAGGACTGTGCAGAGACAGAGGTGGACAGGAACAAGTGCTGTACCTTGTGTAACATGTTCTTCACCTCCGCCATTGTGGCCCAGTCCCACTACCAGGGGAAAACCCACGCCAAGAGACTCCGCCTAGTGCTGGGGGAGCCGACTAACCTCCCCTTAGCCATGACCAGCCCGACAAACACAGGTATTTCACAACTTCTTCCTCTCTCAGGATCTGGGTTTGATCTTGCCAACAAGATAAATCATGCACATTCAACCTTGCAGTGTTTGAGCCATGTATATAACGGTTACTGCTATTTACTGGTGTGATCCCAGCAGGCTTATAGCAGCTAAAATAAACTGATTTCTTCACGTTTAGACTTTAAAATAAAAGCTAGACAGTTTGAATCTTTTATTGCTAACAACAAACTGGTACTTTGGAGATCAACCCTTTCAGCCCCAGTAAATCAATACCTCTATTGGATTCCACTTGTGATGTCTGCACACAGAGACTGTTCTCACTAAAGACCAAGATGAATTACCTGGTTGTGAAACATACTCTACACGTCTCCTGTAGCACGACTGGCACACATCAAAATAACCAGGCATCCCCTTTTTGTAACATGTATCCCTTAACTGGGATCTATTTTTAGTTCAAAGCATATATGTTTATCTGAAGTGGGTTTTTAAAGCTTAAGTCATGCACTCCAGTCAAAACATCTAGACGAGGTATCAAAGGGAAAAATGTGTCTGGAAATGCCAACAAGCCAGAGGCGCAAGAGGCAAAACTTTGAAGGCGAAGTGCACTGACAGTTTAATTCATAAAGGTCTTATGATTAATAAAAAAAGTCTCCTTGACAAATCAAGACACCCACAAATTGCTCATGCTCATGATTGTTTAAGATTAGCAGGGGGGAGCTCCAGGGGAGCTTTACATAATCAAATTCGATTCAAAGTGAAAATTCACAGAGCAATAAATGCACAATTGCTCCAAAATGGAGAGATATAATCAAGCCCCTGAGTAACTTTTGCTTAACTTCGGCCTACATTGGAGAAGTGTCACTTCAGTACAGCCGCCGCTGTGGAGTTTCCGCGCGTTTTGTGACAGTGGGACCTGGAGGAAAAGAAACAAGAGAACAAGGGCAAGAACAGAGGAATAGTGACCTGGGAGAGAAGAAGAGGATTTCAGGAGAGATTAAAGTCAAAAGTAGCCTTCATGAATGCTCTGAGATGAGCACTCCACCGCAGACATACAGCCAAGGTGACAGGCTTTTGCACATCCGGGCCGCAGAAACACACGCAGTGTTCAGAAACACACGCGAGTAGGATGACAGATGCACGCACATGGACAGAGACTAACATGCAGAACACACACTCAAAAATACACATGCAAACACACAAGAGGGGCAAAGGACTGTGTGTTGGAGATGCCCTTGAGATATAGAGAGCAGAGACTGTACCTGTGTGCCCTCCACTTTCGCACATCACATCCCCACGCTCTCTAAACCTCTACCTCCTCCTCCTCCTGCAGACACACTATCACATGCCGCCTGCGCCCCACTCTGTGAAAAACACTTACTTCTGCTCCAGTGGGCAGAAATCAGAGTTAGAAGGAAAAAGAAAAGGTGGCAAAACACAGGATGGAAAGGAAAAGTACATCTCTCGCTGTCGCTGCACAGCACGTGCTATTCCACGGAGCCGTCAGAGCTCCGGAGATTTACTCATGCACATGAAAAGGCTTCACCGTGGATCGTGTGAGATTAATAGCAAAGGGAAAATTCAATGACAGTAAAAAGAGTGGTAGGATTTGGTTATGCAGTTGAGACGACAGTGTGGCGAAAGCAAACACAAGTGAAGGGAATTTGAGTGGGTGTGGTTGGTGAGATGAGTGGGGACATAGCCATAGATACGGTAACTATGTGAACAGAGCGCGAAGACACATCAAGGTATGAGCAGCCAATCAGCTTGCAGGGTTAGAGTCAAGTCACACAGGCATACACAAAACACACACACACAACTCACATCCATGGTCACTGTTCAACAAGAATCTTTGTGAAGGAATAATAAAGTATAACTCATACATGATACATATAACTCGTGCGTGTGTGTGTAGGTTTTTTTTTTATTCATAATATAAAATTATAAAATGTCTAGGCATGTGGTAATGAGTTGGTGTAACTCTAGAGACACTGAAACATTGTAGATGGTGGATCGGCACATTTGGACACACCATCTGTTATTATAAGCTTTCTCGCATGATTTGGCTGTGGACTTAACACCCCCTCCCTGTGTTCAAATAAACAGTTTGACGATTCCTTTGCTACATGAACTGCACCCTACACAGACGATCCGCATATTCTGGTTCTTCATTCATACACACACACACACACAAGCCTTCACACATTTTACAAAGCGTGGATCTTGCATTCAATCCGCCACCCAAACACCCACACAAGACTCACGTGCATCAACACACACACACATGTATGTAGTCATCGCTGCGTGAGCCACAACCGCTTCCTGTGGACATGTCAGTGCCTGGTGGCTATTAATGGGCAATCGCTATGGTAACCAAAGTCATGTCACTAGTAGCAGGTCACCTGGAAGTCTGCAATTCCCCCCCATTCCTTCACAGAGGAGGTTAAAAAAAATGAGGCAGGGAGGGTTGGAGCTACAGTAGGTATGAACAGACTGACAGTTTTCTACAACTTGAAGCCTGGTCCCTGGAGAACTGCTGGCCTTCTCCCGACCCTCATCTGTGCTCCACAGATGCGGCCAACAAAAACCTATCGCTCTTTCTCTCAATCGGTGCGATCTAAACAGAGAGCCTTCAAACATATGTGTGTGTGTTTCATGTGTGACTGCGTGTGGAAGCGCATATTTGAGATTTTGTCTGTGAGCAGAAAATGGAGCGTATGAATGTGAATGCATTAGATTTACATCAAAATGCAATTTCATGAACATATTTTCATTTCATGTCATTTTTGCCTTAGAATGTCATTTGCATGTGAATATGCTCCCTCCCGCTGTTCTTTCTATTCTCCCTCTGCAAACCTTTACCCACCACCTCTCTCCTTCTTGTCTGTTCACTGCACCCCCCAGATTCTTCCTCCCCTTCCACCCCGCTGCCCACAGACCCTGCCGCGTGCCCCGCTCCTCCGCCTGCCCTGCCCTGGCCCGTGGCGGTGGTGGGCGGAAACGGTGGAAGAGAGGCCGGGAAGTACTGCTGCCTGTGCGGAGCCTGGTTTAACAACCCGCTGATGGCCCAACAGCACTACGAGGGCAAGAAACACCGCAGGAACGCAGCCAGGGCACGCCTCGTGGAGCAGCTCGCCGGCAGCCTGGATGCCACGGAGAGCACAGGTCAGCCTCTTGGCCCCGCGCCCGACAAAAGTGAAGGGCAGGAGGGGTGTTACCACTTTGTACGAGGAAAGACGATAAGGGGGAGATCACATTCAAGACCTGTGGCAGTGAGCGCGGACTTCTGAAATGTTCATGTGTCTTTCATTTCACAAACGACATGGGGGTAAGCCACACTGGGAAGATAAAATTAGCACCATCAGCCTGTGACTCTTAGGATCAGCTCATTCACATTTAACATACAATTGTGTAGAAACATGGTGTATATGACTGACTTGTCCATGAACCATATTCACACCTAAATCTGACCAGAGCTTTTCATCATGAAGACTCACTATCCTAATACTTAATAATTTTACAGTATAATTGTTGTCCATTCTGTGGTACAGAGCTATTCTGGTAGAACCTCACATTTGAAACAATATGTACATCAGTATGCCTATCCTACAGAAATGAGATATTGATGAATTCAGCTGCCTTTTTAAAAGGGGAATGTGAACAAAATACTACAATATTTGAAAAAAAAACATGCAACTTAATGTGACATTTTATTTTATATACATTATCATTAATCAGTTCATCATATAGATGTTGCAGGCTGCAAAGTGTGCAATACAAGCACACAGATAAACAATTTAGAAAAGTAAAAAAAAAAAAAAAAGTACAAGAATCAATCATTAATGTCAGTGTGAACTTTACATGTTTAATTTTAAACAATGGAACTTATTGAACTTGATTGGCTCGCACTCCCACCATGAGCAGAGCCTCTCTCTGTGGCTTGACCATATTTAGCAATAAGCACTGCCTATACTCCCCTATACATTTTAATGTAAATTACATAATACACATGTGAAACCTTCAAACTTGGCAGCGTGTAAAGTTGATGCCGAGGACAAGCACAGCTAGCATTGCCTGCCCTAGCTTTCAGAATGCAAGCAAGCTTATGTCATGAGGTTTGCTTGCATGTTCCAACGGCAACCAGGCTGGTTTGCTTTGTGTTGTTCATTGTTGTGAATAGTCTTTTGTTTTATGAAGTTTACGTCATTTCTTGAATACTTTTTTATGATAGCCTTTAAATATACAAAAATTTCATGAGCCTAGCATCATAAAAAGGGACCCCAGTGACTCAAGAGGGACCATTGTCAAATAAAAAAAAAAATGAATAGGACTAATACAATGACATCACCTTGGTCTTTCAACCTGGGCTTGGAGAGTATTGATTTCAAAACATCTGTGCTGGAACTATAGGACCTTACAATCTTACATTAATTTATATTAGGGTAAGGTTGATTTTACCCATTTCTGGACAGGCACTGTAGCTCAGACTACAACTAGTATTTGGGTCAGATCGATCAAATTCAAATCACATTCTGACCCCTAATGAACTCCTCTAGAGTTCATTTGGGATCAGACTGAGACAACATCCAGAGTACGATTGCTGCGTTCAATTCTTCCCAAACGGATTGCACCGATGCAGGAAAGAACCCCAAGTCTTATTTAGCAGGACTGAACAGCGCAGGTCTGAAAACACCTTAAAGTCAGCGGGCCTATCAACTTTACTGGCAGAAATCCTGTAAGCCCATAAAATCTAAGTCAGCTCATCCATCATCACAAGCAAATATTTGTCTCTCTGGAACTGTATATCTCAGTCCAACTCAAATTCTGACACATCTTATCCCTCATCTGTTCATCACAGTCTAACCTTTCCATGTCGGTGGTCTGGGGACATAGATCTCCTCAGATTACAGCGTAGCTTTCACACTTATTATTGCTGCCATTGCGATGTGTAAAACTGTCAAAGTCATAGGACCTCTGTTGGCATGCTGCATATAGCTCACTTAAGCTGAAACAGAAGCAGTTAAATAATAACACATAACATAGTAATATTTCTTCTGAGGGTTGCAACATAAATTTCACACCGAAAGACACATGAAAAGGTCAAGTGAGAGATTAAACTGAGATTATTTTATGACAAACTGCTAAATGTGCTCAAATTACTGTTCTTTAATTCCTCTCCCTGTCTCAGAAAAACACTTCCATGCGCAAATGTAACAGCAAAAGGATATTCTTATAAGAAATATTAATAGTAATTGGCACATAAAATACTTTTTCTTTTCTGAATCCTTCTTTTTTACCATCCAACATCATTCTACTGCAGCAATAGGCACAACACACACATGAGCGCAACACAACATCATCAGGTTCTGATGCAGTCATGTACACGCAGACACCACCACCCACAAACACACACACAGATGCACACAAGTCTTCCGTGAGCTGAAGCCACGCCGTTCAATGCATGTGCTCCAGGTGCCATGACACAAACCATCATCTGGAGAAGCCAATCATATTAAAAGCATGAATCATTTTGCTGCCGCCTACTCACACACTCCGAGGCTTTAAGTGGTGTCATGTTGGATATTGTCCTCCTTCCACAAACACTGTGACCCAGATCTTGCTACCTTGGCTGTTTTTTGGGGGAGAGGATTTGACTCAAAATCTCTGCATGTAACTATAGAGCACACTTGGAAATTATCATTTGTTCATAATTCATCTTTCGCTTTTCTGTAGTTTAAACTCAGATGCTTTTGCTCAAAGAAGAGAGCATCTTCCTTTCAAGGGTATTGATCTGGCCTAACATTTCAACGTGAGCTTGGTGCTGACGTGATCCATTATATGTGCCATCAATCAAGTGTTTGTTCCAGCGCCTTTTGTCTGAAACACTTTGCTCATCACAGTACAGCTTCATTGTCGGCAGTCCTTTCAGTGAAACACGTTTCCATTGGTGCAAGATTCTCACGTCTGATTGGCTTTCATCACCACTTCAGGTGTGAAGTCACAGGTGCACTGGGTGTAATCTCATAGGGAGGGGTGAACGGGAGGCAGCAGCTGAGCTAAGAGAGAGAGGGGAGGGGGGAGAAATGAGGAATTCAGTCTGAGCCAAACATATTCATCAGTGTCCTTTTGTCCTCCTTTTCTGTTTGTGGAACCATTTATTTACATTATTTTTTTCCCGCCCCCTTTCCTGCTCCCAATCTCTGTCTTGTGTCTTTATCTGTTGTTGATGTTTTGTGTGTGTGTGTGTGTGTGTGTGTGTGTGTGTGTGTGTGTGTGTGTGTGTGTGTGTGTGTGTGTGTCACTAGGGGCTCTGGAAGTTATCATGTCTCATCTGTCTTCCTCATTAGCTCCCCACTGGGCACAGGTGAATTACTTACACACCAATTATCCCTCTCTCTCCAAACTATCACCTACAAAGTCTGAGCGTTTCCTACCGATGACGGTAACCTTTAGTTGCACTTCTCTCTTTGTCCCTCTCCCTTGTTTCATTCTGTGATCCCAAACCTCTCACAAAATGCCCATGACATTTATATCGACATCGTTTGGTACTTCTTGGATTTTTCTTGTGTAACTGTGCAGACAGGACACAGGGGAGTGTATCGTTATTTTCTGCGGCTAGGTGCCAGACGAAACCATTGGAGATGGATTACAGAGGTGGACAAGGGAGTTGCGATTGGGGGCGGCTACTAACAAAGGAGGGAGTCCGGCTGACTGGGCTGAGTCTTTACATAAATCACGACTAGGGTAGAAACCCCTCAAGACAGAGCCGGCGCATTGTCTCTTCTCTCTGGAGCCTCAGCGGAGAGTTATAAGCAGTGAGATAAGCGTTTCTATGTGTGTGCATGTGTGTGTGTGTGTGTGTGTGTACTAAAGCAGAGAAAATTGTGTATAATTTATGACTGTGCCTGTGTCGGGAGACAGGACTGACCTCCTCCCCCATGAGACAGCACTCAGCGTGATACTGTAGACCAGGCAGACTTATGTACATACAAACAAGATATATTGGAGAACCACATACTCTACGTAGTGCCCACATATTAGCTACATATGTCTGGGTATCGACACCCAATAGTCGTTGGTTACCAAGCGAATTGTGTCAAGCTTTGAAATTTAGTAAGACTGTTAGGCATGCTTATTATTCTACAGAAAATTTTTGCAACTATATAATGTTATTATTCTCCATAAAACTTTTGCAACTATATAATATTTAAGCAAAGTTATGTGACTAGTGCTGTGCCTGTTTAGAACAGGTCGATCGCATTGCCTCCAGTGCTGCCACTTCATCAAATATAAAATGAATACTGTTGATGTGAAGTGTGAAAGAGTACAGACACCAGGGTCCACCAATTAGGTTTGGCCGCAGGCCACATAATTTCTGAGCCATTACATGACGGGCCTAAGGTGGCCAACAGGGCCACCGTGTCGCAAATGGTAAAACGCTGCAGACACATAAAATGCAACAGAAGTAGAATTGAATTGAAGCAGAGACAAAGACTTACAAACCTCAAAAAAAAACTGCTAGAGAAATGCTGCAAATTCACTCCATCGTCCCCTCCTGTTGCACAAATACAGCAGCACATCACAGCCAAAGCGGTTCCTTTCCGTTGCCAAGAAAACATGACGCTCTGCTCGTGTGGTGCCATTTGGGCCCAAGTGAAAACAAAGATGTGCTTATGTGAATTGTAGAACTTAAAATGAAACAAAAGCGATCGTTATCAAAATTATTAGTCGCCAGTGGTAACTACTTTTGACTCTTTGGCTGGTGAATAAAGCCACTAACCAGCCACTCTGGAGAGTGAAGAAAAAAAAAAACTGCATAATCCCACTAACTGAACTGAGACACTGCTGAACAATTCAAGATACCATGTAGTCCGGATCAGATGTTAAAAAAAAAGGTAATTTTGATTAATTTTTAAATTCTACACTTAGCAGTAACATGTCTTTGTTTTCAACCAGGCCTGAACGGCGCAGGGCGCTCCACGAGCAGAGTATCATGTTTCCTTAGGAACAGAAATGAACCATGACTTTGACTGTGACATGCTGCTGTTTTTGTGTGACTGAAGCGGACTGTGGAGTCAATTTTTAACGTTTCTTTCTTGCATTTGTTTTGTGGGTTTGTGTTTGAGGGACTTGTTCAGATTTTCAGCTCCAGGCGCTGTCCCCTGTCTTATTGTTGTTGCATGTCTGGAGTTCAGAGATTTTTCTGTTTTGGAAAATAAAGTTTCTAAATAAAGAGCATTTTTGAGACTAGAGCTTGGCGGTATGACCAAAAAATGATAGCAAACCTATTATTTTTTGAGACCTGCATTTAAAATTAAAAATCACATTCATGCTTTTATTAGAAAAATATCAGAAACTCAAATATGTCTTTTGATGATGAATGATGAGTAAGAGGATAACTCTCACTAATCCAAATTCACAAATGGTCCACTCCAGCAGCAGTGGATAGTCAGCAATTCATAGCTCCGCTCTCTCCTTACTCCTTGACAGCACACCCTGTGCTCAGACACAGAACTGAGAGGCTTGCTGTTCACTTGTTTATTCAAAGTTTATCAATATTAAACATATTGCTTGTCCAAACAAGTTTTTCTTTTTTTTTAACTTTTCTCTTTAGAGCACACAATGTGAATATTATATTCTCTGACAGTGAGTCACATAGAGATTCCTTCCTTTATAGTTAGCATTGAATCAGTTTATAATGTTTGGGTTAAAGTTGCATCTTTCATTTAAACTTGATTAAACTGGGGGGGGGGTATGAAAGATCATACTCAAATTCTTCAGGTTCTCAAATGCATTTGTTAACCAAAATAGGCCACCACAATTATACTACCCTGAATGCATCACAGTCAAATTATACAAGCCTAGACGTAAGAAAAAAAATAAAAAATACAGCCACTGGGATTAACAGCATCACATAGCCTGGCATGGTAGCAGCCAGATATTCACAATGAAATTATTTCATTGTAGTCCAAATTCTCTGAGAATGTCATTGCTGTGGAGCTGGAGCATGGACAAAGAGTTCAGTCTGTTGTGTCATCATTGATGCCCTGATGCCACTTTTTATCTGACTGACAGTTGAAAAGAGTAGGAGATGATTCATGGGGCATGTGTTGAGCACCTCAATAAGTGAAGGAAAAGTCCTTGTCCACTGTTCACCTCCCTCTTCACCTGCTTTACAAACACTCCATGTTCCGAGTCATGTTCTGTATTAATTCCTTGGATGAGCTGCGCCTTAAAAATTTCTTTCTTTTTCTTTTGTTTGTCTTCTTTCTCTGCTCAAAGAAAAAAACAGTATTGCAAGGACAAAATAACACAGAGAACAGACTGGAATCTGGATTTAAAATATCTCTCTTATTTACATTACAGGGCCAAATAGGCAGTGAAAAAAATGTGAAAGAGTGCAAACATTTTCATCCATATTGGACTTTCCTAAGTGCAAAATGAGGCATGCATGAATCACCCTATGGTATGTGGATTACTCTACATATGCACCTTAATAATGATTTAGGGCAGTGGTTCTCAATCTTTGACTGACGTCACAAGACTCTGACGACCCCAGAAATTAAAAACTGCATTTTTTGCTACGTGTTTGGTTCGAATCATGTTACAGTTTCTTATACTGTGTTGCAAGTAAAACCAGTCATTTTCTATACCCACTTATTCCTTCCTAGGGTCACAGGGGTCTGCTGGAGCCAATCCCAGCAGATTACAGAGAGAGCCAGTGGTACCAGACAGGTCGCCAGCTTATCATGGGGCACGCACACCATTCACTCACACACTCACACCTAAGGGCATGTGAGAGTCTCCAATTCCTCTCACAGTCTCCAATTGGACTGTAGGAGGAAGCCGGAGAAAAATCACACAGACACAAGGAGAACATGCAAATTCCACACAGCTGTGAGGCAAAAGTGCTCCACAGTGTTGCCCACAAGTAAAGCTACTAATAAAAACATGAGGATAATATAATTCCATAGCACACAATACATTCACGTTTTTTATACAAATGGTTTTAATAGTTTTTACACAGTCGTTGGGGTACATCTGTACAAAAAGACAATAGAAAAAAGATCTTTATTTAAGCCGTGTAGCATTTTAAGATAGATGATATATATGCATCATGTCAGATGCATGACAATAACAATAACAAAAGAATGATTGTCATTTGCAACATGCCTTTTTGTCATTGCCATTCATTAATCAATTTATATTCCTGAAAATAAGGTAATGTAAAAAAAATCATATTTAATATCTTACTGCTATTAAAAATAACACCTAACCCTAGATATCAATATATCCTTGTAAACTATCTTTTATTAAGTGGTTAAGATGAGTCAGGGGG
The DNA here is from genome assembly GCA_030544235.1 of Lepturacanthus savala. NCBI lineage: Eukaryota > Metazoa > Chordata > Actinopteri > Scombriformes > Trichiuridae > Lepturacanthus > Lepturacanthus savala. The sequence continues at coordinate 15,795,711 of CM060478.1, forward strand.
TAAACATAGTAAACTAATAAACCTATGAAAGTATAAAGCAGTGTGGTTAATTTAGTTAAAGGCAATAGTTCAGAAAGCTTCCCATGTGTGAACAGATTTTTTTTGTCTAAAACAGATGGTCTTCCCAATTACTGTCACATTTGCTGAAAAACTAATTAGTCCCTCTATAGGACCTTCAAAGTTTGTTGTTTGGTATAATTCCATTTGGATTGAATCCGACTTTTACCCGTTGCTCAACCCCTCAGTGGGGTTCGTGAAATATTCCTATGAGATGTACTGTCAAGCGTTTCTTGCAGACTGTTGATTTTGATTGCATCTAAGCACATGGTGAAGTGATGGTGTGCACAAATGCTCTAGGGTAGTAAGTGCTCTTTAAACTAGCATCCACTGCAAATAAAAATCAGAAATGAATACTTAGAAGATATAGCTGCAGTTTGCTTGGAAGCAGAAAATATAGGAAAGTCTTGGAATGATCCTTAAATCAGTTCAATGGTTGTCGTTACAAGGCACATTTCCTCTCACTGCTGCTAAGTATCATCCCACTATTGAACCAACTAAGTTATTTAACAACTAGATTTCATTATCACCAGCACTGATCACTACCCAAAACTCCTCTTGGCACCAGCAAATAAAAGAAAGTGCAGTTAGAGCTTGGCAGAGTGTTTTAATGGAACAAGCTATGAACCTCACACTCAAAATGGGTCACTAAGGTTGCTTGAGCTGTGGCTAAGTGGAAATATATCAGACACAATATATTTTTCTTCCCATTTTCTGTGCACAGAATGCAGCTCATTACTTTCCTGACAAGCATTTAGGGGGTTTCCAGACCAACAATGCCAAAAGCCTCTATAATAAATGACAGCCACAAACAGCTTTACACCCACTGCCTTGAGCTCATCTCACCCCCTCGTTTTTCTATCCCCGGCATATCTTTTTATGTAATTATCAAGACTTAAAACACCCTCACAAATACAACTCATACTCACAAAAACCCACATTCACAGGCCTGCACTGCGTGATGTCATTCCGCACCGCGTGTACACTTGCCTCGCATGCAATTAACATGGATTACGGCACAGCGTGGTCTTCTGCCAGAACTGCTTTATTAACCAACACACAGTATCGGTGTATGTGTCCCTGTGTGTGTGTGTGTGCGCGCATGTGTGTCACATTATCACGGCATGTTCAAACAATATCCATGAACATATTCTGGCACAAACGCAAGCTGCAACATATTGTAGATCAGTGTTACTGGGCCAGGCAGCAGGAAGGTGACATCAATCAGACAAAAAGCAGGGAAGCTTTCCGCGTGTTTGTGTGTGTGCGTGTGTGTCTGTGTGTCACATGCACATAAAAGACACTTAATTATGTACACAAGAATAGCCCACTTTGTGTAATCCTCACAGCAGTATAGAATAACAGTGTAGAGAAAGGGAAGGAGAATAAGAGAGACTGATCATTCGCCTTTCTTTTCTAAATGCTATCTCCTCCAATTAATAGCCTTTTCATTAAAAGAGAACAGAAGTAATGACATTTTGGCAGAGGAGGATGTACTATCTCTTTTTGTCTCTCTTACACACACACACACACACACACACACACACACACACACACACACACACACACACACACACACACACACACACACACACACACACACACACACACACACACACACACACACACACACACACACACACACACACACGCTTCAAGATTTTCTCCTAATAGATGCAAATATCAACATTTAAACCGAGACAAGGCTTACCCCGAGCAACTAATTTAGTCACGGCTTTCCTGTAAATGGCCGCTTGTCCCCGAAACAGAGACAGACTCTGAGACAACAGGGACTGGATCTGCCACATTATACAGCTCTGGCCCAGTTGAAGTGACCTCCCACCAGTCCTACCCATATACAACTTCATCTGCCAACACACTTTACCAATTACCAACGGAGAAGGTTAAAAGGTGATGGAATACACAGACAACTCATAAATCTCAAGGGCAGTAATGATAGAAGGGAAAAGGGCACAAACACGTGAGCGGAACACCTATCCAGAATCACCCATTCATCCTCAAAAAAAATTAAAAATATGAAGAAAAAAAATAACAAGCAGAGGTGAAGAGGCGAAAGAGGAAGCGAGTCTTGCAGCAATTGGTTTTTGACTGTCATACAACCCAGAATTGACAAGGTTGTTCATCTCAGACCTAAGTAAAGCTCTGCAGAATGTGACGTAACAAAAATAGCAGTTCATTGCATCTGTGACAGATGATACTCAGCGAATTATGTCTTATTGTTGATTGCCCTATCCCCATAGATGCATACAGCTCTTCAGCTATGCAAAAGAAAGAAAGGAAGATTTCAAAATTAGTGTTGTGCTATTCTGTAGCTACCATGTGTGTAAGGGTAGATGCATGGGTCATGTTTTGTCATGTGGTTATTAAACAGCAGCATGTATTTTTATATCAATGCTGCAGTGAGTCAACTTACTTAAAATTTCTATATCTATTTATACTCATCCCACTCTGTCAGTGTCTCCCATCCTCCATCTATTTTTCAGCCTGACCACCTGCAAACCCTCTAATTAGTTCACATCTGTGTCTGAGACACTCCATCTCAAGCACATATTCACCAATACAATAACAAATGTGCATGTCGGCACAGCCGTGCACAGTGCTATGAATGTACACAAGCTACTGCACTGTCCTCATTCCTCTCACCCTGGTGAAGCTTGAAAAGGCAACACACATACACCGGGAAAAAAAATAATCGAAAGATCTAAAAATGTAACTGGCTTCCTGCTAATCATTAGTCTAATCAAATCTTTCAAATGCACTCTAATTAGGAAAATTACCCTGCACTGCCGAGTAAAAATAGCACAGTTATTTGGTGTCAGTTCAGATTTTTATTGTTGTTCCTGTCAGCTTGCTGCTGCTGCTTATGGTGATTTGGAGGATGATGATGATGGCAGCTTTTGGGGATTTTTATGCACCAAACTTTTTTGAAAGTGCCCTTGCAGTAATTGCTGGATGTGTGTGTTGTGTCTCTCCAGGGCTGCGCAGTAGTTACTCCTGCAATGTCTGCAGTGTGGTCCTCAACTCCATCGAGCAGTACCATGCACACCTCCAGGGCTCCAAGCACCAGAACAAGTGAGTACACCAACTCATCGCTGTACTTGTGGATGAATGGATGTGATAACATTAACAGTCAAGTGAACTACATATCTGTGGTGTGATGCGAGCTAGGAGGAAGAGTGTAGGAACTTAAGCACAATCCTTTTGTGCAACAGCAAATACATTGTGTACACAACAATTACACTTTCAATCACAAATTCCTTTTTTTAATCCTATGAATTTCTTCTCTTGCAAAACAATATCCCCTTGTTGTGAATAAAGCATGAAAACATGTTTTTCTGGTTAAGGAAAGATTGTTTTTTTGTTTATTACAGAAAAAATCCACAATAACTTGAAGGATGTTTTTTTAATGCTGTGGTTTACATCCAATAATCCCCCTGACTAAATATAGTGCTCTTTGCACTCGAAAAATGTTCCCAGTCAACATAATATTATGTCGCGATTATGTTTCTCCAGCAAAATGTTGTATTTTGTAAACTGTAGGAGACAATTAAACATTTAGTATGTATTACAAGGGGAAAAGTCAGAGAGCTTCACCAGCCAGGACTCCTTCCAGATAAAAATTATCAAAGTGTGTAAACATCTGAATACATAAGCTACGTTGACAGCAGACTGCGTCAGTTTATTGTTTAATGACAATACCACAATGAGGCAGTGTGGTCATTTTTATTATGGATTCAAAGAATGTAATCCCAGCCAAAGTGAGGGGGATTATATCCATCAGCAGAAGGGACTGCGATATGGAACAGTTACATTTCATGCATTTACCATGAGATAGCTGTGAGCGGGGTTACAGGCACAGCGTCTCCGTGTGCATGTCTCTATATTTAAAGCAGTGTAATTGAAATGAAATGTTTTCCAAAGAGAGTATTTGTCAGACAAAAGGGTACTTGAGGATACGATTTTGTTGTTGCGGCTGGTTTTTCGTTTTCTTTTCCTTTCGGAGAGTTAAGGCATGCTCAAATGTCTAGATTTAGCCACCCTGGAACAGAACTTGTCTGGGCTACACACACAAAACTGAAAACAAGTGAACTCTTAGAGAGCACGGTGAGTCTCGGGTGAACAATGGCAAAAAACAAGGATGAGAGAGGCAGAGAGTGAAGGAGGAAGAGACAAAAAGCAGAAGGAAACAATAAGATATATTATCTTTTAGCCAAGGGTGAAGTCCAAGTGCTATTTTTTTAATTATTTTATTTTTTATGAGAATCATCATGAAGTCCTGCGGTAGCTATGGGAAACAGGCCACTTGCTTAGCCTGTGGTTGCTATAACAACAGACAAACAGACAGATGGACACTCCTTCCACTATAATATAGTTAGATTCTTTATATTATTGTATTTTTCCTCCTGTCAGTAGAGCACTTTGTTTTACACAATACAAGGCACAAGCCAATTCACTGAGTTTTCTTTTTATTAAACAAGAAAGGAAACAGCTAGTTTGCTATTTGATTCCTCTGTTCCCAGTACAGTCTTTCTAGAAATAAGTGAGGAACTGATGCAATATTATTAAATTGAATGACAGCCGAATGTACGGATCCCTTGAAATGTGTTGGAATTAGTCCATTTTTGGATTTCAGTTTTATTCCCAGAACATTTATGGCACTCCGTAATGGACTACATCATATACCTACATCATATATATCACACACATTTTGGGCTTTTTCTTGAAATAGAAACTGAAAAACAAGATCCAGTGAAATCCAGCATGAAATGCGGAAGCTAAAGCAGTTTACCAATGAATAAAAATGTGTTGGGATGGAAACAGGGGAGGCTTTTAAGTTCAGCCCAACATCTGACAATAAAACCTTCATTTCACCCACAGTGTGAGCAGTACATTCACAGGGTTCCATTGTGATTTGCTGAGGTTTAGAGATAGCGGCTCACAGCTGCACAACAAAACTACTGGAGTTTTGTTTGTGAATCTGAACCCACCAAAAATATTAAAACATTAAACCAGAGTTGAATACAGTCACTGATGTAATCCACAAAATTTGATTCTTTGCACAGATAAAATGACAAGTATATTTTGGTGAAAAAATATGTATAAAGGGTTCTCAAAGGCTTGTAAATGAGCAGGATTTGTATTAGTATTTATATAGTTCACTCTAAATCAGCCTGGAAAGGGGTGTCTGCATAACTCCTAAAATGTGCAAGTGCTTAGGTGTGTAATATTTCTGCACATATGCTATAACTCATAGCAGGAAAGGTGGTTCATAACTCTCTCACTGTCAGTTTCACTGTGGTAAAAGTGGAAAGGAGGACAGACACACTGAAAGAGTCATGTTTATCAGAGAGAAGTAGCAAAACATATCGACACAAGAGAGACAGTATGCACCCTAGATAAAGAGATGCAGTGACAAATAAAGACACGTCATGTCTGAGACAGAGGCAAAAAAAGTAGCAGAGAGATGGCAAACGACAAGAAAAAGTGAGAGGACATGGAAAAATGTAAAATAGAAACAGGATGTACTGTTTGAGAGATAGAAGGATGCAAAGAGGAGGTAAAAGGTAACACAATTGAGGTAGAAAGAAAGTCTTCTTAAATTGAACATTAAAGTGGAGCTGAAATGATAAGAAGCAGATTCAGGGTGAACATTGAGGTGAATCCAGGGCTGCTGACAGCTGCAGGTTTTCTGCTCAGGGCGGAGCAGGCGGATTGGCAGGGAATCGACGGATTGAGGGCAGCGAGGGACACACCGAGAGAGACACTTACAGGACTAGCACTGATCAGGTCACCAGATAGAAGGGGAGAAAGTCCCTCATCCACCTCATCAGACAGGATTACTGGAAGTAGTCTGAAGTGGAGGACGTTTGGAAGCCAAGCGTTGAGAACTGCTCACGCTGCAAAAACTGAAATCCTAACAGGTGAAGACATGTTGTTTTTGGTACAATTTGTCCAACATTGAGTAGAATTATCTTATTCCACTCGCAGATTATTTGAAAGTTGACCTAAATCAGGAAAAAAAGTGAAATAAGATAATTCTACTAAATATTGGACTAATTGCACCAAAAACAAGATACATTTTTACCTTTTAAATGTCAGTTTTGGCAGTGCAGCACTATTTCACAGCAGTAGAATTTACATAATTGAAAGTTAATTTAGAGATTTGTTCACAGGGATGTCAGCAACAGGAGGAGTGATCATGCTGACAATGAGTGTCTTGTGTTTTCTGAGGAGTTCAGTAGGTGAGTGTGTGATGAGGCCTCATGATGTCTCTGTGGGTAAAAGATAGAGTAATAGATGTTTACTGAACAGGGAAGATAGTGGGTTGTTAAGTAGAAGAGAGTAGAGATGAAGATGAATTTTAAGGCCAAAGTCTTAGACTTTGAGACATCACTTGCATGCTCCAAATTAGAGATCAATGGTTCAAACATCTTAAATGCAGCATTAAGGGTAATTTTTTTCCTATTGAAGTGGTAATCACCTTTTTCTGACGTTTTATAGACCAAGTGAGTCGCATAAATCCAATTTTTACCCCAGCATTTTATTGATTTATCAAATTCAAATTCTAAACTAAACACTAAGTTTGTCCTTTTCAAAATCACTGCCCACTTGGAAGTTTTAAAAAAAATGTTACAAAGGCCAGGTCAAGCATTCTCAGAGAACCGAATCTTTTATTTTAAGAATTACAAAATATCAAATATCATATCATCAACCATTCAGGACTTAACTAAATGCAGCACATAGAGATCATGCCTTGTTTGAAAGTAAATTTGAGGTGCCATTTCATTTTTTATTTATTTCTAATGCTAAACATACTGTATAGGAACTGTGGGTGATTCCTTTTAACAGGATCTGCAAGATTGCAGTTTTACAGTGTGCACGAAATGTGAAAAAGTCCATGACAGCACCTCTAGAGCACAAGTGATTTTACGGTAAGACGCCCTGAGCCCTTGCAGACTTATTGTAAATGTCTGTGAGAGTGAACACCGGTACTGGAAATGGTCTGTGCCAGCTCTGTTGAATTGCTGTATCGATCCTCTGGGAAACGCAGGACAAGACTGAAGGTTCCACCTCATCGACCTCACTTCCTCTACCTTCACCCACTCAGGTGAAACACAAAACGGGTACATGAGTGTGTGTGTGAGAAACCACTTTAGACTGTCTCTGTCAAACTCTCTCACACACACACACGATATCATAGCGCATAAAGCCCATGTCCCACTGTATCATAGAGCACTTTGTGCAAAGTGTCACTTTTCTGCTGACGCAGGGATGTAAACACACTCATGCACGCACAAGAGAACCTGAAAGCACTGTGAGTTTAGCTATAAGGGGACATAAGGGCGCCTGCATCTCATGGCGTGAATACAAATTTAAACAGAGTCTCTTCTTTTTAAGAAGAAGCTGTTTGATCATAGAGTGTGTTTTATATTCTGTGGTCGGTTAGCTGCATGTATTCATGCATGTGAGCAAATGTCAACATGCTTGCGAGTACTTATGGGAAAGAGGCTGCAGAGATTTTTGCTGAGGCTTGCCAAAATGACGTGAGCTCCTTTCCTCCTTTCCCCAGACTTTGACTTCACATCTATGTGTGTGTGTGTGTGTGTGTGTGTGTGTGTGTGTGTGTGTGTGTGTGTTGTTTTACATTCAGGATGAGCTTTGGCTTGTGTAAGGAGCTTTCCGGAGGATACGAAAGCACGGCTGACAGCGGCGAGGGATTAACTCTCACCAAAGAAACAACCATGAAAACTGCATGTGTGTGTCTATGTATGTATGTGTGATTTTTGGCATGAGAAATGTGTCATCATGAAACAATAGAGTTCTCTACTCTTTAAACAGCTGGATGCGTCTATCTGCCAGGCAGTTATCTGTATCACACATCTGCTTCATGGACAGTGAGCTGCAGGTCATCTAAAATGCTGCAGACTCCACAGATACTCCAGACAGGCTGCTGTTATTTGACCTGTATACAGGATGATAACAGCAGAGATAGAATTTGGCAGAAAATATTAGTATGTTGTAATTAAGCAAATGCACTTTTCTGGCCTGCAGACAGGAACACAATATATGAACAATAGATCCAATAAAGCTTCATGTAGATTCCTGGCAGGAATACTACTAAAAATGAATGGCTAGATTGAGAAAAAAAGTGAAAGCATCAAGGTGAAGCTGTCAAGTATTTTGAAGGCGACAGTCAGTCAAGTTCTGTATAGTGTATATTGTAAGTAGCTGGCAAACCTTAAACCTTTCTTTGGAAAAGCAAAATCCACATGCACCGATGCATGTGGCTATGACGACTTTGAAATTGGGTTTATTTATTAACTGTGTATTTACTTGTGTTGTACTATTAAAATCATGCAATATAGCATGAGCAATGCTTGACCTTTTAGATTAATAATGTTTTTTTTCACATATTACATTAGGTATATATATATCTTTATGATATCTCTCTAAATTACCTGTTTGGCATTTTTCTAGGGAAGTATCTTGGTAGTTGTCGGTAGCAATGTATAAGGGATAATACCTGAAAAGGACAAGATGTCCTTTACTGTGTGTCAGATGGTTCACACCTCCCCGTTGCCCATTAATCCCTGATATGAGACACAGTAAAGAACATTATCCTGCTTATATTGTGGTCACTTACCAAAGAAAAAAAAGTAAGGCCAATAACGTAAAAGTTTAGTGTTTCACAAGCCACAGTTTCCCTGATAACACCAGAGTTTGACTAATACCTGGAGCAATTATTAATCAGCTCTTAAGCTTTTGGCTGTTATGCTGCACACACTGGAACAAGCTACCAGCAGAACTGAAATCAGCCCAAACTGTGGACATTTTGAAATCCAGGTTAAAAACACATCTCTATTTATAGGTTTATGATTTTACCTCTTTAAAAGCACTTTAAATTTTAATCTTTCTTTGCGATGTATGTCCTTTTAAAGTTTTTATGTGATTTGCTCTTTGTATCTTTCTGTACTTCATTATTATTACTGTTGTATAAACCTTCCTGCCTTAATAATATTTACCCAGATGATTGTAAAATAAACTGGTGATATTATATCATCTTGGGCTATTTATCTTATCCTAATCTCAGATAAAACAATAACTGCTTATATGTTGATTTATCAGTAAAGCTCAATTTATTCTAGATCATGCTGTCTGGTCGATAACAAGAACAGCATTGTTCTTGTTATGTCTAATAGTCTAAGGGGAATAAGTTCTGTTACAGAGCTCATAGTCACTATACAGAATATTCTCAAGGCGATGAAGTCTTTTCTGCAGCAACTGCCAGAAAATTTATACTGTCTGAAAAAGTTTTCTTCTAAGCATAATAAATGAATTAAATGAAAAGAAGAAAAAAACAGAAGAACAACAAGAAAGGGCACTAATTTGGTCTCCGGGGTCCACATGAGAAAACAAAGCAACCAGTAAAGCACAGTTCACTTGATGGGAGTTGATTGTATCTCTGACCAATGCCAGTGGCTTAACTACCCCTATAATATTATTCATGTTCACATCGCTCGCCTGGACTGATATGGCCTTTTCATTACAGGATCCCGACCTTTGGCCTGTCTGTGTGTGTTTATGTGCTCGTGTCATGAGTGTGTATGACGTTGACTTTAACGCAGACCTCTAGGGTATAATAGTGAGGTTGGGGACAATCCATTTAGCCAACTCACCCTGGTTATTACTCGGCATCAGTATCACTGAGGACATGCAAACTACAAAACAAACTAACGCGCATTTAAGAGGCAGAGGCACACAGAGAGAGGGTGGCAGAGAGTGTGAGCGATAACAACACTTAATGGAAAGTAACTGTCACCGTAAATGGTTGAACTATCAAACTTGCTAATGTGTGTGAGTCACAGTCCGAGTATGCACGTTTGCGTTTCGTCTCCCTCCGTTTGATGCAAGGTGAGAGGTTAATTTTGAACGCTCGCTGGTTATCTGTCCTCTCAAATGCCTCCTCTGGCATTTGTCCTTGCCTTCCCTCACACCTGCCGTCCAAAAATCACACAAACACAGTCTTTTAAACTCTCGCATGCACACACATCCTGCCCCAAGCTACGCTGTGTGTCATGTTAATAAGGTGGTGGTGGAGATGGGGAGGGGGGGGTCACGCCTGACTCATTACTCACAGCTCTGCTCCCTTAGCAACTGACAGACTGTGTTCTCTTTGTACATCCATGTGCTTACCTGGCAAACGCACACACACACGCAGCATGCCAAGGTGACCTTCCCATCCTCACAAATCCTTCCCTCAGACACTGGGCTCTCTCTGTCACTCACACATTCATCCTTGTATATCTTACATCCCACATGTGTGGCCCTGGGACAGATTATTGGATTAGTCTATTAACAACCCACCCCCACCCCTCACTGTGCAGGACCATGATCTTCCTGCCTTGTACTTTTCCTTGTCTATGTCTCCTTTCTTGCCCTTGTCCTTCCTACCTACACATCTTCCTGCCTTAACATGTACCATCTTATTCAGACTGCATCTTAAGGATTCATAACACACACACAACTGCATTTTTTTCCGAGAACAGCATCTCTACATGTATGCCAGCCATTCTATTCCAACTTCTGTTGAATTCCAACACATGCACACCTCATTCTGCTTAATGAGGTACCAGGAGTGTGATTAAAAATAATGGTTATTGCACCAAATTTTGATTTCTGAGCTCTTCTTAAATGTAAGCATTTGTATTATGTTGTTTAAAAAATAATTTTATCTTGTTTTCATTGCATTTCAGCTTGGGGTCAATTCATGATTTGAATTGAGTTTTGTTTTCTTGCAAAACTCAGGCTTGAAAGATAATATTTTTTTAATATACAGACAGTTGATCCAGGATAATAAAAGATCCACACCAGATACAAGGATAGCATCATCATGCATAACAGAGGTTAACCCCCACAGCGACTGTGTGTCAGTATCAGACGATGTTTCAACTAAGCAGAGCACCTCCAGCGTGATAATCAGCACAGGCAGAGCAGACAAACCTGCTCGCTATTTGATCTGCTGCTGTTTGTGTTTCTTTACAAGGAGTCAGTCTGATATCTGGAGCACGCTGCTAGCAAATTAATTTGAGATATTGCCCGGACCTGCATTCCCATGATTCTTTGTTCCATTCCCCTAGAAACAGCTCAATTAAGGGAAATGTTTTAAACAGTAAGACGTGTGAAAAAAGGAAGTTACCAATGCAAAGTTTAAAAAATAGCAGTCAGTTGAAAGATAATTGTTTTCCATCTTTACTTGCTGTGTGTAGAATATCTTTGGGTTTTAAAAACACTCCTTGGGGCTCTGTTCTTTCAATATTTGACATTTTATAGTCAAAATGATTAAGCAATTAATTAGGAAAAAATAATTACAACTGCTCAACTTCTTTATTTCTTTTTTGCCATCTCACTTATCTTGTTATCCCTCCATCTCTGCTACCTGTCCCCTCCCAGAGAACAATGTAAGTTAGCGTCGTGCCCTCCCACTCCTCTGAGAGTCCAAAGTGCTAGATGTGTCCTGACAGAGCAGACAGGGGGTAGAGGCCACTGTTTTAACATCCATTACCAGAATAGGTGCTGACAGCTATGGTGCCTGTGCATTTCTCTCACACGTTCCCTTGCTAGTGTGTGTGTATGTGTATGTGTGCGCGCTCTAACACTCCAATTAGGACACAGTGGGGGGGAGGCATTTTAACAAGGTCTGTGATAAAAATGGTGGAATTTGTTGGGCTGTTTGGGGAGGGAGGGTCTGTCTGCCTCAACAAAAGGTAAAAGCAAAACTGCATCATGAAACAAAGGTGAAAGACATATTGCTATTACTTTATCAATGGGATTTTCTGTTGTGACATTCAGGTAATTGAATAACTGAAACTAACTCAATATTTCAGTTATATCTTTGCAAAGATCAGTAGCAGTATTACTTATTATAGGATTTTGGTCCTGTTAAATCTCTATGTATGGTAATGGCTCAAAATGGATTTGTATTTAAAAAAAAAAAAAATCTACTCAATTAGGCGGGGGTTGCTTAGTATGATCTTCCATCCAACTTATCTCTTTGGTTTTAATTAAGTATGGCATGTTTGCCTCTGGAGTTATTTTGTTTCCTGGCGATAAAGCTACAGAATGCAGCCACAGCACAGAGAAAGACCAAATCCACAGTAATTACTGCACCTTAAACATGGGGGTTTAAGCTCCTATCTTTCTGCATTGTTTTAATTTGAGGAACAGCCACAGCCAGACAGAAAGCACAATAAAGGACTATAATTATGAGAAGATTGTGAAACAGGATTATTGGTTAATGAGCATGGAGCTGTTATCCCCAGTAAAAAGGAAATTAAATTGTGATTTAATCCTCCGATCGGTTTGGTCAGAACTGTGAGAACAACACTAGTCGTCTAATTCTGATATACATTATCATTCACACTCAGGTCATGCTCCAAAAAAGTTGAATATATGAAAGTGGCCCGTATTAGAATTTAAATTATGACTCACGCTGTTCAGAAAGAAAAAAATATCGGAGTCAAATATGAGCAAAAAGATGAGATTCGTTCACACTGGCCTGTAGTGTGAATGCAGCCTTATTTTCAGTAGTAGAGTATTAAAGGACAGCAGAGTTACAGTGTTTCATATCTGCACATTTGAGGATTTTTTACTTTGTACTTTGCTGTATTAAGGAGGGCGTGAGACATGGACTTGCAGGTAAATGAGATTACGTCCCAGAGACTGAGCATGGCAGAAACAGAATATCTTCCCCCCCAGTGGGCTTGATGTTCCCTGTGGCCCCGTCTTGTCAGATCTGCCCGTGTCAGAGCCTCAACAAGACTAACAAATTATTTCCTGTTTTGTTCTTTTTTTGTTTGTTTTCAGCCTGAAGCAACACCAGCAGTAAACCACTGAGACAGGCCACTTTGGGAAGAAGAGAAGAAGACAGAGATTATTGGAATAAACGTCAGAAAAGAGGACTTGAGTTGGGAAACTGAAAAGTATGAGAAACTAGTGCAGTGTTTGTGTGTGTGTGTTTGTGTGTGGGTGTGTGTGTGTGTGTGTGTGTGTGTGGGTGTGTGGGTGTCAAAGGCATCCATGTACGCATCGAGAGTACGCATGTGTGGGTCATTGTGAGTGTGTTTATTTCTATATTTAAATCTAAAAACTATATCTCTGAGATTTATTCAGCACCTAAGTGTTTGACATGAATTCTTGACACCAACAGCCATCAGAAGAATTAAGGCTGCTAATTGCCATATAACTCCTGTGTGAATCACAATCCTAAAAATTTAAGTGATGTCAGTGCATTGCCTGGAGCGGTAATAATTACCCTAATAGAACAGCAGTAATAAACATACAAACTTCTGTAACTAGCCACCCTTCAAGTGTTTCTGACAGCGATCCAAATCTGAACACCATCTTCTGCTTTTACATGCATTTATTAGACGGTGGCACATGCATGACTCACTTTCAGACCACTTGAGATCTACTCAGGCCCCAGCTTTCAAATACAAGGACAAGAAAACTCCTGATGACCTCAGCTATTACAGATTGCATGATGTTTGTTTGTTTTTTTTAAGAAAAAAAAGGTATTTTTGGTTAGACTCTTGTGTTGTCTAAATGTTGTGGTATATGATGGATGTGTTATTTTGAAACCCATCTTTTCATATATTCCAATCCATCTATTTGAAAACTGGAGATGTGGCATGGATAAAATACAGGAGGTGAAGCAGTGCAAAGACTTTTAAACTCCTGCTTGGATGTGAAGGATCTTTGTGAATCTTCTACTGTTGAAAACATTCCTACAGCACTGAATATTGATGTCACAGGCAGTCCGGAGGTAGATAAAGATGCCCTTCTCTGCTGAGATGTGCAACATGTAGGCAACTTTTACTTTTCTGTTGCTGTGGCCAGAGAAAAACTTCACTCCCAGTCCATGTAGCAGCCACTGTACAATACAACTGGGGGCTAATTCAATGCATGCAAAAATGTAGAACGTTGCATTCACTTGCCTTTTTTAAAAACCTATTGCTTGCGCATTTTTGGCAATAGCGCTGCTTTCTAGTGATAGCTTCGTAATGCATTACTGCAACTGCTTGCACCTGAACAAAGAGGTCATCCTTTTTTAATACTGAACTGGATTCATTTCACCTTCTAATTTATTCATCACAAAAGGAAATCCTTTTCATACTAGACCAGTCACCACTGCATAACCCCTCTCATCTGTAACGTCTTCAGAGTGTCTGTGAAATGAGTTTCAACAATGGTTTGTAGCACCTTTAGATGACAAAGAGAAGACATGCTCCACTTTCCTGTGCTGGCACTAAGATCAGGCCTGAACTGCATTTCTCTATAAGCTGGATAAAGGACTGAAAAAGCACAGCACTCAGTGCTAGCCTATCCTCTGTTAGTTCTTGTTGGACACGCTCTGTTTTATTCTCTGTTAAACAGTAAACATTAATTTTTCATTATTTTTTTTTTATTTTATTTTGTGCATTGTTCATTTCATGCTGAAGACAGTGAACTTCAAATGACCTGATTAGAAATTGTTTTTCTTGTGCAGACATATGGAGGAGTAGTGGTTTTTATGCAATCACACTATTATTAACAACTTTGCTGATGCTGTTTTGAAGTGAAATATTTTAATGAAGCAAAAAAAATGTTCTGTGTAAATAAGAAGTAGCTGCAGGTGATTTTTGTGTTTTAAGAAGTACAGGAGTTTTGTATTCATAGTGTGTATCTGCACTGAGCCCCGGGGTGATAAGAGAAATGTGTTCATATGGATAATATTGAAAATTATAAATATGCCAACAATGAAATGAGAATAAATTGCCTTTGGGGGTGTCATGTTTTTGAATGGGTAACCATTAAAGAAATAAACTCATGTTGAGCCAAGGAGTCAGTTGTCATGGACCAAAAAAAAAAAAAAAAACAATAAATTGAACCATGGGAAGAAAGTCAGTTGTATTCACCAAGAGAGATTCTGGTAGCAGCTGTTTTCATGACAACCACAGTCACCATGCAGACTGTTGCTTCACAAAAAACATCTGTGCACCAAGGCTTCCATCGATGCAGGATTACACTGTTGGATTTCCACACATCGCCTGATCTACCAACCCTCTGTTCTTGGCGATGCCATCAGGAAAACGTACAAACCAGAAAATAAATTGGCAATTTCTAAGTGCATCATGACTGTTTCGATGACTATTTACACCGATCCCTTACTCTCTGCACTGATGTGTTCACAATAGAAATGTGTGTGTCAATATCACAGTCTTTGCAGAGAATGACTGGACCATGAGTCACATAGTTCAGCAGATGTTACGTAATCTATTCAGATATATCTATGGGTAGGAATTGTGTGATATGATGTTTGCAGGTGGGTATCTGTGAATGTGAAGCTGTCAACTGCACTAGACACGCTGTGTACCATTAGCACATTTGTTAAATTTGTAAACCACTCCTGATGATGAATACAGTGACAACTATATCTTTTCTTGCAAAATTCAGGCCTGTGTTTTGTTTTGGGTTTTTTTGTATTTCTTCTGTTCGTTTACACCACCATGTAGATGTTTGAAAGTTTACAGACACATACAGAACCTCATGTTTGTATCCACACATTATCTTATTAAAGTTGTAATCCTTAAAATGTCAACCTTGGCTTGCGACATCCATGCTAAGTCTTTATAAAATATCAGTGAATATACCCCCTGTGAGCAGTTTCTAATAAAGAAGGCAAAAAATGTAAACTGCATACAACGTATAAATGTACCTTGCTGTTGACCAACAGCCCACTAGGACTCTCTTATTTTTCCCCATTGCTCTCTGCAATCAAAGAGCTCAAATTTAAAAATAAAATCATTCTGCGTCCAGCCTGGAAATGGCAGACTCTTGTCACTATTAAAAAAAATTGTAGTGAGATAAAAATATAAATATATATAAAATATAAATACATAGATTAACTTTTGCTGAAAAAGCACAGACAATAAATCAAAGCATAAACAGAGATTGGTTTACTTAAAATCTTAAGGATTTACAACTTTCAACAATCTTCTTAATGTCTCCACTTCATTTCCAAAATTTCATTATTTTTTTGTCTGCACACAAATAATGGTTACTTGGTAGTTTTATACACAATATGAACAAGATATATGAAATGTGTATAATGAGATAAAATATTGTGCTATGAATGAATTTTTGTATTTTTGAGTCAAGCAGACCAGATTTACATTAGTGGACCAGCAGTACAGAAAGTGGAAACTTAATGCTGACAACCGACGGCGCAGAATAAGCTGATATGTCATAAAAAGTGCAAGACATCAAAACTCATATTTTTCATGTTTTATACTCTCAGTTTTTCACCTAAAACATGCTGGAAAGAATTCCTTAAAAATCCCTTTTATTGGTTTTATTACAGGGTTTCCTACAATGTATAAAAATGGAGGCACACTGCCTATCCTGAAATAAAGAGCAACTAAATTAGCACTATTACTTACTTTTATAAAATAAAGCTTCGGGGGAAGTGAGCATGCATGTTTTTCCAGCAGCAAAGGCCATAACTTCAATGAATGAGCGGATTAGCTACTAGATTTAGTTTTAACCAGATTACTGGAGACAAAATGTGTCAATATTCAGGTCAGGTGACAACTGATTGATCAAAATATTTATTCGCTTTGCAGTCAGTGATTAAAAAAAAAAAGTTTTAGTTAGAAAAAGACAAACTATTTCCTCAGAGTAAATCTTAACTATAATTATTTTATTAAAAATATTTTCCAAGCAACTTGTCAGTGCTCTCTGGTGGACAAACTATGTAATGTGACACTGTCCCTCATTAACCTAAAACTTATCTCTGGAGTTTTATTTATTTCTCTAAGCTACAATGCTGATGCCTCGTTTGGAATAAGAACACTGAAAATGCTTTGACAGATTCACACTTTCACCAACCCTCTACTCATCATTAACAATTAATAAGTAGAACCCATGCTTGTCTGTTCTTCCATGAACTCGGGGTGTGACTTGTGTTAGATTTTTTAGTACAGTTTGTTCTTATTTAGCAATTAGCATTGAAGTTTATATCCACTGTAACATTGCTGTTGCAGTTCCATGATGGCAGAAGCAGGTAGAGAGTTTGTGGTACAGGAGCAATGTCACAAAAACACACACATGCCTTCCTTAAACTAAAAATGAGCATAATAACCCAACAATCGTTTTCATGGGCACAACAATTCCAAGCTGCAAGATGACTACACAATAGAGCGATACATTTATCATTGTTCATGTAATTTCTTTGAATGGAATCTAGTCTCAATAAATGAATGAAAATAATAAGGGCAAGGCAGAGATAAGGGGAAACCAGCAGGAAGGAGAGGAAATCAGTGCGAATGGGAGATGCTGTGCGTGCTTAATGGCCCACTGTAGGCAACAGGAGATGAGCTAAATAAAACATTAAAGCTGGTATTATGTCATTTCCACTGCACGATCCAACCACTGTGAACCGTAAGTCAGGAGGAGTGAGAATACTAAAGCCACCACTTCACTTAGCTCACAGTAGGGCGCGTTATCTTGGCTCATACATATTCATGACCCCAACATAGTAACCCCACGTTCTGCTGTTGGATTTTCCTCTGCTGCGGGTGCATGGGCCCTTTCGCCTCCTGGAACTCCTTTCTCTGGAAAGATTTGTGTGGCCACACCGCACTTTAGAGTTTACACTAAATTAGCTGCAGTAATTGATTGTGTAATCGTTCCAAAACACACGAAGGAGCAGTGAATCACTATAATGGTACCCAGGAAACCAGTAAATTGAATGTTACGGTTTCCTCTGTGTGACCCTGTATAAATGTATCATTATGAGAGGCATTTGCTGAAATTGTCAAGATGTGTCTTCAGTTGACATTTTAAAAGGACATAGAGGCACCGGGGTTGCACGGAGCAAAATGTCTTTCTGAGGAGGCAGCGTACATTACTGTCTCTTTATGAGTGCAGAGCAGCATTTGAGCGTGCACACAGAGTCAGCCCTTTTGACAGCTGGTAAATGAACAAAGAAGAATGGCTCAGCTTTAAAGAGAGAAACAAATTTCTGAACTCCTCTTTGATTTAATTATACTTTTATAACAGTGCTTGCCTGATAGGAAAGGTTAAACTGAGGATGTAGATGTAAAGAGAGGGGAGACAATTCACACATAATACATTTTATTTTCGTCTCCATTACATAAATACAGAATCATTAGAGGCATTTAACCTGCTTATTTAACACACACCATTCCACAGACTGATAGCGGAGTCTTGTCTTACTTCAGACTACCCGTGACAGCTGTCACATGTTGTGCGTGTATTCTTCTAACTGGCTGTCACCATCAACAATGCTGATGTGACCCCAGACAGCCTAGCAGCAACAGATTTCCACTCCGCTGCTCTGCTCCGTGCAGCAGGCTGTTGATTGTCAGAGCCTGTCAGAGCTTCCCTGTCCCGAATCATTGTCGTAATCACAGCATTCAGCCGCACGGCCCCTGCTGGCATTTCAAACAGTGGCTCAGAGGCTGGCGGCCAGACACATATGCAGCCACGCAGCACTGAACGCATCTGCAGCAACACCAAAGCACGAGTAGTCTAATTGTTGAAGACAAAGATTGGCTGTTACATCGCACCAGCCTTGTGGTATCTGAGTAAAAGAGGCTAAGAGGTGTGACCTGTCCAGGCTCATTTATTCTTGCGAAGATTCTCACTGACCTTTGACCTGGCAAACATTTACTATCCTGCCAATGGTCAAGTCACCTGGACCAGGTGAGAAGGACAAACCATGAAAGGTTGTTCCTTCGGTTGAAAACACCCCATCCTGATCACAAAGGGAACATATGTGTACCAGATTACACAACAATCCTAATAACTGCTGAGATATTTCACTCAAAGCAAGGTCAGTAGGGGTACAAAGGGAAAAGCCATTATGGTTAATTATTTGGAAACCATAAATACATGTATTAAATTTCATAGCAATACATGCAATGCTTGCTGAGATATACTGGAACAAAGTAGGGCACTTACAGTCACAGAAGAAGCATGGTTAAAAAAAAAAAAACTAATTATAACACCAGTATCTACTTATCTTGTCACGACTCAACAAAGGACAAATTGTGTTGTAAATGTGTCGTCTGCTTTTGTGATCAAGCAGTTACATAATAATTTAATTATATCATGACCAACCCTGACAGATTATTCCAGAATTTTTAACCTTGTTTGTGCTAAAATACAACATGGCTGTAGCTCCAGTCATGCAGAGACATTGTTTTGGCTTCTGCTATAATCCAAATCTGTCTCTTGCTGTTTCTCAAATGAGTAAGCTTTGCCAAGTGCCAAACACTCCTCCAGTAAAAAGCTTTTTGCTGTTCCTGCTCCACGGCTGGGCAGAAAAGCTTTAATTAAAACTCTGATCTGACATATTCACTGTTTCAGCCCCTGACTGCACCAGAGTACAGTTACAGTACACATGGATGTGGGTTTTTCTGCATATTTGTAAATGGATGTATGTCACAGTGCATGTGAGTGTGGGCATGCGTGTGTAAAAATCAACATATGCAATGTGTGAGTGCCCTGAAAAAATAGTATTTCAAGATATGCATGCCATCTAAAATCTATTTCACCATCTGAAGACTCTCGCAATACATCAATCTTGTTCGTTCAAAGGGAAAAATCTTTGAATTTTTATAAACCACTTGGTACAAAAAATGAAATTTCCCATCTTGAAAAAAACTATTTACACTGAACACAGTGAAGTTACCAAAGGGGAAAATGTCAAAAAATATATATCTGTATGCAAGGATGTTTCAGGGATGCCCCACAATACCCAGACACTTCCAAACTAGGCTATGTATAAACTGGGCCAGTGAGGCAACATTTGGCCTAATACTGTATGTATCTGGGCCCTGACTCAGGAGGGGGACAGACAGTGTAATAACTCTGTCTGTCAGCTGACGGCTACATCTGATGGGTCCCCCTGTGCCTGCTGTCAACTCAACATCCGGCTCCCAGCCTGCAGAGCATACACCAAACCAGCAATTTAAATCTGTAACCAACATGTGGACAACACACACACACACACAGCCTGTCCACAGCTGAAGTTACTTTGCTAAAGCCAACAGGCTAATACTGTATATGGTGCAAATTAAAACATCATGCTTGTAGCAATTAAAATTTACATCGGTGCACATCTTCCTGGGCGCGGTGTCTTTGCTGGAAGTCCTGTAAAACGGCAGACAAATCGGACAGAAACTGATTCCTGAGCAGAAATATGTAATTTCAATTAAAAAGTTTCAGGTAAGCAGGAAAATAAATTAGCACAGAAAGAGAACAAGGGACCATCTCTCTCTCTCTTTTTTAGTCTATCAGCATAATGTGAGCATAAGAGAATACGGAGACGGTCAACCAGAGAAAGAGATGGCCTAGTTGTATTAGAATGATGTGGAAATGATTTTTTTTTTTTCTAAAAGCTCTAAGACTTTCCTAAAGCCTCTAAGCAGTCAGTGAGCACTGTAACAGGACTGTCTGGTGTTTTGGCTTTTGTCAGCATGCACATTGGACTAAACTGAACAATAATAATTCAGGAAAAATGCTGAGTTTTAGCTTTGAGAGTGTTTGAGGGTGCAGACATGCCACAGTAACTGGATGCAGCATGTTTTTACACATTTTATGGCAATACAGGAGGAAAGTGATGCTACATAAACTGTAAACATACAACTAACCAACGAGTTATTTATATCTGGACTGTTAAAAATTCATTAGTGGTCAACTTCACCAACCAAGCAAGTGTTTCACATGCTGAAGGCAAAGCGATCCTGAAACTAGGTGACTGCTACATTAAAGGTCTGGCAGAGCAACACCTGGGAAGTAAATAATGTAACAAATGGGTCTCTTTTCTTACCACTTATGGACTGCACTGAATTTGTTTGCTGTAACTGCAGAAATAATACAACCATTCTCCACAACATACTATAGTGAATAAACTTAATAATTCCAGTGACTCATTGTGAAGCCCTTTAATATTGTGGATTCCCATCTTAAGGCCTTCAAAGCTACATGAAATTAATAATTAAACACTGTAATGGATGAACTATACTCACCCTCTAACGATACACATCTTTCCCCACTTAAAAGTAGAATATCAATGGGTCTTGGCCTTAATCAGGCACTGTTGTATAAGTGAACCAGATGAGACAGGGTATACTGCAGAGCCATTAGAACACTAAAACGCACTTAGCCTTCATTAACAGTGGAACAAGTGGGAAGTCACTGCATGGCAAGTAGACTCATCTTTTGTGCTGGTAAATGTAAAAGGCTGGGGAGTTAGCTAGGCTGAGCTCCCCATGAGGGAGCAATATATAATCTTTTTGAAACGAACCAGAGGGCGTCTGTCAACATAATCACTGTGGGATAAAGAACGCTGCACAAATTTAGGCTGTTACTATATCTCAGATCCCTAGGGTGCATGATGTCATTTTCCCTAAAATCTGTGGCTGTCCTGACATCCGTGCAAAGGCAGTTGACAAGTTTGCACATGTGACAACAAGGTATCTGTGACCTTGAGTAACAGCTGCAACACCATTGAAGTTGAACCGAATCTCGTGTTTGATCAGTCTATATACATTTGCATTAATAAAATGTCATTTGTCCCATTACCATTTAAAAAGTGCTAATCGGTGCTGTCATGTTTATGTGATTACATCCTCTTTTCAGCACACAAAAGACTGAATTGCCAGCATATTTATCTAATCAGGCCTTTCATTTAATGATAACTGTTTGCCAAACAAGAGGTAAACAGACGCATTCATCTGAAATAAGAGGCTCGTTACCCTGGCTTTGCAAATGTGGCTTCATCTGAAAATCTGTGTTAAACAACTTTGTCACAAACACAGCCTCCAATCAGCCCTTCAGTCACAGCCTACTTAAGATTCCGATCACAGAATTGTGTGAAATTGCATCACAATTGCATGCGTGACAGGTGTCGGAGCAGCAGAGACACACAGAGGCAGATGGATAGATGGGGACACCATCAGGAACTGTTACTGATTGGACCGCTTACCCCTGTGAGCGCAAATAGCAGCAAAGAGCAAGCGCAAGAAGGGAAAGTAAAGTATGTTTTAACATTTCAGTTTCGGCCACACACAGGTTTTCTATTAGATGACAGATGACACGCTTCACACTCTGCATACTGCAGATATCACTCAGCACAGCCCTTCTTCTCCTCCTCCCTCACCTCTCCATCTGGCTATTGCCTCATCCCAATTTTCCCCACAGCCCACCGCCACCACCCTGCATACATCCATACGTCGCCTAATTCTCTGTCAGCGTGTCTCCCTTCCCAGAACCGAGCTCTAGCCAGGTATGTTAATGAAGTTAATCGGATTGTCGCCTGCAGGGAAGCTGCATAACTTTCACAAAGTTTGCAGTTAATTTTACTTTAATTCAGAATCAGTAGTTGCCTGCCTTCCCGCATTCTGTGCTTGTGTATGTGTACAAATGTGTGTGTTTGTGCTCATGCACTTGGACGCCTTTTCTCTCCCTGAGCCGCATTACCAGCAGTTTGGCAGAAATTAGCCGTAATCATATTAGCCGCTCTCCCTCCTCATCTGCCGCGAGCATCCTCCTCGCCCGCCGCAAGCATGAATGTGGGACAGATTTAGCAGCGAGTTTCTTCCCCAGTTATCTCAGACCTGCGAGCAACTCTCCTGACAAAGCTGGCAGCTTAGGTGTTGACAAAGACAACTCCTAAAAGGTTGTGTAAGAGCTGTCCAAGACAGATCAAGGTCCGCACTCTGGATTTAATGCTAGAGAATTGCTACTCAAGACATTTCAACTCTCAAATGCGATGACCTTGTCATGGCTTGTCACCATGGCTGCTCAGTAATGACAAGAACCAGGTGTCAGAGGTTAGTGGTGAGACGGCAGCAATAGCTCCACCAGGCTGCCATGCTTTACTGAGAGGGAGCTCCCTCGAGGATCAGGAGGCCCACAGGAGAGGGCGTTACATATTTCACTCGCTCACAAGTCACCAACATATCCATACTGCATACCATTGTCTCACTTTGGCCCTTCACCCTTTGGCCTCGGTCGCCACTGTGTGCAAGTGTGGACATGACTCAGATAGTTCACTATGTGCCACATATTTCATAAGTACTAGCAGGTCTCTCCATATTTATTCTCCCCTGACAGTGACCTTGTTGCGCTGTCTCCACGCTGTCTCCACCTCCTAAGTCTGAATGCCAGAGCTGTCAATCAAACAGCTGCCTACCTCCTGCAGCATTACATAGGGACTATGCTAATGAGATGTTGGCTTTATGGGATAAAAGATTGCCTGTGAGGCTGTTTCACACAAGGTCAGTCATTATATGATGTGCGTGTGTGGGGAGACAATATTGATTGTTAACTTTAGTCCAGTTCTTCAGTAGATATACAAACAATATATCATTATTTGATTGTCCCAATTTATGTTGACATTGCCTTGAGATAAAGAAAAAATGATTTAATATTGATCAACATCTTGATCTAAATCAGGAATATATGATCAAAGAGAAATTAAACAAGATTATAAATCTGTCTAGTGTTTCCATTGATGCCATTCCACATGTCATTGATGATTTCATAGTCCTGGAAAAATGGTAGAAATTCCAGTCGAATAATATCTGTGTGAGTTATAAACTGCAATTTAATAGATCTCTGGTCATCGGCTATTGTGAGACTTGGTGAACTTGTCCTTCCAAGGTGACATTGCTTCTCTGTGATTCAGTTGGTGCACTAGAGATGGGGATATTATCCACTTTCAATACTACTCAAATTGTTAGTCATTTTCTATAATTGCTTATTCCTTATTAAACCCACACAGACACAGATCATGCAAACTCCACTCAGAAACATCCCAGCTCAAAGACTTGAACTTGTGACCTTCCTGCTATGAGGCAACAGCACTACCCACTGTGCCCATCAAATTGTATTAAACTGAATTATTTTTGCTGTACATTATGACTGCAGAGATTTAAATACTTCCACAGTTTTTCCCCTGTAAAATAAACTGCAATTGCCAGATAATGGAAACACAGAATCTGACTAATACTGGCTCTTTTCACTGTCACTACCAAGTTCAAGTACACCGATGGTAAACATTTATCTCATGCATCCATTTTTAAACTGTGCAAAGTTAATATGCAGTTACTTCCTTTCCTTTAAGGCTCATTTTCTGCAGCCAAAAATTATTTATGGAGTCTTGGCATAATGGTGTGTTTGAAGATCTGTAGCAACAACAGTGAGAAAGTTGTGCCAACTGTTTGCGGTACAGCCATAAAACAGAACAGGCTTCGCAGGAATTATTGGTCACATACACACATGCACAAAGGTGTAGGTCTGGTTTGGAAAGTGGTGGGGACATAAACTTGGCAGGGAGACTGGGACTCACAGTTGAAATGCTCACGTTTGTCACACATCATTCTCTTTTCTCCACCTCTTTCTAATCTCATTGCCTGGATTGGGCTCTGTCGATGTCCCTCTTCCTCTATCTCCCTCTCTCTGATGCCTGTATACACAATTTATCATTCAACTAATCTTCGCGCTTCAGAGTAAAACAACACACACCTGTCTCTATGTGCAGCAATAATGGAGGTAGATGAAGATGATACTGGCATAAATGTCTGAAAAAAACCACTCTTTGTAACACAAAAAACACACAACAGTAAAACACAATGCTCTATCTGGGCTACAATGGTTGGATGTTGACTTTAAAAAGTAATAGACACTAATAATTAAGGGTCATGGTTAAGGTTAACCCATTTGGTACTTGGTTTAATTTGAGGTCGGTACCATAACGTTACGATCACAGATAACCTGCAAAAAGGAAGCTTGGATTGGTCGGGAGCGGGACTAAAACAGCCAAGAAGGGATCAAGAAAGGAAATATCCCTACCGTTCCTATTACAAATTACAAATCAAAAGACTGCAGTTCCTCGAATGACCATTCGAAGCTGCTTCCAAAACTGAGTCAATACCCATGGACCTCTGTGTTAAAATGCCCAACTTTACAGCAGAAATAAACATGTTTACAGCCTAATTTCCCCGTTATTGTATTAAGGCTTAAAGTTATGTATGATTAAGGAAGTCCACAAACCAGTGGGTGATGTCAAAGTAATTACATCCATCATTATCCTTTCTTCATGCTTAGCCACACACAAATAGCTTTCATGTGCTTTCACAAAAAAACTGCATCTTAAAAGGGTGGTCGATCAAACATTTAATTTTCCTCCAGTGCTGACAAAAGCCACTCACCAATGAACAGAGACAAGCAGCTTTTATCGACTGGTGTCCAAGAGGCCCCAGCAGCTATTATAGCAGCAATGAGTGACTGGGCCCAGTCGATAGACTTTCTATTAGTGGACTGCTACCTACCAGCACACACACAGTGTGAGAGCATGAGAGGGAAGGGAAATAGCGAACCCCCTGAGGGAAATGTGTAGTGTGTGAGCGGCTGTGTGAGAGAGGACCAGATCAATAAGAGGAATAAATAGGCACCATCATTGGGCTCAGATATCAGAGACGTGTGCAACTGCTAAATACTCATCGCACATAATGTACATTTAACACACAGATCACTGTAATTGGTGCATTAGTAAAGGATACAATTTTATACATCCACAAAGTCCTGCTTATGGCACTTTAACACAGTCTCAAATGACCTCTGCGCTTCAATATGCCGCAATGGCCGTGACCTTGGTCCAGCCGCCTGAGGCAAATTAAGACTAGATGAGCTGTGAGGTGCTTTTGCTGCTTCGCTCTAACAGAGGGAGTAATAGCCAAGGTAAACACCCTCATCCATCTCTTATCATCTCTCATAATACCAACTATCATTAATGATGCTACACTGCTTAAACTGACGAAGATTAATCTGACAGCTCAGAAGACACGGTGAGAGAAAGAGAGACAGAGAGAGAGAGCAAGAAAGAAAGATACTTTTCTGTGCAAGTGCATTAGCAATAGCCGCATATGTAAAAACGAGATAATTTGTAAATCAAAACTTCACACTGGGATTCTGACTTTTACCCAAGTATATATCTGTCAGCAAGCTCATGTAGAATAAATTACAATGTCAATGAACAGTGTTAGTCTAATTACCAATTCTGAGTAGCAGCCATTGTCAGTGTTGAAAATCTACAACAGCTATTACCCCACCATAAACATCTGTACCTGCAGGCCCTAAACGTTACCTCGCCATGACACAGATATATCACTGTGGCTGTGTTAATAGTACATGGTTTTGAATGTTAATATAAATGTGTCACGAATTCAATGATGATGTCTCTTTGAGCGAATCTCTTTGACCAGTGTACTAATACTTCTAGTGTAATATACTGTATTTTTCCTTTTGGTAGGTTGTTGTCCAACTTCACTTAACAAAGCAGGTCATTAGTAGTGATGTGTGATTCAGAGTTAGTCATGTCACATATAAATCAATGTAGTCCTTGTGTGACTGATCTAATTTGATTTCAGAGTTAGTGAGGGTTAGGGTTAGCATACGATTAATCACAACTGTGACAGAAACTAAACTACAATATTTCAGAAACTATGGAAAGGGCCTATTGTTTAAATCTTAAGCAACCACTTATTAATTTAGCAGATATTAAATAATTTAAATAATATAAGTCAAATTTTTATACTTCACTATTTGTTGTGGGCAAAATCATTGTAATATTTGAGTGTGTAACTGATTTAATATTCATGCTCCATTGTGCTTTTCTATTCCAATGGTCGACCAAGCAATTGCAGGAGGCAAATTAGCCAATGTCTTGAATAAATACATGTAAAACAAGGCCACGTGGTAAAAAAGAGAAAACTCAGTTGAAACATCACCAAATCAAATATTGAAACATATGTGGAATGAACTGTCCCTCAAAGAAGCAGCTAAACAAAGTAGTGAAGCTTAACTAGAAAAGACTAGTGATACAAAATAGATGTGAGCATTTGAAGAAGCACAGATAGGATGACTTGTTGTGACTTGTTGTGTGCTGTCTTTTTTAATGTCTTTTGATCTGGCAGTGCTCAAGACTGATGAATAAATTCTGACCAACACTTTGAAATATCAAGGGGATTAAAATAGGATTAAAATACAAAGAAACAGACTGTTGCGTTTCAGGCTCAATCTTTGCTCTCTGTCTGCAGAGATATGTCTCTAAAAATGATTTTTCTTTAATTAGAAACTGCTGTCTACTGTGCAGCATGCGGAGTACGAGTGCTGAAAAATGACACCATTGTTCTTGATGTAATTACAACGAATACACATTTACTTTCAAAGGCCATGTATGTTCCTTTCATGCATAATCAGAGGGGGCAGCAGTGTGGCTGAGTGCAGGGACAAACTAAACAGGAGCAAAATTAATAAAGACACAGAAGAGAACGCTTTCACTTTCACTTGAATTGGATGTGACAGTCACCAAGAGATCAGATGCTGTGAACACAAGACATATACTAAAAGAAAAGGGAGTCTTACTAATAAAATCCAGCAAAGTGTCTACTCTCTGTGTAAATTAAAATTCTGTTGTAGCACATAAAACTGCTAAATAGTGCTTTGTTCCACAACATTGATTCATAGATCCCTAAACTAATGATACAAGGTAAAACAGGAAATAAATTGATAAATAAAGTGATTATGAAATGAGTTGTTAGAGTTATTAGAAGGAACAATTCATTTTGGCAAAAGACTAAAAAGGAACCTAGTGGTAGAAAAATGAATTTAGCTTCAGTGCCATTTCCTACTGTAGATTTGCACTTTGCATCCTGGAATTTCATTTTTTTCAGTGAGTTTATCAGATATTGGAGCCAGGAAGTCCATGTTTCTGCAGTGCCAGAGGGAAGATCAGGTGAGGCAAAAATGGTTTCATGGATCAGATAGCTGTCAATTTCCTAGTATCCAGATCAGATCAAGATATGATCCGACCCAACCAGGATAATCCTGTGAGATCCATCTAAATTACTGAGCCCAGGTATCACCGGAGTGTGTCCACTCATCCTTCCCACATCTCCACCTCCCAGACTGGGGTGTCTGACTCCATCAGTCATTCTAGCTTCCAGTGCAGAGGTAGATACACATGCAGCAGTAAAAGCAAACATCTGGTCTTTTTTGTACACAGGCAGCAATTTTTGCATACAGCAAACTGACTAAATCAGTATCAATTTAACAAACTGTCAAGCACACAAATGACTTGACTTAAACATCAGCTGTCAAACCAAGAGCAATGCCCAACAAATTAGTGTTTTTACATTTTATTTATTTATTTTAAACTTAACTACAGCCAGAAATTAAAATTTCTAAGAAACTATCTGGACACTTTCTTTTTCTTCTCTTTGAGATTACTGCTGCTGCACTCTCAGACTTGCACTGTAACTTTTATTCACAGACTTTTATTCTCTTTGGAGTTTTAGCATCTTTTGGTGAATTATTCACGGGGGAGGGGGGGGTTGTAACTAACATTTTAATTCTGTATGATTAAGGATTTACATCTTCGAGTGACTGGTGGCTTGCCACAACCTATTTGGACACTCTCGTCCAAATAGGTTCGCAGGAGAGACACTTCAGGCAATAAAAACCAAGATGGCGGCACCCAGATTCAAACATCAAAACAGAGTACATAAACCCAACGGGTGATGTCAGGGAAGCTGTGTCTATTATTTATACAGCGTATGATTATTCATGGATTCAGGGTTTGCCTTTGCTGTGGACTGACCACTCTCCCAGGGTGCCTTTGTGAATCTACTCCGACATTCTACACTGAAACGAGTGTGTGACCATTTCAAGAAGTAGAGTGTGCTCTTTCTGTATGAATTAACATATAGCTCAACCGTCAATTCAGAAATGGATAGTGACAATGTTAAAAACTTTACTCGTGGCCATTTTGTCCATCAGCCCACACTTGTTGCATTTCACTATGACTGCCATGACTAAGAGCTCTCATAATTTTAGTGAATATTTATGAAAGTGCCCATAGTTACATTCACAGTAAAGCATTTAAACACAAAAATCATAAAGCACCAATAAACCCAAAGCACTACAATATGAACTCATGCAAAGTCAACGGATATTGCAGCAGCATCAGGACTCTCCCTAGTCTTTTTATTCCTTTCTTTACTTCAGTGGTGGAAATTTTAGACTCCATAGGTGAAAACTCAACAAACACAAACTTGTCCAACAAAGGACAACGTTTTTACAATTAAAAATGCAGAAGAGCCAGTAAAATGCTTTGAAATGCTTGAATCTGAAGGTAAAGTGTTGGTATGGTTACAGTATTAAGGCAGGACCAGCACAACCTTATCCCTAGTAGATTGTTTATTTGCACCATCTCTGTGGCAACAATCAAAGCCAGATGAGCTTAACTGGACAAAAGATAACCGTCCTTCACTGTCTGCTCGGTTAACAGCATTTCTTACATGGCTCATACTATGTATATAAAATATATATTTATATAAAATATAAGCATTTATATATGAGCATATATGAAATTCCTTGGATGGATGGATGGATGGATGGATGGATGCTGCCTCTGAGATCTAGTGGATCTAGTGCTAAATCCTTTTGTTTTGTTTTCCATTTGTTTGGTTTTCTTATAAACCCAAAGCTTAGTTTCAACTGAACTTGGGGTGAGAAGATAATGCCAGAATTGAATTTCGTTTCCATTCCATCTTTAACATTCTTTGTGTATAGCACATGGGAGCCTGAATTATCTCTAGTCTCGGAGGGATAAATACAGCAGTGGTAATCTACTGAGGGGTTTGGTACTCTGTGTATTCACCTAATTACAATAATGCCAGTTGGACGGCCAAGGCTCTGAGATTTAAAAGGGAGAAAGTGACATGGGGAATGAGAACACAGCTGGATATCATGCCACCCTAACACCGGAGAAGAGTTTCTATAAGAGGGGAAGGACGAAGATGACTGAATATTACAACTGGGTCCTCAAGGTTTTATTATTCAGTACTCTGCTGACTAACACACACACTGCTACAAGTACGTATGTCAACTTTGGATAACAGAAAGGGAACACCCCTGTTTTACCCTAAATACAACTGCAGCTGCCTCAATTATAAATACGTCCCTAAATATAAAAACAATAAGCTTTGTCATATTGCAGGTTGTGGAGCCGTTTGAGACCCTGCAGGTCTTCTACCATGGAAAAACACTGCTTGCAATGCACATTCAGTTTACTTTCCTTTGTCTTGTTTGAATCCAATATAACTCCACACCACTTAATGTTGACTTGTTTTCAGTAGGAGCACAGTAGGGTCCGTTGGCCACACTATACGTGGGCATATTCCTGCTGGTGAAGACAGTAGCAGCAACCTTCTGACACTGTAATCATGTGTACAAAAATATGACAGACTCAAATGAGGAAGACAGACTTCCCAAGAGCCTGTATTCTTCTTGGTGTGTGTGTTCTTGTTTCAAGGATGTTGAACTCACTCTTCTCATCTTTAGATAGAAGATTGTTTAGTGTAAGATTTGGGATTCAGAGGTAATATTTGACAATAGTTAAGGTTGGCTTGGGATGTGGAAAGTTATGTGTGCCATAGCAGACTAATGTGCCTTCAAACACTAAATCAGAATTCTTATCATGCAAACTGTAGCAAAATTATGATGATTTGTATTTTAAGTCCACTGACTAATAAAATATTCCACATGCCCTTGTGAGCACAAAGTCATCCCATAGCACACCCCATCACTTTCACCCTTCAGCTTGTTTTAAGTAAGTACAAATCTTTTTTCCCATTTTTTGCAAAGTCATTATTACAAGTGCAAAGTCAGTTCATGGAAATAAGGCAGAGGATGCCTTGAAATCCGAATTTAGCTGAACATGGAACATTTTGGTTTGTGTAATAAAACAATATCCATTATTCATTCAGCTCTGATGCTTAAGAATTATGAATCCCTGTATCTTCTTGCTGTTTTCATAAACAAAGAGCATTAGAAATCTTATAGGTGACAGAATTTTATTTTTGGCTGAATGCTGCTGTCTCTGGTTTCAAATACAGACAGACATTGCTAGCAGCAGATTAGCTCTACAGTAGCTTACTAATATTAAATCAGAAATGGTACAAATTAAACATTTGGCTGTTCTTAGGCTCTGATTATGTTGTGTCTTCTGTAGAAATGATCTATCTGATCAATGTGCCAGACACATTTCTCAAACATTTCTTATATCACATTCTTCTCATTTTGTACATATTTTAGTTTGTAGATATGAATGAGGCTGCCAGGCTGCAACATTTTCTGGCTTCTGATATCTTTAAGTTGAGTTACACCATATAAAATTTGATTTGGGTTTTGAAATGATTTGTATTGTCTTGTTAATGATTTGTATTGTCTTGTTAACAGATTTCCATATAAATAAATAAAAACAATCATGCATTAAAGGTGTAGTCTGTGAATCTCATCTGATACACTTTTTGTCAAATTCAGCATATCTTTCTTGCTCTAGAAATGGGAATCAAACTAAGTGGCTCACACTAGGCCACACAATCAGTACTCCACAATCAACAGCAGGTGGCAGGGAGGGGAAAAACGGAAGAGTGATATCAAAATATAACACAAAATAACAAAAAAAAAATGGTGGCTGGTCTGTTTTGAAATCAAAAGAATGAAAGTCTTTTTCCAATCAGGTGCTGTTGCTTTTGCGTCACAGGTCATGTCTCCAATTCTAAAATGATACGCTACATCTCAAGGGGCAATCCTTTAATAAATTAATAATAAATTTAATAAAGTCAAACTTAATGCAATCATGCTGTCTAAAAGTCAACATAATGTCAGCTTGTTTGGTTCAGTGTAAAAAGAACAGACTGTGGCAGAAGGCAGAATAATCGGGAAACTACTTTGCACCATTATGTGGGATGTCTGTGTCCTGACTTTATGCAAATTCTGAAACTCTGATAGATAAATATGTATAAATCTGACATCTTCTGCAGAGAAATGAATATTTGAAAATGATCTGTTATAGTGCAACCAGGCTATTCCATGGTTGCCACAATTTTAGAATTTGACTTTAATCCAACTTACTCCATTCTGTCATCTGGAGGCAGCTTCAGGGTCAGTCTCAATTGCTCTTGAGACAGCACAACACAGCTGTGTCTGGCTGATGAGGCCACCCACTGCTTATTATATTAGCCATCAGTGGTCAGATTATAACAATAAGATAATATGAAATACAAAATGACCGCACAAACTTGAGGGTGCCAATGATGACAGTTTTTGCATGCATACAAAATGTGCAATTTTAAATCATGAGTCTAGAGCCAGAGAGCCCTTTACAAAGCTCAGCTGTGGCCCCAGCACATCTAAAACCACTGACAGTGATGAGGCGTAGTACACTGTCACTAATCATAAATCCCACCTCAGCAGCTCAGCAGCTCTTGTTATTATAGGACACCAGCGGCTGTTGTGGCCTGCTGAGTAAAGTTGGGAGTAATTGTTGCGGGTGTGAGGGTAATCCTTGTGCCTTTAAGCCATTTTCCAAAACCCTGATTGGCTTGGCAAAGGGATGGAGACACTGTACACAGCAGGGATTGTGTACTAGACTGTGAGTGAGGGTGCAAAAGAGAGAACAGAAATGGATAGAAGCAGAGGGATAGACAGTCTAAAACACCAGCTCCAGAAAAAGAGAAGATCTTAGACAGGGACAGAGAGAGAAAGGTGGCATAATCAAATGATGAAGCATCAGCCAGATTGAAGGGAGGAAGAAGAAAGAAAGAGTAAAAGAGAGCATGCAAAACACATGTACTTGCCAGTGCATGTACATGCCAGTGAAGTGTGTGCATCTGTGCTTGCTTGCCTTCTCTAGTGTGTGTGTGCACTAGACTGAGTAAGCCTCTCTTTATTTGCTGTAAGGATTAAGAGGACAGCTCCAACACATGCACATTCTCAGACTTAACGCAGTGACAGACTGAGGCGCGCACACACACAAGTTGGGATGTGACGGTTTAATACAAAACTGAGACAGTTTAACGGTGAAAATATACCATTGTCAAGACTGTCAAGGAGGTGATGCGTTTAGCAGCGTCATGCAGAACCTTCATGTACAGATTTTGAAATTGGAGGCTTTTGAATAACATGGTTCTTACAGACAATCCAGCACAATATTTGGCATTTTCAAGTATTTGTACAAATTGCATTTGTATAAAACATGAATACATTAATAAATGATGATAATGTTTTCCACTCAAAAAAAAGTCTCACGAAAGATCAAGTAAATGTTATGATTTTCTGCCGCTAGGGGTCTCTCAATCAAAACAATAACAAAAGGACGGCGTTTGATGATGTCGTGAAGTAACATGGAATCATGGGAGTTGCTGTTCTTTACTGTCAGGCAGCTTGTCTCTGTCAGGATTCCCTCAGTGTTCATTGTTCCACACTGCACTCAGGGTGCTGTGTCCCACACCAAGTTATAAAATACAAAGTTCCTCAGACTCCCAAACTCTGCAGCATCATGGTGCGGCAGAGGTGGATGTCCCCTATTAAAAGTATTTCCATACTTGGGAAGATGTTTATTATATAAATTACATATTAAAACAGTCACAAACTATTAAGTGTTTCCCACAGCATTTTGTGAATCCATTTGATGCACTTTGACAGCAAAATGAAAATGTTGTTTTCCCCTGCTGTTCATGATACACTATTTTATATTGCCATGAAATAAAACATTATCCAACAAAAAAATTATGTATTCAAGTTTCTTGCCAAACACTCAGTTCTACGAGGTTTCATAATGACATTTCATCATATTTTACATTTCCCTAATGTAAAAAAAAATAAAATCACAGCATACGGCTGAGTTACAAGGACTGTTTACACATGCGTCTCTCTCAGCAGGGCCACTCCGCTATTGCCGGCATCGGAACTAAATCTATGAACTCTGCACAAGATGGCATTTATCTGCCCCAAGCACAGGACAACAGTACCAGTGTCAAACCCTGCCAGAGGGTATTTTCCTCCTGAAAATGACCTGGCATCACCTTAAGTTGAGCCCATAAATGTGGTTGTTCCCTGGCTGTCCTCCTCAATTTCCACTGGAAATATTTCAACAAACTCATCTGAAAACGCCCTCAGACCAAGATACAAGATCCCAGATACAAGTGTGTATCCAGAATACATTTTCACAGTAAAAGATTAGTGGGTGACTCGTACTGTACCGATTACATTTTTCATGACATGTAAGTTTCCATGAGCAGCAGGCTGCTGCTACTCAATGAATGTAGAGGAAACCATGCACCCTCAGGCCTTCAGACCCTGAAGGCCTTCAATCTGCAACATCTGTTAGTCTTAACTCATGTGTTCTCAGAGTTCACAACAGGATCACAAAGTGCCTGAAAAGTGGACTTTCAGCTCTTGTCAGAGAAAACTCTGCTGAAAGACAGTTTACTTACAGCTCAACTATACTCACAGAAAACCAAGCCTGATACCTGCC
Source organism: Lepturacanthus savala (assembly GCA_030544235.1). Classification (NCBI taxonomy): domain Eukaryota; kingdom Metazoa; phylum Chordata; class Actinopteri; order Scombriformes; family Trichiuridae; genus Lepturacanthus; species Lepturacanthus savala. The sequence goes on from CM060478.1 coordinate 15,830,245, forward strand.
AGTCAAACAGCAAACACACCATAAACCGTCTCTAGACATGTGAGTCGAGTCCTGCAGGGATCAAAAGATGCGAAATTTGGCAATTGCTGTTCACTGCTGCTGCTGCTGCTAACAAGCTACCAAGCAGGCTAACTCCTAACAGACACCATTGCAACCATCAAAATTCACAAATCCGTTCACCAGCTCCTCCATTCAGTCAGACACACACAGATGCTCATTTTAATTTAAAGCAAGTAATTAAAAGCTATTTTCAAGGTATTCCAGTACTTATCCAGGATTTTTGGTCCCACTCAAAATTTAAGCACTTCCAAGTGCCTTGTGTGAATCCTGTAACAAAGTTTCTTCAATCCTAACTGGTTACTTTCTGTTTCTCTAAGGCACAGCTGTGTGCTGCTGTGTGCAGAAGCTTAACCCACGATGGTCACGCAGGTCAAACACTATCATACTAATTCCCTGGGTTTGAGTAGCTGCTAATCTCTGTTGGCTCGGGACTGGATTATCCAATTAAAAAAGCCTAACCCCTGAAATGACCCATTCAGCATTACACACAGAAGCAAAGACGACCAGATAAAGGCCCAGGACTGGATTTTTTGGTGACAGGTAGATATTGCACCATTTTGCAGATAAAGTAGTAGTAGTTATAGTGTCAGTTGTGCCAGCAAATCAAGTTTAATATTAACTAAGCATTGTTTACACTAAAGTTTTTAAAACATAAGTTTGCCATGTTTGCCACCAGTGGAACTGTGTTGAATGCAAGATTTATATTGTGCTGAGTTGATTATCTGTTAAGTTTGAATCACCAACAAGTTATCAGTCAAAAACATCAACAATGCTACTTTTGCACAACTGTACATTTTTATAGATTTTCCTCTGATCCACGTTATCATCAAACTATCTTAAACTACCTTAAACTATCTTAAATTGATTTCATTCAAAAGCAAGGAGTGTGGACTTGGATTTATCTTTTTTTTCCAACATACAATCTTGGAAACGTGTGTGGAAGTAGTTTAGCTCCTTTGTTTTATTTAATTATTCAAAATTTGTAAAAACTGCCTCTTATTCATGATTTGCTTTTGCCGAAGTACACAGCATCAGTCAACTGGGTCCTTGCTGATTTGATCATAGGATTTTTTTTATTTTAATAATCAAAAAACTATTTCAGAAGCTTCTGAAGCTTCAGAAGCTACAGATTTATGACAAAGCATGTTGTGTGCACTGATGTTGGTTTATAACACTCAGTCAATCAGCAGAGAGAGAGATTTATAATTCATGTCCCTGACTTACAGGCCTACAGGAGTAATTTGGCAATGCAGCAACTCTGTTGCTTAACACTCCAAACAGATTGTGCATTTATTCTGTCGCTTTCTGGAGCAAATCCTTTCTGATTTGAGCTTTTATCAAAATGTAATTTCTTTCAGAGCTGTACAAGTGTAAACCTCAGTTCAATTGAGTTCACTGCCACCACTATGATTGAATGTGTCTTCTACAAGGTAGTAGGTGTTCAAAAGCCTGCCTATATAAGATGGACAAAATTCTAAAGTCTATCATACATGTATTTCAAAGTCATTTTACCCTTCCTTGCATATTTAACTCTGTATTTCTCTCACACACACGCTGTCAGTCCAACTCTTATTTATTATCCAATTCTCATATCCATTGTGCTCCTCTTACATGCAGGCATCTACACCCACATATTCACTCAACCCACATATTCAAATACAAATTAGAAGGCATCAATGCTGAAAAATTCTCTAAAGCATCTCACAACAATTCATGCGTGTTCATCAGTTTGGCATTGATAAAACACAGTAGCAGACTTAAAAGTCTCAGATGTCAAACTTTTTTTACTCCGCAGACAAACATCACAGTAATGGCCACAAAAATATTAATCACATAATCACAGATGTCCTGATCAGTGACGTCTGCGTGGCTGCTCCAAACATACATACACATTTAGTTTGTGAGCATAAATAGAATCTCAACGGAGAAAAAAAAACGTGCACATACTCTGTCACGGTGTGGGTGAGTAAGAAAGTGTGTGGGCCACTGTGTGTATGTTTGCGTACGTGATGCAAGCAGGATGTAACCAGAGTTGAGAAGTGTCACGCTGGCTTCTTTTCCCAAACCTTCTTGCATCAACACATGCCAAGGAGAACAGACGCACTAGGATAGGGACGACAGCCAAGCTGCAAAAAAGACAAGGGGAAAAAAAAGAGAAAAACATGCAAAGCATTTTCTGAGATGGATAGCTTAACCTCCTCCTGTCAAATCTGCCAGTTTAAAAAAACAGACAGCACACATACAATTTTGCTTCATCCTCAAGGTTGAAACTTCCTAATGGATTTAAAAATCAAGATTCTCCTCGATAGACAAAACCTTTGTGTATAAACCACAAATATCATATTTGATTAGAGCGCAAATGGGTTAGGTTCTCCCATGCCTTTTATTTTTTATACTACTCTACAGAGCAAAGCTCGCTGATTGCTTTCAACCTCTGGTCACAACCGGAGGATTCCTTCAAGCAATTCTGCCGTTACATTAATTCTGACACAAGTTATGGGTTCTCTATTTTTGGGGTCAGTGGTTTTACGGGTGGACGTTTTTGGCCTGGAGAAAAAGAGAGTGGCTGGTGGATAAGGACCAAAGGAACAGTGCAGAGAACAAACGAATAGAGGAGCTGAATAATTTAATTTGGAGAGCAGAAATGTCATCTCAATTAGACCGTGAGATCAACTCCACCACCTCGCACACACATGCTTACACACACTGAAGGGTACGATGTGAGAGCTGGAGGTGACCCGAGTCTGAGGGTTGGATGAAAACATTGAGAGAGAGAGAGAGAGAGAGAGAGAGAGAGAGAGAGAGAGAGAGAGAGAGAGGCAGAGAGAGCCATCTGCCTTTTGCATTAGTGCATTAGCAACTGCAGACTGGCTCCAAGAGAGCAGCTCTTGAAGATAAAACAAATCTCACACACCACTCTCTTTTAACACACACACACACACACACACACACACACAGACATACACACACCTATAAAAGAATGTCCACCATCCAGTAATAAGCTTCTATTTGAAAGCTAAAAAACCACATTTACACCACGTCAGTCTCTCACCACCTCTCCATCCCTCCCTGGCTCTCAGAGCCTGATGCAGTATATTTAGTCAGAGGGATGAGAGAAGCAGCAGAGGATGAATACTCTGATTAATGCAACTCTCATCCTTACTCTAATCCCTGATTCAAGCACCTGTCAAAACAGGAGCTTTCACATGCACTTGAATCACACACGAGCTGCATGAAGGCCATAGCATACTTACTCAACCAAGATACAGTGTTGCACACCAAAAGACATAGGCTTCAGATTAAAGGCTTTGTAGTACAGAGAAGATGAGAACACAGATTCACATCTTCGGGCAACAGAGTTCAATCCACATTTCCAATACAGCTGTTTCTCCATTGACCCTTCCAACCTATGACATCAACTTTTTACTTCTCTACAGCATGTGGTACATTCATAAATAACTATTGACACAAGTATTTGCGGTGGTCTAACCACAGGAAGGTGAGCAGAACCCTGTGTAAGCATGTGGCAAATCCCAGACTTTGGATCAGATTAGAGGCATGTTACGTTGGCAACTTGATGGAAAGGAACAGTAAAGCTGACGCATTCACAGCCCAGCTGGCACATATCTATCAAGACTTATAGTATAAATCATATCAGCCTCAGCCTAGCACAAGATTTAGTCAGCCGCAAGTGAATTCTGGTCTGGCATCAGAACAAGCAGCACATTCTTGTCCTCCCCCATGAACTTCTACATTTGGCAGAGCTCAGGGGAAGAAAGTAGGAGAGTCAACAGAAAGAGGTGAAGAGGTACAGAAAACAAGCAGTGCATGTACACACTGTTAGGAAACCTGTTATTGGCAAGTAATCTGATTCCTTATATGTCAGACATTCAATGATAAAGGTTTCATTTCGTGAAAGTGAAGCCTGCCACCACATCAAAGCAGGCTTGGGTCGCCGCTTTATTCACATGCCTCACATCTTTCAAGTTAATACTCTATATCCAACACACCCGTTAATCATGGCAGATCATGGCAGTGTACTTAAGGCATCAGTGCTTTGCTCACACTTCTCCTGCCACACTGTTACCACTGCTACTCATGGAGCATTTCAAAAGCCCCATCTCCATGCCAGCACCCACCTGTGAGCACATCCACACTTATGTGTTAATGCATTTTTACAATGCATATCTTTGGAATGTGAACAGTCATGTGATATGCATTTTGACTTGTGTTAGTTTGGACAGAGATTAATTCTGAAACAGTACAAAAAAAATTGTGGTTTAAACCCTGTGGAGGCTACCTTCTCCATCTACCTTCAGGGGGAAGTTGGTATTATCACTCCACACTCACTGCTGCATAGAGCTTAATATCATGGGAACAACAAGGTCAAAGTGAAGACTATTATATATTTTTTACAGTACATAATTGTCTTTTTCACTAGTAGATTGGAATCACCTTAATGGATCAAGAGAAATCCAATTAACATAGCTGGATTTCTGCAGCAGAAATCTGTTCACTATTTATTTGATTATCTTCAATATAGTACAAAAGAGACCCACTCCTTATATGGAACATGGTCCAATGTTAGACAGTCAGACAGCTGCAATAAGAAAATAAGTAGCAGAGATGTGAAAGCTAAACTCATTTATTATTTGGAAAAATTCATAAGTGATTCATGGTGATTCATTTTGCATGCTAGGGGTATTAAACAGACAGGAGAGAAAATACACTCAGGGCACAGAGCGAGGTTCTGAGGTTGCCAAACTGAGTAATTATACAGAATCTAAAAGAAACAAATGACAAACAAGAATTTCCAAAACTTGTCCTCGATTGCCTTTTTCTAGATCATGAGCTACGCAGTTCCAGAGTGGATGCTGTGAAATGTGTGAGGTGTTTCTTAGAGTGGGGGATGGAGAAAAGAGGGGGTTGATTTCATGACTAAAACAAGCCCCCGGGCCTCTCCAGATGCCTCATCTGAATAAATGAGTCCTTTTAATCAATAAGTCATCTACCCTCCAGTACCGAGGCTAGTAGGCTACACAATCATCCATGATAAATACACAACACAACCCTATATGCCTGCATAGAAACACAATCATTCTCAGGAAAAGGTTAGAGAAGGATATGAAGACTGCCATCACATCAAAACCCTCCAAGACAGGCCTGTTCGCATGCTGGAAAACAGCAGCTACGCTGGATTAGTACGACACTGAAAAGTAAGGTTTAACAATTAAATTGCAATTAGATACTGTAATCACCTCAGTCAGTACATACATACAAATTAATGAATAATTATATAATATCCAGATTCCTACTGCCAAGTTAAATCAAATTTGTTATTTGGCAATGACATGTGTTGTTAATGATACAACACAGAATAATAATTTACATTAATATTCAGGAGGGACAATTAGCCTACATTTTCATAGGTAGGGGGAGGTAACGGACAAGATTGAGAATAATTTATATCATAAACCAGAAGTAGGCAACCCTGGTCCTAAAGAGCCACTGTGGTTCCTATCAAGAAGTAACACACCTGATTCTACTAATGAAGGTCCTGAGCAGGAGCTCTAGTGGTTGATTAGTAGAATCAGGTGTGTTAATGCTTAGTTGGACCTGGGTTGTCTACTCCTGTCATAGACCATAGTAAAAGCAAACTACTTCAATGTGCACCTCATAAAGTACATCTCTACGTGTCTTTGTACAGGAATGTGTAAAAGTCTTTGTTATGTTTCTTATCCTCTATTTAACAGCCATGTACAAGTGAGAAAAATGGCTTAAACTAACAGGATAGATTGTTACAGAGTGATTATTTTCCTTGATGCAAAACTAAATTTGCCAGTGAAATATTAAGGAGATTTACATGTCTATTTGCATGTACAGAATAAAAGAAAATGGACACATTACTTCTCATGAGTGATGTGATATGTGGGGACTAGGCCGACCTTCTGCTTTACTGCCTGGTAATATTCATTGTGTCATTGTATGTAGTCAGAAGGAAACAAGGTAATTATTCTTCATATAGCTACTGTGTCAACAGAGTGACAGTGCCTAGAGGTCCTGTTATCTTAGTATTACTGAACTAACAAGATGTGGAATATAATAAATTAATCTGGGGTGTGTGTGTGTGTGTCTCTTTACTATCATTACAATGCATCTCTACACTGAGCAGTTTGTTAAACATATCTGTAATGTTGATCTATTTTGGTGTCAGCTGTTTTAGCCTGACAGCTGCTACAAGCAGAAATGAAATTTCCAAAAGGGCAGACACCAGAATGAACCGAAAGAAAGAAACAATTCAGCTCTATTAAATGTAATTTTTCCACAAAATAAACAGAAGCGCTTTATGTCTAAGGTTCATATTTTCCTTCCTTCACCCTGTACGGTCCTCCAACCTCTTTTGTGCACCTTAACATCCTTGATTCTGTCTCGTGCACAACAATAACTCATCCTCTCTCAATCACTTACAATCACTCTCCTGTGCACTCTGATAGGCCTCCAACATCTTCACTCATTTTTTTCCAGTTTGGCACCTCATAAGCCAGCCCTGGTGAGACAAAAAAAATCATTCCCTACATATTTTCTAGTGCAGTTGTTTTCAACTCTTTAAAACCAAGGACCCTCAAAATCACAAAACCTAGACCTCTGGCCCCATTTGATAAGATTTTTGCTTTTAGATGTTTTATAACAAAAACCATAGAAAAACTGAGGCAAAACTATGGAGGACTGAGACTGCTATAAACAAGAATAAATGAATAAATAAACAATGACTCAGTACATAAATATACCAGGAAATAAACGCTCTTATTTAATTTCCCAATTTATTCATTCATTAAATTAATTTATCTGTGAATTATTTTCCCATTTGTTTGATTTTCCATTTTATTTATATATAAAAAATAAACTAAATAAATTGTACAAACTGTACAAAGGGAAAATAATACACAAATAATAGTAAATAAATACTACTAAATTTAATATTAACAATCCTCTATACAAGTGGTCCTACATTCTGTCATTGGGGAATTATAGTGAAAATAAATTATTCTCCTTTTTTTCTGACCCCCAGGCACCTGCTTAAGGACCCTTGGGGGTCCCTGGACCCCACTTTGAGAACCTCTGGTCTAGGTCCATACAATGAGTTTGCTGTTTGTTGTAGTGCTGTCCAAATATATAGTGAGAAATATTCTACTTATATAATTACATACTATATAGCTTTTTTTCAGTTATTAGTCTCTGAAGCTATACACAACTTATTTTTTGGTTAAACCTCTTTAAAAAAAAAAAATCCATGCATCCATCAAACCATTCACTCCATAATGTCAAAGCGGCTTTGTTATTTATTCACCTTCAATTTGTCAGCTGGGAGGGTGCCACATCTTTCCTATTTGTTGTCTTAGACATCGCCAATATTGCTGAAGTGACAGCTGACAGAGGAACAACAGGAGAGAAGAGAGGAGAGAAATAGCACAAGTTTGAAAGAGGGAGAAGGAGGAGAGGATGAGACATTTTTTCCCCCACTATCTGTTCTTCAGGTTCAAAGAGGCAACAGGTGCAAGAAGAGTGCAGCTGTCGTGACAAGAGGGCGCACAACACTGTGGAAACTAGGATGGAGGCTCATGTCAAAATGACTGTTCCCTTCTCCACTCCTCATCTCTCTCTCTCTCGCTCTCTAAGATAGCTCTCCATAGTCATGAATATTTTATTTTCATGCTTCTGAAAAAGAGAAGTGTGCCATTTGTACTTTGGCTGCTCTGCATACTAACTAGAAGCTCTTCCTATTTTGAGGGGGGAAAAAAATCATCTGGTGAAGCAAATGGATGTGATAAGGAATGAAGATGAGGGATGGAGTGGGTAAGAGAAGGCAGCGGCCCTTCTTCAGCAGAATCATATTTGTACTTTCTACGCTCTGATTTAACAACTTTGCAGCATTATTACCACATTATTGTGAAGGGGAGTGCAGACCTCTGCTACCTAGCAGGGTTAGAGAGCATTTTGGATGGAAACACACACACTTTATAAATCTCACAAGCTATGAACAGTCTGCTCAGCCACAAATGGGGTCACATCCTGTCTGTGAGCCCACAAGGACACCAAGGACGATCATGCCCAACATTTTGAAAGTCTGTGTACAGCAATAATAAACAAACCTTTTTTTATACATACAGCATGTCCACACTGCCACTGCCATCACACTAATAATTGGATCTGTTAATATGTTAACTTGTTAAAGACTTGTCTGGGAACAGGCAATACTTTTATTCATCACTCTTACCAGGGACAGATGTGACATATCTGCTTATTTCAAATATTAAAAAGAAAAATGTATGCAGGCACAGTGAGACAGCGCCACCTGCCTATTGTGTTATGCAGAAGTGGGCAGAGATGCTAGCGCTTTATTTGGCCTTCAACAAATGCTATGGCAGAAAAAAAAAACATTTTATTTCACTGTTTCACAGTGTTGTTCTGGCTACTACCACCTGCTGACCATTCATTCAGTTTCACTTTCACTCTCATCTCAATGTGCAGAACTGGAGAAGGAGGGCGACTTTGAAATCTGTCTTTACAAGCAGCACCAGACAAATCCTGCATACTAGACCTTTAAATTATGAACGGTTGGCAGAGGAGGACGAAGGACAAACCAGACAAATTAGAAAAGAGTGAACACCAAGACAAGCAAAAGTACAGTTCAGTACTATGAACAAAGTGTTAAGACACTGACATTTTTGTGCATGGACACATACACAGATCTGTTGTGTGCTACAAAGTTCCTTTTTCTTACTTAAAAATGTTTTTTTTGTGGATGTTCAGATCTATGACATGACTGAAGGAGACCTGACACAATATCGGTCACAGGCCATAAAAATGTGATGTAAAGTTCTGCTTTAGTGCTAAAATGATTTGCTCTGCATTTGAAGCACTGTATTACTGATGCAACGAAAACTGTTGCAGCTTTATGGATGTTTTTGACAACACAGCTCACAGAGTAAGTGTGTATGTATGAGAAGGAAATAGAAAAAGATTTTCACATGACTTATTACTTGAATAAGTATAGTAATAAAAATCATTTTAAAAAACCATTTAATCTCTGTATGAACTCTGTTCTTTTTCTGCTCACAAGTACAAAAAGTAAAAGGCTACATTGGATAGTTAACATATCTTTTGAATGTTTGATTTAACACATGCTAAATTACTACATTGACATTGCCTTAAAGAAAAATGGATTTCAAAAATGTAACATTAAGGGAAGCGTTTTTACTGTCAGCTTCAGTTTGCTGTCTTTGCAGTGCTCTTTATTCTTTGTTCTTGTTTTGATCTCCACGTTTTTTTTACCTCTGATTTGTTTCTTTAAGAGAACATAGAGCCAAAACAAACAAAAAAAGAAAACAATTATTCATACACATAAAAACAGTTCCCCTTTTATTATTTTTAAATTGTATGTTGTGAATCTCAATAAATAAATCTGAGACAGACTTTATGGAGCCTGTCAGGCCTATACACTCCTCCCCTCCCCCAACTCATTACGCCTTCATAAACACTCACAACTGAATAGGCCAGATGTACAAATCTGTAGGATTGTTGATATGATTTCACATCTGATTCCGTGCCCTTCCTCTCTCCTACAATTTATTACATTGTTCTGAATCTTTTTTTCATTCCCTCTATCTTTTTGAACTTTGAGCCTTGTTTTCCTCTAAATCTGCCCTTTTTATCCCATTTTTCTTTTTTTATCTCTAGGACCTACACCTTTTCTCTGTACACTTTTCTTGTGCTCATCTTATTTCAGAGGTATTAGGGCTGTGATTCATAAAACATCCAAGGACATCCCAGTTCCTACAGTGTGTGTGTGTGTTGAGAAGGAGAAGATCAGCATGTTGCTGCTAAAGCCTAAATCTGCCTCTAACGCTTTAATTAAACCCTGGGCTCCTGTGGCCCTAACTTATTAAAGCACCAGTAATGCCCACACTCACACAGACACCACATACATGCATGCATGCATGCCCTGCCAGGTGTACTCACACACTTCTTTTAAACCAACATTCCATTTTTAAGCAACCAATGATTTAATCATCTCAATATTTCACCTTCTGCTGCTGCTTAGTGACTCACATACAGAGAAATAAATTATTGCCTGGACTAGCACTTGCTTTAAAGTACCGGAGGAGATTCAGCAGGATTGCTATTGAGTGGAGTTTACAGTTTTAATCAAAGTTATGCTTCATTACATGACAACATACATACTGATATAGTGGCCAGTCAGGGAAACTAAAGACAAATAATTCCCATGGAGAGCATGTCTATATGACTAAAATAGGGAGAAAATTGTGAAATGGATTTTGTCTATGTACATATTACGGTTATATCCACCAAATATTTACTGACAGCTATTTTCATTGATTCAGATAAAGTTAGATTAGGTGTGAAAAAGATAGTTGTCACGGTTTAATAAAAATAAAACCATAAGGCGAGAAGTGTAAAAACCAGCATAATATAACACCATCTATCATCACAACATCTACAGTCTTAATGATAAAATTTCCATGAACACTACATACTTCCTGCCCTGAAACTGAATACCTAAAACATGAACACAGGAGACCGTTTTACACAGTTTCTACCTTCTAATATGCTGACATAGACTGTACATTTAATACATACATGCTCTGCAGTAAGCTGTAACAACAGCAGTAAGCTGTAACAACAGCTTACTGCACCAAAACGATGTCCTTATTATACATTATAGATGCATGGACTGCTCATTGTTCCATCCGCAACTGCATCACAAAACACATTTTCCGCCTGCCATCCATCCGCACCAATGTTTTTTGACCAATATTCAAAACTCTGCCCATCTGCTGATTTTTGCTTTGGTCCATTACACACTGCTGATCCACCACCCACCTGAATTTATTTAAATGTTATGTTTTGTCACATGGTTCAGTGGCAGAATCCACAGCTGCACCTACCAACCAAGATCTCTACTATTCATCGTCAACTTCCACCAACAAGACATCAATATTCACTCATATATATGGATTACAACAGTCAAAACATTGAATCCTGTGTGACATCACTTAAAATTTCTTTGTTATCAACTATCAACTGTGATCATTGATTAATAAAATCTGACAAAAAAAAAACATGAGTAAATTAAAAAAAAATAGTATGTGCCATGTGTATCTTATCCAGTTGTCTCTCTTCAAATTATAAGCTACAGCAAAGTTAATATCACCTCTCCATTGAGTCACTCTAAATCTGAGTAAATAAACATGTTTAATGCATATAAGATACCACCATTAGACAAAAGTCAATATTTTTGTATATATATATATAGTAAAGAAATAAAGTACAGTATATCTACCCCCAGCCTCATTTGAGTCTTCCATTCCCCAAATATGGGGAATGGGTGCCTTACATTTCATTAATGCGGCAATCATTGAAAAACAGTGTTAATAACAAAGCCAGGATTGTTTCCAGAGGCACCGGTGTGTTCGCTTTCTTCAATATTGAGTACTTTTCAATAAAAAGTGTTTCGTCTCTTGCAATGCTGCTTCGGATTTAGGATGTGTAATTCCGGGTTTCACCTGCTCCAGTGAAAACAGAGGCGGGGGCGCTGTAGAACAGCTGGAATTGCCATTTTACGATCCCACACGCAAGGTAAAACACTCACTGTTTTTAAATATTAAAGAATTATAACACCTATGGTTCGGATAACAATATTGCCTTTCTGGCAAGCCCCGCTCTTCTGTGATTAGTACACGAGGGAAAACATAGGGGCGAAATATATGCCGCCCACTGCCCATATTTGGGGGACGGAACCCAGACTCTTCAGAGTGCGGAGCGTCTCAGGCTAACGTTAGCCTAAAACGCTGTAACTTAGATGGATATCAAGCTAGCTGTTACATTTTAAAGCGACTGCCGTCGTCTCCCTGTGTTCATCCTCTCACCTGACTTTAAAATCGCAATTGACATAGTCCTCTTCAGCGTTTCTGTCGTACACGGTTGTTTTTCCTCAATTTTATAAACACAAAACATTGGTAAAATAAAGCTAAAAGTGTCCAATTCACCCGGCGGTGGAGAGAGTCACAGCAGAGAAGCCACAGGTGCAGATAATGAACCTGATTGACTATTTTCATGGTGGTTTTATACTTTGCTTAAAGGATTTAGTTTTTTTTGTTTTTGGTTGGTGCAATCATGTTAGCACAGCTGAAAACAGTTTAGCTGGTTGTTCTTCCTTTGACAAAAGCAAAGTTTAAAGGAAAAAATAATTTCAAACATTTTTGACTATATGTTCTATTCATTTTGCAACTCATAGTGGTCAATAAAAGTGTGACTTTTCATGGAAAACATCTGATTGCCTTCATTGTAGATCTGTATATATTTTTGTTGTTTTTACTTCTGTTACTGACTTTTTACACTTTGTAATTCGATGCTGATGTCTAATGAAGAAATAAAAAAATAATAATAAACTTAATGATGGCTGAAATCATTACAGATGCTTCACTTTCATGGTCCTGATACACTGCATGACTGGAATAGACAGAGCCACCGTTATTGCTGTTACTAATACCTGTTAATTACCCTCTACGATTTATGAGTTGATAAGAGTTATATTGAGCATTGAAGGGTATGGAGGCCCATTCAATCTTATCAGGTGTGTTTATAACACACCTGTAAAGGAATGAAACCAACTGAGGTCACACTGATCAGCTTTGTGTGATTAAGCTCAGGGGACAGAACAGAGTCAGAGTCAGAGATGGGTCCACAGAGAAAACTGACACCTAAAGATGAATCGTCTTTGCACTGAAAATTAATTGTCCATTTAGCTTCACACATACATTGAGTAAGAAGGGTGTGTGTGTGTTTGCGTGCAAGTGTCATGTCAGCTTTTGCCCTATTAAGAGGCTGCGCAGGTTGGTGTGAAGTGAAAAGCCAGTTCAGATCTGCTAGCAGCACGGCATGTCACATCTGATAGCACCGAGTTAAAGGGGAAAACAGCGTGGCCGTCGCATTTAACAGCCCCTCTGATACGCTGATGATGAGAGACGAGTCCAGCAGCTCCCTCTGTCCCCAGGACGAGCCACAAGGTTGCCTCCACGGCACGACAGCCCCAAAAATCCCAACAGTAAATAGGTTGTAGGCAGCAGTGGAAAGAAACTAGGTCAAAATATAGGAACTTCTATTTTCCATACAGCTATGGAAAAAAAATAAGAGACAGCTGCATTTTCTTTTTACAGCTAAACCCTATTAAACACCTCTGGAATGTGATCAAAAAGAAGATGGATGGTCAGAAGCCATCAAACCAAGCTGAGCTACTTTCAGGTATTGTACCAGGAGTGAAATGAAGTCATCCAAGAACAATATGAAAGATGTAAAAATTAGTATTATGTTGTTTTAAAATGAATTTGATCTTGTTTCTTAGCATTGTTTGAGGTCTGAAAACATTGTATCTTTTTTGTTATTTTGACCATTTTTCATTTTATGCAAATAATTGCTCTAAATGATAATATGTTTATTTGGAATTTGGGGGAAATGTTGTCAGTAGTTTATAGACTCAAACAAAAGTGTTCCTTTTGCCCAAACACATACCTGTAAGTAGTAAAATCAGAAAAACAGATAATTTGCAGTGTTTTTTTCTAGAGCTGTATTTCCATTTAAAGGAGAACATTATCCTCCTCGAATTGACTACTGTAAAAATAGTGAGATTTTGGTCAGAGGTAAAAAAATAACAAGCAACGTGATATACAGTATGCACTGTGTTAGAGGCTGAGCAGTCAACAGGGCAAGAGAAGTGGGAAATTATGATGCAATTATGTGAAATCTCGCAGCTTTCAATCATACCTCTGACAGAGTTGGAGTTTGAGGAATAGATGGAGAGAAGCTGATCAAAGAAGGCTTTTTTTCTGGAAGCATCAGTTGTTGTGCTGACTATTCAGATATACCTACAGTGCAAAGTAATAGAATGTGAAGCTCTGCAATGAGGCAATGAGCCCTGCTGTTTTGCAATCGCATGCTGGTGAAAGGAAAACACTGGCTCTTCTCTGCAGGTCAGTGACTCGGAGAGATTACACACACACACACAAAGAGGCTGCAAAGTTTTCTTATGGGACAAGGTGTTTTTCTTTATTTTTTATTATTTCTTTATTTGTTTTTCTTATTAAATCATCTGAAAAAGTTGTTTTATAGGAGCTGCTGTGATTAAACGATACACATAGTTGTGAATGAATAATGCTTCAGCTCCCGGGAAGGCGCTAATGAGGAAAAGAGTGTAGTGTTGAAGACCTGTGGGGATGCGTCCCCGTCGTCCATCATTTGATGACATCAGAGCCACAGCACAGATGGGGGGGTACATTGAGAGATTCACAAAACGTCCTAAACCCTGAAGATTAAATGAATCTTCGCCTCCCTCCTGCTGGTTTGTGCTGCGTCCCTTTCTCTCACTGCAGCATTTCCCTCTTTAAAATCTCATGTGGAAAAAAAGAGAGAGAGACTCAACCTGGGAGGAAGTTCATACTGTAAATAGCACCTGTCATCTGAGCACAGGGGATTTAATCACAACATCAATATGCATCACTCTCGGGCTCACTGCTTCACAACATATCAAATATATTTCAAACAAATGCAATTCAAAAGCAATTTGCAAGTGAATGTAGGACATTAAAAATCGATTCAAAGACGAATGCACACAACTAAAAAGCAGAAAATTTTATTGAATTAGCCAAAAATAAAAGATGGTTTTATGAATGTAAGTTATTAATAAATAGATAATACAAGCAATAAAAGGGGCGACACGGTGGAGCAGGGGTTAGCGCTGTTGCCTCACAGCAAGAAGGTCGCAGGTTCAAGACCTCCTTGGGTCCTGGGTCTGGGACCTTTCTGTGTGGAGTTTGCATGTTCTCCCCGTGTCTGCGTGGGTTTTCACCAGGTACTCCGGCTTCCTCCCACAGTCCAAAAACATGCTGAGGTTAATTGGTGACTCTAAATTGCCCGTAGGTGTGAGTGAATGGTGTGTGTGCCCCATGATTGGCTGGCGACCATCTGGGGTGTATCCCTGCCTCTCGCCGTAACGCGCTGGGATAGGCTCCAGCAGACCCCTGTGACCCTAATGAGGAATAAGCAGGTATAGAAAATGACTGACTTACTTACTGACAAGCAATAAAAAAAATAATGAAAGTAAAATAAGAAGAGGTAAGGAGTAAAATTTGTACAAAGGTTGATAAAAGAAGATAAAATAAATGGTAATGATAATACAAATTAAACATTAAACAGGTAGGCTGTATTTATTTAGATTCAGACAACTTTATTTGTAGCAGAAGTACAATTCAGTTTCACAGAAGACCCAGTTTATAAATAGAAATAAAATAAAACTCGAGCAGCCTGCAGCTAGCAGTCTAGCAGCATCAAATATCAGCATCAGCACATCAGTGATAACAAGTCGACGTCCGGTACAAGAACAGCAAGGGATGCTCTGGCACCTTCCGACCGCCAGAAAATTAGCTTAAAAACAACAAAATAGCAGCACCTAAGAGGGAAAGAAACACTGGCAGTCTACCAGGGACTGATTTACATCTCAATTACTATCTGCATTTAGTTGCCTGAAAGCAGAAGACTTAATAGAAACTGACTAGCAGTTTGTGTTTCTACGGGGGCGTCTGCTAGTGGAGACCTGAACACTATAAAGGAGAGCATGGTCAGGTTGACTATTAATTCCTTTAGCTCTCTGGAACACACATTTGATCCAGAGGGAGCACAAGTCCTTTTTGCTGAACCCAATTACGTTGGAGTAGACTTAACAATGCCATTAGCGTAAATTCTCTAAGATATGCCTGTATTCCATTATTGGCCAGGTACCTAACATTGGCTGGTCTAGCTGTTGGCGAGGGTAAATAAAGGCCGTTCTCTAATGCAGGCCAGGGCTGTAATTAGAACCAATGTTTTTAAATGTCTAATTGAATGCAAAAATATACAGACTTTTTAAGTCATTAGGATGTTTTTTTCCATTCTACTGGTAGTCCATTTTGCTCAAATAGAAAGAGAGGCCTGTCTCCAATTGTGGCCTCGTTCTAATAAAGGCCTGGGCCTCAATGCACTTGAGTAAATAAAGGCCCAGGCCTTTATTACAGAATTTACAGTATTCTTGTCCTTTATAGACTATCTATTGAATGAGCATTTGAAAAAAAAAAACGTTGAAAGGCTTTTATTAAAAGTTACATTAAATATAATCAAAGGCAATAAAAGAAATGTTCCATTGTATTTCTTAGCAATAAACACTGTGTCAAACCTGAGATGAGAGTAAAACACTTTTACTATAAGTGTGGATTAATTACTCAATATTTTGGTGGATTTTTTTATATAAGTGGTATCTGACCAGGGCGACACAGTGGCGCAGGGGTTAGCGCTGTTGCTTCACAGCAAGAAGGTCAGGTTCAAGACCTCCTTGGTCCTTGGTGGAGTTTGCATGTTCTCCCCCCATGTGCCCCACGATAGGCTGGCGACCATCTGGGGTGAATCCCTGCCTCTCGCCGTAATGTGCTGGGATAGGCTCCAGCAGATCCTTGCAACCCTAATGAGGATTAAGTGAGTATAGAAGATGAGATGGTATCTGACCACACTCTGCACACATCTGAAAACGGGTTGTGAAGGTGAGTTGGTCAGAACAGTGATGCAAATATGTTGTGTGTTTCAGGACCAGCCTGTCTAAAGTTGACCCGCTTAAATAGACATATTGATGGGATATCACAACAATGATATTCTGAGGTACAAGGAACCATACAGCATACAGAGTAGACGATAAATCAGACCTTTCAAAATGAGAGAAAAAGAAATTAAAACGTTTGCTAAGTCAGCGTGATCCACACCATTTAAACTAGTAAATTGCCTGGTCTCACAGGTGTACTGATTAATGGATGCCATAGATTTTATTCCTTGCCAGACTGCACTGAGGTCACCACTGCTATACTGTTCTACAATTTTCTGCCTGTGCTTCATTATTTCGTTTCTCAATTCTCTGGAGGCAGCTTTTTTACTCCAGAGGATCACCAGAATAAAAGTTCTGGAACTGGAAAGACCTTCCTGGTTCATAAACCAAACGCATTTCTGGGAGGTAGTCTGGTGCAAGGCCATGTACTGCTTTATAAACAAGTAAAAGAATTTTAGAATCAATACGAAAACTCATAGGTACCCGGTGTAAAGAATTTAAAGGGGGCATTATGTGCGCCCTCCTTCTGGTCTTAGTCAGCACTCGTGCAGCAGAATTCTGAATTAATTGTAGCTGATTGGGAGGACGAGAACGGCACGAGAGAACAGGATGAGCAAGTCCGAGAGAGACAGCAGACGCCACAACAATTCCCATCATGCTTCATGATCCTTCACCGGCAGCCTCTCACTACCTGAGGAGATACTAAAGTCTCTGCCACCTGTGATTTACAGTACATCCATCTCTCTGCCCTCTCAGCCTGCCATTGCTGTCTCAAGTGTGGAGCCAGATTGAATAATTGAACAGTGAACAGAAGATTCATGAAAAGCTTGGCTGCTAGAGTGCTCCGGGGGCCTCGATGCTCAACACAAGTCTCCAGGAACTGTGAGAGAAAGCACTAAACTCATCCATATTTACTGTCTCATCATATCGCTGCACACTCTAGGAGGGCCACACAATTACATGCCTGTATGAACAGGTGATCAGAATTGAAAAATGAAGCTGTAGCTGGATCGGCGTATAATAGCTAAGCTAAAGCTGCTGAATTGAAAGTAGCACAGGGCCTCTGCCTTTAAAAAACATCCAAATTAGAATTTTTCAACATATGCAAAGTAAGAGCGGGGAGTGTGTGCAAGAGTGAGGCAAAGACGGAAACAGATGGCAACAGACAGTGAGTAATATGGGATGATCTCTGTATATTTCTTTGAACTCTTCTGTCAACTCCTGTCATTTTAAATTCCCCAATTTATAGCAATGAAAGGACAGGATCTTTATTCCCCAAAGGTGTCAGAAATATTTGTATGAATGTCTGAGTAAAATAGTTCAAAAATGAAGCGCAAATAATATTTGTCGTCTCAGAAATAAAACATTGATTTTTTTTTTTAATTAAAACATTCGGTGCAGGTTTTGTTTGAAGAGACAGCTCAGGATACGGTCACATTATATTTCACCTGAGAAACTGAAGTTATACTTTCTTTGACCTGTGAAACGAAAATGAAAGATTGATGAACTGTGTTTGAAAATATATTTGTACAGTACTGTAGTGGTCCTCAGTGTCTCTAGAGTTAAAATGGGAGGCAGAGCCATCGACTATCAGGCTCCTCTGCTGTTGAACCTTCTTCCTGTCTCAGTGCTTCTTCGGTTGTGAGCAGGCTAAAAACCTTTTTAAGTTTTTGCTTTTTTAAATAAAGTTATTATTATTATTATTTCAACTCTGCCCCCCCCCCTTCAATGCCTCTCTCTCTCTGTCTATAGCTGCTCTCTCTTCAGAACCCTAAGTTCAACCCTCTGAGTCTAATCCGCACACACACATACATACACACACACACAGCATAAAAAGCAGATCAACATGCTGAGCTTCCTCAAGTTTCTTCTGAAGATTAACAGGGTTTAATGAACCGCAGACAGAGCCCTAACCGAATCATCACCAAATCACTCTCATACACACGCCCAAATGTGCATACACTAGTGTGTGTTACACCTGTAATTAGAGAAGATCTGCTGTGCAATGCTGCGGTAAAAAATAAGGTGTCATGGCAGAGATTTTAAGGGAAAAAAATGCACAGAGAGGAAACTGAGCAGTGTCATTTAATATCCTGGCTTTGAATCTGCAAGCGTGAAGCCGCTCACACACAGTTATTATCCTTATAAACGGGCTCCCTGCCAAGGCTAAAGTTTTTTTTAAAGGTGCTTGTAAAATATTTTTTCAGTTCATGACATTATTAAGAAATTGTTAAAGGTCCCACGTTCAACATACTTTCTGCTTATGTGTTCATATGGGAGAGTGCTATATGAAATATTGTCTATATTCTTAAACATATATATTCTTTAATAAACTCTGTGTTAATACTCAAAGAACTGCATTTTAAATTAGAAGAGATTCCAACATTTCCAAAATCTGATTGGGGCCTGAGATTTGCAAGAACGGACAAATAGAGCCCCAAAAAACCTCCTGCCAATGCCAAGGAAGGTGTGAGAGGATTAAAATCTATCTGCATTTTTGTTGTTTGTCATTTACTATTTGTGTGTAGACAGTACTCTAAAATTACATTAACAAAACAGGCCCCTTGTTTTTTATTGCTACAACTGTATGTGTATATTGTGCTTAATTCTTTAAATTTGCAATTCTTTGTCATAAAAATTCAAAGCATTGCACATTTTTATATTTGAGACAGCACATTATCATTAATATTGTAGAACTGATACACAAAAAAGAACATGATAGGTCTCAGGTAGACACAAAAACAGTTATTACAAATTGATCTTTATTCACCAATGACCAATAATGCCAGCTGCGATATAAGAATGCATGTCCCTCACAAATTTGATTTAGTTGTAGTATCTGAATTCCACATGTCGTGATTGATAGTAGATTAAGACAACTTAGCAAAAGAAAGTCAAAATACATACATACACAAAAAGAAATGGATTGAAACGGTTGAAAGTTGAAAAGTTGAAAGTTGAAATATCCACCTTGTTCTACTCCAAGTGCAAATGGATGTTTGAATGACTGACCGATGAATAAATAAAGTCAAAATACCCACTTTTATTTATCAGGATATATTAACATCCGGTTTATAAAGTATCCACACATTTAATGCAGCACTTCAGGGGTACTTCAAGTTTATCCAACAGGGTCCTGTATGTCCAACGATAAAGGTTGTGAACCTCTGATTCAAATGATTTGTTCATCATGCGTGGCACGTTGCGTGTTGATTGATATTTCAAACATGTAATGGAATATCCAGTGAGTGAGCATGTTCAGTGTCACGCATCATGGTCAGGGACACTCCTGCAGCAGTTTGACGTGTGCTGAGTGGCAATGAACACGAGACATCTGAATTATGCATGAATTATGCTAAATGTTAAAATATTGCATGCAGAATTTTCTTTCTGACCACAGGGCAACAAATCATCTCACATTCTGTTCATATTTGAGTTTTATTGTTAATTCTGTTTCAGGCAAAGAGCACGATGTCTTTTCACTTCATGACACTTTCTTTTATGTTCTTCTTTTTGTTTCTTCTAAGTAAAAATATGCAATTATGAAGTCCCATATAAACTTGCTATTATCTAATCAATGCCACATGTCATTTTCAGTAATTGTGTTCTGCTCATCAGCCACCTCCTTGTCGCTGCATAAATGTGAAAGCAATCAGTCACGCTGTTGTGTTTCACGGGGCGATTAAAAAAAAAAAATTCAATAACCACCACAAAAGACTCTTTCTGTGTGTGTGACAGACTGAATTCAACTTGACTGGGTTTTTGAATGCCTTTGAAACAAGGGGAATCTTTTCTTTTCAGAGCCAAAAACAAAAGTTCATTCTGTTTGGACTGAGCGGGGAGCAGTTATTGCTTGACTTGGTCTAAACACCATAACTAGGCTTTTTCACAATAAACTTACATAAATGTTGCAAACCTCTTCAGAGGCAAAGTGAAGAGAGTTAGAGAAGCTGATGATTTCTTATGGTGAAAATCGGCTAACCTTGAAAGTGCTGTGAGATGACAGCCTCCCCTTCCTACCACTTTAGTCCTCATCCTTCACTATACATCTACTAATGTCTTGATATCAGAGTCTAATATTGATGGTGTTCACTAAGAGCTACAGAATGATAAAGTAATAGTCATAATTAATGCATAGATCCATTAGGGGAATCTGTCCCATAATACATCTTGGCAGACCAGAGACCTGACACATTAAGTCTATTTGGTCCCACCAAAGATGAGGGGGGTTGAAGTGGGACATGATTAACTGATTTCCCAAATGAAAAACCACTCGTCAAGTTCCCTGCAGATCTAAATCCTGACAAAACCAACTGCTGACAGCTGATTTACAATCAAGGCTGCTTAGTTCAGTCCTGGCTTTCATCTTTCAGTCATTTATTACACTGACCACTTTTTTTTTTTTTTATAGAACATCAAACATTCAAAACCAATTAAATCACCTGTAAAATATGTGACATTTTGCAAACCTAGGCCCCAATGTTTAAAAGACATCTTTTGCATTCACCACCCACTTCTTCTGGACCACATCTCAAATAAGTTCTCTGCCTTAAAGTGGCATTGCCTGCAGGGAAGTGTGTTCAGACATATTTGCATTCGTAGAATTTGAATTAGCCCCTTTGAAGAGAGTAATGTGTATGCAAAGTGATGGGGGTGGGAGACGTCTGTAAAAGTTCACATTTTTATCTGCCACACACGTTTTTTTTGTGTCCTTGCGTCAGCCCGGGGAGGGTTAGAGGATTTCTGGGGTATTTTTCCAGCAGGGAACTCATTCGCTTTTTACCCTCCGTCTCCTCCTCCCTGGAAGCAAGACTGGATTTAAAGGTGTTGGCGGAAAAAGTCTAAACAGCTTTCTATTCTTGGGCATCAATGATTTCATGTGCTGCCTTAGCATGTCATGTAAATAAAACACTCAAGTGCTTTGCTCGTGCTCTAATTTATGAAATTAGAAAAATGTTCTGTATTATTAAGCTTCTTGCATGGGTGGAATTAACGTCTTACACAAAACCTACAAACACTCATATAGGCCTATGTTTATACAGCTCATCACCCACAAGAAGCAGAGTGAGGTGTAATCATAATAAACTGCAAGGGACTTCAGGTGGAAAAATGATTTTTTTTAGAAAATATTGTTAAAATAACAGCAAACGAAAACAACAATGTCCTCACAAAACAGATATATTGTCTAATTCAGTGGTTCTCAAATTTTTTCACATTAAGGACCCCTAAACCGCACAAATTAGACCAGAGACCCCCATCAGATAAGATTTTTGCTTTTATATGTTTTATTACAGAAAGTGTATTAAACTCATGGTCAAAAATAGTCATATTTTCTCCGTAACATTACATATGGATGGAATCATAAAATAATTTTGATGGGAATCCCCTGGAACCCCTACGAGGACCCATGGGTCTTCGAACCTCACATTGAAAACCACTGGTCTAAATAATCTAATCTGTCAATGTATAAATCACAGTTACACAGTTTTCATCTCATAGATTTCTTATTTCAAACTAATTATCTTCTATGGCTGGGTAAATGTGCTTTTATTTATTTCTTTTGCTGCTGTAGTAAATGGTTTTATTTGGGTTCTATCATCTGAGAGCCTGGTCCTACCAGACTCTCATGTTCCATTTCCTTTGTACAGAGAGTCTGGCCACTCTCCATTCACAAGTGTTAACTCACTTGATGGCAAGTACTCTGCTACTCTGGATCTGCCATAACCAATCGCTAACATTTGGTTGTGATGTATGTCATGTGCCAGAACGCGCCAGAACCGGCCAGAAAAAAAAATCCAAAAAGTTTGTTCTTGCTTCAGTTTTCCTGATATTCTGCAATGCTACTTAATATTCCACAACTGAGCAAATGCAATTAAAACTACAACTCAACCTAGCTGCACAACCTCAACGTCATCATTCTCAGCCACTTCCTCTGTTCACTGGTTGCACAGGAAAATATTTGTCCTGAGAAAACCCACAAATATACTGAAGACCAAGATGTTGTACTGAAGGAAAATGGAAATTGAGTGGAAGTATGTAAGAGTGTGGAGTCAGGCTAATCATTTGACCCTCTGTGAGGCCTACGCCACCTCTAGGTCCACAAAGAGAGCACCATCCTCAAACCAGGACGTCGACTTCAGAAAAAACAATGATTAGAAATGAAAACAAACAAGAAACCAATGAAAAAAATATATAAAAATTAATGCAAAAGGGTATTAATCAACTTAAATGGATTCTAAGTTTAGATAATAATATTACATATTACAAATCAAATAATGATGGCAAAGTGTTTTCTAGCAGCATCTAGTGGCACAGCTGCTACTTGCAACTTGACTACCCCAAGGAGAACCTACAGTGGAGGTAAACAATGATACAGCTATTGTTTGGTTTGTCCATTCTTATTTTGATTGAATTATATACTAATAGATAATAATGCATTATATTCCATTTCTGTCAATTCTGTTCCACTTGATGCTACCAAATTATACTAAATCTATAGATACTGTACATTAAAGACATAAATTGTAACCTTTACTCATTTAAATGCCTAAGAACAACTAGGTCCTCTACTTGTTATACCTTTTTGGGAAATATAGGAAACCGGACCAGATGATACATTGGAGCATGAGGAAGGAATCCGGTAGAGATGTAATTTATTGATATGATATTTCAATATCCATCTAGTTAAGTATGATGTGCTGCTTTTAAAAGTTGCTTAAAGCCAGCCACAAAGCTGAAGCATATGTTAATGTATGTGTTTATAATGGTAAGTACACATTATCTAATGGCACTTCCAGCTATTTCATGAGAATGAAATGACATAATGTGAATATAACTTTAATACATTACCTCATCTGTGAACAGGATTCAGCTCTCTGCTACTTCTGTCTGAGCCAGAAGCCAGAAGCCAGATTGATTTCTATCAGCAATCTGTTGCTATTGTTTGATTGAGAGCAGCATAAATCAGATACTGTGCCTTTAAAATCACTTTCATCTGACCACAGTGAATGTGGATTTCCTCAAAATGATTCACTTACTGGCTGCTGAGTTTATTGATGTTTTTACAGTGTAGTAGTAATGAAACTTCATGCCAATCATCATATCAAGAAGTTGAAAAGTGACTATTATTATTTTCCACCTCTCTTTAATATGGTATGTTTAATATAGTACGTCCTCTGAAATGCATCGAAATACAACATGTAGAGTCTACACCTTGCCCTACATCTTCCCTGGTAAAATGTATAAATGCTGATTGAGAACCAGTGTTTTCTTTTAAAGTTATCAGTATAATTGGAAGTAGGGTGGAGGCATATCTTGTGAAATATTTTATGACCAGCAGCACAGCAGGAAATGGTGAATGAATATAATAAATCCCTCAAAACTGCAACGAAAGCATGAAACCAACCCCTCCCATCTCATTTTCTCCTTGTATTTCCACATGTGTGTTAATTTATTACAATGCATAAAAAACACATAGGCAAGTTTCAGAATTGCCTGTGTTAGTTTTGTCCCTATAAATGTTCTCTTTCTGTGATACAGCTGAAGCTGTGGGACTATAAAGGATTTATGAGATGACAATAATGACATCAATCTTTCTTCTTCCTTCTTTTGTCTCCTGTGTTTGTCCTTGTCTAGTTTACTTTTATCATTATGATGGAGCTATATAAAGTGTGAGCTACGCATGAATATATAGATTCCAGTGCCAGGATTCACACAAATAATGAAATAAAGTAAATAAACTTAAATAAAGTTTACATCAAAAAAGTCCAACAATTGCAATCCAGCATTGCTGGTTTTGGAGTTTAACACCTGGAGGTAAACTAGCCTACATTCAGCTGACCTGTATTTGTGTAACCTGGAAACCACTAATGTAATCTTTCCAGCGTTTGTAAATATTTCATGAATATCTTGATTGAAACTATTATATTAAATGCAGGTTTGTCCAAATCAGCAGGAAATTATTGCTATAACAGAGCCTTCAAATAACCAGAACTAAGAGGATATGATCCACAATTATATGTGTTAGTTCCCAAGGAAAGTTAAACAACTCATTAAAGGGTGAGGAACTGTCAGGACAAGGGAACTAGTCACTCAGTTTCCAGTTAGTTCACATCTGCACATGGACCATTAAGGCACGATTCACAGCACACTAACTGAAGATCATCCCCACACAGAGTTATACTTCATGTCACACCTGAACCACAATAAACTAAAGGACCAATACACACTGTTTTACACCCTCACAAGAGGCATCACAGTACAAAATAAACTCACTGAAATCCATAAACTGTCCTGCTTTTATGTGTATTGTTATTCATGTACAAAAGACTGACCTACACACAATCTAAAATATAACATACATACACAATACATAATGTCTTTCATTTAAAATATACTAACCCCTTATATAACCCCATCAGGGCCATGAGCTTGATCACCAACATAGATGATGTGAAGCTGCTTCAGGAGGCTGGTGTGAAAGTTATCAAAATAAATCTCAACACAGGCAATGAATATGACCAAGTTTTATACATGTGCTTTCATCAGTGAATGGCAGAGAAAGTCTCCATGATAGCAGCACGGAGCATTCTCAACGCTCAGTGAAAAGAAAACTCAACAATCATTTTCTTTTACTGCTTGTTTTGTTTTTTATCATCTATGTATAGATCAGTGTGGTATTACGGGTAAGATAGCTATTAATGGGTTATGGGTTTTATAGTTTTATATATTCAACAATGATTGCAACATCAATGAAATATTTAATGTTATGTCACCTAATTCTAACCAAAAGAATATGCTTTTCAATAAAGACAGCTTTACATCTGAAGTGTGTTTGTTTCATTTCTTTAGTGTTTGTTTCGGTTTGAATGTTTCTACATGTTAGAAATGTTAAAACATAAAACATGAATGTGGCTATTTTCATGATATGGTACCTTTAATCAGGCCACTTGACAAAAATATGGCTGCTAATGTTGCTCCATACTTGTCATTTTTTTAAGATTATAATATGCTGTTGTGTATGTGCACCCATTCAAAAAGCATGGTCAAACATGTATATCTGCTTGCTCATTAATTCCAGGTCATTCTATGTATACTGTGGCACTGGCAGTTCATTTTGGACTGAATAATTCACATGTACTTTCCCTATTAGTTCCAACCTAGTGGTACATTTTAATATGAAATTAGACCCATGTTAGCCTGCTGATCTTTATGTGCACATTCTCTTATTACACATCACTACGAACCAGCCCCTGCATCAAGGTTGCATCATATCATGTTCTAAGAGTTAGTGGGATGGTAGAGTTTTCCGCTGGGCTTTACGCACTGTTTGAGCTGCTGATGCTGCATTGGCAATTGTTTGTACAGATGCTGAGATTTCATGGGTCAAATCACAGCAAATTACAGTGAAAAAAAACACCAAAACCTATAGTTTTCACAGTTAAAAAAAACACACTGAACTTTCTTCCTTTCTTCACTGCACTCTGAACTGTTATTTAATTATGTCCAACTCTATCAGGTTTATTTAAAGCTAAAAGACAAACTGGGAAAAGATTCAGATGCTCTTTTTTATTTAGCATGAACTAAAGGTAGTCAGGCTTGGGCATTGGGTGATATAAGGTTTGTTCTGTCATTTTCCAGCCTAAGCAGTGACATCCCAAACATAAATCACATACACTGAAACCATTCCCTTTTTTTGTGTTTCCACCATGTCGTCTGTTAATTGTTTTAACATTATTTCTGTCATTTACATTGACAGTGTACATGGTAATTGTTCTTTCTTTCACTACAGTTGCTGAAACTTCCTTTTTTCTTTTTTCAGAGAACAAAGGTGCAACATAATGATCTGACACATGATTTTACCTGTTAAAGAACAACAAAACTGCTTTTTTAAATCTCTTCTTCAATTGCCCTTAAGGTTCAACAGGTTCATCTTTCATTTTATGACCTGTCAGCCGGTCCCTCAAGTCTTACTCTCATTATTTCAAGACAAAATTTTCATTTCCAAAAACATTCAATGAAGAATTTCACACCCCATTGAATTACGTAACTATAAAGATGCTTTCTCCTGCTGGCAGAACACTATTATTGAATCGCATTTGATGTTCTGGGTTCACCTCAGATCGTGATCGCACCATACCTGTGTTTAAAGATTGCAGTCACAAGTGGGAGCCTGAGCTGAACAGAACTAAGAATAAGAAGAAAGCAAGACACAGGGGAAGGAATAACAATGAATGTTGTGTGATGAACAGAGACACTGAGTGTAAGGGTTGTGTATGAGTGTTGCTTTGCATGCTTGTTTTATTATCAGAGCAGAAGGAGCAATTACTGTATATATATCATTTGATTAATTACTTCTCCGTGCTCTAATTACAATGCAGCAGGCAAATACTCAACTCTCAGATCCTCGCTTATGTATAGTCTCTATACGACTTCTGTTGTCAGTCACGGAGAGGAACAGAAATAACGTGGTGTCTCCTTCATTTAAGATTCTCCCTGTCTTCCTTCAGAAAACCTGCACTGCTTCCTTTGCTTTTCCTGCAGCTGTCACTCCTATGTTTCTTCATTGTTTGTCAGACTATCTTGATTCATCCACAGTAAAATTTGGAAAGCAATAATCACACAATCAGACAAACACAATGAAAGATCACATCACAGGGGGGCAAATGCAAACACAACATATTAATTTATAGTATGTTTCCATAGACCAGCACATGGCTGGACAGCCAAAAGTGCATATGTCACACAAGTTAACAGCCTATGCCCTTGTAATAAATAACGAATCAGCAAAAGACAATATGCAAATATTTTTTAGTTTTACTTTTACCTCCAGTGGTTCAACATTATTATATTTTTATATAAAAAAATTATATTACTATATTATATTTCACTTCACTATTATTTAAGTTATATTTTTTACCATAATGAGCGTCAGACATACAAGAAATACATGCTGCTGACATATGCCCCAAAGCATTATACTGAAAAAGCATTTGTTTTTGCAGTGAAGCAGGCATTTCGCATTAAACTACAACATTGGTCTTATAATTTTGGAAGCATAAAGATTTTCATTTTATATGCACATAACTTAGAAAACTGCTAAGATGTGCATGCTGCCTAAAAGGCAACACTGTACAACAGAAGAGTCTCAATTTGCCACTACACTGCTACTGTGCGCAGAACTATAATATCTAAGTACAGAAATCAGCATAAATGGATTTTTTTCTGTAACTCTGCTATAATTCAACCTAGATTTAGATGTAAGTTTATCTCTAATTCTGATCTGTCAATGAAAGGCTTTCGTTGCCTTTACATGTTCAGGTTGAACTGGCTGGCAGTAACTAAACTGTAAAGACAAAACAAAAACAATTAGAAATTAGTGTCTGTTTGATCACATCTCTGTATTATTAGCATTATACACAATATCATTAGGAATTATGTCCCATTTGTAAGGATCTTTCACTTTCCTTGGGTGAAATTGAAAGTGAAATGTGTAAACTTTTCCTTCCATTGTCCAAACAGTTTATTCTCCTGCTGGTGTTCACTCTATTGTTTTGAAGTCACCATTACAAGTTTCCCTATTGACTGACTGAGGCCCACAATCACATCCACCATAATAGCATAGACTGAATTGAGCCTAAGTGAACATATAAATCCAGATGCAGCTGTATTACAGCTGCGTCATCACTTCACATCTTATATACAGTTATAAGGTTCAGGTAGTGACCGAAAGATTAAGATAATTTACTGTATAAGGGAACCAGAATTATATCTTTTCTGTGCAATAAGCTTTATTTACAAAACCAGATGAGAAGCTCAGCACGTTGGGGATTATCTTAGTCAAGCTGCTGCTTTTCAGCATTAAGGAAGTCAGCTGAGTTTTCAGCATTTTTTACAGCTTCTCAACAGTCTCTGTCCCTTTTCCCAGTACACCAGCAAGTTGCCACTGAGGAGTTTAACTTCTAGATGATTTCGGAATCTTGCATCACCCAGGAGAGGCTGAAGGAGGCTCGTAGGGATGAGACATCTAATGGATACAGGTCTCATCCAAGCCTGAAAGTCCAAATTCACAGGTAAAACAGGATAAAATATCTGAATTCTTCAGGTTGTCTGTGAGAAAGTGCCTGTGCCTTACATGACATAGTGACAACTACAAGTTATTCTTAGTTATAGTGGCGTTCGCTCTTCCAAAACAAAACCTTTGACGCCATCTAGTGACTACAAGTTGCCTTAAAAGATGACCTCATAAATCGTGACCACTGGGTGGCGGCAGCTGGTTTGGTGCCAGAAAACAGCCTTTTCACACTAAGTTCAATCATTTAAATCCTTAGAGCAGCTAAAATAAATGAGTGCATGACTCTATCCATCAAGAACTACTGCTGAATGGCCTATGGACAAGGCATTCATATGGAAGCATTGGTGGTGGAGCTGTTCAGTGCAGTCTGTGGTTGCTGGATGTAAATACTTGTAACTATGATCATAACCTAGGGCAGTAATGAAAAGCAGCAAGCTTTTACTGTTCAATCATATTAGCTGTACAATAAGCTTAAGTGTCAGTGTTGCTGTTATATGAAACAAAAACACAAACCAAACAAGAAAAAAGTCAAAATATCAATATAAACACGTCTTTATTACCATGAATCTAAAAATTATACATCAAAACAGGTTCATGAAAATACATTATCATATAAGTTTCCAGTAATCAGATGAGGTCTGTGACATATAGTCTCATATCAGCACGATGGACTTTTACATTGTTACCATTAAACATAGAATGAGAGAACAAATCTGCTGTTTCCTGGACAGTAAGTAATGCTTTAGAGTTTGGCCTTGCAGTTATTACTTGTTATTCTTGGTATCTTGACAAGAGTTGACCACCTGATTTACTTAAGTAGAAACCAGTGGATGGCTGAGGTTCCTTCCTGTTGCAGTGATTGCATGAACTACAGTACATATCTGATACATGTCACTACGTCCGAGTCAACATGTCACCTGACTTGTTATGTTTGGTCATGTATCACTACTATTAATTGATTACTTTTTCTTGTCAAGCTAATATACACACAGTACGCCCATCCTATACATGTACATTATAGGGCTTCATACACATACTTCTAGACTGATAAAATATGGGTCATATAAAGATGGGATTTTTTTTTTTTTATATTTTCAAATGCATTAATAATGACTCATAAAATTACTGAAAATTACACTACTGGCCATATCCTGATCATATTGGTGATAATAAGCTGTATGCAAGCTTAGTGTGTGTGTTAGGATGAATTTAGGGGAACACATAAGGCAGTTCTAGGGAGGTATCCACAATATAGAGCTGTGAGTGACCAGGAACCGGTCAGCGTTTTCTGTGCTGTCATCGAGATGAAGTTGGAGTGTCTGCCCCAGGTAACAGTGAATGGAGGGAAAAATGTCATGTCAGTGACCATGTTGTTCCTCCTAGAAGTGAATTCAACCCTGCTAGAGTAAGAAAGTAACAGTGTTCGGATGAGACAAGTCGGCTTGTGCGGGCCAAACGACAGATTGACATTTCAGAGGTTTTGGTCAAGTCAGTGGAGTATCCGGTGGAGGTATCTCTCTGGGTCGTTCTCTCCTCCTCTCCTCAGTCCCGAGGCAGCTCTCACTGGTCTCTCGGAGGCTGTCCCTGTGTAGTCCTGGCTCTTACTTAGCGCCACTGTGGCCCCTGTGCCTCTTCCTGTTGTTCCCGCCGAGGCGTGTCGGTGTGGCTCCGGGCTGCCGTTTGCTCTGGTCTCAGATTCACTCTCCTCCGCCGGATCCTTCCCCCGGCTGCTTGGCAAGTTCTCTCCAATCCTGAAGAAAATAAATTCAGTCATTTTCTTTACCTGCTTATTCCTCACTAGGGTCACGGGGGTTTACTGGAGCCTATCCCAGCATACTTTGGGTGAGACATACACACCGTTCACTACTGGCAATTTAGAGTCTCCAATACATAGGAGTCTCCCACACATAGGACATGCAAACACACAGAAAGGTTCCAACCCAAGGCCTTGAACCTGTGACTTTCTTGCTGTGAGGCAACAATGCTACCCACTGCACCATCAAGTCAATAAATAATTTTGTTTAAAAAAAAAATATATATATATATATACACATAAAAATCAAGTGACTCTAAACGGACTATGGTCACAGTTATTTAAGAGTTTGATGCATCTATAAATGAATCCATATTAAATATCAGGTTGGTTGTTTCTACCTGAGGTGATTGAAGGCTCGCAGCCAGTGTGAGCCCAGCACGTCTCTCCCGTTAGTCCTCAGCCCTGGGCGGTGACTCCGAGCCCTCAGTCCTATCAGAGCCTGGGCCAGTTCAGCCCCGTCTCTTTGGCCCCAAACCAGTTGGGCCCTCTGCTCAGCGTCCTGGTCCCCGGCCGCTCTGAACAGCCTCTGGAGCTGCCACAGCTTCACGCTGCTGAAAATGTTCCCCGAGCCGGCCTTCCTGCTCCGCCTCTCGGCCAGCCGCCACAGCGGGGAAGGGCCCGCCACCTTGGAGGACGGAGGGGACACGGGTCCGGTATCCATCTCCAGAAACACAGGGGAAAGGTGGCGTATGCTGGCTCCGCTGTGTGGAGAATCAATAGAGAGTTTCAACACAATATACGGTGCGTTTACACAATGACTGACTACAACAATATGGAAGGCAACACAGGAAACACATGAGACTAGGTCACAACACCTATAGACATCTGCTGCCAGTCCGCTGCAGATCTTCTGCTCTGATTCTTTAATCCTGCTTTAGGAAGTGAGTGACATGCTTCACTTTAAAGCCCATTAAACCGCAAATGGAAACTTCATCACCTTTTACTCTCACACTAATGGGACATTAACAAGCAGGTAATAGCTAAGTAGAATTAATATGTTTCAGTATTGTTTCCACTGAAACTACTTCCCTTCAGTTTGATTAAGTCATCTTAAACTCAAGGTCTGCTTATTGTCTTTTTTTCTGAGCTTTCAACTGCAGCTCATGGGAGGATTCTGTTTCCCACGTTCAAAAACAAACTTTCATACTCACTTTATCTGCACCCAGAAGCACAAAATCTCCTGCTTTGTTTATTACACGTTAAACACCCATTCCTGTGTTTCATAACTGGCCTGTAGGACACACAACAGGTCAGAAAACTTCCATATACACACTGTCCTGTTTATAGGCCAGGCTATTTGGGGACATGGGATTGTTTAGTCTACATTAGACAGAATGCACACAATCATCTTAGACGTCTGACCCACTTATTTGCATAAGAACATCTCCATTAGGCCATCTAACCTAAAAATAAAATATTGGCCTTAGATTAGATTAGAAAAAAATACAATAGCCCACCGAATTTACTGACCTGCCAATAGCAGTCCAGAGTGGGTTTTGTTAGGCTGTACACAAAAAAGGGCAGTAAACTAGAATCCCATGAGAGTCATGTGACATATAAAAGGACTTTTGCTTACCCGAAATGAACTAATAGAGGTTATATCCACAACGCTGCTAGAGCATCTCCCTCTGCGTTGTAGTCCTTTTTGTTTCTTCCCCCGAGTGAAAGGCGTTCACAGCGGCTGAACTGCAGCGCGACGGTCCGTTTGCCCCCCTCACCTGCAAAACAATCTCTGTCCTTCAGCCGGACAGTGAGTCACAAATCAATGACACCCAGCGGCCAACGAGAGCGTAGCTCCCATGCGTCTCCCCCTCCGGACCCTTTGGTTCCCTCCTGTCGAGGGGTTGGGGATCGGGCTCCGTGACGACCAATCACGGGTCCGTGGAGAGGGAGGAGGAGGAGGAGGATCCGCCTCCCGGCCACGTTGGGTGTGTGTGAGTTGAAAATCCATTGACGTCAATGAGCCCGGCTGGCGAGAGCAGCGTCTGTCAGTGTGAGCATCCTGTGCGCAAAGACGCACGCGGGATGACGCACGTCGGCTCCTCGATAGCGGGACCAGCGAGGCTGGTCCCCATGTCTCATGGCGCATCCCTATGTTATTAAATAGAGTATTTCTTTGTTAAGTTGCACGTACACTGGGATGATAGGAAATATTCAAATAAAGATGTTGCATACGTGTGGGTGTTTAGGATGAACAACCGTGTATTTCTTAAAAAAAAAAAAAAATCAGAGGTGGGTCACACCCCGGGGGGAGACGCAGCAAGCAGATGAGTGGATGCATCCTGCAGCCTAGTCCAGCAGAGGAGGGGCAGGCTTTGAATTACAGGCCGCCTCCTCTCCATCACCCAGCCCCCCCAACACATACGCTGCTGTGGAGAGGAAACGGAAAAGACGAAACATAGCCTACAAGAAGGGTTTTCATTTCAAAACCCAGGGGCTGTGGAAAGAACAGAGAGTTCCTTTTTTTAACTCCCACTTTTTTTTGGCTTCGTCGTCACACCACAAACCCCCGGCCTTCCATCCTGTTATTCCCACTTTTTTTTCCCTCCCTTTGCCATCTTTTCGCCAGCTGTTTGCAGCTGGCAGAAAAGCACCCGCCCTGTTCAGGGGAGAAAGGGGGACCCGAGAGTGATCGGAGGAGGAGAGAAGAGCGATGCCACCCCAACCTCCCCAGACGCAGGTGAGGCAGAACATCCAGAAGTTCCTCAAGAGCTTTTTGGGAATCGTCCGGATCCTGCAGATCGTGTTCGGCGCCGGGCTGTGGGTCACCATCGCCGCGAACAAATACGAGGGCTCCATCCACTTCGTCCTGTTCGTGGCCGTCCTCTTCTGGCTCCTCACCATCGCCCTGTTCTTCCTCACCCTGCTGGACAAGCAGGACCTGGTCCCGCTGCTGGGCGGCGAGCGCTGGTTGTCCACCAACCTGGCGCATGACGTGGCCGCCGCCGCGCTCTACCTGGCGGCCATCGGCGTGATGATCTACAAGACGAACCGCAACGCTTACTGCAACCTGCCGCAGTACACGCTTAACTGTCATTACAAGGTCTACCTGACGGCCGCCGTGTTCGCCTGCCTCTGCTGCCTGGTTTACCTCCTGGCGGTGGTTTACGGGGCGTGCAGGAAGTGTCGAGGAGGTCCATCGGAGCAAACGGTGGTGATCTGATGAGACCGGGGAGGAGGGGGGTGGGGGTCAACAAGTGTGGGGGGGGGGGGGGGGATGAGGGGGGTCATTGGGTGCTTGAAGGCCATCCACAGCAAGATGAGGAATAGTTAACTTCACTGTAATTTAACTCAACAGCTACTCTAATCTTTTCTATCGTCTCCCTCCACAGCCACCAGACTTTGTTGGTGGCGAGGCAGACTCAACAATAATCACCCCGTGGCCTTCTTGTTGCTTTATTTAAGACATCCAAGTAGCTCCAGGAGCAGGGGGGCCTGTAAATAGAGGAGAGACCGAGGGGAAATGTGTTGGGAGGGCATTGTTACTACCACCAGAGAACTTGTGTCTCATTGTTGCACGGTTACATTGTTGAAGTCTTTCTTAAAACGACAGCCAGGTGGCCATATCGGCATGTAAAAATGGTTTTCCTGCTGTAATCACACTGACCATCAGCAGATAATATATCAGACAATGTAAGTGATGGGGGACGAAATCTATGCTCGGAGCAAAAATATATTTACAAGTTTATCTGAAGATAAAATCAAGCTTCGGTTGTCTAAGTTTATTATCCTTTTCAGCAAAAAAAAACAAACATCTTTGTGTGTAATTTCATTTTCAGCTGCAGTGGAAGACTTGTAATTAAAAAAAAATGACAGCTGAACCTTCTTATTAGCTTCAGATACATTTTTGTTTTGCAGAATTGAGACTTTGTCACTTAAATTGAAAGTGCCTTATGAAGAAGAGGAGGAGGAGGACAGGAGGAATGATTACAGTAAATATGTTTATTTGGGCACCTGACTATTGTTTTAAGACAAACTTTTCTAGTGTGAACCTATCCTTTAAGGTCATGCCTCTGCTTCTTAAATTTACTCATATTTTTTGTTCAGTAATTTAACACCATTTCCCCCATAAAGAATCGCTATGATATTCCTGCAGGGGCTTATAGCGGTCATGCAGTATATTATATATCAGTGTTTAACTCAGCACAATGGCTTTAAGGTACTTTTTTATAAACTTGTGTTGATGCCTCTAAAAATCTGTCAAAGGAGTATTACAGTTATTTTCACAAAAATATTCTTTTCATTATCTGTTTAAAAATATTTTTTTTTCTGTGTTTACATTTTTTTTGTATTACAGCAAGCTATACTGACCAGTTACTGAAGTGTGATGGACTAAAGCACTCCTTTTAACCAGCTCTGTTTTTGTTTTGTCTGACTCAAACATTGCCTTTCAGTGCCTTCTGTCAGAATGCTGTCTACTCAACTGCAACCCATAAATATGGATGTGATTGGTGCTACCATGTGTGTATTTAACAAAAAAAAATCCCCTAAGTGTTCTTCATGTAAAAGCCAAAGATCAAAAAGTGTTCGAATAAAGACCAGTAAGCGGCAGCCAGTTTGTTTCGTTATGATCTTGTGAACATGAGTGTTTTCAGACAGGCGTGTGCTGTTCGTAAAAATGCTTTGTTATTTGTGTTTGAGCGGATTTAGAGAAACAGACACAAATTGAGCCTTTGGTGGCTTTTCCAAATGAAACACAGATTGAGGAAGACTGACAGTGGAAGCCCTCGGGAACTTCCTGTTGGGAGATAAAAGCCTCGGCCAATCAGTACGGATCATTTACGCCGCCCGACTTAACCACATGAAAAGACTTAGAACTATCTGTGTTTCTAATAAACAGCTACAGAGATACTTACACACACGCACAGGCAATGTCTATGAATGTGTTGTATGATAAAGAGAACGTGTGTGTTGCATGAGTGTGTGTGTGTGTGTGTTTGTGTGTGTGTAATTATCTGGGAAGAGGCTTGTTCTTACCGGAACAGTCTGTTGGGGTTCTGGAGGTGGGCTAAAATTCAGCCAATGAAAATGAAGCAAAGCAGAGGAAGATGATTCAATGTCTATTCCAGTCAGCATGCAGCAGTTGTTGAAGACATTCTGCAAGACAAGTTGCTTAAACAGCACCCAAAGCCACACTGTGATAAATAAATTTGGTCGCCTTTCTGCAGTCAGCAAGAAAAGAGTCATCATTACTGCATGTGGATGTTTGTGTAATTCTCTGACAGACATTCTCTGACAGATCTGTTATTTATACATCGCTCACTTGTTGCTGGCATGGGCCATGCAGAGAATAAAAGCGTTTCAGCTCCTCACGCATAAACATAAACTTGTCCTTTTTGGGGCGTTGCTCCTTCCTCAAGGCACACTTCTAACTGTATGAGTTATTCTTGGAATGGAGCAGCATAGCGCTGTGAGAAATTAGGACATAAACGCATGTGTGATTAATAAGTGTAAAGAGATGAGAAATGGCTTGCGGTTGCTTCAGTGTTGTGATCTGATTTATACAGCAGTTCGAAACATTAAAAAAAACACATAAAGAGACTTTGCAAGTGGGAAAACTGTCAAATTGTTTGCCTAATTATCATGTAACGAATGAATTTTACTAAATTAATTTCCATGTTAAATTATGCTGAAAGAAAAACTGCACAGTGCAACGTCCTCTGAGTCAGTGGCCTTTTCTATTCATCTGTAGTACCAGTCAAAAGTTTGTACACACTTCCCCATTCTCGGGTGTGGGGAAAAATGTTGACTTGGTACTGTATATGTGAGTGCAAGGTGACATCTGTGGCCAGAATTTCATGAGTGGAAAGGTTAATGTTGACCAGCTGCAGCAGCAGGATATAAATCTCCTACTTCTAAGGAAGGAAAAGAGTTGTCGTCCCCCATCTCCCACACACACACACACACACACACTCTCTATCCCCCTCTGAGATTTCCACAGAAGTGTTGTCCTGCCCACGTGTTGGCGCCTGTGGAAACACTGCTGTACACAGCCTAGTGGAGCGAGTACACAACAGCCCGGCGTGCTCCATAAGCAAAGCACAGAATCCAGGGTTCAGTTTGATATTGAAAGTAACCATGGTGAATCATTTCAATTTTGGATGACTCACAACTATAGCGTATGCTGACAATTAGGCCCAGAAAATGATTCTCCACAATAACCCTGAAAGCCTCTTTTTGAGTTGACCACATTACCGGCTCCTTATTATTATATTGTCCCACAGTTTATAGATGTCACGTCCATTCAGATTTGTTCAGAATTTCCGTCAGGTCCGTGTTCAGAAAAAAAAAACCCTTGTGATCACAGGTAATAACATCAGCCTTTACGCCATTAGTAGGGTGTGTGCGCCGCAAAAAAAGTGAGCTTGTATTTCTTTCCAGTTACAGAGACAGTAAAGAAACCCCAGACGACTTGGTATAAGGACATTTAAGCACATATAGAGCCAGGCGCTTCTCCAGAGTGCCAACTGTGTGAGATTTACTTTGGCTACTCAAAGAGACATTTCCTGTGTGTGCTCTCCCACCCGTCTGAAAGAGACCAGCCGCCCAGTAGTCCCTCATAACCCCTCCTAATGGCTTCCCTGGCTCTCCCTGAAAGCGCAGTATCATGCACACTGGACTGATGTCAATTAGCTGAAAAAACGTGAGAAATGGCCAGAAAATCTAAATGTGACATCTGGGTGGATAACAATGGCATGACAGTGGCTCGTGGCTGTAATTAAATCACTGGTGAGACTGCCATGCAGGCATGGTGAAAATTCTGTGCTTTTTATAAGTACAGAACGAAACGCACGCTGAGTTGCAGCAGTAGTGGAGCTGGTTGGGAGATTATAGTGTACATATCTACTACCACTTTGTTTATATATCATCATATACATATCATGTGATCATTTCAATCACTAATAGAGATGTCTTTTCACATTTAATAGAAAAATATCCTTTGATATCTATGCCAAAAGCCACATTAAATCCCCTTTCATTCAATTTCATGAACAAAAAAGGGGTTCAACATAGTTAGATTTTGAAACTAAAACATTTGTTCTTGTATGCTTTTAAATGCAAGATTCAATAAAAAGATTTCAATACTTCTGAAGCCACTGACTATAAAAGGAATGGATGCTCATCAACCATAACATTTTAGGATACTTGCATCATTTAGACGAAATTATTCATATGAAAAAATTACCATATTAAAAAAAAAAAAGCATAATTCACACTTGTTGGGTACAGTCTTGTACCTCACTTCTGAAGACTTTATCTTTCTCAGAGTTCCCTGAACACATTCAGCAGCTGTCCAGCACTGGAAGCCTCCTGTCATTGGCAGTGCTTTATCTTTATATCCGAGCGAGTCTGACTTTTTTCCTGCTGACAGTTCATGTCTGTGTGAGGCTACATGTACTCACATGAAACATGAAAACACAGACAGACACGCACAGCAGCGCCCCGTTAACCACACTTTCAGCAGATACTGCTGCGATGCACATTCCACTGCAGAGGAGAGGGAGAGTGGGGTTGGGAAAACAGATGGAGATGGAAGAACAAGTGAATGAGTAAGGGGAAAGAATAAAAAAAACATAAGTGAAACTGAATGATGCAAATGGTGCATAAATGCCGTATAAGACCCAATAGGAATCACAGACTGACGTTTCCTGTCTGTGTAAGAATGAATCGGTGCACTGTTCCAGTACGGCCTTGTAGTTTGCCTCTGATACTCGCCAGTTTATAGTTTCCTTACATGGTGAGTGACTGGGATTACTGATTCCACATCTGCTGCAGTAGACCGTACTTCTGAATGGGCACAGTGTTCATGTGTTGCGTGAGGGCAATGGCAGCCGGTGGTGGGAAATGATGATAGCTATTTTTAGAGCCCTGAAAATACCACAGCTCCGGTCTGCCAATCCTCGGATGTTGTGAGTTTGGTACAGACTGAATGGGTTTGAAAGAGAAGGGAGGGGGAGGTTTCTGGTCCCCGGGGGGATGAATTCATCAATTTCCCATCTGACATTTACAGATGCGGGCAGGGCATCTACTCCCTACTGACGTTAACAGCACCTCCGTCATTCATCACCTATAAGCATTATTTCAAAGAGGGAATTGGAAGTGATGTTTCATTTTCCCATGACAAAAATCCAAGGTAAGGGACTCTTGAAAAAAAAAAAAAAAGAAAGCTCATTACAACTACTGCATGTTTAGGGTGGGTGGCTTAGAACGGTAAAACAAACATTCCTTCCAAGTGTGGATCATTCCTGATAATAGCTCACATGGCTCAGTGCTATTTCCCAACAACACTTTTCCCACAGTTTTCACACACAGAAGCACAAATACACTGTTGGGAGACAAAAGAGGA
The DNA here is from genome assembly GCA_030544235.1 of Lepturacanthus savala. NCBI lineage: Eukaryota > Metazoa > Chordata > Actinopteri > Scombriformes > Trichiuridae > Lepturacanthus > Lepturacanthus savala. Next base: position 15,869,240 of record CM060478.1, read on the forward strand.
GACCCATGAGCATATTTTCTCCACTAATATGTTAAAATATTATCTTTTTAAATGTGTCTAATTTTAAAAGAGTGGTACAAGTAAGGATTGGCAATGTTTAATATATTGCACATAAGCCTGTATTGTTACAATGATGCAAAGCAGTGGTAAAACAGTAATATATGGTAAAGATGCAAATCCAGTGTGGAAACAGAAACTATTGTAAATGAGTAATAAAACAATGCATCAAAGCTATGATGTTCCTGAAAAATGTAAATATATAATAGAAAAAAATAGTTTTTCATGCCTATCCAGACATAAATATAAAACCTCACTACGATCCACATACACAGACTCCTTATTCCAATTCCCCTATACTCAAGACTGTGAGCAATGAATGACTTTACTCACTAGGGGGCACAATATAATTAGACAAAACATCATCTTGACTCATGTCAAATTCCTTTTCTGTCACTGATTATTTGCAAACTGAACACTTCCACTTATATTATATCATGTTACACTCAAATGATAATATCCTTCATGAGTCCAAATTAATGACATGAATGTTATGTTCATATCAGATACTTGCTCCTCTGTCAGTAATTTGTAGCATAATATTCTTATGATGAGAGAGTTTCAGTTCAGTTTAAACTACAACTATAACTTTTAATGTCAATATTCACACAAAATATAATAACAAAAATAGAAGAACATGTTGGCATTTTACAGTTAGTAACATGTTGTACCATTAGAACACTGGAGTGATAGTTGCTGGAAATGAGCCTCTATACAGATATTGTAGATATTGCACCAAAAACAGACTTTGCAGCTAGAATAGTCATTTACCACATTAACAATGTATAGAGTGTGTTTCTGATTAAAGTTATCTTCATTGAAAAAACAGTGCTTTTCTTTCAAATATAAGGATCCCCAAACTTTTGAACAGTAATGTACTTCTGGCATTCAAAAACACAGTAAAAAAGCTACTTCTCTGGATGAGCATCACATTTAGATACAGTTGTGTGATTTATATAATGTCAGTACTCATAGCTTTAAGCATACTGTATAGACATAAACAGGCTATGGTAATTGTAGTTGAAGGTTTGTTGTCCGGCTGCACCACCTCCTGATAAAGAAGAGGAAGAGCAACAGTTGGATGAAGACAGAAAATAAGCAGAATGCCTAAAATGTACAGAAATAATGGTGAGAAAATAAATATTTACTCAAGTATTGTACTTAAATACAATTTTGAGGTACTGATACTTTACTTGAGTGTTTCCATTTGATACTACCACGTTTATTTGACAGCTTTGATTACTTTTCAAGTTATTATTTATAAGTTATAAAAAATCCAAAAACTAAAAACACATATGTATAGCAGAGCTATTTCTTCTTTTCTTTCCCATTAATGATTTCATGACCACTCACATTTATCTCGAAACCCTTTGGAGGGGCCCAACCCAACCAATGAATACTTTTACTTTAATATTTTTCATTATACTCATGTACTCTTACCTAATTTGATTTGATTTTTCATGCAGGATTTTTTAGTTAGATAAATTCAGGTTTTCTTGTTCAGAATACCTCCCTGTAGAGCTGAGGTTATTTATTTATGTATCTACCAGATAAATAGGTGTGGGGTAATGGAGAAACACAATGAAAAGTCAATAAAGTACAACGTGCAGTGTGAAGGTCAGGAAACGGTCCTCGCTGACACCGCCCACCGCTGTCATTGGTCCAAAACCAGGAAGTGGAGGCGGAACCAATCCACGAGATAAAAAGTCCTTCTCACCGGTTTTACAGCGTCCAGTGTACCTGCCTGTCTCTTCGGACCGAGGAGCCTTTAATTCAACACCTCCGGGTTTTAAACATCTTTAAATAAACAGCTTTTCATCTGTTGTATCGGTGGATCCTGACATATATTATCATCGATCATGGCTGCCTACAAAATAGTGTTGATTCGCCACGGGGAGAGCAACTGGAACCAGGAGAACCGCTTCTGCGGCTGGTTCGACGCAGACCTGAGCGCCACCGGGGAAAAGGAGGCGAAGAGAGGCGGACAGGCCCTGAAAGGTAAGCAGCTGGTCCGTTCTCCTCCTCCATTATAATGTCGCTGACATGCCGCAAGGTATAACGCTCGTGCCGTTGTATACCATTGTATAACCGCTGCAGCGGCAGACCCCGCCCCCCCGGAGCGAGATGTCCAAACGTGCGGAAATCATCACGCCGAAATCATTACGCTGCACTGGCTGTGGCCCACACAGGAGGAGAATGGACAGTTTATCATTGAAAGTGTAATTATGCACCAGGCCTTTAATTTTCAGACCAGAACATGCATAAGAAGAATAAAAGGCTCTCTCACATTTCTGGGTCTATTATGTTAATATGTCAGCATCTATATGGGAGAGATCACAGAGAAGACCAACAGGTTTATTTAGTTGTTTTTTCTCAACTCTTTTATGGTAGAAAATATCAAATAAATATGGTATTAAATATCAGTTTATGTTGCTGTGACAGAGCAAATACAGTTAAAAAAAAAATCTAAAATTGTGTTTTGTTACAAATGCCCCATTTAAAACTTACAAGAACAAATTGACCCATATCAGGGAAAAAAATAAATGAGCTAAATTATCTACAATGCAAAGTTCAATGATTAATAAGATAAGAGTTCAAAGATCATTTATTTGTCCATAAAATCATAGAAATCACACTGAGGATCATTACAGATCATAAATAATATATTCAGGAAGATGTTTAAAAAGGAGATTATAATGTACCCCGATTAAATAATTACACAAACGGCTCAAATCTAAATCAAATATTAAAATAGTCATTAGTGGCAACCCTGCTACTGATATTATATTAAACTATGTTCTTATTGTATTTGATGATGTGGATGTGGATATTGATGATATATATTGTTACTGTAAGAGTAATATTGTGTTTTACTCCAGATTTAATGTTGTAGTTGAGGTTTTCTCATGTGATATATGCATAAAACTCAATGCTGCCCCTGTATCGGGGGGTTTAGATTTTAACAGGTTAATGCAACAAGTGCAGACTTGTAAACCCCCTGGAGGTAATAAAACCCCCTGGGCTTTAAAACTTCACAAGGCTCATAGAAAAAGGATTAACTTTTTTTTTTTTTTTAATTAAACGTTTATCCATGTATTGGAGTTACGGGTGTGAGACTTTTCTATTCTCTCTTTTATGTCTCCACGAGAACAAACATCTCACTACGTTACTCAAATCATCCCTTCTATGTGTTTTTCCATTAGAACTCTCTCTAAACTCCCAGCATGCATCGAGTTAAACTCCAGCGTCTCTCTGAATCTCGCAGACGCAGGCTTTCAGTTTGACGTGTGCCACACCTCCGTGCTGAAGAGGGCCATCAGGACCCTGTGGCTGGTCCTGGACAGCATTGACCAGATGTGGGTGCCGGTGCATCGGACCTGGCGGCTCAACGAGCGCCACTACGGGGGCCTGACGGGGCTCAACAAGGCAGAGACCGCCGCCAAGCACGGAGAGGCCCAGGTGAAGATCTGGAGGCGCTCGTTCGACATCCCGCCCCCCTCAATGGACCCAGACCATGCGTATTACAGTAACATCAGCAAGGTAAGATATGGATATCTACAGTACATACCCTCAACCAAGGAGCTTTGTTGGCCTCAGGAAATGCATACAAGTAGATATTGACTCAGTTGGCCAACTAACTCCAAACGGGTATAAACAAAGATGGGGCATGACTAGAACTGATCCGTGCGTGTGTCACCATGAATAGGTGAAATCCACTGAAGTGATTGTGGAGTGTTGCAAACATATTTATTTTTGTGTGTGGAAACACTGCCTTTTTATCTGCAGCACAAGATCCAAATGTTTTATGCTTGCAGCAGTGACGTACTCTTAGGTAGCTGTTGCCTAATGGCATGTTCATATGTCAGCATGAGTTAATATGTGACTTGCAGGAACAAGTTCTTCAGGGTTCAAGTTCAAAGTTCAGTCAAGGTGGAAACGAGCAGCATTGACAAACATGCAGAAGTTGTAATATAGTAAATCTAAAGTGATTAATAGTAAATCGTAAAACCAGCTACTTATCCATTCATGCCTTCACATGATTATACATACTGTAAATCCATCTCACATTCCATTAATTCATTCATGTGTCCGTGACACAAACTACCAACTTGGATTCAGGCCATCTCTATTCATTTGTAAGTCTACTATAGGTTTCTATGGAGTAAAGAGATCCGGTGTTGCTTTGCTATCCATATCTTGTTATACGGTTTTTGACATGTTAGCCCACTGTCCTTTCTGCAGGACCGTCGCTATGCAGACTTGACCGAGGACCAGCTTCCTTCTTGTGAGAGCTTGAAGGACACCATTGCCCGGGCGCTGCCGTACTGGAATGAGGAGATCGCCCCTCAGATCAAACAGGGGAAGAGGGTGCTCATCGCCGCTCATGGAAACAGTCTGAGAGGCATCGTTAAGCACCTGGAGGGTGGGTGGCACTGGACAGTTTAAATATGGAGCTCTGATTAGGACTAATTCTTCTTAGTACTTTATACTTATTTTTGTGAGTAGGGATATTATATACTTTTGATGGTAATTGCATTGTTTTGGTAAATATCAGAGTGCCAAAGACTGTTTAAAGGTTCCATATCATGTATTTTTCTGGGTTTTATGTCAGGTTTTGATATCCCTAGCATGATATGTCTGACTTTAAAGTATCAAAAATAATCTCAATACAGTTTTGCATCTTTTTTTCTTAAGCTTCTCTCTAGTGCTTTAGAAAGACCAGGATTTTTTAATTGTCTGTCTTGTTTACATTCATAATCTGCTCTTCTGATTGGCTGATTTGACTGATTATGAATGGAGGGTGATGTTATTGATTCAAGGAAGTAAGCTGTTTTTATTGGTTGGTTAACATTTAAACCTACTCTATAGTCAATAAAGCAATGAAAATAGTAATTGCTTTACTGTAGTAGTAATTTTCATAATATGGGATCTCTTAAAAAACAATCTAGAAAATGACACCTAAATATATAGTAATTTTAGTATTGGATATTAGTAGAATTTGTGGTGATACTTTATACTTTTGGTTGGCTTTTTCATCATTTTTCTGTCCTGTAGTTGGATTATTGGTCTGATTATTGTTTACTTGATTGGTTGTTCACTTCAATAAACAAGAAAAATTACATTCCTATTAAAAATAAAATGTATCATTGCCATTAACTCAAAACTACTGTCTTTTGCATATAACTGTTCATTTTGTGCTGCCACCCGTAGGCATGTCTGATGAAGCCATCATGGAGCTGAACCTGCCAACAGGCATCCCCATCCTCTACGAGCTGGACAAGAACCTGAAGCCCGTGAAGCCGATGCAGTTCCTGGGAGACGAGGAGACTGTCCGCAAAGCCATGGAGGCCGTGGCCGCTCAGGGAAAGGCCAAGAAGTAAAGCCACAGAAAAGAAAAGCCAACTGTGTGTATAATGGTGAAGGTCATCCCTAACAACTGCCCTCAGATTAGTGTTTTTTCCTAAATCCTACTTCATTTTGGTATGCAACACATGATGAGTATATTCTGGAATGTGGTCAAAGGCAACCTCACTATACTCGCGGAGTGCAGGGGTAACACATGGTGGACAATATATTTGGGCCAAGGGAGCTATACCTCTCAAGAGAATGTTGCAGCCTTTTTAAGAAAGTGTAGTTGAATTACAATGAATAATACTACTGTTAAAGACTATTTCTAATCTGTGCACTTGAATATTTAAATATTAGTATAGTGTTATTTTACAAAGGAAAGAATTATTGTTTAAGATGGATAACATATATATTTTATAAATAAGGCGGGTTTATAGAAAAGAAGGGTAAATAAGGATAATACAGAAAGAAGTCTCTTTGCCTCAGTACACTATAAAACACAGGCTACAGAATGAGTTTCGCTGCTACGCTCACATCCAAAGTTGACAAAGAATGAGTGGAGACTATTTGGGGGGCAGGACTTCTCCATATTTCCTTACACTGTTTGCAAAGCCACTATTGGTGGTCAGAAATTATAACGACAGTATGTATGTCTGATCATCTCTTCATTCATCGTTATCTGCCAGGACACCGTTAAGAGACTTTTACCTGATTATATAAAGAGAGCAGAATGGAAATTATTAGTTAGATGACTTACAATGGTGGGCTATTGTAATCTATTAATTAATTTCAATATATGCTTTAATGGGTTTTAATTAAACTCAGTAGTCATATTTAGATGTATTTTTTTAAATGAAAGGGACCACTGCAAAAGGTGCACAGCTTCACTTTTCAAAGCATTTACTGCATTTGATGCATTCCACTGATAAAGAGATGCAAGTTTGCAATCTCTTGAGAGCAGGGCGGGGCAGTAATCACAGCTCAAACATCTCCTTGTCTTATTTTCTGTCTTTGAGTGACATTTGTACAGTTCATGTCTATGTTTCTGCCTGTGTCGTGACTGAAAAATTGTATTTTTCTCTTTGTCCTTCATCCAATGTTATCGGTGCTCTGCGTTGCTGTCAGTGTTGCACTGTGTATTTGACAAATCCAGTATTTGGATTTTAATCATCCAGTTTCACAGTTACTCTGTTTGACCATGTTTGGTCTGTCTTTGCCTTTCAGTGTCATAGTTGTTATGTGCCTCCAGTCTATTCCCAAAATGCCTTTGGTTTGGAATATATAGCATATGTGTCTTAAAGTTTTGCCATTTTTCTTTTTAAAACGTAATTCCTTCTGTGTTGATTAAATGTAACCTGACAGCTCTGATGTAATAAATTTGCAAACCTAACGTTTGTGTTTGCTTGTCTCCAGGATGAGTTTTAATTGTCCTTATTTTATTCTCTCTTTTTTTTCTCATTAGAGTTACTAACATCAACTCCACCTTACGGTTTAACTGTTAACTTTCCTCAACTCATATTTACTTAGTGACCAAAACGGTCGGCTGATTTCTCTAAGCTGTTCAACCTATTGTCTATTTTTGACAGAAGTATTATTGTCATTTTTTTAAATAATCATATTTTTAAATAAATCTACCATCCTCATATATATTATATCATATATTAATAAAAAAACATTTTATCTAACAATTACAAATTACCTCACGAATGTCCACCGACTATCAAATCTGCCTAGTTTTGTACATTACAAAACATACAATTATAGCGAAGAAGATCAAAGTACCATGTGAAATATCAGAAATACTTTTAACAATTCCAAAACCTGACAATTTTCAAGCGCATTTCTTTAGAAATATCATACATTAGTTTTGGGGTCATAAACTAAAAGATGCCTTATGGCTAACAGATTTGAATCCAATCAGTTTAGTCTGAAGTTACATCAAATAGCAATATTAGGTTATATTGACTGATTTGTGAGTGTGCATGGGATCAGATGAGATAACCATGATCCGAATCATACAGGAATTGTGCGCAGTAAAGGGGCGCTTATTTCCAAGCTTCTTTTGAGGGGAGGCACGCAGTTCCACTTCAAAAACCTCCGGTGTAGTACTGTTTCTACCTCCTCCCAGCCAATAGGTGGCGCTATGCACCTTCAGAAACAAAGATTACAGTCCGCCATAAACCGTAAAGAACCCGAAGAAGAAGACTCCGCCCAGCCAATAGGAAAACAGCTCGGCTCTGTTGGGTTAATTCAAAACGCTCTCCGTGTAGTTACGGTTGGTCCGTTGGTCTATTCAGCTGCAGCGGAAGGAGACAAACAATATTAGGTAATAAATAGCTTATGAACCACGCATCACATGTATAATAATGTTTATTTAGTTATTTTATGAAAAACGTATGCGTGTAACTTTAGCGAGACTGGCTACAATGCAAGTTAGCTGTTGGATAAATGCGCGATGTTGCTAAGCGGACGTTAGCACAGCGTTAGCTCTGGTATAAAAGTCCAGCATCATGGCCGCTGTTTCTGTTCCGTTAAAGGGCAGTTTTTCTTTAGTGAAATCCTGTAGCTGCATAATAAAATCGTGTTAAAGTTCTCTCGGCTGTGAGTAAATTCGCTTTTGTTTTGCCGCATGTCCATGCAGTCATGGCTCCCAGGAAAAGGACGACCAAGCAGCGGAAAAACAACCCCAAGACGGCCAAGCTGGAAGCTTTCCTGGAGGACTTCGACAGCGAAGGTGAATATATTTGACTCCTTTGTCCCACCTGCTCTCACACGGAAAACATGAGCATTTTCTTCTTTCTCTTCTACTTCTAATCTTCTACTAAGATTCCATCTCTCTGTCTTTAGTTTTGCTGTTGTCCCCCCTTGTATTTATCCATCAGCTGAATACCCCGCTTTATCCATCCTATCACAGGAAAACACAAACGAGGTTAAAAAACATTCCAACTTTTACTCCACTATATTTACTCAAATGATTCTGTCACATGACATAAAATAATACCTGAATTTGTTGGAAACAGATTCCAAATAACCCAATATGAGCATGACTTGTGACATCTGAAATAGTTTGGAAGCCAATTCTGGACCAAACTGATTTTCCATTACTTCTTTCAGTTATTTTGCTGCAGATGTGGACAATTGAGAGGGCCTAATCTCTGCAAAACTATAGAGGGTTTTGCTGGCTCTTCTTGTTTCAGATCAATCTCCCTGTCCAACATTCTTACTGTTTAAAACAGTGAGCTTGCTTTTTCCTCTTTTTGTTTGTTTGGTATTGCCGTTGTTAAAAGGTGCTTGTTGTAGGAACGACCTGGAAAGACCTCATACATAATATATATTTTCTCTGCTGTGTTTTATTTTAACTTTTCATATATATATATATATATATATATATATATATATATATATATATATATATATATATATATATATATATATATATATATATATATATATATATATATATTAATGAAGAGCTGATATTAAAGGTACAATGATTAGTTAACTATTAAATGAGTGGCCAACTAGTTTGATAGTTGATTAATGGTAATTGTTTGAGGTGTTGTTGTTGTTTTTTGTTTTTTTTTTAAAGCTTAAAGTCTCTGAATCTAGCTTCGCAAATTTGACTTATTCTCAGATTAATTTAGACTCCTATAGTAGTAAACTGAACATCTTTAGGTTGTTGACTGTTGGTTGGGACAATACATTTAAGGATTCTTTTTTACACCACACAACTGATTGAATAATATTACCTCTATATTATTGTTGTTGTTATTATAATTATATATAACATAGTGGCACAGAGGTTAGCCTCACAGCAAGAAGGTCGCAGGTTCAAGACCTCCTTGGTCCTGGGTCTGGGACCTTTTCCGGCTTGTTTCCACAGTCCCAAAACATGCTGAGGTTAATTGGAGACACACATAGGTGTGAGTGTGTAAGTGATGGCTGGTGACCATCTGGGGTGTATCCCTGCCTCTTGCCTGTAATGCACTGGGATAGGCTCCAGCAGACCCCACAACCTTAATGAGGAATAAGTGGGTATATACGATGATTGAATGAATAATTATATATAATCTGTTTGTCATTATTAGCCACTTATGACTATACTATATATAACTATACTATATACTTGTGGGTAATTTAATCTATCATCTACAAATCATCTACCTTTTTTTTTTTTTTTTTTCACAGTAAAGACTAGAGTCGAACAGATGAAAGAGAAGTTAAACCAGCTGCTGAAAGATGTGGACAACAGCTACAACATGACACTGATTAAGCTGCCCAGGGGAGTCAGGCAAATCAACTGGTTGGAACATTGCAGTAAGTTAAAACTCTTTCACATTTATCTTTTGAAAAACCCAAACTATCCTTATTTATGACCATTTGGTTTAACAGGTATTGTATTTGTGCCAAGAGCCTTCAACAGGATCGTGTCTCTATCATTTTATAAGAAGAATTATCCTCATACAATATATCTGCTGCTGTAAAACATGACAAATCCATTGAATATTTTTACACTTGCATTATTTGTGTTTATCAGGTGGAATCTGGCTAAAATGTGCACAATAACCATAGATGACATTAATTATCCAAACGTGCCCCATTATCTGTAAAATATGTGTTCTATAATTATCATTTGCATTACAGAGCTGCATATTTGTAGATGCCTATCTATCAACTTCATATAAAAAACATTTCCCCCTCTCTCTGCAGAGTTGGAGAAACCAAAATCACCACAGGTCGATGATACAAAGGTAAGTTGATCTGTTTTTCTGACATCACACTGTTTCAGATTCCCTTTGTCTAGTGCATACACAGCTTGTGCTTCATTAAACATGAAGCTACTTTTGGCTCTTACCTCAACACATATGTCACTTGTCTGTCACGGATAACAGAGAGAAGAGGAAGCAGCAATAGTTGAGAGCGTTGTTGCTGAGGATCACAACGTCCTTCTAAAATCAGTCAAGAAAAGTATGTTTTGTGTTTCTTTAATGATGTTCAAAATGTTAATATAACACTGAAACCACAAATGCTTCTTGACTTTATGTTTTGGGTGCAAAGAGGTCGGTATTTAATCACTATCTTGTCTTCAACCAACAGCGACAAAGAAAAAGGCTGAAAGCAAATCCAGTTCAGGGGATGAAAATGCTCTAAGCACAAAGAAGAAGGTATTGGATGATTTTGATAATATAAGAGAAGCATAATGTAACAACATTGATCATAAATATGTGGGTTGGATGGTGTGGAATCTCGATGATGTGTGACCCTGTTGTGCTGTTTTAACAACTTTCTATGTATTCAGGGAAAAGCAACAAGGAGGCCTCCAACTACCTCAAAAAAAGCAAAAGCACTGTCAGTCAGCATGCAGAATAACTCCATCAGAAGGTAAGACAATAAGACAATAATGCTCCTTTAGCAATGTATTTTTACTCCTTTAACAGTAATAAAAAATTGTTTCGGCTGCCCATAACACATTTCCAGTATGCTTGCACAAAGAAAGAGAAGTGAATAAAAATAATAAGCCTTTTATATGAAAATAAACGATTTCACTGTCTGGATTCAGATCAACCAGGAAGCCCTTGATAACTCCTGCTAGGAACATGCTGGATTCTTCTTTGATGATGGGGTCTACTCCTCTCATCACCCCACGCTTTGACCCAAGGTGAGTGTTATTACGGCCATTATTAGGCCAGGTTTTATTTTAAAGCACAATCTGTACCTCTTGTTTCTGCTGTTGAAAAACTGTCTGCCAAATAACAGTTAAATTTAAAGAACTGTGCTTACGCACAATGCAGTTTTTCCTTTTATAAAGCACAGTCCACCTGGAAATGGGCATATGTGGATCAGCCATATATCCCGCCCTCTACACGCCCACATGCCTGACCAATCAGCATCAAGATTCAGTATTTAGGCCACTTGTCACATGTGATCAGGCAGCTAAATGACAGTGACAGTAACAACCTTGAACAGACTTTTATTAAATTTAATATTGCCAGATGATGGATTATTAGATTTTTTTATTATTGTATGTGCAGAACACATCACTCACCATAAAAGCCATCTTTCCCTCAGGCTTCCTAAGACTCCAGCTGTGAGAATTCCCCGTCACAAAGAGCGCATCTACAGCATTTCCGTCAACGGCTCTCCCATTGCAGCGGGCAATGAGGACATTGTCATCAACGTCCCCATCGGCAACGGAGAGGTGAGTGCACAGGAGGCAGAGCTCAGACTTCTGGATCCTATGGGAGACTAATTTAATAAAAGTTTAAAATTGTTTAGTTACTTCAAGTTTTCCCATTGCACACTCTTTGACGGTCTGAGGAAATTCAATTAAGGATCCTGTTATTTCAAATTACAGTTAGTACTTAGTTAGTGACATCTTTAATGTCAGAATATTTCTATGGTCTACGTGTGGGCTGTGTTTATGATAAGATGTAACATGTTTCATTCATAGTGAACGTATCAACCATTTGTCTTATGTGTCATTTAGAGTATGCAGCTGCTGGCCAGTCAGATGGATTCATTGGACCTGTCACTACTTGATGAAACCGCCCTGCAGAGCATTCGACTATTGAAGGTATATAGATCACTTCTGTAGTGTCACTGCAATAAACCTTATTTATGCCTATTTTTTGTGAAAAATCTACCTGTTTTAATTTTTTTCCCTTTTTTCCCCCTTCCTGGCAGAATCGCCTCACGACGCTGTGCGGAACATCAGAGTGATTTAACCATCTGCTCTTTGACTTGTATCATACTTTTGAGAAATTGTCTTTTATTTCAAAACTTTGTGTCCTTTTCTGGTATCATATGACTTTTTTTTTTTTTTTTTTTTACTGATGGGGTTCGATTTTAAAGATTTTAAAAGATATAACCTACACAGCTTCTTTAGTGACATGTTTTTCTTTTTTAGATCAACATTAACTGAAATTCAACCAGTTAATGAGCGCTGTCTAATGTATAAATGTGGGTCGCCTTACTATTTTCCTTATTTACGTTTGTAAGATTGTCTTGTTAAGGGCTGTAATTCACCTTTTTGTCTTTATATTATACTGCTGTTTTTTTCCAATCAGTTAGCATTTGCATTAATTAATGCAGTTACATACTTCATGTACATAGATCGACCTTGTACAGCTATTAAAAGGATTTTGACCCCAGCTTTGTGAGATGTTTAATTGGGATTTACATGTTTGTACAGTGAGGATTTGAGTGAAAAGCTTGATATTTTTATCATTCAGTTTGAATGCTCTAATTATACAGTTTTAAAAATATACTGATCATTTTTATGGGCAAATTAATTAGTTATATTCTTGTATAAATGCCACTAGGTGGCATCATGTAACTACATTATCTTTTAACTGCTTTGTTCTGCTGCTTTGTAAATGGCTGTCAAAAAACTGGGTATAAGTGTGTCACACCACACTTTTGAGCTTTATAAAGGACACCATTGATCCTCAAACACATGGAGCTAAACATTTGTTACAAAAGTGGTCTTTGAGACTGATCTATAGGAACCTGTATCATTTTAAAATAAAGCAGCTGTAAGGATCTATGGTGCATCTGGAAAGTATTCACAGTGCTTCACTTTTTCAGTGTTGTTTTTTTTTTGAGATTTTTGCAAATTTATTAAAAATTAAAAAAACAACAACTAAGAAATCACATGTACATATGTATTCACAACCTTTGCCATGAAGCTCAATATTGAGCACAGTTTCATCCTGTTTCCACTGATCATCCTTGAGATGTTTCTACAGCTTAATTGGAGTCCACCTATGGTAAATTCATTTGATTGGACATGATTTGGAAAGGCACACACCTGTCTATATAAGGTCCCACAGCTGATAGTGCATGTCAGAGCACAAACCAAGCATGGAGTCAAAAGAATTGTCTGCATAACTCTGAAACAGGATTGTCTCAAGTCACAAATCTGGGAAAGGGCACAGAAAAAATTCTGCTGCTTTGAAAGTCCCAATGAGCACAGTGGCCTCATCTGTAAATGGAAGTTGTTCAGAAGTACAGAAGTCTTCCTAGAGCTGGCTGGCCATCTAAACTGAGAGATCGGGGAAAAAGGGCCTTAGTCAGGGAGGTGACTAAGAACCTTATGGTCACTGTCAGCTCCAGCGTTGTTGCTCCAGCGAGATGTTTTTGAGCCCAGGAACTGGGAGATGAGTCAGGATAGAGGGAAAGATGAATGCAGCAATGTACAGAGACATCCTGGATGAAAACCTGCTCCAGAGCTCTTGACCTCAGACTGGGGTGACAGTTCATCTTTCAGCAGGACAACAACCCTAAGCACACAGCCAAGATATCAAAGGAGTGGCTTCAGGACAACTCTATGAATGTCCTTGAGTGGCCCAGCCAGAGCCTAGACTAGAATCTGATCGTACATCTCTGGAGAGGTCTGAAAATGGCTGTGCACCGTCGCTTCCCATCCAACTTGACAGAGCTTGAGAGGTTCTGCAAAGAGGAATGGACAAAACATCCCAAAGATAGGTGTGCCAAGCTTGTGGCATTATATTAAAAAAAAACTTTAGTCTGTAATTGCTGCCAAAGGTGCATCAACAAAGTATTGAGCAAAGGCTGTGAATACTTATGTACATGTGGTTTCTTATTTTTAATAAATTTGTAAAAATCTCAAAAATGTTTTTCATGTTGCCATTATGGGATGTTGTGTGTAGAATTTTGAGGAAAAAGATGAATTGAATCCATTTTGGAATAAGGCTGTAACATAACAAAATGTGGAAAAAGTGAAGCGCTGTTAATACTTTCTGGATGCACTGTATATCAGCATCATTTCTGGTTTTGACACGCAGCTTCAGACTTCAAACAGAAGTCAATGAGACTTGTTAGACAGAATGCTGATCTTTGGGGAGTTTTTGTTTTTGGAAGTGACATTGGATGGGAAAAGTCAAAATTCACACCTAATGTGCACTGACATTACACACTAGGTCTGAACATTCTTTGCTATACACACTGGTGTAAAGATCAGTGTGTATAGCAAATGTGAATTGTGAATTTGGTATGATGTATTGAAATTTAAGAAAGCCCCAAGTTTTGTGACACAAATTTTGTTTGACATTCTCATAATAATTATCATAATTGCATAACATTGTCAAATGGGATGACAATCTAATCCCTTCAGTTCCTTTTTTTGCAATAAACAGACAAAATAAATTAAGTTTCTACCCATTCATACTTCTGAAAGTATGAATGAATAGATAGGACTTGAAAACGCATGAAATAAGTTCATTTAAAAATTTCCGTCCATTTCAATTGAGCAAAATTTTGAATGTTTAGGAAAGTATGAATGAGAAAGTAGACAAGTGGCCTAGTTGGCCTATGTGATGTCTAATGAAGTTTCCGCATTGAATAATGTACTAAAAGTGGAGTAAAATGTCCCAAAGTGGGCAAAATAATTTTAAAAAACGTATAATTTTGTAACAGATTGCAGATAAATACCTCTGAAAATGAGATGAGCTGTGGAAATTATCAAAAGTTATTATTTGTAATTAAATACCAAAACATTAGGACGGGGATATTACAATATTTATATTTTTCCCAAAAAACTTAGACACAAATTAAACACAAATGTGTACGTGCCAATAATGGCCGCTGTTATTATAGACCTAATTTTATAAGAAAAATAAATCAAATTATATAATTTTAAGACCGTTTTACCAGAATATCCCTTTAACGTGACGTACGATTGGACTCTAAATCCCAAAATGCATTTCGCGTAGTTACGGTTTGTCCGTTGGTCTCATGGTCTATGCGGCTTCAAGGCGGGAGTAAAGAGATGATTTTAATGGTAGTCGGAGTCCGCTATTTTCCCTGTCAGCGGCTATAGACGAGCTGCCTAAACCTCAACATGAAAAAAGCAACAGAAAACCAAGGAAACGCTCGGTAAGAGAAGTGGCGGACTTTTGTTTGCCTTTTGTTGCTACGCTGTAACGTAAAGAGCGTTAGCCACCTAGCCAAATAGACCACTTCCTGAAAAAAACACACCTGCTAATATTTCACTAGTTTAAGTTAGCCACAGACTGAGTCGCACCGTTATCGTATGTTCGTCCTGAGAGTGCATAGCTAAATTGAATAACGTTAAGGTTGTGCTAAACGTGACTCTATAACGCTGTATAAGAAGTTAACAACACAACCATGTTGTTAAAGCCATTTAAACACTACCACTTTCAGTGTCAACTCCTAATATTAGCTGTAGCTATGTTTTCAACGATGCTAACTTTTATAGTTGTGTGTTACTATGTGAAATTCCCAGGTGCAACTTACTGCTGGAGAATATTATAGTGAAGTGAAGGCGACACAAAACAAAGTAGTAGCTTCACAATATTTGCAGCATGTGACTTAACGTCGCGTGCTATGATTGGTAGTCACTTAGAAGCGGACTAGCAGGTGTCTTTCTCTTGTTGGCTCCCACTAGTTGTGTCATCACCCTGTTTTGTTTCTCTTATTTGAAAACAGCACTTCAAAACTGCATTATTGTCGTCTTGACGACAAAACTGTGTTTAATTGTGGAAACATGAACGTTTCCCTTTTCTGTCTTTCCTTGCAGGACTCTTACAGAGTACTTCTCGCCGAATAGTAAAGGTGGGTGGAAGTGTTTAAGTCTTGAGTCTTTCAATTTTATGCTACTTCATACTGCTTTACTACATTTCAGAGGGAAATGTACTTTTTACTGAACTGCATGCATTTGAAAGCTTTAATATACTTTCCTGATGACTATTTTATATGTAAAACACTTTATCAGTTTATAAAATATACGTTACATTGCTTTATTCTTCATATATATTGCTCAGACTAAACATTTTTTCATGCAACTCCACCAAATAAGAACTGTAATATTTAGTATATGTAATGTAAACTTCTGAGTTACTGTAAACTGAGTTTGATGGATATTTCTGTGTGTGTAAAAGCTGACTTCAACTGTACGTGTAAATGTATTTTCAAAAAACCTGTTTATGATTCTCTGTACCAAACACCGACCTCCATTTTTTAATTTTTGACTTTGTCAATTGCGCTATAAGGAATTGTATCATGTTTGATGATAGGTGTTCATTTGTCAACCCCAAATTATGTCAGTGGGCATAGATGAAATAATATAATTATTTACAAGTGCAACAATTTGATCAACAAAAAAAGAATGGATAACTAATTTGATGTTTGATTAATCTTTTGTTTAGCTATTCAAATAAAGATTATTTTCATTATTGATCAATCTCTCACTTTATTTTATTGATTTTGATTAATTGTTTGGTGTATGAAATAATAAAAAAAAATCATTCTTTCATAAAGTATAATGAAAGAGTCCCTGGCTAGGTGACAAATGGCATCTTCAATCCTGTTCACAGTAAAGGCACTAAAAGGAACCAACTATATAAGTAAATTAATGCATATGTTCTGTTTCTTCTGTATTTTAGTGAAAGACCATGGTCTCCAGCAGAACTCTCTACCACATATCACATCTTTCCTCCAGGAGACGCCAATGAAACCGTCTCAGGTCCCAAACCGGATTCCTCACCCACCAGCCAGGAGAACATTGCCACTTCAAAGTCCTGAGCTGTTCCACCGGGACAGACCGGCTCCACCACATTCTCATCCGTATTATCATCCGAATCCTCATCCGTATCCTCAGCCTTATCCATATCCTCATCCTCATCCTGTGGGACCATTACATTCATCAGGGCTTCACCCAATATATAGGCCACTGCCGACACCAACGGACAGACTGGGTCATCTGCAACATTCTCCTCAACCTCCAGGGCTGATCTGTTCATCACGATTTACTTCAGTTAGCCCAACAAACATCTGTGCCTCCTATAATAGGGCACAACCCTCACCTCCTCGGATTATTTCACATACATCCCCTCCTCATTCAAGGAAGGATTTAAGCCCCCTCCACTCCCACATCAGGAGGGATCAAGTGACAGAATCCATGGTCACCTTGTCTAACTCAGGAATACAGAATGCAACAGTACAACAACAAGAACCAAACAAGGTATTCTATATTTAAATGTCTTGATCATGATCTGTGCTGTAGCAATCAAGTGATGTTGAATTCCTAATATGTTAGGTTCAATCCAATGATGTAAGAAGCCCCATACAAACCATCCAGCTGCACAGGCCTCCACTGACCCCATCAGTCATCCCCAAAACAGTGAAGGATGTTTCCTCACCGTCACAAGCTGACTCGGTGTCCCAGAGTCCTCAGAAGGTCTACCAGCCTTCTATGAATACTCAGCCTTCTGACAGGAGTAGTGGTTCAAGTAGACCTATGATGCACAGCTCTGTTGGCCCTTACCAGGTAAAATGTTTTATATGTTTAATGGGACATTCAGATAGTTTGCTTTTGGAAATAATTGAGCGGCGTGTCTCTTCATTACTATGCAAGCCCATTCTCAATCCAAGTTTGTGAAGCTGGGGCCATCTCATATGTTGTGAGGCTGAGAATGGTTGTCTTGAAAGCACAGTGTCTTTCAGCCTTAGTTGTACATTTTTAATATAAATATATAGGTTATTTTTCCCGTTTTTCTTTGACTGAGTTGCCATTTGGTTTAACCTCATTTTGTGGTGAAAACATCACTTAATGCAAATGCTGCAGTAGTTAGAATCAGTTAATGTGTTTATGTTGATCAGATAAATATGACAATGTAAGATTCTAGTACTGTAATAACAATCTGTATAATTATTCTCATGTAAACATGATCATTTTGAAGAGCTAGTTATTTTAAATGATTCAACACATGAGATGGGTGTAGCTCAATCTTTGACAAAATGGGATGTATAGTTCTTAGTTCTAGGCTCATTGCTGTTGAAAAATCACAGGAGCAAACCTGCATCTAAAAGAGTCACTTTCTTTCTTTTTTTTAGCATCAGCATCATAAACAAACACCTTCAATTGAAAAGTTCATTCCAGGTAATGTTGTCATAGTAAATTACTATTATATATGGAAATTCTCTTTGTTAATTATTTGGCAAATGAACATAAGCTCAAAATTAAAAGCCAATGGGCTTGTACACATGATATTGTTTTTCATTTCTTGTTTACACTTGCATTTGACCCCTTTTCAATTCCTTACTCATAAATCTGTAAACTTGCAACCTGCAATGATAGCAGGCAGATGGATGTTGAGTTTGTTTAAAGTGGATTGTTTACATTTTGTGGTTTCTGTACAGTGCAAATGTTATTCATCTGTAGATAATGTGAATTCTATATACTTCAGTGATGAAGATACAACAGTGGGATTGTCAGCTGGTCTGGAAATATCTTTGAATAGCACATGATATACAGATTATGTCTAGCAGAAGCAAAACAGCAATTTTAATGTTTCAGTACAAATCAACATGGTTGATTAATACACAGAAATGCATGGTAAAAATAATAATAAGTAATTATTAAAAAAACTGTGTGGAGTTTGCATGTTCTCCCCGTGTCTGTGTGGGTTTTCACCGGGTACTCCGGCTTCCTCCCACAGTCCAAAAACATGCTGAGGTTAATTGGAGACACTGCCCCAAGGTGCAAGTGTGTGAGTGAATGGTGTGTGTGCTCCATAATTGGCTGGCGACCATCTGGGGTGTATCGCTGCCTCTCGCCTGTAATGTGCTGGGATTGGCTCCAGCAGACCCCTGCGACCCTAATGAGGAATAAGCGGGTATAGAAGATGAATGAATGAATATCAGTTTGAATTTCGTCAAAACTTCCTGTTACTCCTTATTGTTTAATATGTTTTAGTACTGTTGTTAGTTACATGGCACACTTGGTAAAAGATTGCAATGAATGGTTAAATATCAGATAAAGCATTCATTTTTTACATGGTAGCATAGTATATTTTGACATTAGTAAACACTGAATGAACTGAATGTTTGTATTTATTTATTTATCCAGTAGTGGACTTGAATTCCACATCTCAGAAGCGCCGCAGGGAGTCTGTGGACTGTGAAGACAATGCCAAGAAACAGTGTCTTCAGGGTTCAAGCTCTAGGAAAGCACCAAAACCAACTGTTGGCAACTCATTCAGCTCTTCACTGATGCCACCATCAAGACCTTCCTTAGGCTTGGAACTGTCACCCAAATCCACAGATGGCCATCTTCACACAGAGCCTGAACCATCATCCACAGTTAAAACCACCCAGTCATCCTGTGCATCGCTGTCACTCAAACCATGTGTAAAAAGACAACTATCATTGGGTGTAAAGCAGGCCTGTGTTAATAACAGCCAGAAACCTGTTATCAAGTTAACAGATTTAGGAGCACCTTCAAAGCCAGATAGAGACATGTTGAGGAAGCGAGGTGAGGAAAACAATAAAAGTTGTAAATCAAGCACTTTGGTATCGCCTGAGGACCCCCAGAAGCTCGCTGGTAGTTCAGCTCATGTGCAACTAGGCAGCCACCACTCCAGTCATACGCAAAATAATATGCCTGCCACACCATTAAGGACCCTGAGCAGAGCTCCGCAGACAGAGGAGAACAGAAAGTCAGACAGTAGCACTGCCAAGCCGGCGTCAAAGTCAAACTCAGGCTCTCTGAGCTGTCATGGGGTAGAACGGAAAAAAACACCCCGGCCACGAAGATCGGTTCCGTCGGCTTATGATATAGATGAGCTTTTCACGCCTGATCCAATGACCTACGTTGTCAGCTCTGCCAATAAGACTGCAAAGCTAAAGGTGGACGGGGGAGCAATGAAATCACCCTCCTCAGAAAAAAAATCCTCATCCAGCACTGTGGTCACCTCCAACACTCCAGTTAGTGAATCCCCATGTCACAAAGCTCAAAACTCCACAGGAACTGGTTCCCCACCCGCAGAGCATACGGCAATCCCCACGTCATCAGGAGATAACCCAAATGTCTTCATGCCATCTGTGTCTTTAGAGCGGGTAAAACTTGAAAATTTAGTCAATTTTCGCTCTAAAGACACTGTACACAGAAACAGTCCTATCACTTCTCCAGACAGGCACCTCAAGGATAAGTGTGGTAAAACTGATGAAAAACACAAATCCCTCCTTCCCAACAATGTGCGACCATGTGCTTTAAAGACTGACACTGCTGCCTCCGAACAAACCTCTACTTCCCATTTTTCGTCTCCACTGCTGGAGCGTCAGGCAAGTGAAGGTGATGGAAAGCTGGTGTATGAAGAGGATCCTATAGATGAGGAGCTGGACCTAGGCCTGAGCTTTGCGTTAGATTTGGATCTAACTCAGAGCTCCCATAGCAGTGAGGAGGAGCAGCTGCTTTCTTTACAGGAGATGATGGCTCGTGTTACCAAACCTCCAGATACACCAGAGAAAGGAGCCTTCTCCGAGCCCAGTACACCTGTAGACCGCAGCAGCCTGTCCAAACCTGTAAGTTTGTTTTTCTCTTGTTATACTTGAAGTAGTGATGAAGTGAAAACTGTATGTGTCAACTCACTGAGCTGTGGGAACAGAGAAACTCAACTTTTGTGTCCTATTTTTTTGGCTTCTACAGCGGCCGTTGCCATCCTACACAAAGTCGGGCATCTACAAGAACAACCTCGATCAGATGCTGAAGGAAATAAACAACAATAAGAAGTAGATTTTTCTAAGAATGTTACCCATTTAATTTGAGCTACAGTAGCTGCACGAGAAGTGAGTTAACTTTTTTCCAACATTTTCATCAGAGCTAAAGAAGTTGAGGCACAACTTTTATCTGCATGTGAAGAGGACCTGTTGAGGATAGCTGAATATGAGGAAGCTGAGGAGAACCGTGAGGAGGGCATCTCCACTGAACAACAGTAAGGCATGCAGAATCATGCTAGCATGCCATCTGCTTACTGCACTGTACTTAACCGTATTCTGCATTTTATGTTTTTGCTGTTATTTGTTTCTCAGGGAATTCTTGCAGCGCTACTCGTTGATGTCCAGTGCCATCAAGGAGGTTCCTCCTGGAGAAATAGTTTTCAACCTGGAGAAATTTGGCCAGATCTTCAACCAAGATACACTGGAGCTCAGGCGATGCATGGCCAATCCACAGGGCACAGCACAGAAAACTCTTCTTTGGTGAGCTGTGTTTCTGTTTATACTATGTATTCACATGAAGGCTTCGAGCATATCTTGAATACATAAGACTTGATTGCCATGAAATTTGATGTGGATAATAATTTTTAGAAATGTTTTGACGACCCCTCTTCTTCAACCCTTTGATGATCTTTCATTCAGGGCCGGTGCAGACTCAAAGTTTCCAATGATTTTTGCAAAACCATCTTCCATGCATATCAATTCTAATGAATTGAACCTTTCAACCTATATTGGCAATTATTAAACCTGTTTTTTCTTTCTAAATATTTAAATTCCCTTATTTGTCATTCTCCTCATCTATTTCTGATTCCTCCATCAGGTCCAGCCCTGCTCAACTGAGGTTGCATGTGAATATTGGATTGTTCCAAGAAGCATATGACTGTCACTCACCCTGTCCAACTCAGGTTACCCGTTTCCTATTCAAGGTAGGACCCACATGCACCTGCAGCATGTTGCTTTATATATTATTATATCATATATTTGTACTGTGGAAGTAAATCTTTTTTTCTATTTTTCAGATGATGTCGGTCCATACTGAAAGGATAGTATCTGAAAAGATTCTACAGATTCTCTGTGACATCGCCTGCACTGCTGCTTATCAGAGAGGTCATTGTCTTTTTTTTTTTCGTTTGTGCACCACAAGCTTTGGCTTTTTTGATTCAAGCTTTATAGACCTATTATTATTATTATTATTATTATTATTACAAAATGTTTTTCTCCTGTGCGTTTGCTTTCTCAGTGAAAAATGGAAGCCAGTTGTTTAAAGTGTGGGTGCCCGGTTTGGCCGATGTGACATTGGTCCTGATGAATATGGGAGCTGCATTTGTTACTCTCTTCCCTTTTGAGAATCTGCAGCCTCCATTCACAGAGGGCGATCTGCTGTAAGTGCTGTTCCTGTTCAGAGGATTACTCTTTTTTCTCATTTCTTATTTAAAGGTTGAAAATGTGAGATCAACTTTATTTATTTGATTCACTTTGACTTTGACATAGATAAATTTGTGTGTTTTCGTAGGGAAGATGTCTATATCAAAAGCGGGAGTCCCTCCAGCAACAAGGAACAGGACACGTTTCCTGATCACAACTGTAACAACATTTTGAAGGTGAGGAAGATTAGGACACCAATGTGGTTTTGCTCATTTGCTCATGTCATTGACAGTTTAGCACTAGCAGCGAAAACAAAACTTTACATTCTGTCAATTAATAGACACTTCCTATATGTCCCGCCCTATTTTTCTATGCATTCCAAACCATTGAGTACCTCTGTAACTATTCCTTTTTCCTGTACTTACTTGAGGTCTGAGCTGTATGCATGGCTGTTGATCTCTCACTCTTTCTGCATGTGAGCGAGTGCCAGAATTGCGTTGGCGGGGGGGGGAGAGAGGTAGAATCAATTTGTGACACTCGGTTTTCATTCTGTGGCACTGTGCCACAGATTGGTCTGTGTGTGGGGAAACACCCAACTTAATTAAAAAAAAAAGGGAACATAAAATACTATAGTACTATATACACAAGTCTCTTGATGATGAGACAGGCGTGAGGTGTTGCTTTTAGCGGTTTGTGTTGCAGAGGTGTCAGCTGTGCAGGCTGTAGCTCCACTTGTAGAGCTTAAGTTGCTTGGCGTAAGAGGCACTTGTGGGAAGTCGACAATATTATCCCATGAAACAACAACACATTTTTTCAGTTGTTCTCTATTAATTGCTGCATAACCCTCACTGTCCCTTTAATCACTTCACATGCCTACTGCAGCATATTGGTCTTGTTCTTTTTTTTTTCTCCACAACTGGTTGCTCTGTTTTAAAGCAACGGTCTTTACTTTAAACATTACCAAAGACAGAAGATATCCTCTTCATCCTAAACTGCTTTTTAGATCGCTACAACAGACCTTCCTTATTTCATGAATGAGCTGCAGCAGTGGTGCTCACAATAACCCCACCCCCAGCATCTGTGGTACTTATTTCTAGTCCAGCAAAGAGTTGGGGCCAGTCTGGAACATTTTTTGGGCCATTGTCTGTGCTGAAGCTGTTGAAACTCCAAAAAACTAAGTTCTGAACCAACTCATCGGAAAACTCCTCCTTGACAACAAAAAAAAGCGAGAGCAGAAGACAGGAAGCCATTATCCTGCCGATGAGTCACTGAGTAAGAGAAGAGAAACAAAGGAAATGAGCCAGATTTGTTTCACAGTTGAAAGTTGACTGGAGAAGATCCTTGGCAGAACTTTTCACATGTCCATTTGAAAACGTCTGAAGGAGTTTCAGCACTTCTATTTTCTGTATGTTGGTTCTTTAAACAATGTCTGGAACAAACCATTTTTCTCATTGTTTCAGAGAGAAATTCATGCAGACTTTCGCTGGCTTCATCCTTAAATAAGGGCCATCTAGTTCACATCTGTTTTTTCACAGAATGATTGACCTCAATAATTAAACATTACCCTATTATTTTTGAACAGACCTTCTTCAATTAATTATTAAGGGGACATATAGCCCATAGTAGTTATTTTTGTGAAGCTTGTCCAACTGAGCTACATCAGTAATTAAGAGGGGCGGGGCTTGGTAAGGGTCAATTCACTGCTCAGTTTTCTCTCCGTGTTCTTTTATGCAGTACCTGTGTTACTGTATGTGCCTGTGTCCACGGGCGTACAGTGATGACGAGCTGCTCTTGCTGCTAACTGTGGTGGGAAGGATCGGCCTGGAATCTCGCCTCATCCTCCAGTCCAGTATGGAACTTCACCCTCTACAGTATAAAATTGTGAACAACATCAGGGACTGGGACACCATGGTCAGTTCATGCATGACTCTGATTCTTTGATTTTCAAAACCTGCTGAGAAATAATGAGAAGATTAGACGGATTAGATTATCCCATTAGAGAATGAATCTGCATTTTAGCAGCTGTATTCCACCTTTAAAACATAATGTCATTAATTGTCATCTGCAGTATAGTCCTGTTACCTCTTGTGAATGTAGTCACTTAGTTATATAAAATGCCTTTAGCTGCCCAGAATCTGTGTGGCCCTGAGTGATCTGACAGATGACCACCACAACATGTGCCTGCTAGTTCAACTGCTGCCTGACAACACACGAGGAAAGTAAGTGGTATTATTTTTATCTGGTCTCCATTTATTTTCTCCCAACACATTTAACTATGTTTTTACAAGGATTTGTTTTTGTTTTAGGCAATTGCGACGACATCTCAGTTTGTCAATGATCTCTAAACTGTTGGACGGATCTTCATACAGACCTACAAAAAAAGAGTTTCAGGTATAACTTGTAACTAGTCAATTTTCTTTGAAATCCCACTGGTAAGGAATGTTTTTTGTTGTTGTTTAAATAATCTAAAGTTCTCCCCTTCTTGATCTGTGTGGTTCATAGCTCTTTGACCTGAGGCCTTACCTGCACCGTATGCAACCCTCCTCCCTTCTCCGAGGCATGTTGAACTCCTCCAACAGGAGTCACAAAGAGAAAGATGATGACATGGCCGTACTCGACCAGCAGGTGAGAAAATGGTTAAAGTGTACGTGAAGGTTTTTGGACGTTAAACCCACATTTAAAGATTTCTGTCCAATGAACTAGTAACAAAAGACCAAAATCTTTTTCACATTTATGTTGTTTTTGAAGTCATTAGTTACCTAATTTCAAAAATGTAAATATGTATAGACTCCCAAGGCTCCATATTCTATAAATGTAAGTTATGCTAGTGAATCAGAATGTCTCTTAAGAAGAACTGGAGCAGAGGCAGCAGTGTTTGCTCTCTATACTTCAGTATGAGCAAATAGAAACTTGATATTGCATTTATGCTTTTTTAAGCCATTAGAGAACCAATTTTAAAAAATCCAAAACATGCGTCCTTCTAGGGCACCATGGTCTTGACAGACATTGTAATTCATCACCCTTCACTTAATACCTACCTTGAACAAATCTGACATTTCATCTTCCTGTGTTTTTATATGGAATATGTAATTAAAGGGAAATTTTTAGCTGGCTATGAAAAGGAAATGAATGTGATTTTCAGATTTTTCTGATGCAAGTTTATTGTGTTTCAGGCTTACTACCTCTGCTATAGCCTTTTGACTTTGGCAAATGAAGCTTCCAATTTTCAGTTCTTCCCATCTCAACAGAAGGTAGGGCTTGTCTTAAGTTCTCTCCTGTTCTTTCTAGTTTCTCACTGGGTATAATTCAGGTATTTTATCATGTTGTATTTAAACATCGGAGGATGATGATGTGGCTTTGCTTGGTGGGTTAATGTTACCTTTCCTTTTTTGTGGCTCTCAGGAGCAGCTGCTGTTCTTGTGCTCTGAGCTGGAAACGCATGTTAAGTGTGACATCCGTGAGAGTGAGAAGTGTCTTTACCGGAGCAAGGTGAGCATTTAAAGGACCAGGCATTACACACGTACACTACATACACACATCCGATGTTGGGAGGGGAGGAGAACCACCTGACGTTTCACCTATCTTAGCATCTTATCTAACCAGTTTATGAAAGCATCACCAACTAGTGGACTAAAGTCATTGAGTTTAATAACCACTACAATGATGTCTGGCAACAGTATCTCTAAAGAGAGAAAATATTTTGCACTTTTTCTGTAACGTATTATTAGATTCATGTTCTAAAACACAGGTGAAACACCTACACCTCTGCACACCGCTTATAAATTTAATTTTATTTGTTTTATGTAAATATAAAACTGGTAAATGTCTCTGGTGGGCAGGTATAATAAAATAGAAACACAGTCATGCAGATGCATCGTGACGTCTAACTTCCTCCTCTCCCTCCAGGTAAAGGACTTGGTCGCCAGGATCTACACCAAATGGCAGATGCTCCTTCAGAGGACCAGGCCTCTCCATGTACAGTAGTCACACACTCGTATATGAATATTATTGTTTATTTACACTACTTTGCGTCATTTGCAGCACTGTACTTTCCTCCTGCAGGGCAAACTGTACGACTATTGGGAACCTTTGCCTGTGGACACGTTGACCAGCAGCCAAGAAGAGGAACAGATGGACAGTGATGATGGGGAGGCTTCTGTGATAGAGGAAAATCCTGCCACAGAGAATGATGAAGAAGAGGAAACCGGAGTTGAAGAAGATGATGAGGTTGTAATCTCTGCTGAGGAGAACAAAGAAGAGGAAGACAATATGATAGATGATACAAACAAGACCAGGAACGACATGGCTCAGGATGAAAATTTAGAAGAAATGGAGGTAGACAATACAATAAATAACACAAGTGAAACTGACAAAGCTATGGAACCAGTACCTGAGGCATTGAACCAAGACACGCCAGACATGGAATCTCAAGCAATGAAAGAGCAAATAGCTGCTGATAACAGGTAGCGTGAGTCGGAGAGTGAAGGTCAGGTAGAATAAGACTTGAGAATCTTTTCATTTGCTTTCAGGGCAGCCACAGCCTTAATATTAAGCTGATTTGCACTATTTTCCTGTCCTTTATTCCTCCCCTTGAGTTTTATTATTTTCAAAATTGTATCTTAACTTGTAATGACTTGTTGAAGACTGTTTGTTAAATTTATTATTATATATCCATTGTTCTGTGTGCATTATTTTAAATTTCCTTTTTGGGAAAACCTCTTTTTATAACACTTGGTGAATATTGAAAAGCTAATGTGTGTCTTGAGGAAAACTTTCACAATGCTTAAGCCAAGAACCAAAAATGCTTCAGATTTTATTTATGATTGGTTTAAAATGATCAGTCATACTCTGGGTAAGTATCAGGGTGCCTAGTTTTTGAGTTAATATAAAATTGTAATCATTAACTACCAAACTGGATTTTTCTCTGTTCATACAGCACATGCACTGCATGCCTTTGTTGGCTTGTGATCCCAATTAATCTGTGTGATTGTGCACCGTGAAGATTTTGCACTAATTTTAGTATTTTACCACAAGGAACTACCTTTTAAAGAAACTAAGAATAAAGAGAACAGTAGAATTCTTAATTTGTGAGAAACCTTTTAGGTGCGAACCATGAATAATTTGATTAAAATCACCACTGACTAATAATACTCCGTATTACATCATGTGATTTGAGTTGATTTTGGAAATTCTACCAGGTTGGTTGTCAGACATGAGAACATGTATCTGAGGAAATGTCAAGTGTTAGTTATGGGCTTCATTGGGTTTGTATCAAGTAAGTGTGTCAGTTAATTTTCCAGAGTAGGCAAAGCTACTAAAGATAACCTCATCTTTCACATTGTGTCGATCTCAGTCCCACCCTGTGATCTACAATGATTGGATTCAATACTGTATTGATGTGATCTGATACACAGTTCAAACTTTGAACCATGATATCAGTGATTCCACTGAGGAGCCTCAAAATGACATTTAGATTCATGTCAGACTCTTGTCTTTAAAACCACACTTTATTGTTTTCTTACAGAAATTTGCCTTGAATGTACATTAACCTTTTTTAAAATCAGTCTTTTAAGTCATTATGCTGACTGAGCACTATTGTCTGATACATCAGTGAAATAAAGTAAATGAGTGTCAGAATGATTTAAAAAAAAAGCTATGATGAAAATGTATCTGATAAAAAACAGTGGGAAATAAAAACTCTTACATTTTGAAGATTTCCAGAAAATGTTTTAAAGAAGTCACAGGAACGTGTAAGTGAAAGTGGGCAAGTGACCATAAAATATAATATTGGATATAATTCATATATAAAAAACACATCCATCTGCTACAAGTGACAAGTTTCTCTGAGCTCATTGAAAATCTAATTTTAAGAGGCGGGCCTACGAGGAGGATTTGTGACATCACAAATAGTTTGGAAGCCAATCAAGGTCCAGCTTAAACCAGCCTGATGTGGACATATATAGCCTCTAGTATACGAACACTGAGAATTGACTTAAAAGTAATGTTATATAATGAGGTACCTTGTTTCCAGCTGTTAACCTTTTGAATTCAGGAGTATTTGCCTATTTTAATGGAGAATGAGAGTTTAAATAATTTTAACGAGATAAATTAACTTTTTTTGTGAAAGGAAAACACATCTGGCACAAATTACTATTTAAAGTAAGTTATAGTATTTTATATCCTTCTTTAAACATCTCTGGAGAGGATCTTTATACACTAGCCTTCTGTTGCCGTACGCGTGGATAGCAGTAATAAGAATCCAGTTTGATTTATATGGGTAAAGATAAATAAAATAGATCTTAAATTGTCTAGATGTGTCGACATACATAGAAAAGAACGCGGATCAACGTGTTTTTATCGCGGTTTGGTCGCGTTGCCTCTTTTGCATTTTATTCCGGCCCACTTTCCCCGGGGTTGCTAAGGCAACGGTAGTCAGGTGATTGTCTGCAGACAGAACATGGCTGACCTGTCAGAAGACCAATGAGGGAAAGGCCAAATTTAGCATAATCGATCTCATTTTTGACGTCGTTTCTGACCACAGTTGGCCGTCGCGGACCGCTATTGACCGGAGGTGTTCAAGGTAAGCACGAGGGCGCTTAAAACTGCTCGTAGAAATGTGAATTGAGCGTCGCTTGCAACTGCTGTAGCTGACGTCGCTATTGGAAAGCTAAGTTGGGCTAACTGCTAGCCAAACAGTCCCCGCTTTCTCCAGAGTCCGTTTCAACGTGAAGGCTAGGAGGAGGAAATAACATTTAGGAAACTTTATGCGGACATACCGAGTAGTCTTCCGCAAATGTGTCACGTTATTGCCACAGCCCAAGGCCCTAGCTTGTGTAGCAATGACACTACACTAGTCGAAAGCGAAGATACACACGTTAAAATGGGCTTTATTATGTGGTAACTTGTTTTAATGACTCTGGAAAGCAAAGTCAATATCAAGAAACACTCGGTCTCCTCATAAGCATGGAATTAGGGCTTTAACACTTTAAATGCATCAGATCAGTCGTCTTTTGACCTAGTGTCTTGACACTGTGGCCGCAGAAGTTGTGTTTGAGGTGCGTTAAGTTAGTTTCTGGGAGGTATAGTGTGCTATTCTTTGCATCTTTTACAATCTTACAGCCAGTGAAATCCACAATGATAACAGGGACACATCACATATGCCCAGCATGTGGAGAAATGATCACAGAGCTTGGAGCTTTTTTTTTAAAAATCTTTTTATTTATTTTTTTACCAAGGGAACTTTTCAACCTTTGGCCAGAGGGCAGGAGTTTAATTCTGGCTGTTCAGTTGTTGGTGGGCGGCATCATGTATGATTGATTTGGTCCTGGTTGTACGGAGAAATATCATAAATCTTACATTCTAGGTTTCTAAGTGGTTGTGTTAGAATTAGATGCAGGTTGTGTTGGGATGTAGTGATTCTTTTTTAGGTTTCTGCAGGACATGCATGGAAAGCGCCCAACATATATTACAACTATATCCCAGTAATCTCTCCTTCGATACAGTCACAGTATCCGCTGAGTTGACATATTCCCTCAAATGAGAAAGTGATTGCCAAAACATTTGACTGTGTATGTGAAGTAGCTCTAGGATTGGGCCTCAGGTGACACCTCAAATGCAAATTATAACAGATATGATATTTAAGTTCAATTATTTTCCTATATAATTAATGAAGTGTTTGAAATCCTGAATTATTAAATCCCTTCAATGACAGCAAGCAATCTGATTGCAGATGAGTGGGTTGCTGGATGGAATGGCAAATGGCCCAAGCAGGACTGAACACTTGGGGAAAGACGCTCAGATTTGGGAGAGACCGTGGAGTCTTGAAGAGATGCGACAGAGCAGCGCCAACTGGTCATTGGCGGCTGACTCTGGGGTAAGTCAGAAAAGAAAACAATAACTCCCCATCACCATCACTCAAATAGAAATGCTGCACGAATGCTTGGGAAATCCGAGAAGTTAAAATGTTTTCTGAAAAGCGATCCCGCTACTGATCCCGCTACTGAAATTTGTTCATGTTCCATTACAGCTCTTCCTGTTCCTCCAAGACTTCTCCCAGAAGATGCTGTCAAAGACGCATGAGATTGAAAAGCAGTTGGACAGTCTCATCCGTGACACTAAGGCCACAGACAGCTGCTTGCACTCTGTCTTTAATGACTTCCTCATGCTTTCCAATACACAGTTTATAGAAAATGTAAAGTATATCATTTAAACTTTTCTGTGGTTTATTTCTAACTTTACTTGTTTATTATAGCTGTGGCAATTAACTCTACATCTTTATGGATACTTTGGGATTAAAAATTCTGTATTACTTTGTGCCCTTCATAGCGAGTGTATGATGAAGAGGTAGAAGAGGCTATTCCCAAGGTTGAAGCTTCAGAGAAACAACCTGAGCAGGTAAATGTAAATGAACAACTGACCAACCAGTCTAACACTCTATCATTAAGTCAAAGATGATGCAAGCCCCAGTACTTACTGGCACGCATAAATTTCTCATCTTGCATCGCCCGTGACTGTCATCAATGTTTACTCTTAAGGAGAAGACTCGCGAGCAGAAAGAGGCAGAGTTGATTCCTAAGATGCAGGAGGCAGTGAATTACGGTTTGAGAGTCCTGGAGTCGGCCTTTGAGCACCTGGACATCAAAGCAGGAAACTCTGACTCCGAGGACGAGGAAGTGACGGACAGAGTGGAGGCGATCCTGGAGCCCAAGGTGGATTCTAAATCTTCAGACATTAAATCGACAACATTTTTATCGATTCACCATTTCACTTACAAAGCAACTGTTTTAGAAATGCAGATGATGATCTATACCATCTGTCATCAGAAATAACGTGTTAACCGTGATGCCTGTCTTTGTTTCTTAGGATCTTTATGTGGACAGGCCCCTTCCATATCTAATTGGATCTCAGGCCTTCATGGAACAAGATGATGTTGGACTTGGTGACCTCTCTAGTGATGGTAAGATACTCATGGTAGTCTCTACATGCTTCTACAGGTGTCACTTTGACATTACATTTTCAAATTCTTTTTACAGAAATGTCAGTCGACAGTGACAGAGACAGTATAATCGAGAGTGAAGACGGCGGAGAATCAGTTGTAAGGCTTTTTTTGTTTGTTTGTTTTTTCTATCATTATTTTTCTCCCGCTTTTTAATTTTGCAGATTATGAAGGAACATATAAAACCTTGTATTTATTTATTCATTCAACAGCATTCAGATGACAACTTTAACCAGGAGGATGATGAACGTCACAATAATCTCAAGAAGGTAATAAAGCTGCTTATAAAATGATCAGAGATTGCATTTAAACTGAATAAGTTTATAATTGTGGATCCTCCTCTCACACTCTCCTAGAAGTCATCCATGTTGAGTTATGATGATGACGATGAAGAAGAAGAGGATGAGGACTCTGACATATTTGGAGATTCGGACAAGGATGATGAGGATGACGATGATAATGATGACGACACAAAGGTACACCTGGGGAAAAGGAATAGATCCAGAGAACCAGAGTAGTTTAGAGATATCTTTTTATAATTCTGGGCTTAAATTTGGCTTAAATCAAGGAAAAGTGATTGTAGGTTGTATATATGACATATGTCCTCTCCCTTTATTTTCCTGTCACATCCAGAACACAGGCCCGTCATCCTTTGCCGACGAGCTTGCAGCCCGAATCAAAGGTGAACCAGGGAACAAACTGGAGGGAGATCAAGCATGTAAGTCAGTTTTTCATCAGCAGCCAGCCGACTTTGAGTTGTGACCAGCCTTTTTTTTACCTGCCACTCTTCATATTTAATTTTAATAAAAGTCAACATCAGTCTACACATTTACGGTACATACACAGTAACATTTTGGCGTTGAGTGCCATCACAGCATGGGCATGCTCATGGATTTTTTTTTTTCTTTCTACCACATCATGTCTTGAAAGCATTGACATCTAAGAAGAAAAGTAAAGGCAGAAAAGAACCAAGGCCTGCAAAGCCAGAGGGTAGGAATTCCATCCATCGTCATTGCAATTTTTTTTGTTTGTATTTTTAATTTAGCACTTGTGTTTCCCATAGCAGACCCGTCATTTTCACGTCATTGCTCAATTCTGTTTGTTCATCGTAGCAGTGGCCGAAGATGACAACGATGACATGTTTAAGCCGCCAAAGATGGACGATGACGACTTCACTCCGTTCGGAGGGAAAAGTGGCCTCTTCAGTGGAGGGAGAGGCCTGTTCGATGATGACGACGAGGTACATTACATAAAAGGATTTCCCCTCTGAGTCAATCCAGTTCTGCATGGCAGAAACTGGGCCAGAATGCAGCCAGATTTTGATTTGTGGTGTGTTGTGTTTTGGCTTTAGGGCGATCTTTTCTCTGATGCACCAAAACCAGTGCCGGAAAAGAAACAGTCAGTGAATGAAAGTGTGAAAAGCACCCCTCAAACCGCAGGTGAGACACTTTTTATAGTCAATGTGTGAATAATCATATCACCGGGATAGTATTTGAATTTGTTTCTTCAGATATTAGACACCTGTACACCACACAATATCACTCTGATCAAACTGATCACTCATTAGCAGGGGTTTTTCCCCCAGAAGTACTTTCATTTATGGTTTTTTTCCCCTTTTCTTCTCCGTCCAAGAATCTGGTAAACCTGGAAAGAAAATTCCACCGGGAGCCGTTTCAATATTCCCAGGTAGTAGCAGTGGACTTTTATCTCAACTCGTATCACTTCCCCTTGTGCTACATCATCCTCAGTCAAACCGATTCACCATCTCCCAACAGACAACAGCCTGTTCAGTTCAGGAAACGACTCTGATTCAGCGGATAGTAAAGAAAATGGAGCTCCGGCTACCAAAACCCCTGCCACCCCTAAACCGATGCCAGCAGGAGGTGGGCTGTTTGATGATGATGAGGATGATGATGACTTCTTCAGCGGTAAAAGCCTGAACAAGTCAGATTCGGGTAAGAGCATGAGTGCTTCTTTGCTTCAGTCCAAGCTCAGCTAAGGATGCTTGTCCTCAACCAACTTCTTTTTGTTCATCTTTTTACAGCTGGACAGGTGAAACCAAAACCAAAGAAGGCTATTGACCTCTTTGATGAAGACGATGAGGACGGTGACATATTTAGTGAGAAGTACAGTACACCGGCTCCAGCTCAGAGCAAGAAGGAGGTAGTGGAAGAGCAGGTCAAACCACCTGAGAAAAAGGTAAAGTTCAGCACACAAGTGTGTAACTGGTTGAACAGAAACGGCTTCACAAATGCTTCCCCTTAAAGAATAGTTTGAATAAGTTTTCATCACATTAGTAGTTGTCTGAATCACATTTATATGTGTGTTATGCCTTGTGGTCACATGTGAAAAAAGATTCCATGCTAATGATCATTCACTCATTCATTTATTTATTGCTTAGATGCCAGCTGGGGCTATCTCCATGTTTGGTCCTGGGACTAAAAGCTTACTCACTGAGAGTCTGAAAAAACGGCAACCATCCACCGAGGTCTGAATAGATCATTGTCTAACGATATACTCCTCACAAAATCAAATTTGGTCTGTTTTCACAGGCAAGATGGCACATTTTACTATGTCTAATCTAATTTATCAAATCTTTTTTTTGCCACCTCTTGTAATTTCTTGTTTTGAAGTTCTTACCATGACTCCTGTCGTGCTCATGAAATGAATGTCGGTTCAGAAGGTCTTATCAGAGCCTGGGAAAAGGCCAAATTCACTTCAGGCATTTCCTCGGTTCAGCTTCTTATGCCTTCCCGGTGTTTTCTGACTAAAATATCACTCAATCAAAAAGGAAGTTACAATTCAGAAATCCCCTTCATAGATATGTAGACATTTTTCATCTTCATGTTGTGTGTTTTAGAACGGGCCTGCTCCAGATGTGGGGAAATCTGCTGTCACACAGACTCCGAAGGCTCAGACCAGGAGCCTTTTCTCTGATGATGAAGACACACCGGTAAGGATCTCGAGGTTCACTGGAAATAAAATAAACTGTGATAATATAGTCCCAGTCAAAAGCTTGGACATATTTTCTCATTCAAGCGAATCTAGAGATTTTCACTGCCAGCGTATATTGTAATGACACTATAATTACTCTGTTTTCGTCCACAGGTATTTCCGACTCTCCCTAAGAGCCAATCTAAGCCTGAACCTACAAGCCAAGGCAAAATGGGCAAGGGCTCTCTGGGGTTGTTTGATGACGACGATGAGGAAGAGGTGAGGGGAAAAAAAAACTCATTTATGTTAAACTTGTTTTGCAGTGAGGACATTTCACTAATCCACTCCATCATCTTGCAGGATCTTTTCGCATCTGCAGCCAAATCGAAACCAAAACCTCCGCAAACTAAAGCTTCCACCCCACAGCCCAGCTCGACTCTGTCCAGCTCCCTCTTCAGTGATGATGAGGTATGAAAACAAATTTACGGCCGCTCATGAGTATTTAAAGAAAGTGCAATATGATGTATGATTTTTGTGACTGTGTGAATGACAGGACCAGTGGATAACTTCCAAAAGTCCTGCAGCAAAGCAGGAGACCAAAACAGGGGGGATGAAGCCCAGTGCCAGCGCCCCCTCCAGTCTCCCCAGTGCCAAAACACATCAAAAAAGCAGCCTCTTTGATGAGGATGACGATGACCTGTTTGCTCCAACAAAAGAATCAAGGTATTAAACAATGTTTAATACTTGATTATTAATAAAATATGTAGCAATTTTTCCTGTCGGTGTACTAGTAAATACTTTACTCATACTTATCTGATTAAATCCACTTGCCAAGAATACTTATCTCACTCCGCCATTACTTCTTTTCTCTTCATATAGTCAGAAGAAGCCTCAGAGAGTTGCTCTTTTGTTTGAAGATGAAGGCGATGATGAAGATGAAGATAAAGGATTCCTCTTTGGCATCAAACCTGCTGTTAACACAAACACTACAGCCCCAGCTGCTAAAGTGAGTTTATTCTTTTTTTAATTAACAAAAAAAAGAGCTTGCTTTTTCTTCAGTGGCCTTGTTAAAAATGTTTAATTCTCATCAAATTGGAAAATCAAGCCGGCCCAGTGAATGCGTCTCACCGCTGTGACGTTTCTAATGAGATTCTATAATTTAATCCAAATTCTTGGAATGCCTTTTTTCTACAGATACCTGCTACAGATTCTCAGGCGCCTTCTCTCTCAGATAAATCGGAAGAGGTTGCGGTTTCTAGGAGACCAGCAGAGGATAAGCCTTCAGAGCAGGAGAAACCAGCAGCAAAGACCCCCGAGACGCTCCAGTCGTCACCAGAGATCAATGAGAGTAAAAAGAAACCTGCTGGAGCAGTCAGTCTTTTTGGAGGAATCGACGTTTTCGCCAGCAAGCAGACAAAGAGCCTGTTGGACGAATTTGGCGACGGAGACAGCTTCCTATCCGAAGACAGCCCGCCACCAAACGTTGCTAAGGAGGAGAAGAAGGAGGAGAAAGTCAAAACGAACGCCGCCGTGAGTCTGTTCGATGACGAGGAGGAGGACGAATCGGATTGGAATGACCCTATATTCACGCCCAGTAAACCCACAGCCAGAAGCACACTAAAGGTTTGTGTGATTTATTTATTATTTTTTTTTTTCCCCACTGATAACACTGTTAATCCTGCAGCTGGCAAGAAATTATAAAATGCATTTCTGTTCTGCTATAACAGCCCGCGGAGGAGCGACCGCAGGCCAAGAGCACAGGTGTGTTCCAGGACGAGGAGCTGTTGTTCAGTCAGACGCAGCAGAAGGACAACGACCCAGACGTTGACCTCTTCGCCGCCTCAGGGAAAGCCACAGTCAGTGTAAAAGATAGAATTAATAGAATAGAATATTATTAAATGCAGACTTCTTTCACTCAACAGCAATGACACATGACTTTTTTTTACTTTCTAGAGCTCCAAGCTCAGCTCAGCGAAGCCAGCAGCACCGAGTCTGTTTGCAGATGACGATGACGATGACCTCTTCGGCTCCACGGAACCCAAAGCACTTCCTCCGGTAGCAATTAAATTATTTTGTTAATGATCAGAATTAGGCCGTATTCAGTCTTCCCAAGAATGATGTATTCAGCTGCGTGTAAATGATTGAAAACAGTCTTGCATTTTCTATAATGGGTAATATAATAATTTTATCTTTTTTTTTTTCTCTGTTGATTTATATTCACAGAAAGTAGCGGAGAAGCGCAATGTACCTAATGATAAAGCACCACTAGTAGGTCCAGAATCTGTATCAGACATTCAGGTGAGTCCACTGTAAACCTAATTCTCAGTTCCATGAACTGCCTGTTTCTTCGAGCCATGAAGACACAAACGTGTGGCCTTGTGGTTTTGATTCAGAAATACTACTTTTTGCTTGTTTGAACAGCTTTAATACTACAAGTAATTCACTGCCTGTCGAGATGATTTATTGACTTCATTATTAAACCTGCTGTAATCTGACCACACAGAAACCTGCACCAAGCCCTGTAAAAGCTAAAGATCCCTCATCAAGGATTGGGAAACTTCAAGTAATTTATTACAGTTTTTGTTTTGTTTTGTAGCCTTTATTGAATCAAAAGTCTTCATTCCTAATATTTCATTCTTTTTTCCTACTGGCAAGGCTTTACTATTCCTACTTGATTTCTCTTTTATAAGGATTCTTCCAGTCTGGGCTTTTTCATATTCCGACTTAAAAGCTTGGCTATGATACAGCAGCACTGTCTGTTTTGGTTTTGGTTTTGGAATCAACACATGCATCTTGCTCTTGCCTCTTTTCCATCAACAGTCCTGGTTTCTCATTGTCCTCTGAATGATCTGCTGCTTGGAACTGAGAGTCTTCATGAATGGCGTCTTCTATAGCTGTTAATGTGTTTGTTGTTTTGGAACAGAAATTTACCAAATTTAGTATATGTAAATAGTCTTTAGTCAGTGTTCAGTATCCATTGTGCTTTTCCATTTTATACATTTTTTAAATTTCTTTTTTTATATTCAGGCTAATCTGATGATCAACCCTGCTGCGTTGCTGCCTGGTGCTGCCCCCAGTATACCGGGAGCTGTAAGTGTACTACCCGGCATGGCTCCCAGTTCTTCTTCTGGGGTGTCGAGCTCCAGCCTGAGCTCCAGCCCCGCCACGACTCCTGTAGGTGCCCAGACAGACAGGGAAGGTGGTGTGAGCTTCGACAGCCCGGCCCAGATCTCAACGTTGCAAAGTGCACATAAGGTGTGGTTTATTTTCTGGAGTTTTATGTCTACTATGGTTTTAGCTGCTTTTTTATCGATTGGCTTTTTAGCACAATATGGCGAGTAAAAGTCCTTTGTCTGTCATTCAGGGCCGTGCAAAAGGTGCTCTACAACGAAGACCCCAATCCAGAGTGGCAAGGCACCAATCAGCCCAAAGATCTCTTATGGACAACGAAGAGACGGATGACGTCCCTGCGTCCAACCCTAGTCTTTCTGGTTTAGGCTTACCTCCACCAGACAAGCCTAGTCAGATGCATGCCAGTCCGACACCATCAAACTCAATGGTAACCACTGCCTCGTCACCGTCTCAACCGCCACTCACTGAAATCTCCACCAGACCCTCCGTACTGACGCTGCCAGTATCCAAAACAGCTGGAAAGAAAGACTCTAATAAGGACAGCAGCAGTACCATGGTGCTGCCGTCTTCTGATGAGGATGATCTTTTTGGCTCTGATGGTCTTTTTGGAGCCACCTCAGCCACCAACACACCCTCCACCAGACAAACTACTAAGAACGCACAACATCCAGCCAGCAGCGGGGCGACGTTAAAGATGGAAAAGGATAAAAGCACACTTCCATCCATTTTTGATGGCAACAGTGACGACCTTTTCCAAAAGGTGAAGTCCAAGCCAACCACAAAGAAAGCCACGGCCTCGTCCTTTTTGGAAGACGATGACGACGATGACATCTTTGGCGTGAGCAACCACTCGACCCCTACTACGTCTAAGAGCAGCAGTTTTTCAAAGCAGGACATCTTCAAGGTAACTTTATTTTACATTGATGAGATTCCTGCTGCAGGGTTGATGTATATTTGAACGCTAACCCTGAAGGCAACATCGTCCTGGTTCCTTTAACAAAAAGCTTATGGGATTTTTCAATTGAATTTTGGAAAATGTAAGAAAATAATAAGAATATTGTGAGTGGTGAACAAAAATTAATACTACTTCTACATTTTGTGTGTTTATAGTGTTTAAATGCTAACTTATTTCTGTGTTTAAAGACTCATTCCTGCAGCACTCGATGCTGCCATGTTTTATTTGTGCCGTCATAAGTTTATGATTCATTTCTTGTCGTTTGCTCCATTTGCTCTTCCCAGGATGAAGTAGCCACTGTGCCTAAAGTTCAAAAGAAGGACAAAGAAAAGCCCATTGATGCCAGCTTGTTTGATGACAGCATAGACATTTTTGCTGATCTGACGGACTCTTTAAAACCAAAACACAAGTCCAAGACAAAGGCAGAGCCCAAGTCAATATTCGATGATGACATGGGTAAGCAACAGTAAAACAGATGCATATTTTTGATGACGCCTGACCTGTGTTCTACGTTTTTTTCCGTTTAATCAAATATTTTGTCCCTTCTCTGTTCTTTAAAGATGACATCTTCTCATCAAGCACAGTAAAACCAGTGACAAAGGCTGCCCCAAAATCAAAGAAAACGCCTCCATCCCAGGAGCCCAGTGCAGCAGCAGATTCAGGCAACCTATTTGATGATCCACTAAATGCTCTTGGTGGGAACTGAGATGTGGATTAATTATGTTGTCATTTGGATCGCTGATATATTGGATACACTGTTGATAGAGTATTTATTCATGTGAATTCATATAAATACTGTGGCTTATTTTTGCCAGATAAAGGTTCCAGTCATCTTCCAAAAGCATTTCTGAAAAATCATCTCTGCATCAGATTATATTATGTAACACTTAAATACTGTTAATCGTTATTATACATGATAGCACTTTATAAGCATACCATATGCTTAGCCTCAAAGCC
Organism: Lepturacanthus savala; assembly: GCA_030544235.1. Classification (NCBI taxonomy): domain Eukaryota; kingdom Metazoa; phylum Chordata; class Actinopteri; order Scombriformes; family Trichiuridae; genus Lepturacanthus; species Lepturacanthus savala. The sequence goes on from CM060478.1 coordinate 15,908,521, forward strand.
TGCAGAAATTAACAGTAAATTGTTTTGTTTGTTTTGATGATGTTTATCATTTGGTTTTGCCATGTTGAGATTTCATGTCTTTGAGTTTGTGCCATATCATGGTTATGAGAAATCAATGTGTTTACTGTTTACTTACCGTCTTAGGCATTTTGACAATGTTTTTATTAATAAGAAATTCATCCATTTCTTAACTTTGGCTGTGATGAAAAGGAAAATCCATTTTTAATAACTAAAAAGAAACATATTTTATGCTATCCAAAAATGTGTGTGTTTATTTCCAGTTTAATGTCATGTGTTTTTTTGTCTGTCTACATAGATGGTAATCATCATTGTCTGATATAAGCAGGAAGCCAAAGAGAGGGAACTTTAGATCGATGTTTGTTAACATTCAGTTCAGTTTTTTTGGATGATTAAGGTTTTGATTCTTTGCTAAAAGCTACTCCGCTGCCAAGTGAAGACAATGCAGATCAGATGTTCTTTTTCAATTGGTGAAAGCACCATAAACTCTTAAGTTTTTAGTTTATGGGATTTACATCCTGTATCCTTCCATGTCAGATATGCATAGGTCTACAACCAACAATTATTCTAATTGTTTATTTCCTGATTAATCCCTTAGATGATTGGTCCATAACATGAAAGGAAAAAAATGTAGTGGAAAATGTCACTTTCTGGAAAAATCACTTTCCTAATCTGAAAGACTAACCAGAAAATGTTCACATCTGAGTAGCTGGAATCAGGGAGTTTGCCATATAGATTTTTTGCTTGAATTGAAATGATGAATTATCAACAAACCTGACAATCACTTAATCTACTAATTGTTGCAGCTTTAGATATGCAATTTTATTTTCATATTTTTTTTTCACTTAAACTGTAACTGCTACTTTTTTTTAGTTATATTCACTATTATTTTTTATAGAATTAAGTTGAAGCTATGCAAAATCTAGTGCAGCCAGCATCATTTCAAATTTTCATACTTGATATGCATAGTTTGTACCAAAGATACAAATATGTTTTATGGATTTCTAACACAATGGTTTGCAATTTAAATTTCCAAGCAATTTGATGGATCCTAGCTTGGGAGGATGAGAAAGAGAGACTCTGACCTGAGGTTTTCACAATAGACCTTGTTTTATTTTTTATTATTTTATTAGCATGAATTGGGATACAAAGTCAAAACAAGAACAACAAAAATGCGAATAAAGGGAGTAAAAATCGATTAATTCAAGTAAAAAATAAAGTAAAGACAATTTGTGAAAGATTTATTTAGATAAACCGTTCTATATACATATCGTTTATTGACCTGCTTTTATTTGTTGCAAAAAAAAAATCACAATAGACCATTTGTTGTCTCGCCCAGGTCACTGTCCGTGACGCCGATTGGTCGGTTTTCCCGTCAATCACGTGACGTCAGCGCGGTGTTTCAGCCTCCTTTGACAGGTACGATGATGTCGCCGCTGAGACCTCGGCGACCGACAGCGAGTCTCTCCCGTCTGTAGTTTCTGGGAGGTTTAAAACGTGATGAAATGCGGCTCCGCTAGCCTTAGCCTCGACCTCGACACCGCACCGGACCGGACCGGAGCCGATCCGTGGATGGATGCAGCCTAGCAGCCTGCTAGCCAGCCGCCGAGAACGGAAGCCATTGTTTGAGTAGTCGGCTAACATGGCAACGAAAGCTGCGGGGTAGCAGCGGCGGCTAGACGGCTCCGCTGCCGCGATAACCGAGGGCGACATCGGTAAGCGCGTCCTAACGATACAATGCGAACGTTAAATTACGTTTTAGGCGACTTTGTTTAAGCTGTGAAGATTTTCGGAGTGAATGTGACCTTTCTCTGCTAACGTTAGCCGCCGAACTGTATTGAGACGAAGCCCCATTCATCTCCGTTTAGTTCACGTCTTCCGTGGCTCCTATCGTTTTCTATCGGGCAGTTCCTGTATTAATTGTATATAGGACAATTGTGATATGCACGGAGCTAGTAGCATGTACCGTGACAACCTAGCCATTTTCTTTAGAGAATGGCCTGTTATGACAACCCCACAACAATACACAGCAGGCCTCTATACTAACATCACAGGACAACAACCGGCGAGCAGCTCACCAAACACAGTCCATCCATCATGTTTAAAGATGTATGTATGATACTCTGCTTTGAATAGAACTTGTGTCTGATGTGTTTTTTCAGAAACTAATGCACAATTACCTCTTCCTTAAAATGACATCTGCCTCATTTAACATTTTGTTTGAATAAGCAAACTTTATTTTTAAAAGATAATTGATGGACACAAGATGTTTACTGATTCACAGTAAAGTTCACCCTCAGTGTTTGTACATTGGAGGCATCCCGTTTCCACATCATACTTGTGTACGTTGAATATTGGACCAGGATTGGCCTCCAAACTCTTTGTGATGTCAAAAATCACACTTGTAGGCCCATTCCTTGAAAGTCAGATTTCCAGTGAGATCAGAGAAACGTTCCACTTTACGCAGATGAATATGAAAAAAAGCCTTCTAGTGTCAAACTGCATGTGTATCATTCTGCTCGTTAAAGCTCAAAAATACATATGGGTCAGTGTCAAAACTGTTATATGGTGTAACCCTAAAAACTTGGTACCAGATAGTTTAACTCTCTTAAAAAGGTTTTTAAAAAATTAAAAACACATGCTATCAACAAGATATGCTAGGTGGGTTATATATTTAAAACATATTATTCTTTTTAAGTTACACCATTTGATATTTCATGTCAAAAAATCATGCAAAATCATGATTTTTGTAAAAAAAAAAATACAAATGGACTTTTAAATAGCAAGAATCCAACAGGAACACAGAATGTACATTTTGAGAGACCTGATGAATGCTTTTAAAACTATATTTTAAAAGTTTTTGACTTTCTCATCTTGTCAAACATTATTTGTTACTGACCCATATTAGTATTTTGGGTTGAATGGGGGCTTTAAAGTATTTTAAGTGCAAGCTTGTGCGTCAAATAAAAGCACGACTAGGTGGACCTGCCCCCTCACACAACGTTTCTTGTGAGTTTCTGGTGAGTGCAGACGGGTCTAGAGATGATCCGTCAAAGGCCGCGGTTGGGCACCAGACACCTCACACCAGTGGTTGGGATTATGCAACACACCTGATCTTCTTGAATTTGGGCCAAGGCCCTTAAATGCTGTACTGAATGTTTTATGAAGCAGTACATGTCTGCTTCCACTGAGATGAGCACTCTTTCCTAAAACAAATTTTGAAACACAGTAAAAGTCAAAGCTTCAGTCTTGGAGACTCTTTTTATTTTACATGCTTTTGCATCTTTTTTTAATAACTTGTCTGTTACCATTGGTCCATTCTGGGTTAGTTATGAATACAAGACTACCCCAATGTGCCCTTAAAATGTGATCTAAAATGTTCTAATGGCCATGATGTGTTTATTTCTGCTCACAGTGGTCATGCTGCATGATGTGTGGCGGCTGTGAGGCCAGTGACCAGTACCTGTCGCCCCCTCCCTCGTTTTGGGCCAATACCCCAATTTGGCTTTTTCCGTGAAAGTCCCGTCTCTTCCAACCTGCCGAGATGACCGACAGGAAGGAGCCACCCTTCTTCAATGACGACAGCGTGGGAGCTTTCCGCTATAAGCTTCCTCTCTATGACACTATGGAGCTCTTCATAGAGACCCTGACAGGGACCTGTTTCGAGCTGCGCGTGTTGCCCTTTGAGGCCGTCATTTCAGTCAAGGCAAAGATCCAGAGGCTGGAAGGTAAAAAAAAAAAAAAAAGCTCATTAAAATGTATTTGTTTCTTGTAGTCAACAGTTTAAGATGTTCTAGTGTCCATATTAGAAATGTCAGAATATGACAGTGTTTGTGCTATAAAGCTGTTTCGATCCTATGCTAGACTGAGTAGATGATGGTTATAGGATTGCCTCTTTTGGAAAACTGCATATTTACAGCCTGTTACAGTATTTGTTGGCCCATTTTGTACGATTTGATCGTTCTCATGAGGTGTGCTGATATAAAAAGCTTCACACGTCCCCATCAGTACAACTGAAGATTTTCTGGTTCTGGGAGTGAGTCAGTTTTGCACAACTTCATCTTCTTCTCAAAGTTTGTATATTGTTTGTATTGTTGACTCAGATTGAAGCTTCATACCAGGCTTCATATAATTTGAAATCGTTGCAAAGTTGTTTACAAATTATGCCTCTTTTTTTTGGCAGGGGAGAATACATATTGATATGTGTTACATTAAGCATATGCAATGATATATCCTAATTCAAAATTCAGTGTAAAAGCATTACACACCGTGCCTTGTGCTCAACCAGTGGCTCTTTAAATGGACTGTCAATAATTTAGTGCATGGCCTGCCTGAGTAAATTAGGCTGCTGCTGTTCTCTATATTAATGCAACATGGAAGAAAAGAAGGAGCTGCGCTGAATGGATAATCATACCACAAAACCACTTCAGAAGTAATGTCTGGAAGCATTCTGGATTCCACAATCAATTGTTGATAAAGAATCCGCCGTTTGCTGACAGTTTCATTACCACAACAGCAGATCTTTGGAGCCACCTCTTGTCTTGTCAACAGAGTGAGGAAGCTGAGGCACTACAAACAAACTCAACACCGGTTTAACGTCTCTAGTTCATGATTAAGCTACTTAGGCTGTGGTGGAATGAACTTGACTAAATTATGTTAGTTCTCATTTATTCAGTCATCTTTGACCATGGCTGTAGGGCTCTGAGGTTGCTTTGTTGTGGACCGAGATGACCTTATGCCTCTGCGTTCTCTGCTGCTGGTTCCCATTTTGATCAGAAAGGCCTCTCTGTGCTCTGTGTGTGAGGAGGTGTGTTAGCCGGGCCTGTGTGTTTGTGATGGAGCGCACCGCTCTGTAATGAAGGCACCACTGCTCACTCTCAAACACTGGCTCACCTCCAGCACCAGGGTCAGCGAGTTCACTCGTTGAGGGCACAGAGAGCCGCCTGACTATGCATACACTCCAACTCATTCCAAGGAGGAGCTCTAGAGTGGCTGTTTTTAGTCAGACTGTCCTCCCGCTACTCCAGTTCTATTAATTTGGTCTCATTTGCAATATTAGATAAAATATAGACTTCTAGTAGTCCAACTAACCTGGTGTGTATTGACAGATACTTAACTTAGTCAGAAAATTGACTCAGTGGGGTATCGGTATAGCACATTTACAAGGTGTTTTAATTGATTGTGATTTAGCTGAGAATGTGTTGTGATTTTTCTGTTTTGCAGCAGTAACATTGTTCTTTCTGTAGGGGGCAGACATGAATCACCATTGGTTATACAGTTGCTTCTGTAGATATCCTGTCTGTCAGATTAGTAAATTTAACCCATGAAATATGAACACAACATATACATTGCTGCTAATTTGCTGATTATTTCCAATTGTTACTTATTTGGCCTCTTTATTTTGAACAATTTGAAGGAGTTGACGGCAATACACCACACTGTGATTAAACTGTGATCACATGTTACATATAAATATTGATTCAGGCTAACTTCGGTTGTTTTCTCTCCTACCCTCTCCCTCACTGTCTGTAAAGGTATCCCTGTTGCCCAGCAACACCTTATCTGGAACAGTCTGGAGCTGGATGATGAACATTGTCTACATGACTATGGGTAAATCTATTCCTCCTGACCCTCTCTGCCTTTTAGACCGCCAACACTGAGGCAAAATCATGCAGATAACCAGGCTTATTAGGGCAATTACAGGGAATATGTTTGAAAACCTTCTGTTCCATTACCACATGCACTTTAAATGCCTCCCCATTGCTCTGCTGGTAATTCAGTTGTAATGTAATTCAACTCGTAAATGAGGCAGAGATGCAGACAAGTGACATACTGGGCATATTCAAAGAGTTTCGCCCCTCCCTTCTTGTTAGTTTGTGAGATGCAGGCCTCACCCTCCAGTGCTCTGCTGGCTGCAGATGGTGGCATTGTTGTTGTGAATGCTTGTCACTTAATTTTCTGCATGAACAGCCTCTGGTGAGATCTTGCTAAGGCTCGTCTATCACACTGCAGCATGCTTGTGGAGTTTTCCAGAGCAGAGGGGTCTGAGTAGGCAATGAAACATCTGTTCATATGAAACAAATGTTTCAGTGGAATTCCCAGCCGTACACTTCATTTCATCTGGAAATCATCTTGACCCGTGGATTGCTGTTTACTTTATATCAGAGCCCCTCTCCTCAGAAGTAACGCATTTCACCCTGAATATGTAATTTGCTTCCCTGCCATGAGAATTTCTTGACAAAAGGGAATGGGTATTTCTAGAACTAGTATTGATCATCAGCCTGTTGTGCTTGCAGCATTGCAGAAGGCTGCACTTTGAAGCTGGTCTTAGCTATGAGGGGAGGCCCAATTAACACCAGGAGAGGTAAGTACAAGTGGCACAAAAAAGCAGTATATTCACATGAAAGGTGTCTAAAAACTTTGGATGTAAAGTCTTTAATACACAAGAGAAACAAAATATTCAGTTTTAAGCAATGAAACACCTCTCTTCTTTTTTCAGTAACCATGGAGGATCCTATCAAAGAGGTGACTGACCTGATGGAGGGGACAAAGGAGGAGGGTTGGGAGAAAAGCCTGGCCAACAAGCAGGTTACGTTTGTGGTCTGTCGCGAGGGCGACCAGCTTAACTTCTTCCGTGTGGTCGACAGAGGAGACGGCTCCCTGACTCTCCTGTCTGAATCTATGGGGTCAGAAAATTTTCATTGTTATGTTATTATCCATCCAAACACCTTCAGTGCACATAAAAGGATGTTGTCGAAAAATGTAGTGTACAAAAGTAAACATAATTCTAGAAAATGGGTCTTATTTTTTAACCTCCTAGCATATGACTGTGTTAAGGATATAAATAGGGATCAACCATGAACAACCATGATTATTTGATTTTACAGCCAGTGCAGAAATTCACTTGTAGTCGCGGGCTGCTGCAGTTGAGTGCACTTCCATTGTGGTGACACAGGTTGCAGTGAGCTGGGGGAAGAGGCCCTCTTTGTTCTGTACCGCTGTCTTGCTCACAGCGTTGTTAGATTACTAATAGGAAGAATGTTTTTGCCTCTCATGTTATCCAGTGGTGGTTCGGTGTACAACATGTACGCAGAGGAGGAGGAGGAAGGAGAGAGTTCTGCAGCTGCACAGCAGAGCCTTGAGAACTCCATCACCATGAACAAAATGAAGCTGCTCAAAGCCAAGATGGAGGACATGAACCTCAACAAGAAGGTAGGACGCTAGTGGATTCGCTGTGACACATATTTTCACAGATTGTGAACATGGCTTCCAAACTATATTAATTTTCACACCATTTTTGAATTCATTGTCATGAAAATGTCCCTGAAATTAAGACATGTGTCACACCCTGTATGTAAAAAATATTCAGCACTTTATTAATCTTGAATCTAGAATGAAAGTCGGAGAACTTTTAGGTTAAAACTGACCGTTTATTCTTTAAAACTTTAGTTGAACCAACTCCTTTAGATCTAGTACCTGCGTGTTTTACAGATTTATCCTATGTATCAATAAAAAAATCATTTCTGTCCAATATTATCCTCACATCGAATCCGGGCTTATCATAATCATAGACTAAATATGGTAGCCCGCAACCATTTTTGTGTCATGCTGATGCACTGCACCAAACACTAATTTGCATTTGTTTGTAAGCGGATAGAGCCCAAGCGTTTCATTTCATTAAACCGTGATGATTCCATAATTTTCTTTTAATGCTCATAACAGATTTATACAAGCTGTTTAAATCAACCGATGAGATAACTGTTACAGTTTCATCATTTTACAGGAGGTGGGGAAAATATTAAATGCATATTTAATAGGGTTCTGTGGTGTGATCTTGAGTGTCTCTGTCCTTCAGCCGAAGAAGTCGACTAAGGTAAAACCGCGGCCCCCCGTCAGCCTCCATCCTTGCGGTGGCTCCCTAGGACCTTCGAGCACACGACACCACCATCGCCTCTTTCGCTCGCTCCCCCAGGTCAACCAGCCACGGGCAAACGCACAACTACCTCCGATCGCAGACCAAGAACCCGTAGACCCCTCCCTGCCCTCCGCTGCTGCAGCCTCGGCCCACTTCTCCGTCCCCAGACGACCCCCTCCCTCCTTCTCCTCGCCTTCTTGTTATATGCTGCAGGAGGAGGAGCCGTGGGAGGCGTGCCCGCCATTTGCGAAGATCCGACCCCCTCCCAAAGTGTCCCGGCTGGATGTCGGCAGCAGCAGGTTAATGAGGGACTGCGTGTACCCCCAGCTTCCTCCGCTGTGCACCAGGGGGCCGCCCGAAGCCACAGTGGACCCAGTCGAGCCCGTAGGGGAGGCCCTCAGGCTCAGTTTGTTAGAGGAAGCTGCTGGACTGGCGGCACCGACACAACCTGGGACTCCGTTTGGGGAACTGCCAGACCCTCTGACTCTGGATGTGTCCAACCAGCCAGTGGAGGTCAGGGCTCAGCAGCAGCTGCCGCGCTCCCCCTCCCCCTCCCCTCTTGGTACCTGGACACTCGGGACAAGCGATCCCCTCACCAGCAGAGTAGATAGGACACAGCTTGGCACGTCATTTCATATCAGCCCCCCATCTCTTTCACCCACCTCCCCGCCCGCTTCCAGCAGACTGATGCCGCAGCCTTTTGACTCCACCCTTTCCTGTTTGCTGCCCAACCTTCAAGCACATTCCTCAGCACAGTTCAGGCCAGGAAACGTAACCCCTCACCCCTCCACCGTGTCATCAACTCCTGCAACACACCTTCGTGGTGGTAAAGTAGAATCTCCAGGCAAGAGGTCAGAGCTCCTCACCAAAAGGGAGGCAAGAAGCATCACTAAGATGCCCAACCAAGCTTTTAAGGAGCCTCTGGGGTCGCCGAATAACTCGGAGCTCTTGGCCTCTCTGTCCACAAGGGCTCCTGACAGCGGCAGCAGGGGCAGCCAAGCGGAGACTTTAGGACTCGCGCTGGCGTTGCCTCCAGCCGCCGCCACAGGACAGGGCAGCCTCGGCTCCAGGTTGCCATCCATCTCATCCAACAGGCTCCTTCCTGATGATCTCCTGAGACAAATGTCGCCTTTGCACCAAACGGCAGCCTCTTACATGGTGAGTACAGATGAACATCTATGTTTGGCCCTGAGATCAGATTTGTGAAAATATTTTTGATACTCAATTTGTTGCTTTGAAAAAGACTATCTTCATCAAATACCATATTCTCCTGTCAAAGTAAATGAATTAGTCAAAACTACTATGATAAGATCTCCATCAGGGTTGTCGCTCTGATTCAAGTTGCTTTTTTGTATTTAGGTAAACTAGAAACCGCTTTTCAAAAGCTGCATACACTGTATTCTCAAGTATTTGACACGAGAAACCAAGTATACTTCACTCTCTTAATATCATATTCAAGACAATTTCCTTTAAAACTTAACATTTTTTTAAAAAGTACATTTTCAAGTGATTTTGCTCATGGCTACAGTTTTGTTTCCTACTTCTTTTTTTCTCAGGCCACTAACAGTCTTGTATCAGGTGGGGGAGTCATGACTTCCTTTGGGAGAATAGGTAAGGAAAACACAAACACTAATGTATTCATGACGTACAAATCCACAAATTGTTGCATTGAAGATGTCTGAATGAACATTTACATTGTGGACTTTACAGCCATCTGTATTATCTTGCAAACAGTGAAAGGTGCAGTAACATTAAAAAGGAATATTCTTATGACAAAACCTTCAGTGCAGAGCAGCAACAAAGCACCACAACGGTTTTAAATATTCATTGTGTCGCAACTCCACACAACACACTCGCTTATATCTGATACACTAGATAGAAAATGGATGAATACACACACCATGGAAGGTTGTTTCTCTACATTCTTGCCGACAGGCTGAGAATATATTTACTCAAATATAATTCAAAAGTTGCCTTTTCAACAGTATTAAGGACCAGCTAATGAGTTTTAGTTGGTCCATACTGAACTATCAACTACATTTCCACACAGAGAAAGACGTTTATATTAGCTACAAATATATTTGAGAGATTAAGATTAATACAGTAAAAAATATTTTGTTGACCTCATGGGTTCTGCGAATCAAGAAATAAATTGTTGATATCGTATTCCTTTATTATTGTTTTTAATTTTTTAGACCTTCCTTGGCAGTAATTATAGCTTTAGTTTGTTTTGGCTTTCACTAGCTTTATAAGTTGTGCCAAAAATGTAATCCTCTTTGCATGATGCATGCATTATTGTAGTGATGTGTCAGTCAATTAGTCGTCCAAAAACTAAAAGCATTAAGGATAAAACAGTTAAACTGTTTTATGGATTTCTCAACGATAGCTAAGGAGATGGATGACAAGGAAACTGATTGCAACATGTTCTACATGGAAGAGAGAAATTATCCGAGTGCAGGTGTGCAGAGCTGGTAGAGCCAAACTCAAAAACCGCGGGATGTTCTAAAACCTTCTCAAAAATCTGTGTTTGAACCAACCAGTACATATTTAGCTCAGTGCTTAATTTTACAAGGCCAGAAGTTCATAAAGGTTTGCTGGAAGAACTATGTAATTTGGTACAAAATGGGGAAATACTGACTGTGTTCTGTTGGATAAAGGTCCCAACAATGCTGCACAACAGAGCAGAAGTGAAAAATGTGCATGGATCTGAATATATTTAAACCCAGTGTATGCCTGTTCTGCAGCAGATTAAAGTGCATAAAAACAAATAAAAATCCAATCCCACGGCCAGCTGCTTGACAACGAGCTTCCCGTACCTTCATCGCAGAGCTGTCCAGTTTATCTGCTCCTCTATCCCCACGGCTCACAAACCTTGCCGTGCTGCAATGTTTCCCTGACTTACAAACCAACAGCCTTTTAAAACACGTTCTTTTTTTTGTACAATTACGGCAGGCGTTCATATGGAAAGGCTATTTCCTGAAACCTCAAATGGAAAGTCTTGATGATTGACAACTATTCGCATCATTGGAAAAAAATCTCATTTATCACAAATTTACCACTGTTTACGTTCAGTTTAATTTAATTAACAATTGTTGACACTGAGTGCGGTTTGTAATTAGATATAACACGATGGTTTGTTATCATTTTCAAATGGTAAAACTCATATTAAACCAAGCTTGAAATGAACAGTCATGGCTAACAAAGAACCTGAATATAAAGACATGAATGTGACAGTTGTAAGCTGCAGTTTTCTGTGGGTGTCTGCTGACTGACATGAAGCAGATACACTGCATGACAGGGAAATGCTGAAATGACGTTAAAACTTAGGAAAAAAAGAAAATGGACTGAAAACTATGACGGGATTCTGAAAACTGCTTCTGTGCTGCTTTTGTGGGTTGAAAATTTTAAGAATGTTGCACTGGTGGGTCCACTTTATTTGTGATGTCACTGGATTGTTTTTGACTTCAGCTCTTGAAGATGGATGAATGAATGGACAGACTGACAGATCGCTGCTGGGTTTTGATCCAAAGTTTCAAAGTAAAGAGCAGGAAGCAGCGCAGTTTTCTTTCCTTTACATGATGTCTGTGATAATCTATTAACCTTTTACGGTTCCATGATTACTGTAATGGATTTAGCTCCAGCAAATGTTTAACAAGCAGAAATGAAGTAACAGGGTTTGGAGAGAAAGAAGAAAAGGTCATAAAATGTGCTTAACAACTCCAGTTATAGCATGTACAGACACCACGTTTATTTAAAACTGTATCATTTAAAGAAGGGGACCAAGACAAATGATTCATCCCAAGCATTGACACAAACCTTTTTTTTTTTTTTTCCCAGGATGATGTTTTCCGTACCGGTTCCTGAAAAATATTTCCTTTTTATTTAATTAAAAAAAATATTTTTTTTCTACTCTCAGGCACTCCTACATACTACCTACCTCCAGTCAAGGTTCCCACTGGCAGCAAGAAGAAGAGCTCAAAGCATTGCTTCCTTTGCGGCAAGAAGACTGGCCTGGCCACCAGCTACGAGTGCAGGTACACACCACACACGCTACCCATTTATGTTGTCCTCGAAACATCATTTTTCCTCTGAGCCACCTCCCCAGTGAAAACCTGTGTCTTTTTTACCTACAACACCAATCACTTCTCACTAATTGGCCGATGAATGGAAGGATTAAAGCGCATTAACGAAGTGTTCAGTCAAAATCAGCTGTCATGCAGGAAGATGGCAGGAAGGAATGTTGTGATTTGAAGATGTTTACTATTTTTTTCATATTTAAATCTTTCAGGTGTGGTCACAACTTCTGTGCCACACACCGCTACGCTGAGACGCATGACTGCACGTACGACTACAAGAGTGCCGGAAGACGATTTCTGCAAGAGACCAACCCTCTAATCAGTGCTCCCAAGCTGCCTAAGATCTAGATACCGCAACGCCCACCTCGCATAAGGGACGGATTAAAGACGTAAAGGTTAAACCGACCGAAACGGAAAACAAGCCTGCAAAGTCATAGCAGGAAGAAGGAACTTATTCACCACTGTGTGCTTTTTTTTATTATTTTATCAGCCAAGTTTGCTTAAAGTTTAAATAAAGTATTCTGTAAAGCCAAGTGTAAACAAATGAGAGGAATCTGGAATGGCACAGAATTAATTATCAACCTTTTTGATAATGTGAAGATGTTCATCCTTTTCACCTGTTACATTTTGTTTTTCCTTTTCATGACATAATCACAAAACAAAAGAGAAAAAAAAACCCTGTGCATGTATGTAGGTAGTTTAAAAGAAAATATATCTGCTGCACGTTCAGACATATCTATTTTTAGTTTTGTCAGCTTTTTTTTTTTTTTTTTTTTTTTAAATAGGACCGCTGATGACTTTTCATTCGACAAGTCTTTGACAGATGCACTTTAGAACTATCATATTTATACATTTGACTTTTACCTTATTGTGGGGAATGGGGGGGATCTTTACATTTCTGTGTTTGTCTTATGAAGTGTTTGTCGTTGTCAAGATTTTTTTATATTCTACACCTCTTAATGTCTTTCTTACAGTGGCACATACAGACTGACATCACTAATGAAACCTTTCTTAAACCAGAACAGTACACTCACTTATTGATGAAATACTTAATATTTATTAATGAAATACTACTTATTTAAATTCAAGGTTGGTTTTGAATAGTATGCAATTTGTGTAGGTGTGAATGTCAGTTGTAATCCGTATGCCTATTGAGTAAACTGTATTAGGACTGGGGGGGGTGGTTATGGTATTTATGATGTGTCTACAGTAAGGTGGTTGCCATAAAAAAAAAAATAATAATCTTTTGTAAGTCTTTTTTTATTGCTCAGCTGTTGCAAAAACTTAAAATGCTGTTATAGTATCTACAGGGGTTTGATCTAATAAAGTTTCTTTCCTTACAAACTGTATGTCACTGACTCTGCTCAAAGTAACCAGTCTGGACAATCTAAGGGGGCGTCGCCCGAGCACAGCTCCACTTATCTGGCAGGCGTGATGTTATTGGAGCTTCCTTCCTTGGTTGGTCCTGCCAAAGTTAACCCTCTTGGGGAGAGTTCTGCTATACTATCCGGTCATTTCTTTGCTGTTCTCTCAAAGTTTCCTGTTCCTGTTCCTCCTTATTTGCACGTCCAATGTTTTGACTTTCCCCTGTTAATAGTTCTGGTCACGTTTCTGTGCAGTAGAAAGTAATGGCTTGTGTTTGGTGTCACTGACTCGTTATTTCCTTCAGTATCCTGTCTACCTGACTCAGAGGCTCCACTCTTTCCTTTAGCAACAAGTTGGAATTGTTTTTTGGACCCATTGATCATTAAAAACCCTGGTTCTCATAATTCTAGTCAAAGTTGCACATGTAGTTGTTCCTTCATTAGCGCTGTCACACGTTACTTGATAAAACTGTTATCTTCTTAGGTTCATTATCTATCCATTTCATACTTGTGGCACTTTAAAATTGCCAAGATAAGTTTATGCCCTTGTTTTAAAAATCAAAAATCTCTGATTAAGAACACAAGCGTGAGCTGAGAAGTGAATTTGCATGGGGATATTTTTGTCAGTCTGAAATTAATATATCATAAATGTGGTTAATACCTGTGAGAAACAAAAAGCTCTTTTCAATTAATCATTAATCTTTTTATTCATCTTATCATTAAATAAAACCATAAATAGTGGAGTGCTGATAAAAGGATGCTGGGTCATCAAAAACATAAATAGGTTTTTCTTGGTAGCATGTAGAATTCATGGGTTCATTTGAGAAATCTGCCTGAGGACACGTTTTCAATAAAGCCTACATTGCATTCTGTGGCACAGCTTGAAAAATGTAGGTATTTATTGGTTTGGGAGAGGGCAATATAAGTGTAGTGCTTTTGGAGCAAAAACATTCAGTGTCTCAGCTTTTGCTGCATTGGTTTTGATCCTTCATTTTGAAATCAGTGACTATAGAACAGTGAAACAATCTAAATTTAGTAACTGAATCTAATTCAATTAATTGATTATTTTCTTTCTCATAACATATCAGACCTTTTCAGGATATAGATTATATCTAGTATTTGATTTGCTTCCCTTCAGCTGTTTTTCAGTCTGCAACTCTTCCTGCAGAGTATGTCAAACACAACAACGAAATGTCTATTTTCAGATTTCAGTATTGGTGAGTTCGCCTCTTGCAACTATGCCAAGTGCTGAAAGTCTATATTTTGCACAGACAGAAAAAACAATGCTTTTGTTTTTTTTTTCTAAACATGAAAAAGAAAGAAGAAATCCAGCTCAGTGAGGGTGGCAATGGACATGCAGTATTCAAAATATGTTGAGGCCTGAAAAGAATCCTCTGAAGATACATTTCTGTTATATCCAATACCCATTTAAAAGCGATCCATTAGAGCAGCTGTTGAATTTGTGGTTGTGTGCATGTTTTGCCTCTAAAATCCATAAATGCCCAAGTATTGAGAAATGCTCAAGTTCTAGTTATTCATCATGCGTCTGCACTTTCTAGAATCAAAACATGTCTGTATGAAATAGGAGCGTCAAGGGCACAGGGATGGAAACATCAAAACATGAGTCGATCGAGCACTACCAGTCTGACAGGTTCACTGCAGCAGGAAGGAATACAACGAAGAAAATCTTTTGAACAACATAAGAGACACACACACACACACCAACATTGGATCTGCCTCTACCTGTGTGCTTACTCCTTTACACTTCATTAGATGATCTGGCACATCACCTTCTGACTGTACGCCAGACAGCTCCTCCCAGTTAAACACTCCCTGTTCTGTAATCTGTTCAGGACCAACTCTACATATTCTTTGACCTGTTTGGGATAAGATGCCATTTTAAGTCCTGCAAATGTAGTAGAAAGGATCTTTTTTTTTTTACTATAAACATGACAGCTATTTTTCACTTGCCTGCCTCCCATCCTAATCTCCTCCATGCCATGCAGCAGCAAGACAGCCTGTATTTCCCCGACGCCAAGACACATGCATGACAATTTGGCAGACTCATTTCTGAGGTGCCCACTTTGTCCAGACAGAGCACAGAGGCTCCGTTGTCCCACCCCAAGGACGGAGCGGCAGACTGTGCATCAGTAATAAGCCCAAACACAATGACAGGTTTCACAGAGATACAGCCCAGGCTTTGAGTCAACAGAGGATACAGTCCCCCGTTTAATAAGTGAGCCTTTCCTAACATACTGCTGGGAATGAGGCGCTCTCTTGGTGTGGAATTACAGTAGTATGATTCACTTGAGTTAGGATCATCATTCAGTCCACTGCAGGCTATTCGTAATCTGAATTAATAACCGTACTTGATTATATTAACACGGAGTGACAGATAGGAGCGGTTTTCTGGGAGAAATATCTTATGTATCCATCTGTTAAATCTAATGGTATAATAAGAGATGTCTTTAAAGAAAGAAGGAATTATATTTACTGTCAGTATCATTTTATCTTTTGTCTTGAAAGGAATAGTTTGACATTATAAAAAAACCTGATCATTCACTTTTATGGTGAAAAAGGCACTGATAACTAAACACATGAATTCACATAACTGTTGGGTTGTCTCATTGATGATCAGGCAGTGCAGCAACAAATCCTGCAGTTTTGTTTTTATTTGTTTTTTTTAAAGAATAAAATCAAACTAAACGAGGATGGGCAACATATCAATATTGTATCAATATTGATATCAGGCTAGCTGTCATCTTTGATTGTGTATAAAGGCCGGCGAAAAATAATAGTTCAATAAAAGCATTCATCAGGACTCTCAAAATGTACATTTTATGTTCATATTGATTTCATGTCATTTTTTAAGTCCATGTTTACACAGAAATATCAAATGGTATGACCAAAAAAGAATGATACATTTTAAATATTCAACATAAATTGGTAATGTTATTTTTTCGTGGTTTTATAGACTGCATTCAAATAAAGTAATATCATCTTCTTAACCTTCTGTTCTAGCTGGTGAATTATTAAAATAAAAAAAAAAATAACAGTTAAAATTGAGACCTTGTAACACAGTGGTATTCCAGGTAATCAACCCCCAACAGCTAGATTTACTGATCAAATCACACCCCATACTTTAATTGAGAATCGAAACCATGGGCCAACTTTAGAAAAAAATGGCCCAAAACATAAAATTAGAAAGAAATAGAAAACAGGTGTCTTAGAGAAAAGGACAGTTATCTAGAGACTTACATTAAAAGATTTTAAACGCTCTGTTCAGTGTTGCAGGGCCTTTGCAGTGAGCCAACATGTTGAACAGCTGCACCTGACTCTGTCTGACCTGAATAGAACCTTAATCAGCATCATCAGCAACACTTGTGCTTATCTACTATTTCATACCAATATGGCTGCTGTGAAAATTAGGATCCATTATACATGTTACCTCGGTGGAAAGACCCTGCTACACTTAATGGAACAGAACCTTAATTAGTATCATTGCTAACACCTG
Organism: Lepturacanthus savala; assembly: GCA_030544235.1. Classification (NCBI taxonomy): domain Eukaryota; kingdom Metazoa; phylum Chordata; class Actinopteri; order Scombriformes; family Trichiuridae; genus Lepturacanthus; species Lepturacanthus savala. The sequence goes on from CM060478.1 coordinate 15,925,408, forward strand.
TGTTTGCCCTACTCGTTCCTGTACAGCTATGAAATAAGGCGTACTGGAGCCGCCTTTGTAATTCAAATAAACAGAAACTTTACACCAGCAGCAGATGGATGTGAAAACAGCTTCCAGTGTGGTAGATAGGTTTTTCTCCTATCTACCACCACCATCATCCACATCCTGAGTAAGGTATGCAACATTCCTCCATCACCCTCCTCCTCCTCCTCCTCATCATCATCATCATCATCATCATCATCATCACCCTCCTCATATCCTCAGTTGTGCACATCCCTCATGCGCCCGCGTGCGCCGCCTGTCCTTTAAACGCATTATTTCCCTCAGTGGCGTTTTCCCTTTTTTTTTTTTTTCTTTCCTCCGCCACTCCATCTTAACGCGGAAGTCGGTGACGCACCACTGCTCCCAGCAGCTCAGCGGGGGCTCTGAAATAAACAACGAACGTCCGTCGTCATTCGGCGGCGAACGCGGCGGTGAGTGTCTTCTTTTATGTGTCAGCTGGGGAGAAAAAAAAAAAACACGGAGCGACAATTTGGTCCAATGCAGCTCTGCGTCCGTCCACGCTGAGGCTCCGCTGCGCCTCTCTCTCTCTCTCTCTCTGTGTGTTAAATCCAACCGGAGGCAGCTGGCGGTGGGTCGGACGCGTCTGGACTGTGCTGGGATGGGATTGTGTGAGAATTAGCTTGTTTTTTTTCCATTTCCCCCCTCTCTCTCCCCGCTGTAAGAAGCCGACGGTCTGGTTCGACGTAACCCGTGGAGGTTTTAAAAGGTATGGTTGGTAATCCTGTTCAAACGTGTGCTGCAGCAGAATTACGTATGTTTTTTAATTATTGAATGCATTGATTAGTATTGTCCGTTCTGAATATATGCGTCTGTGACCCAGAACGTGCCCGAACATGCCTTTGCCATTTATCCCGAAGCCTTTGTGGTTCGTTTGAATAACACGGGGCGTTAAGTCATGAAGATGCCATTTATTGCATTGTTAGCCTGTTTGTTTATTTGTGCTCTCGTGTATTCTCCTATGAATAAATCTTAGGTCACCGTGCTGCAGCAGCCTCTGTCCCCCTCTGACTTGTTTTAGTGGAGCGGTATTGATCGTGTTGCTGCCTGCTATTGTCTCTCTGGGCTTTTGCGGGAGTGTATTTCTCATCTTATACAGGAGAGACCGTCCGGCCCGGATGTTACCTTTTTTTTGTATTATTATGAGCCATAATGAAGCCCGGTGGAGGCTGTTACTGCTCCTGCTGCCTCGGAACCATATTAACAGCAATTCCGCAGCACTTCAGCATTTCCACGGAGCTGATAAAAATAGCTTTTGCCTGATCAATAAGAGTGAGATTTGTACCCATTCTGTCATCCGCCCAATAGCCGGTTTTAGTTGACTTACACTGGCTCTGTCATTGTACTGGTGTCTTCTTGCTGGCGCCGCTCTCCTTATTCTTCCTTCTAAACACTTCTACCCCGCTGTGTTCCGTATTGTGCAGGCGATGAAACCTCTTTAAAGGTGCAGCAAAGCCCTGTTGTGTAATCTAAATCTTTCTGAGTGTATGAGTGCCTGCTGTGCGCGTGTGTGTGTGTGTGTTTTCTCCTCCTTGACTTGTAGTTCATCTTCATTCCAGCGTCTTGGCTTCTTCTAACGCCGTCCTCTTCGTCTTTACGCACGCTCCAGCGTGGTGTTCATCATGAAGGGAAGAGCCAGCTGCGTCTGTCTGCGTGCGTTACATCACCGGAGCCTTCGCTCGCGTCTTTGCCGGTGTTGTGAAATGCTGAGGACTTGTTGCGATAAGGAGCTTCATTGTCGCTATCTGTGGAGTGCGCAATGCATGCGCTTGCAGATAAGACAACGCTTCTTCTGCGTTGTAACGAATCATCCTTCGTCGCGTGGGTTTACCGCGTGGAACTCGGCTTCCTTTACACACCGGCACCGACGTTTAAGAGTAAATATTTTGGCTTTGAAAACAAAAGTGAATGCTGGTAATTTACAGTGGGTGGAAAAAAAATCAAAAGGCAAAACATGAAAAGTCAGTTTCAGAGCCGCCTTCATGTTGAGTGCAATCATATCAAGTGTGCAGGGTTTCCCCCCCCATAGCAGACCGCAATAAGTCGGAAATTATATCAAGATATAACATTAGATTGATGTGACCACATCATAGGTTAAGAGAGTGCACTGCTTCCTTTCTGCTGTCTCCTCTTCCTGTGAGACATTGATGAGCTTTGTTCATAATTTGTGGTTGATTCATTTTTAAAATTGCAATATGATTTGCCGAATTAGTGTTTTTTTTATTTTAAAACATTCAAATTTTTATTTAAAACATGCTTAATTATGGTGATGAGTTGCAAGTGTTTGTTTGTACATTTCTTTCTGTGTTTTATGTGAAGTTGTGCTGTCTCTAACAATATATACAGGCTATTAGTGGGTTTTAAGTACAAAAACAAATCCATCTTTCAAGCTCCTCTGCAGCTCTATAAAGGACAGGTTGCTTTGTGTCTGTCTCATTAATATTAATCCTCAACCGAGTCCTCATTTGAGTGGTTGTGAATGGGGGGGTGGGAGATGACTGTATTGTTGTGACATCGCCACTTCACAGAAGTCCTGACAGCTTGTTTAAAGTGACAACAGGCTGTGTGCATTTCTCTGTGGATCGAAAGTTTTCAAACATAGTACTGTATTTATGTAAAACAGACCTTATTATAACTGAAAACCAATTAGAATCCCACTTCATATGATATGGAACTTTTAAAAAATGTTTTTTTTAGGGGTAAAAACACAGACACTCCTTATTTTTCAAAGTAGAGTATTTTCTATAGATCTTAAAACCTATTTGAAAGGGATCTTTAAATCTCCAATGGCTTCAATAACTAAAGTAAAAAGTATTAAGATTGGTAATAAAATCACAGAGAATTACCACCCAACTCATTTAGCTCCATGAAGTGTTCGAGCATCTTTGAACTGGTTGTTTGCAAATGTACTGTTCAGCTCATATATCGACTGCTCTGTTTCCAATATCAGTTGGTATAGTTTTGAGAGATGGGACAGTATTTATACACACCTTCCTTCAAAAAGCAATTACTCTTGTTTCTATGAAATGGGACCTTTAAGTCTGTAGAACATGAGGTGTAGCCCAGGACATCGCTGCATGACTGTGTTTAATTTAAAATGGTATTATGACACGTTTAGCCTTTAACAAAAATTGTGCCTTCTTGCGTCTTGAAAATTGTGATTTTTTTTTTTTTTAATTCAATTTCATTTTAATTGTGCAGCTCTCATATTGACTGTGTGCCCTCTGACAATGGGGGATTTTGTTGGTATTGACAGGCGTTCTGCCTTCAAGGAAAAAAAAAACACGTCTCATCCTGAGCCCGAACTGCCTCGACAGGCTCTGAAGGCGTCACTTTCCCTTATAGAAGCGACCACTGGGAGAAGTGACAAGTAAAGCCATAATTATGATTCCAAACAGAATGAAGAGGGTGACTGAGACTGCATCTGTTAAGCTGCTAAATCTGAGCACGAAGGAGTCTGGCACACAGTCTATTAAAACTGCATTGTGTGCTTGCAAATTAACTCATACTTTATGTCTTCAGAGATGCATTCTGAGGAAAGTAATTGGAGAGCGGAAAGAATGCAATCAAAAGTATCTGAAGGCTCTGTTAGCAGCTTTCTGACAATTAACTGCCATCATTGTTTGAAACAGTCAGTCGTGATGGTGAAATGTGCTTCCGACAGTATTTTACAATATAGACCCGAGGATCGGATTGACAGCCTCTATTGTCCTATTCTGTAGCTGTTTCAATCAAACATGAATAACTCATTCGACTTGCTGAAAGGATTCAGAAAAAATATTATTTGAGTTCTGGCTCCAATTAGTTGGGTAATTCTGAGTGTTCCATAACAGGACTGAAACGAACAATCGTTTCAATTAATGATTAATCCGGCAGTTATTTGTTAGCGACTAATTATTTGATCTATAACATGTCAGTGCCTGAATCAATGCCTTCACTTGTTGTTTTTGTTTGACCAAAAGCCCAAAAAAGATGTTAGTTACCATCAGACAAGTAAACGCTGGAAATATTCACATTTAAGAAGCGTTTGTGTGTGTGTATTTTTTTTTTTTTTTACAATGGAGGGTTTTGGGGGTAATAGGGTTTGATCTCCAAAGGTCATAGATTGATTGATTGACTTGGAAAGGTTTACACAGCTAATTACCCTCATCATCAAGACAGAGCAAGTGTTTCTCTCCTTAGAGACACATGCACACTTCTGTTTTTGCCGCATTCTCTGTGCATGGCGCTGTCCAATCATGTGATCATGGTCTAGTTTACCACACCGCACACGAGACAGCAGACAGTAATTGCATCCGTTTTCTTTGGTCCTTTTTATATATTTAATGTCAACCTGTTTCAAAATGGCAGCTGCAGACACAATTCTGTGACTCACGCTGCATCTCTACCTTACCCCTGTCTGCTGATTCCGCGCACTCAGGTGGTTAATCTGTGAAATCATATCGATTGTATGTTATGAAGAGACAGGAAATGATCAGTCAAAAATCACTCTTCCTGTATCTTGTTCCCTTTTTACAGGAGCATGTGTCTGACCGTAAGAATGCCACAAAAGTGTCATTACCTCTGTTTAGTATATGTTAACAATATTACCACCACATGGCAGCTGCAAATGGGCCACAGGGTTTCCAGTGCTATGTGGACTTTGCAAATCTTCCGCATACAGCTTTTGTTACCTGATCCTGGACTATGATTGTGTGAATACGTCCCCTGCTAGTCCGTGCCTGGCAGCGCTGTAATGTAATAATAAAGGTATCATTTATATGTCATTTCTCTTCAGCTCCAGTGCATGAACTCAAGCCTTGCTGCCCTGCTACTGTGGCCAGCCTGCCTTCATCTATAGGGAATATAGGATTGATCCAATCTAATGACTTCCTCCTATGGATGATGTCATACATCCTGTGACTTTAACCTCGCTGGTGTAATGATAATGGCAGTAGTTAAAGCAAAATAATTGGGGAAACAGAGCAGTGTTTGTGACAGATCTCAAGTAGTCTGCCTCACTTATAAGTCTTACATGTGTATGGGGTGGCTTTTGTGCATGTTGTTGCATGGGTGTAATGAAATAAAAATGTACGGCATCGAGGAGGGAGGGAGGTTGACAGCAGCTATATATCAGCCATACAGAAGTGCTGGCTCAGCCGAATGGAGCGTAGGATGGCACTGTTTTAGGTAGCAGACTATAGTTGATGATATCATTAGAGCTTTCATGGTCTCCCCTCGATTTCTGGTTTGTGGTGGCAGTGGACCAAGAAGAAGGCCTGAGGGAGAAGAAACATCTCAGTAGGGAATAACACAAAAATCCACATCTTCTAAATGATACCTCGCTGTCTTACTTTGTGCCACGAAGCTAAAGGAGCTGGATTTTGCGCTTGTGTACAGAACAATGACAAATTAGCTGTCTTGGTGAGATGTCGAACCAGGATTATAAGCAGCATAAACTACAGAAAACATACTCTCAAGGGAAATCTAGTCTCGGTAACCAAGTTACTTGGAAAAAAGTAGAGCAAACTGCTTCATAAGAAGTGTAATCACTTCAGCAATACAATACAAAATTATAACATATAAGCTAACACTAGCTGAAGAAAAATGATAGCAAAAAATACCACTCTGTTTAAAAAGTGAATACTTGTAGACTACTAAAAATGCAAACATTAAAAATTTGTAAAACTTCATTTTTATTCAGATTTTAACCAAACTGGCCCCTGTTTCCTACTTTACCTGCAGCCTTCTTTGCCGGTTTCAAACTTAAAAATACTTTCTCAGGGTTAACTCTTCTGCCCTACTGTAGAACTGTATTTAAATATAATGAAATGGACCAATCATGTTGTGTGAAAGGTTGCATTTCATGCAACATGATTGGTCCATTTCATTATATTTAAATATAACAAAACTAACACAGATACAGTCTTCATAGTAGTTTACAGATTCTGGACATCCCTGAAATGGTGATTCAACCTCAAAATGTCAAGTCATTTTAATCCAGTCATGCAAACCTAACAGATGTCCTTTAGTCTTAGTTTGTAATTTGGAGTAAATGTCATCTAAGTCATTTATAAAAAAAGCATTCTTATCAAGTGACGGGATCTAGCTGTAAATTTGCTACCTCGCTACGCGTCAAATTGAAGCAGGTCACTTCTTAAAAAGCTGATGTTAATCCATGTGACTGAACTACCCGAAGCAATTCCTAGGTGTGAATATTTAGCAACCATTAATGTCTACTTAAGCGTGTTTGTTGGTAATCTGGTTTTAAGATTAGCAGCTGCAGTGTAAATCTCTACTTTTTCTCTGCTCATGTTACAAGGCACAACAAAACGGTGGACAGCATACATCATAATTTCCAACTCCATGGAAGCATCATTAGTTATGTTTCTTCACTCGTATCTTCAGATTTTTCCCTTTAATTTGTCACCTGGATGTATCTGTTTAGTGGACTGACTCCACACTTGATATATTACTTTTGGATCAGCAGTGTTGAGGCTGGCAGCTTGAAAAAGGAGCAGCATTATGAACAGTATCCTGGTCCTGGTATCCCTATTTTATGCAGGTTGTTTTTGTCTGACATCCCTGACATTTATGCACTGGCACAAACAAGCATGGCAGAACATCAAACAATATTTGAGATATTTTTTTTGTGTGACTATATAATGAATCAATGAAAAACAAACACCTAGCCCTAGGTCTCTATGTGCTGACAGTGTATTACAGGCTCACTTGACAATTGTATTTTCTAAAAAACATCTCCGTCCTACCAGGTTGAACCGTCAAACTGTTTTTCTGCACTTTTGTTTGATATGAGCATTGTTTATTCCAGCTCCAGCTCAAAGCCCTATAAGCCAGTGCTCTACGCTGTGGTCTGCTTGACATCGCTATCAACTATTTTCCACAGCATATCATATTTGATTAAATTCCTGAAAGCTGGTCAGACCTCCATCTTCATTACTTTTGCCGGAGTGAAAAGTAATCTTGCAGAAACTTATTTGAAAGGCAATGCCTCATAGTGAACATGCTACCCACAATTAATTTTTGTCAAGGCTTCAACTTTATTGATGCTCACATTCATTTCAGTGGGTTTGTCTTCCTTTTTTTTTCATGTGGCAGCAATGGCCTGAAGTTTGTCCACATTAACTGTCAGAATTTTTTTTTAGCAAGCAGGAACATTTTACTTTTGACAGTATACACTACTCATTGTTTTCATGGTCAGTGAAAAGCCATCAAATTATCAAGTTGGCAGCTGTGGCTGTCAGACTGTCTCTGCACCAGTCGCTCTTAAATCCACAGATTTTTCAAGTCAACATTAATGTACGACAATAGTACTTTTAGTTAAACCGGAATGTTAATGTCTAGGCTGTGCAGGTTGATTTCCATACAGTAATTAAATATATGCAAATGACCAGCTCTTGGAGTAAAAAGAGAAAAAAAGCCAAGCTTGGTTTGCTAAATTCATTGCCCATGACCTTTTTAATTCTCAATGCATTTCTTATTTCGCCACTCAAATTCACTTTTATGATACAGTGAGGATTCAGCTTAGTCTTCTCATGAAAGTTTCTATGTTTTCTTCTAAACACACAGCATGAGCAGCAGTGTTTTGTTTGGACTCACTGGAGGAAAAACTGCGTAATTGGCATGAGCAGCAGCAGCCACTGTGGCCGGACAGACAAAAGAGCTTCCATGTTGTTGCATTTTAAACACTGATTGTCATGCCATGTCTGGGAAGTGCCGTGCAACTTTTTCTCTCGGAACATTATCAACCCACCAGCCCTATGTAATTTACTTAAGTGTTTTGTGAACAGTAGAAATATATATTCAACTGCTTTTAATGTGGTGTTCAGCAAACCAACAAGAAAAGCCCAAGAGCAGAAGAGTCCCCCACTGTCATGCCATCATGAGTATGAAATGAGTTTTTGTTACTGATGACTTTTCTCATGTTTCCCATCGATTTGTTTCTGGCTCTTGCTGGTGGTGTTTTTATTGCAGAAGGAAGTTTGCTACATGTCGTTTTTCACGTAAGCAAAAATAACTGCAGCCCTAAATCTCTACTGTGCTGTAGAATATCCCCCCTCTTTGTTTTAATTCAATCATGAAAGTGCTGCAGATATTAATAAGGATTTAAATAATTAATTCATCTCGCTAGTGTACAAATTACTTGTCTGCTTGTGGCAGACAAGTAATTTGCTTGCTTTGAATTAGTTTTATAATCTGCCTAAATAGGCTAATAAATTAGTTTGTTTGACAAATATTTTATAAGATTGGTGACCTGCCTTTTGACAAGCTTTAGTATAACATAAACTATGCAGGAAGGGATTAGAATAGTTATATAATAGAGACTGACAGGATATTTCCTCCTGGATATGACGACATTAAGACTTTACAGACAAATACGGCATTGTTGCCATGAGCATTTTTAAGCTCAAGGCTTTAAGATGTTTGAGTTGAAGAAATTATTCCTCAAGCCACCTGAGAAGGTGTTTGTAGCTTTGTAATTGTATATTCAACATCACGTGTGTCAGCCTTATGCAACCTGTGCACACAGTGACTGAAAGGTGTGTTTTAGCTTTGTAATAGTTTGCTTATTATGGAGCCACAAATGTTGTCCCATGTACCAAGAGTTGAGTTCTTCCTTTTGTTCTGTTACCATGGATGAGGCAAATGAATAGCAGCATATATGCATCATGTCTCATCACCCCAAGACATCAATGAGAAACACTAACTACCCCCTACTGTACCTTGTAGCCATGCAGAAAGTTCTGGTTTTACTTATTCACAGTGCCTTCAAGATGATCCTGCAACTGTCAAAATATTAGAAGTAGAGCTGAAACAATCAGCTGATTTAACAATATAATTAATCAAATCTAGATAACTGTGATTATTACAGTGATTTAAGGCAGAAATACCAAACCTTCTCTGGCTTCTCACTGATGCCAATATTGGGTACTTTTCTTTGTCATATAGTCAACTGTGTGTGTGTGTGTGTGTGTATATATGTGTTAATATTTTGGACTGTTTGTTTACAAAACAAACAATTTCATTAGGCTATCTGGCTAATTGGAAAAAAAGCATCCACAAGATCGTTTTCTTATGAAAATAACTGTTAGTTGCAACCCCAAATAGAAATGATTAACTTTTTGTGGTGTGGCCTGATGCTCGAAGCTTTGACGAACAGTCAGAAGCAGTTTGTCTGCCCAAAGCCTCAGATCTCACTCTGAACAGTGTTGAAACAAAGAATTTTGGGGGGCATATTATGCCTTTTTGCATTATATAGCGAACAGGAAATGAGAGGAGGGAGTAGGGACATGCAACAAAGGTCTCCAGTTGGACTCCAACCAGGAGCATTGAGATTGCATGAGCATCTGTTCACTAGGCCATCAGAATGCCCCAGAAACTTCTTTCTCACAAAGAAATTGTTCATAAAACTGAATAAAGACACCAGGGATACATGAGAAAATATGTCTTTAGAGGGTTTTTTTGTTGTTGTGACCTGGCCTTTTAAAATGAAGACTTTTTCTACTAGTTGCAATATTAGTTTTTCCTGAATCAGATTTGGTGTCTATTTTGTCAGCGTCTATTTGCTGTGTAAAGTGACTGCTGCAGGCTCGCTATCTGTCTGCCTCACTGACAAAGTCATTCAGATGCTTTCTATGTTGCTGGCTATCAAGTCAGCCACCATCCTGACCAGCAGCTTCTCGAGCCGTTTCTCTGTGTGCAGTTTCCTGAGCACCACACTCCCCACACACATTTCACGTCTGCTGGGTCATGCAGTGCTGTGGTGGGCTGTTGCTGCCTGCTGGTGCAGAACTCTTTCACACAGTCAGGTTATTTGTGAAGTAGAAAAAAAGATTAAACGCTAGCCTGAAGGATGAGTGGTCAATGTGTTGAAGCATATACTTACCAGCAACAGTGCAGTGTTTACTGGTAATATCAGGACAGTGGTTTCACTTTCTCTTCCGTTTTTTTTTGTCTTGTTTTTCTCATTTCCCTATTCTTACACTGCACTGACCTCCTTTTCCCCTGAGTATTGATAAGATACAGAGGTATACTGTTTAGCTACTGTATATAGCATTACATACATGTTGTCAGTAGCTTTACAGGCTGCGCTGAGCCCTTTATCAGACCGTTATCAACCTTATATACACTAACAGCTGTAGATTTGTTGCAAAACACAGACTGCACCTGACACAGCTGATTGACTGACACAGCTGATTAGTCAGTGTTGTGTAATTTTGCTGAAACTGGACAGTGATACTTCCAGGAACGCAGTAGGTGAATTTGTCATTAAACTACATCATCTCTGGGAATGGGGAAACATTTTTTTTTTTAACTGTAGTTAATATAAAGTTAGCTCAAAAATGTTTCCAGGAAACTGTCAATCTCCTGCTATCACAAGGGGAGAGTTTGGTATAAGTCATGAGATGACCTTCAGCCTTTGCTGCTGTATTTTTTGCTTTGTTTTATTATTATTAAAGCAATCAGTGCTTTGAAGTTAAATTGGTCCAAATGAAGAAGTCCAAATGTCTCAGAAGATTTTACATTCTGTACAGCAATACAACATCCCCTGTCCTTAGACCCCCTGAATCGAATATGGGAAAAAATCCCATAAAAAACCTTTTAATGGGGGGAAAGGGAAAAAATGAAAGAAACCTCATTTTAGAAACAATAAAATGTTAATTGCATATGAACAGTTCAGCTGCGTATGCAGTTCAGTGGAATTAAGGAACTACATAGATTATTGCAAGACAATGAAAATGCTTAAGTTGTGCAAGTTCTCATGAAACCAGACATTGTTGTGGTGGCTGTGGTGGCCTCAAAAAACACAGGATCAGGGGTCTTTCACCATATCAGAATTTGGCATAAAACAATGTTTTCTTTGATTTAATGTTATTTAAATCTAAAGATTAGTTCATACGTGCCTTATCTTTCAGGAAATATTTTGTGGTGAAACATTGTAACAGTGCAGTAAATAATTTTTAGATGATAATGGAGCAAGATGCCCTTGGTAAATGGACTTCACAGCTTCTTTTCACTAGTGGTCTGTCATTCAACATCCTTAATAAAAGCCACATACATAAGTGTATGTGCTAACACCAAGGCTGTCTGTATTGAAGTCAGTGCATCAGCATTGAATTAATCGCATTTCAAAGCAAGACCAAAACATTTTGCCCCATTGATCTGTATGGCTAAGAAACAACATAAGCTAGAGCACACATGCTGAAAATGGTTGGAAAAGATAATTTTAGAGATGCAATGATTAGTCATTTGACAGAAAATCGATTAAATAACTGTTTGGATAGTCACGTAATCATTTAAGTTGTATTTAATGCAAAATATGCCAAAGCATTTGATCGCAGCTTCGAAAACAGGAGAATATGCCAACAAAACAATGTCACAACTTGTATTTTAAGCACGATCACTGACGCACGCTGATATCTTTTTATATTTTCTCATCCTGAAACCTACAACATACCGTCAATCAACATCTCACCTGCTGTTGCATATTTCAGTTTTAGCATTGCCTCATTAAATTGGAATCGGGGAAGAAGCAGCACCTCATTATGGTCTAGAACTTAATACTGCTGTGAATTTGTGTCAAAATGGAAGCTTCCTGTTTTTTCGTGTGTGTGTGTGTGTGTGTGTAGTTGCATGGAGGCCTTCTGATATGTTGGTAATCAGTAGAATTACAGGTATGATTTCCCAACAGCCAGTGTTCATCAGCAACAGACTGCACCTGCTCACTCACCGTATCTCAATCTGCTTTGGCTAAATTCCCAAAATGGAAATGTGACTCTGTACTTGTGGGTTCATGTTTGCATCTGTAACCTGCCGGTGCACATTTATACAAACAGGTTGCCAAGCTTGGCAGCGCCTCGTGAGCACATAAATACCACCCAACTTCAAACTAATTGGGACTTTGATTTGGACATGGGCAGAAAATACATTCTGGAAAGGAGTTTTTTATAAGGCGAATATTTGAATGTGTATGCAAAGAACTGTGGCTTCCTCTCTGTTTTATTCTACTTCCCCTTTACACTCCCTACTGTAATAGTGATTACAAAAGATACATACTTGGTGTGTGATTTGTGGAGTATATCGTGACTATAGATGACTGACCAGTCAAAAAATTTCAGTTCCTTCAGTTAGGTTTTTTTTTTTTTTTTTACTGGGTGTGCACGTTCCTCTCTGTCATTGCTCTCCATATATTTCCTTCTCATTCTGTACTCATTCTGTACTCAGTACTCATTCTGTTTGTTCTATAGCCACCCTCTATTTACTCGTTCTCTTATTATATATCTCTCTCTTTCTCACACACACACAGACAGAAAGACAAAAATAATTCTGGCTTTCAATCACTGTGCAGGTTGTAGTACAGTCTTCTGTCAGTAATGTGTTTGAATACATGATGTGTCTGTAGTGCTTTGAGTTAGCAGTTTACTCCAATCTGGGGAAGTTCTAATTAAAACAAAAAAACATGATCTATTATGAAGCTTAATGTTCACAACAATAGCAACAACAACAATAGGATAAGGGATGTAGGGAATTAATTTATTTGTGATGGGCTACATCTGTTTAGCTGCTGCTGGCAACATTTGTCGTTTTAACCAGTTATACTGTCATTAACGGCAAAAATGCAAGGCCTGCTACCAGAATGTTAATAACAAATTAGTAAAGAAACATGAAAGACTCATTAGCCTTGGTGCTGAAAAAAAATGTTGTCCTGGAGCCAACCATAGTCATGATATAATTTAATTATGTCCTATATTCATTTAAATCACTTATTTCGTTGGCACAGTAATAAACTTTCACAATAGCATTAAAAATGCCACAAGTACATGGCGTTTCATTGGGGTCTTGTATCTAGATCCAGACATCCTGCAGCTAATTAGTTCATTTATGTATCTGTGTAATTCATACTGATAGGGGAAGTTATGTGTTGCAACCTTTTCTCAAATGGGCGGTGACTTCCCGTAGAACCCTGCTGTTGCCTTGAATCCGCATAGTGATGAAGAGGTCAGGGAGTCGCTGTCATACTTTTCATCTTGGAGTGGAACAAATCACTCTGAGCTTAACCCTTAAATAATAAATTGCTCACCAATAATATCATTTGTGGTATACCCAATACACATCTGTTTTGATAGGGCTTGGTTTATTTCTTTTACAAGAATGGAAGTCCTGATGTCATTCTGGATTTTTTTTTTTTAAATCTATGCATCCATGGGCAGATTGGATTGAGTTTACAGTATAAATACTTTCTGAGAGGTTAAAGCCTTCTTTAAATCTAATAAAGCTCAGTCTGCAGCCATGCTAGCTAAAAGCTGTTAATCTTTTACACAACCACATATGTCAACCTCATGTCAGAAGCAGAGGACCACACCACATCTTCAGCATTCATCCTCTGGGAGCCATAAACGCCAGCTCCAAATCTTGAGCCAATTCATTAACTACATGCTTAGATATTGCAAAAGTGAAAACTTTCACCTGCTGGGGGCACTAGAGGAGAAGTCAAAGAATCTCCGAATCTTGATCGTAATTCATCCTCTGTGAACATGCATCATCTCATGTAGGGCTGCTTGATTTATGGAAAAAATCATTATCATGAATATTTTGGTCAATATTGAAATCACGATTATTACAAAAAAAAAATGTTTAGGGCATCTGTTGCCACACAGCAAGAAAGTTGCAGAAAGTCGCAGCCTTGCATGTTCTCCCTCTATCTGTGTGGGTTTTCTCTAGGTTCTCCAGCTTCTTTCCACAGTCCAAAAATATGCTGGGGTTAATTGGATACTCTAAATTAGGTGTGAGTGTGCGTGCCCCATAGACTGGTGACCTGTCTGTGGTGTATCCCTGCTTCTCGTCCTAGGTACACTGGGATTGGCTCCCGCTGACCCCCGCGACCCTAATGACAAATAAACCAGCATAAAAAATGACTGACTGATGACTGTTTAGTTACACAATGCATTTATTCAGCATGAATGGCTGTGTTTTTGTTTGCGATGGTTAAAAAGATTTGTGTTGCTATTTAGATATCATCTTATAGCAAATCTTGCACATTATGTTGCCATATATATATCTCGCTCGCCCTCCACTTGCAATCACACGCTCTCTCTCGTGCTCGCTCACTTGCACTTGCTCTCTCTCTTTCAGAAATTGTGTAATGAAAAATGACAAATATTATTTCAACTCGAATAGATGATTTTTGGACAAGCAAATCGAAATCATGATTAATATTCAATTTGCACAGCCTTAATCTTATGGTAATCTATCACACGGTTGTTGAGATATTTCAGTCTGGACCAAAGCGGCAGACAGATTGACATTGCCGTCCCTAGGGCCTGCTGCTTGCAAGGCTGAGAGTAAAAAAAAAACTAATATTTTTCTTTTTCACAGTCGTAAATTTGGAAATAAAGTGAGCGTCATTTCAGACTTGAAACAGGATGAATGAAACTCCTTCCCGGGCCTGCTGGGAAATCGATGGCGAGGGGAAGATTGAAGGTGGTTCAATGATTTTATGGATGTGCCTGGCATTTCAGTGATCAGAGTCACTGCACTGAGCTGGATGTTCAACAGGGATTCATTGAACACATCAGGCCAAAATTAAGTATTTAATTTGGACTTTGAATCACCCACTTGTGTGTGTATCCAGGGCAGCATCAACATGTCTTTTCTAGTCAAATTGAAACATAACAGATCCTCTTCTTTATTTAATCCACTGAGATTCACAGGGGAGGAAGTGTGCAGTGTGTATATATGCATGTTTGTCACTTTTGCCTCTGTTATTTTCTGCCATCGCTTATTCGTCATACCTCAATGGCAGCTGAGGAAGATGCAGTAAAAAATGAATTCCTTTGTACAAATGTTGGTAAATATTTGGTGTGTAAGTTCTCGTAATATCCCGACTAATGAGACTGTTTATCCCAGATGTCTGTTCAGAGCTCACTTCACCAACTACAATTAATCTCATCGTAACTGGGACTCATTAACATATAATCAAATGGGACGGCTTACAGAGGCATTATGAATGCAATGAACTTAAATATCAGATTATTATGATTCATCCTGCATGTAGGGTAAATAGGCACAGAGACATTTAGGAGGCAGAAGAAGACGCCACATGGTGCTGGTAAATGATGCAGCTACATTTTAAATGGCAATGAGCTAAAATGATAATTTATTCTAGTGCTTAATGAAAAGGCGTAATCACCAGTCAATCACCGGTGCAGCACAGGCCTGTGTGTGAGTGCAGGCTTCTAAAATTATACAATGTCAGTGATTGGTTAGATTATCCAACTGTTTTAAATTTGACGTGTTAATCGTGTGTGCGCGTGTGCGTGCTACAGCATGCTTCATCATAGAACTCCATCAGATTTCATCACTGCTCTATTAATCTGTGTTTAGAATAGAGAGAGTGTGATTTCTGGCAATGGGTCCAATCATTGTTGCCAGCACAACTACAGCATCGTGCCATGATGAAATTAAAGCCAGTTTCCAAAGGACTGCTCTAATATCAGCATGAAATCACAGAAAAGGCTAACAAACCACTTCCATAAATGCAAACAAATGTAATTTAATCATAATGAGGCTTTACCTTTACCTACCAAATGCAAATGCAGGTGTAATATCTTTTAAACCGACATTTTTCGACCATGTATAACCTGATTATCTCTAGGTCATATTTATACCCGCCTATCACTGGGGAAAGACGCCTATTAAAATGTAGACTGTAGCTGTAGTACAGTTGTGTTTGGATTGATTGATACACGGCCGAGTTTTTCTGCCTGATTGCACATCAGAAGCAGTGAACGGGCTGTCAGCCATATCTCAGGTCCTATCTGACAGCAGGGACACAAAGGGGGGGGTCTCTTGGCAAACTGAATAACTAAAAGCTCAGCTGAGCAGAACGTAGTGGAGACAGGACAGTGATTTACTTGACGGAGGAATAGAAAGGGGTAGAACTGCAGAGATGGACAGGATTGTCTCTTTTTTTTAAATAAATGGCCTTGAGTGGAATAATAGGAACTTGTCTCTCTGTGGGCCTCCTGTGGTCTGTACTCGTCTCTGGCAGATGTGTTGTCATGTGGGCTGGGCAATGGGAGGGGCCATACAATTCACTAACAAGATATTAAAAGAATATTTTCACCAACATTTGTCTGTGTGACTGGGCTGGCTGCAAACAGTTTTTGGTAACAAACAAAACTATATAAGTCCTGCTCCTTTGAACAAGCAATCGATTAAAGTAAACACTGGCTGAATGAAAAGAGTGAGAAGAAATGATATTAGATACAAGGCTTGGGTGGAGAACTATTTTATCATACTTTCTTGACATTTCATCAGGGTCTATGGTATATGTATTTAATAAAAAAAATAAAACCAATGTAATGGGCAAGGTAATGTGTAATCCACCACACCATCAAAAGGTGAAACCATTATCACAGTGATACTACATAAAATCCAATGTCCAGCTCTTTTGGATATCTACAGGAACAGTGCGTCATCATCAGCCTGTTTAAGGATGATGAGTAGTATGTGTGATTCATGAAACTTATAAAGTTACACAAGTTTTTCAAATGTAGACGTAGTTTGACCTCAGTTGCCTGTTTATAAGAAATCTGAACTATTGATCTTACTGGTAAAACACCGGACAGCAGCACAAACACAGTAAGTGATTTTTACAGAAATAGTCACGACTGAATTCTGGCTGGAGGGAAAGATAACAATATTGTAATTACTTGCATATTACAGGTTTCATTTAAAAGGCACAAAGTCATTATTTCATGAATCATAAGCCTGGATGTGCTGAGAAGCGGGAAAGCGTCGCACTCTCTATTAATTGCTTTCTTCGGAAATGTGAAACAGAGGTGTGCTCAGGTGGGAGCCTCCACCTTCCTGTCATGACTCACCACAGCTGATGCGTGTGTGTGTTTTACATAAATTATTAAGCAGTATTGCACAAGAGGCTTTAGCGTCATATTATTGGTGAGTGTTGGCATCACTGCACACTTGAGTGTCATATTTCGATTACATATCAGTAGACTCCTATATATTAACTTACACACCTTAATACAACCTCTCTGTATCGCTAACAGAAAAAAGTGGAGCATTTTCTGCTTTTTGATGGTATTGAATCTCATGTCAGGATTTATGAATATCCCAGTATATTGTAAAGCCTTGATAGATATTAAAAGATCTATCAAGGCTTTGAAAGATAAGCTTTGAAAGATATTAAAAGATTATCACATATAATGTGATAATCTAAAAAAAAAATCAATAGCTTATTGTCTTTGTTTCGAAATACAGATTGCGTAAAAATCATTGCTTTAGACTTTCGTAGAACAACCTCAAAACTGTTTCATTGACAGTGGATCAATAATGCTACAGCGTTATCTACCCGCCCAGATATTTACTTTGAGATGATCCTCTTTTAGTTTGACCCTGTCACATAACCTGTCAGAAGTGTGTCCATTTATCCAAAATGATCATCCCTTTATCAGCTCAAACTGACCCCAGGGCTGCTGCCATGGCAACAGGTCAGTATCAACTTGAAACCACAGGAGGCCTGTGATTAGATGGGAGTGCTGCTGTATTTCTAGCTTTTGATATCGTTGCTGTGAACTTTTTGACTGGCAGCTGTCCCAGAGGACACAGAGGCGCGCGCACACACACACACACACACACACACACACACACACTGGAAATGGTCAGAACTCACAAGTAAGAGGCCTTCTGACAGCTTGATTGACAGATTGAGTTTAGAGTCATTAATCCTAAAAATATTAACAGTACAACTCAGAACTGAATGTTTACATTCTAGATGGATAAAGCATAATCCCAGTTGACTATCCTGCAAATCTCTTGCCCCATTAGTGCAACCTCTCCGTCCAGCGCAGTCCTAAGGATTGAAACACACGGGCCAATTAAGAGCGAAGTGGAGGATTTTCACTGCGGTTGTTCTTTGCATGCTCGCTAACGTAACAAGCTCGTTGGTGCAGCAGCGATGTGCGTCACGGCCGCAGTGACGGATGCTGCTGTTTTCATTGGACAAAAAAAAAAAACATATCTGCTGTGCACATGTGGTTCATCCATGACACAGAGCAGCTTGTTTTAGTTCATCCATCTTCTTTACATCACATGATCGCTCAGGGAATGACACAAGAGGACTCGCTTTTGTAATTAATACAGACGTTTGTGACTGAGATGCAGCAGGAGTTTTAATGATGCTCCCATGTGATGATGCCCTCAGGAGGCTAATTTTGGCCCCTGACCATGTTAATTTACTGTAACTCAATAGCCCCACGCGCGCGCGCACACACACACACACACACACAATATTGCTGCCCACTGAAGTGACCTGTATCCATCAGCTATAACTCACAAACTCAAAGTGAGTACATGTAATGGCTGATGATACAGATACAATTTCCCAAGTGATTGAATTAGGAAGGAAGGAAGATGCGCAAATTTGCTACTAGCTGAAACTGGTACAATACATTTCTTCATTTTATGTGAGATAAATGTTTTTTGTACACTGACAAACTAAACCTGTCCTTTGCTGGCTTCCAGACAGGAGAGCTTGATATTCATGTCTACAATTTTTAAACCTAAATAATTTCCGGCGTTGTGCTCTCATATTGGGGGAAAAAAACAAATAGAAGACTTCAGTGTGAGGCAAGCTTTCCACAGACATTTTTACAGAATTGATGATAGCAACTCTGAATCATTATCCTCAGCTCTAACGATTTTTACACTGACCAAGGAATCCTTTTTGTTCCTTTTTAACACCTACATTATGTAAATCATCAGTTACCGTGTGTTGCAAGAGGATATTACTGGATATCTGAAGGAGTTGCTTTCAAGTCACTTTGTGTGAAGACACATTCAGACTAATTTGTACTGTCCACCAGGACCGTACAAAATAGTTAAAATGTTTCACTGTGATGTGAAAGAACATAAAGCTAATGATGACTAATGAGCTACACAAACAATTATTTGTTTAAATCTTTTCCTTGGTGAGATTGTTACTCTGACTCATTTACAGACACTGCTGTCTGTTACACAAAAAGCTGATACAGCCGCTGTGTGTTTGCTCACAGGAGCATAACCACTGCTCTATCTTCATAAATTCTTATCCGAGACCGTATAGTGATGAACTGAAGTGGCAGCTCTGGCTGGGCTGGTCGGTTTCTGAAGCACCTTCTCCTTCATGAACCCATGTGGTATTCTCAGCCCAAATCCTGCCTACACCACCAACCACCACCGTCAATGCTGGTTTCTGATTACTGCCATTTCACTGACCTCCCATCTGTCGGCTTGCTTTTGGGTTTCTTAATCCTGTCATTTTCATACTGTTGAGCTTGAGGGTTGCTTGGCAGACTATATATATATATATATATATATATATATATATATATATATATATATATATATATATATATATATATATATATATATATATATATATATATATATAGCTGATTGGTGAGAAGGAGTTAAAGCTTAATTGCCGTCTGTGGCTGTACAGATGGCTGCATTAACTGAACCTAAAATGACCCATTTGTAAAACCTCTTGTGTAACTCCCCAGGACAGGGCCTATACTGCTCTCCGTCTGAATCTGTCTAAGAATGACAGGAACCACACCACGGTGCTCTCTTTTTATGGAAATCCTGAATTTCCAAATCCTTGGAATAAAAAAGGGAATTCCTACACGCCTGTGATCACCTCTGTAGTGATCTATTACGTACTTTGAGGGATCATTCTGATAATTTATTACACACTGTGCTCATGCAATACTGAAACGACTTGTGTTCTCCTGTGGAAAATCACAAGATGACTATGCCTGTTTGGTCCCACAGCTGCCATATCATGCAAATAGACACTTGTATGTATTTTTATTTTATTTTTTTTTAAGATAAGGTCTATGGGTTATGTAAAACTGTTCCATGCATCAAACACCCAGAAAAACAGAGAAATGCACACCACCTACATTTAGATCCTTTGCCTTTTCACAGCTTGTTTGTACTTCCTTGACTTTGTGATGTCATGGAGAAGCTCCCCGGGCTGTAGAGGTTCCCAGCATGGCACCACCCTCAAACACTTTTTAATTTTCAATTTGTCAAGCAAAACTCAAAGTTGAGCCATTGAGTTGAATTTTTTTTTATAGCTTTAATTGCAAATATATCATGTTAAGTGTATAAATATTAAAATAACACCCACAAAATGCATAATATGGGACCTTTAACATGGTTTATTAAAAACTACATTGTGAATGTGTGTCCCAGGGGACTGCTCTCAACAAGTCTGGTTTTGTTGGGGGAGTTCTGAAGTGAAAGAAACTGAAAAAGCCTAGTCAGAGAAGAGATTAGTCAAGTGATCAACGGCCTAGATAAACACACTTGAGCATTCAAAACCCAACCGTGCAACTTCAGGGCTTTCATTTCTCATTTCTTGTTGTGAACTTTCATTTCAACCCAGCAGCTGCAATTCCATATCTTTTTAAAGCTTATTGCAGTGTGATTTTTATGATCTTGTTTCTCTCCACAGGGCAGTGCGTGCGTGCATGTGAGGAATCGCAGTTCAGACCATCATGCCCGTTGCTCTGGCATCGGCACAGGAAGTGTGTGTGTGAGCGTCCCTGGTTGGCTCTGCTGGGATGAACATGCCACTGCACCAAATCTCTGTCATCCCCCGTGATGTCACCTCGTCACGGGTGTCAGGCAGCGGTAAAGCAAAGGACAAGGACAAGCAGGTATGTGAGGAGTCAAAGGCTAAATCAGGGCATGGACAAAGCTGAGGGTCTGGTTTTACCCCATGAAGGATTTTTTTTAATCCTCAACCAGAATTTGTACAATAGCAGAGGAAAAAATGGCAACCATTTTAGTTTTTTTTTTTTTTTTTACTGGATGGGATAAGGAATAATTCCCTCTGTTTTGAAATGTTGATAAGTACCCCCAATGTTATCATAGGAAGCAGAGCTTTCATTTGGCTTTGTCACAGCTTGTCTGTTTTATAATTGTTTAAAGTGGCTGAGTTGAGTGTTTTCATAACATCACCACATTGATTCGCTGTCACTCACACACCCACAGGACGACTTTTTTTGCCAGATGCCTTGAAAATTATCCCTTTTCATTATTTAATGTCATTGTTTTGTAAATTAGATTTGACGTGTGAAATTTGTATTTTAAAAAAAACTCAAATGGTAAATATAGCGAGTGCATTTAAGACAAGACTAGCTGAAATGTCAGCTCTAAATGACAGAAGTCTGGGATTGGAGGTGCTGTGTGGACAGAGTTACTCGACATGTCCTGGAGTCTTTCATCAGAGGACAATCAGAAAGTGATTTTTTTTTTTTTAATGCCAGGGGGTGTCAATTCCAGCACAGCAACATCAATATTGAATTCAAGCATTTCTCTCATAAACAAATTATTCCTCTGTTCCCTGTGGGTTGAGCAGAGGATTTTGCATCTAATGAGTCTGGTCCAAGTCTGAGCAGAATTTCCATTTTGTTTTTCAAAAAAAACCCACCTGGAGGGCTTCTAATTTTGCAGTTTAGTAGTCAACACTTCGAGGTAATTGAGTGAAGAAAAAAATCTGTTATCCAGATCTGTCAAAATAAAGGCCTTGACACTTCTATTAGGCTCCTACTTATTCAGAAGAGGATGAATGCAACATCTGAAAAGTTCATCTGTGGCTATCACAGATTTGCGATTTGAGGATTTTTATTTATTCTCTGAATTTAAATCAAATAAACCTAAACTAGGTTTATTAAGTAGGTAAACTAAGAAATCAAATAAACCTTTTAACATGCAGACATCAATAAGAATTATCAGGATTGTTTGATGACTGAGGTTGTTATCAAATATAATGATGTGCAAATGAGCACCATCGTAACAAAACTCAATCCCTTAATTTGTTTTCCCCTCTCTGGGTCTTTTAATCCAGCACCACAGTGAAGTGCTCAGAGTGCTTTTTTTGAGTGCTGGAACAATGCGAGGTGCTAAGACATTATGTCTGTGGCCTGCCCTTCCACCCGGGGCCTCATCAGATCACAATAGGGGCCGAGCGCCAAATGCAGCAGCGCAGGTGTTCTTAAGAGGCCTCTCACACGCCACATATGGTGCTGTGTTTCAGCCTCCTGTGTAGTACAAGTGATAGTAGACGCAAGCTGTAAAGTAAGCTGGCACTGACATATGTATTTTTACTTTAGACACACATAAACACACACACTTCACTGATGATTCATTTTCCAGCACAAAGCCTAATCTGAGTTCTTATGAAGCTCAGAAACCTGCTTTATCACGAGAGAAGTGAAAGTGATGAGGGCTTTAATTAAACAGGCTTCATTTCCTGCTATTTTTTCTAGTATTTAAAGGTACGAGTTTGTGTATCATTTGTATAATACATGGTTAACAGGATTAAAGGGTTTAAACTTTGAGGACAGTCATAGCAAGGTTAGCTTATTCTTCAGGGGAGTTAAAGTGACACTGTGAGCTTCATAACTCCGGAGGGGCATTTGGTCATCCTGCTCTCATGTTTGTTAGCGGTTTAAGATCCACCCCCATGTCTTTCTGCCTAGCATCTCTCTCCGTCTGCTTGCCTCCTGCTGGCTGAGCCTCCTTTTTTTTTTTTCCTCAGAGGAATGAGTGGATAAAACGACAGCGATTCTTGTCCTCCCTGTGGAACCAACAGAACAGAAAAAGGAAAAGCGAGTAGGAAAAGAGTAGAGGGATACAGCGAGTGTTTACTCTGAATGCTGATCAGGGTGCGCGCGCATGTACGCGTGTGTGCGCATCAAGAGTTTAGTCACAGAGCACAGACCCATCTGGCCCTCTTAGACAACACAACTGGTCTTTTAGCGCCTCAAGAAAAAAAACAGAACTTTCCTCTACTTATAATTCTGAGTTAGTCAGTGGCTCCTTTACAGATCAACACATCTTTAACTGTTGCTGGCCCCTCTGGCCTCACTCCTGCAGCTCCACTCAAGTTCATTTGTCTCCTTCAAAATCCTCTTTAAATATGTGCTCATGGGCACTTTTGTACATGCACGGCAGTCTTCCACTTGAGAACTCATGTTTGATCATGTATTTAGAAATGGAGAAAGGCAAAAGACTTGGCAAACAGGACTTTTATTTCTTAGAAAACTTGAAAGTCTCCTGACCATTTTCAGCCTCTTCAAATAATACATTTATTTGAGTCTTACTTTGCTGATTTTCATGTCTTGCAGTTTATCTGGTACCAAGCTGTCTGTATTTGCTCATTATTTTTTATCTTTAACCTTATTTGCAAAGTCACTTGCAAAAATTTTGAAAGTATAATAATTTGCATGGAGCTTCACATCTCAGAAAGCTGAGAAGTGAAGCTGTCGCTTTAGTTTTCATAGTTGCATGAATTTAGACCAAGAGGGTCTGTCTTTCTCACACTTGTATTATTTTTAGCAGCATTTTCAGGCACTGTGCACATATACCGAACATGATGTGTCTGATGTTCCACTCACCCTTTTGACATTGCATTTATATTTGATGAAAGCGTTGTCTTTTAATAAGTGTATGTCAGATCCAAGTACGAACGAGACTTCCCTGTCTCTCATCTGATGTTTGTGGTTTGCTGATAGCTGACATTGGGCTCCTGGTCACTGATGGGGCATCACTGCTCCTTGTAGAGCTCATAATCACACACTGACCAACAGAGAAAAAACTTTCAAAACAGCCTCCATGCTTGACAGCGACTGTTGAATGAATCTCTTTGGTTGTTTTTTCGAACCACCTCTAGTATAGTAATATAACTTCTTTTTATTCCCCAGATTTGATATTTGAAATTTGTTCCCCACTTGAAACTAACATTTTTGCATTTTGGAGATACTGGAGTATTACATCTGAGAGGATTAGCATTTGCAGTGTAGCCTGTTTATATCTGACCAATTTTACAAATGTGTTTAAAAACATTTGAAATAAGTTTCTCAGCCCTGAAGGAGGAAACGGTCCCCAAACATTCGGATCTGGTCTAAATCAGTCCCCTCCACCTTGCTGTGCCCAGGGGCCTGCAAATGAAAATGCCATCATAATGACCTAAAAAGCCTCTGGGCTGGTTAAACCGGGTATAAAATGCTGAATTATCAAGGAAAGGAATGTTTACATGTTGCGTGATTCGGGTGTATTCAGAGGAAACTCAAGATGGTCACAATCTCTTCTACGGAAGCAGATTTAAATTAAGAGGACGTGATCAGCATATTTCTTTCTAGTCATGCAAATGCATCTATTTCTGTGGGGAATTAATGCACATGCACAAATTATCTCCTGCTGACACACACATACAGTACACACGCCTGTATGGCACAAACATGTTAATCCAGTCGATATCAAGGTTACAATAGTAGACACATGTGAATATAGTTCTTCAGTTTCTCATGCAACAGACACCAGCACACGCCTGAACATTCATCCTGGTGTAGATGCTCTGCTTCTAAAAGGCTGCCCTGGCCTGTTTGTAAAGCAGAAGCTGGGGAAGGAAGATAACATAAGCAGAATGGGATTCTCTGGCAGCAGTTTTTCATAAAGGTTTGAATACTGTGTGTCAGCAAACTAACCTACTGTAGTTTACATATCCCTCTCCACCTCTCCCCCAGCCTCATATATTCAGAAAAAAACAACCATTCACAAGCTCTGCACAAACCATTGGTCTCCAGCTGCTGGGATACAGTTAAATACAGAATCATTGACTGAGAAGCCTTTGAGACTTGATGCTTGAAAGTGTTTCTGCGTTGCTTCTGTGCACTGGCAGCAAGTTGTAATGAATATTTTATTTATGTTTTTCTATTTAGTCAAATATTAAAATACAAAAAGGCAAAATCACAAGGGGATATCTCCTGTCCAAATCTCTGTTGTTAAAGATTAGGAGAAATTAAGAAAACCATTTACATTTACTCCTGAGAAGCTGAAATAGTTTTGGTAATTTGACAGTTGACTCACAGGATTGATAATTTGATATCTGACTGAATTAATTCTGTTGATTAATCAACTCATTGTTTCAGCACTATCTGGCTGGACTTACTGTCCCATTGTTTGTCTATTAAGCTAGTGGTGGTATTCCTCTGCCTATTGTCTGTCTCTCTGAAAACACACACACACACACACACACACACACACACACACACACACACCAGCAGCTGGTGGTGTTCATCAGCATATAATGTGGGATGTAATCAGACAGATGTATAGCCATTAACCTACTAACCCATAGAAATTTGTTCAGCCTGTACACCTGAACTCAAAAAAGACCTCAGCCGTGACAGCTACCAATTTTGCAGAATGAATAAGAGAACCAATTTGCTTTTCACAGTTGCCAAGATACACGTCTCAGTTTTAATCTTTGCTATAGGAGTGACTGCAGCGTGCACAGCCCCAAATGAAGAAACAGTAGCATAAGTATGCACACAGATGGAGACAAAACAAAAAAACAGAAAAAAAACCCAGATGAAGTTATTTACAGGATGTAATCATTACATGAAAGGCTGAATCTAACCATCCTCCTCTCTTTGATATGCTGCCACCTCATTGTCCGCTCTGTTCTCTATCCAGAGCTTTCTGTCACTGTGCTGGACTCACTGGAAGGTGTCTTCCTGGGGCATCTGAGGACACTGGTTAATTGCCTGTGACATGCTGACTTGACTCCAGTGACTCACGCAGCCCCAAACATTCAGCCACAGCCAGCCAGATCAATGGGAGCGAGCTCTCTAACATCCTTGGGAGACGCGGCAGATGTTTCCCTCACTGCAGCCTGTCGTCTGGTTTTGCGGAGTGTGACGCACAATTGTTGCCTGATGTATGCTATTCATATTGAGCCGTACACCCCAGTTGTTTAATGAAAGTCTGATGAGACTCACTACTCTGTTATAGTCCATTGTGGTGGCCAGTGTGTGTGGGGAGCACAATAATTCTCTTATGCGTGAATTGAAAGATACTGGGCTGACAGACATTCGCTTCTCCTAGTACATTTCCAGTAAGATATGCTAATGAGATTCCCAGTTGTTGGTCACTTGGAGGGGAAGTTTATTTCATGAACCCCTGTAGGATTACTGCCACCGTTCACAAATACACATCAGAGTCGCTTAGCATGAAGCTGCATTTTATTTCTTCTACACCCCAGCCTCCCCAATGTCTAATCATCCTCCACCGTCATCCTCTCCTGGTGTTATCCAGTGGAAGATTAGTCTAGTTAATCTCTTCACCACTGTTACGACACTGTGAGCTCCTCCTTGTTGCTGTCTCGCTGTCTGGTGTGATAGATGCCCCGCAGCTGTGGATTTTCACTTAATTTACTTTTTTTTCACTTGTCTGTCTAAATGCAGATTGAACTTTCCATTTTGCTCACTGCATATGGATATTTGCTATTTTTCCAACCATTCTCTGTCAACTCTAGGGATGTTTGTGTGTGTAGTTCACAGTAGATCAGCAGTTTCTGAAATACTCAAACTAGCCTGTCTGACACAAAAAAGTTGCTGCCAAACAAGACAATCAACCAGAGGATGACGACATTGGCCATGGCTTCCAGGTATGAAAGTGAGCAGTAAAATAAGGTTTTATAATTTTGCAACAGTAGACACATACAAAGATACACATTCACAACCACAACAACCCACACCTCCTTATTACTTCTCACAATGCTGCAGAGGGTGGTGTTACTATGTCTCGCTTTGAATTTTGAGCTGTGCAAAGTGCAGGGACCAGACTGCAGCACTGACACCTATATTCCTTATTGTCTGGACACATACACACATACGGTGTTGTCTCTCTGCTTGAATGTACTTTATATGTAAACAACACATAATTTACAACTTGGATTAATTATGAAAAATAATCATTTCCATTGCATAATATTGTTATAGAAGCCAGACTAGCTTTTTCTTGCATCTACAAATCAAATGATGGATAGATCAGTAGCAGTCTTTCTACTTTGTTTAACCTCTAGCTTGTTTCTGGAAGAAAAGAAGGGCTTCTGTACATCTAGAGAACTTAATAAGGTTAAAAATAAGCAAATAAGCTTCTTTTTCTCCCATTTTAGCTTTCCTGGGAGGGGTTTTTGTCTTTAAAGGAGACAACATTCACAAAGAGTTCCCACAGGCAGCGTAAAGTACTGAATATTTGTTGCAATTCATCTTCAGCAGACTCGGATACCTCAATGGAGTACTTCTTGTAAAATGAAGTATACTAAATCCACAGGTCTTTCAATTCTGTGTACATGAATGACTATTACAGGTTTAGTTTGAAATGACTGTGGCATCTCAACCCTGGGTCGTGAATGTATTATGTTACCAGATGTGCACCACTGGATCGGTTATGTCACCGATAAAGATGGTAGGCAGCGAGAGTCAGGATGAAATGCTGCACAGGTCATAAGACACTCTTGAACCCATGAAATTGTGTGCACAGTGCTCATCTTATCCCTCCTCAGCCTGCAGATGGTACAGCTGCATGAATACAGGGCAGCAGGTCTACTAATGAGGTGTTCACTGAGCACTGCTGAGCTCGGAAGACTGCGGCCCCACATTGACATTCACCTCTATCTTCTGAGAGTAAAAATTGAGTGCAGGTAGAGCGCACTGAACAAGCATGTAGAATAAAAAGATAATGCGAAAGTGAGCACAATTATGGCCTGATGCAGTATGTGCCAGGAGCGCTGTGGTTCCTTGCTTTAATTGCCCCTTCAATTACTATTGCATTTGAGTATTCAGGTAGTGGGCTCTCCAAGGATGATGCCATCCACCATCTAAACTGATGTCCTGAGTCTCTGATCTCAGGGCGTTGCAAGTGTGACCCCGAATTAGAAAAATGTCTTCTCTGTGAAATCAAGGTGAAGCGTATTTGTAAGAGCTCACTGTCAGTCCTCCATCATTTTGATTGATGTGTTTATTTGAACCTACAGAACCTTCCACACAGGCCCAAAGAGGCTGATAGCTGCTCCATTATCCCTCGCCTCGGGTCAGCCTTCCAGGGCTGACAGTGATCCACCTGTCTTTTAAATGCACGAACACACTTTTTTCCCTCCATATCTTTCAGAGCTGTGGCCTCCCTCTGGCTTGTTAATAGATTACAATGATGCTGTGTGTGAAACATGAAAATCTCAGACAGGTTGAGCAGAGGGGACAGGCAGACAGAGAGAGAATGTGTCATCACCATGGAAACCATCTCCCAAGGACTTTGTAAAGCCGCTACCTTGTGTTGTTTTTCACCTTTCACTTTACACCACAAGGTCTCCTCTGGTATGGAAATCTTGAGCTACTGAGTTCAGAAATATCAGGAGCCTTGGATGTATTACAGAATGTGTAAGGCTTTATTGGCAACTTAATCAATTAAGTAGACCCTTGGAGTTCACTCTGAGTGCATCTGAACAGTGAAGGCTATCCCAGAACGTCTGCAGGAGAATTGTCTGCTTGCCTTATACTATCAGATACGGATTTGCTTTCCTATACAACTTGGCTTAAGTCTAAACATAACAGCCTGAGGAGTGGTACATCTTGGCTCAGGAAAAGACAGCTGGCTGATATAGAGTACTGATATATGAAGCTTCCTTCACAATCCCCCACCCCCTTGTTGATCATAAGATTTGTCTATTAAATCATGTTGAATGATAATGGGACTATAAACTGGAAAGCACACATCATTCATGTTGAATCAAAACTTCTAAATCCACTGCATTATTTATATAAAACTAAACCTGAACATTTGCTCTTGTTCCCCCAGCTTGTAAATAACATTTTGTATTAAAATGTAAAGGATTTAAATATGTTTCCACATTATATTTAAATCCCAGAGATTTAAACCCTGGAGTGTTTTTATTTTCTATTCTATTAACTTGACCTTCTTAATAACTGGTTTTAATCGTTTGCACCTTGCCTATATTCCTTTGTTTTATGTAAGGCTTCTATTAAAAGCTCATGCTTAACTCTCTCTCACTATCTCTCACACATACAACTTTATTTGTCCAGATTTATTTTAGGCTGCATCTGATGAGCTACTGGCTTTCATTTTTGTCTTCACTCCGATTTATCCTATAGTCTGTGCCTATAACCATAAATTAAATCCTGGCAGTTTAAACCTCACAACAGTGCTCAACAATGATGACTGTCAGACTTTGATATAACTTGAATTAGATTTGAAATGTTTTGATTTTAAAGCACATCGACCAAAACAAGGTAAAGATATAATCTCCCTAAATGGATTATCTACAGTATGTTGGATCCTAACCGAAGTGGCCACTGCCCATGATTTAATCTACTTTAGAATCTTGTGCTAGTTAATTCAGTGAGTTAAACCATTATACACCTCACTTGACTTCTCTGTTCTATTTGCATTTAAAAATGCCGAGTTTTGATGTAGTTAATCAGTCTGCCTTCGTTTGAGACTGAAATCTGATACAGATATTAGATGTACAAAACCAAATTACAGAATAGTCTTAATGATCTCTTCACAGAGACTGTCTTGCCATGTCACAAAAAAAATAAATTGCAATTACCTGTCTTCTGTTCTGTTGAGATTCTGTTTGTGATGCCAGATCGTTATGAATCTCTTGAGCTCATCAGAAATAGCAGGGGCTTTGGGTGTCTTATGCATGAAGGTTTACTGATAATTTAATCGATTAAGGAGAGCCGTGGGGTAGACCGAATGCGCTCTGGACACTATTAATGCCATCCCAGCAAGCCTGCAGCAGAATCAGCTACATGCCTGGTTATATTTCAGATAAGGATTTGTTACCCTGACAGCTTGGCGTAAGACAAATCAACAACCTGAGGAGAGGAGAGGTTCATCTTGACCCAGCAATGGACAGATGGCGAGCATGCTGATTTATAAACTCAGTCACATCATCTGTTAAGTTTTCAAGGATTCAACAAACCCACCTCTATCATCCAGTTTAAAGTTAAATAATAAAATATCTCAAATTGACTATAATTGCCATATTGGCATGCACACACATGCATACACACACTGTTTATATTAGCACTAATGTTCGGGAATGCTTTGTACACAATTCCATATGGGCCCATTGTTTCAATGTTGACTACCAAACAAGTTGCAGTTGCCTAGTGTCTTCAGGGGAAAAGGGTTTTGGATCTTGATGTAAGAGAACATACTGGTCTCTTTGCTCAGAGGTCACTGGCACAATATGAATTTGTTAAAGCAAAGCATTGCATGTTGAGCAATATCTTCAAAGCACATGTGCAGTCAGCCATGACACAAACTGCTGCCAGTCAAGTGTACATGTGAGTTTTATTTAATTTTCTGATATTTAAATTGTACATTCATGTGATTTGACACAGAATAGACTTCCACATTTCTGCCGGCTGCAGATCTGGACATGGTGAAAATATTTTCGTTTTTTTTGTTATCTCAGATTTGCAGCAAACCTGTGTGTGTGTCATCCAACTGGCACACATACACATAGAAATCCAGCTGCATGATTAAAAACTAGAACTCTAAAACTAAATTCTAGACAAAGATCTCTGATGTGACAGAATTGAGGGAGGAGGAACAAGAACAGTGTATTAGTGGCTAATGGAAGAAAATGTGAAGTACAGAGCTGGGCAAATGGTTAAAACTCTAGGTATAAAAACACACTTACAATAACAATGAAAATGATGTTTCCATAAAAAATGTTACATTTCATGGCTTTGTTTTGGCAGAATGTTTTTCTCCCCCAAAAATGGTGCAACGGATATGTGATCACCACTAATTTGATTTACAGAAAAATGGGAATAATAATTTTCTTTTTTTTTTTGCATGGATGCAGCTCCAAACAGTCAGGCAGCCATGTGTATAGACAGATACCAGGGAATTCACTGTTTTAACACTTTTGACCAAGCATCTCATGAGCAGCTCACAAGGCTCTAAGCTTTACGAAAAGGCAGTTGAACTTGTTGTTGGTGTGATGCAAGAGGGAATGAGGGATGGAACAAGCAGCAGAGAAATATTGTAAAGGCCAAAAGATGTCATCAGGAAAGTATCACCATCTGCTCCCTCACAAAGAGCTGTTTTCCATCCCATTTCATGTGGAAACGCTGCTTTTAAGTGATATTTATTTAAAGACAGAGTTGACTGGACAAATATTGACAGGATGAGATTTGAGTAAATGGAAGGTTGGTGGAAAATGTAGGTGAAGATGAACTGTAGAAAGGAAGAATAAGTAGAGAACAGGGAATAGCAGGCATTTTTTTTCCAGATGGCAACAGTGGGAGATGGAAATTGAGGAAAAAATGAAGGTTGGAGTGCAGGCCGGCTGGGATTTCGACTTCACACTTATCACTTCAAAAAAACAGTTGTAAACTACAGTCTGCTCCTCTGTAAACCCTTTGCTCCATCTTTCTCTCTACCTCTCTACACCTAACCCGAGGTGAAGTGGATTTCTTAGAATGTGAGGCCTAATAGTTATGGTTTGATATGTTGTGCGGTTTCCTTTCACAGGGACAACCCCTACAGTATGTCCTGGGGAATTCACTCATTCAGTGCTGCATGTTCACCTCAGCTCTGCACTCCCTTTTTACAAAAAGCGAGTAGGAGCAAGCGGTCTTAGTGCACTCTGTTTTTAGAGTTTGCCGTTGCTGCTGTAACGGTTGAAGCAGCCCTCTCAGGAGGAGTTGGGAGTCTATCAAAATGTGTGTCATGTAAACACACCATTGTGGCTTCAAATCTGGCTCTGCCTTGTTTCACGCCATGATATGCTTCTCATTCATTGAGCTGTCTTGTAGCATCATAAAATTGATGTAAAGCAAGCTGCGACAGCTTGCCGCCGCCTCATTGTGAGCTCCTCACAGCTGTGTCATGTGGTGCAACGCTGTACAAGCTTCAGCCATATGGAGACGAACTGGGCAGACATGTTGCTGAGTCATATTGGCAGGTCGCCTGTCAGTCAGGTGTCATGGCAGAGGTGGCAGGTGTGATGAGGTGGAAGAATGTGAATGTAAGTGAAGGTTTTTGGATGTTAAATCCTATGTTAAGGATTTTGTCTAATGAACGAGTAAAGACCAATGTCTGCAACACTTTGTGATGTGTTTGAAGTCAATCACATCATAATGGGTACAGAAGTATTTCCCCTCTCCGTTTGGAACGTTACATAATATTTACAGTTATT
Source organism: Lepturacanthus savala (assembly GCA_030544235.1). Taxonomy (NCBI): domain Eukaryota; kingdom Metazoa; phylum Chordata; class Actinopteri; order Scombriformes; family Trichiuridae; genus Lepturacanthus; species Lepturacanthus savala. The sequence continues at coordinate 15,957,566 of CM060478.1, forward strand.
TTTTTTTTTCTTAAAGCCATGACTGAACCGATTTCAAACATTGTAAAATGTGTGGACTTCTGAGGATCCATATTTTTAAGGGAGTAAATAAAAGCTAGGCGACACGGTGGAGCAGGGGTTAGCGCTGTTGCCTCACAGCAAGAAGGTCGCAGGTTCAAGACCTCCTTGGTCCTGGGTCTGGGACCTTTCTGTGTGGAGTTTGCATGTTCTCCCCGTGTCTGTGTGGGTTTTCACCGGGTACTCCGGCTTCCTCCAACAGTCCAAAAACATGCTGAGGTTAATTGGAGACTCTAAATTGCCCATAGGTGTGAGTGTGTGAGTGAATGGTGTGTGTGCCCCACGATTGGCTGGCGACCATCTGGGGTGTATCCCTGCCTCTCGCCGTAACGCGCTGGGATTGGCTCCAGCAGACCCCTGTGACCCTAATGAGGAATAAGCAGGTATAGAAAATGACTGACTGACTAAATAAAAGCTGGTGTAAGAATCTAAGAAGAACCGAGGCAGCAGTAGTTGCTGTCTCTGCTCCAGTTTGAGCAAATGGGGACTTGATATCCATTCATGGTCTTTTTTGAAGCTGTTACTGGACTGATTTTTTAAAAAATTCCAAAATGTTTGTTCTCCTAAGGCTCCATTTTCTTAACAGACATTGCAAATCAAAACCCTACATTTCCACTGTAAGCTTTAGTTGAGATGTGTAGTTGAGAAGTGGGCGTCTGATGTTGAACATCCTGTGCTTGCGTTGGCAACATAGGAGTGTTGTTACCTTTAGGTGAATTGGTCACTGCCACCATTTATAATCTGCAGACAATTCAGCACAAGTTACCACAAACAACCAGTTATGTTGTAATACACAATTACATTCATTATTCTTTTACTGTAAGAGCTGCTCTTATTTTGGTAACATCTTATTGTACAGGCTCTTCCTAATAATTTACCACTTTGCTGGGGACAATTGACTTTGGAAGTAAATGTTCATAGGTAAAATAGAGACAATGTTTAAATGGTGTACTTCCAGTCATTTAATTCCAAACTATTGCAAACATGGAGTAACTTTTATTTCACAGCAGTTACCAAATTACATAATTCCCTCATTTTTTACTTCAAGAAATAATTGGGAATTCATAAGTAATATATAAGTAGTTTAAGCTTCCTGCTCTGTCAGTTAATTGTTTTTAATAGACATGGTCGCAAACGTTAGATGTGCTTCAACCCCAAGAATTTTTTTTCTTCTTTTTTTAAGTCGGGGTATGTGCAGGGCCGCGTCAGCAGGGGGCAGTAGAGCAAATGGTGTATCTGAGCTCTCTATCCCTGCAAGACCAATGGAGTTCAACCTAGATCTGCCTTTTGATGAATAACAACAATAAAATTGCATCCCCCTGATGTTGCATAAAACTAGATCACAACTTACCCCCAAACCAGTTTAATTTATTACCTGCAGAGCTTTCACAGTATAGATTTACTCTTAATATTCCCTGTATTCCCTTAACGTTATAGAATATAATGTATCTTATACTTGCAAGCACATGATAGGATCATGTTTTTAGCATTTTCAGGCATCCAAAAATATCCTTATCCAAAGGATCCGAATATCTTTTCTGTAAATTGCAGGTATGAAGCATGTAAAATGAATAGCTTTTAAATGCAAATTGCTGTTGCTACTGTGGACCATATTTATGTAGAAAATAGTTGAGTAAGACCTTTTTCTAAATGGTGATTGAAGTAGCTGGGTGGAAGATAGCATAGCAAGTGTAGGACAGAACCATTCCTCTATCCTTTGTCAATCATCAGTGAATGGAGGATAGAGGGTGTGTTAATCCAAGGTCAGTCACCTCCGATAGCCGTAGAGCTGCTTCCCACTGGCATAAGGAACATCAAAGCATCTAATGTTACAAACAAGTAGAGTAAAAGAAAGGAAACCGTCTGAGGAGCTTATGTTTATGATAGTCTTTTGTTCATTGGCAAAGCATAATCTCTGAAAATGCTGTAGGACTTAGATTAATTATGTATACTTCCTCTTTGCGTAGTTTCCTTTTGGGTATTTGTGTAGACGCATGCTGGTTTCTGATCAGCATTTGAGAGATAAAGCAGGTCAAACTTGTGACTTTCAACATTTCAGCACTGTCATTAAAGGTGGTCTTAAGTGCAGACCTGGAAGCATCATATGTGAGTATGTTTCCAATGAGGGTTAGAAACGTATTCACAAATGCAGGAGCGGAAGCTTTGTAACCCCGGGCATGTTTGTCTGCCAAGAGCTCCCCGCTGAGGGTTTGTGTCCTGCTGGGAAGCTGCATACAACCCAGCAATCCTGATCAGATCTTTGAAGGAGAGAAAAGGTAAAAGTGTAGCTGGGGTGTATGCAGGATGATATAAATTCTGAGTATGTGAATGTGTTTTAAACACCTTAATCTGTATTTTTGCAGTGCAGACTCCTCCACCTGTCCAGTGTCATTGACGGGCGCCATCTGTTTACCAGCGGGTGATGATTGATGATGTCATAGCAAAGAGAGTGGAGCACACACTGGGGAGGGGTGTGTGTGGGTGTGTATGTGTGTGTGTGTGTGTGTGTGTGTATGTGTACTGAGGTAATTCCTGCAGGGGTATACATGGATAACAGAAATCCTGCATTCATGAAACATCTAAAGAGTGTTTTTGTAGAGGTGGCTGGATAAACTTTATCAATCGTTCACACGTCCTTTGAAAAATCCTTTGTTCTCTTCTCTCTGCAAAGGCTAAAAAAGTTCTGGGAAAATAAAAAGCAAAACTGGCCTTTAAAACTGTTTAGGCTGCCCTATTATTTGAGAGAAACCTGATAGCAATCTTAATTACTTTCATCAGGCTGCTGATGTTTATATGAGACAGAGCTAAAGTTCGAGTCAGCCTGCCCTTTGATATTACTTCAAAGATTGAATACAGCTACTGTAATTACCCGCACTTCTCTTCCGTCAGTAAGAGGAATTTGTAAACAGTGTGGTCATTTGGTTTTAGCTGCAGGTTTCTCTGTGTTTAAGTGTTTTTAGATATTTTCTGCATGTCTGCCGGGGTTTTACCCATTTCTGTTCATCTAACCCAGGGTCAGACTAATTGTCTGATGCCAGAGACATCAGGTCAGCCAGGTCGAGAGATAAAAAGCACAATGAGGCCTATGCTGCTGTCTGCATCTCAATAGCTTTCATGACTCCTCATCGGGTGCACGCATGCATACTGCAGAGGTTTAATTAAGTGAGAGAGATTTTTATCATACTTCGTAGCACTCCTCTACAACCTGAGAAGTATTTAGGATTCAGTGATCCAGTCGGATGAAAGTGTGATGCAGGATCCACGTCTGTTGCCAGCTGCTGCTGTCGCCCTGTGGTCCTTACAGCCCCTAATGCACCGGTGAAATACTTCTCATTAACAAAGACAGTTATTGCTCATTTTTGGTCCTGATGGTTGATGCTCTCAGTAAATGCCCTTTTTCTAATAGCAAAATAACCCAGACACTGGCAAAAGTCAACAGTGTGGCCACTGGCTTTATATGTATGTGGGTAGTGGTAAATGTTAAAATAACAAACAAAAGCTAGCCTCTGCACTGAAAATCAATAAAGAGCAGAAGTTCAGTGTTTTATGGATTGACCGTCATATCTGAGATGCTTTAACTTCTAAATTCTTAGAGTAATAATACAAATACTATAGGACACTTCTCTAAAGGTTGGATCCTGTCAGTAGGGAAAGTAAAAGAGCATTTGCTGCTCCTTCATTTCAATCACGACATTCTGTTCAGCAAGACCTTAAAGGATAATTATGCTTTATTTCCACCTGACTTATTCCTAAATTTGGCCATCGTGGCTCTATGGGTCATTCTAACTTTGCATTTAGCAGCTTCATTATAGATTTAATGGTAAATGTTCATTCACTTTAAAACTGATCAAACTAACACAGTTTCAAATATTTGTAGGAAATTCTGCTGTTTTGTTGCTTCAATTGGAAAGGGCAATTTGACCAAATTTTTAAGCAGTATATTATATACAGTAACAGTATATTCTCGTTGATGATCTTATTAGTGTCATTTCACCATGAGTTGTTAAAATAGAATTTTTCAGAATCCATTTTACTAATAAGAATTTGTAGGATTTTGTAAGGTTTAGCATTAGAATGTTACTGTGATATTTTTGTGTCCTGCGTGCGTACCTGCTTCTACATTTGAATGTTGTAGTAATACTAAGTAATGACTGTGACTATTTCATGTATTCTAATAATTCTAATTCTTTAACTTGGAACTGTGGCCTTGCCTTTGTATTGGTTAATAGCTATTGTCTTTTTCTCATTTAATTCTCATTAACAGATATTATGCAGTCTCTGCTCTGGTGCTACAAATGCTGATAAGACCACACAATCCTGTCACCCATTCCATAGTACAGTGTGTTCTGCTCTATTCCATAAATGTAAATCATTTAGTGAGACAAAGCTTTCCTGTTCTGTACTGAAGTCTGCAGCCTGGAACACATCAGGAGACCATGAAAAGACTCTGCATGTCAGCTGACGTTTACAGATTACGTTCTCAGAGTAGGATAATGCGTTCATGTTTCTATCGGAGTGTACAGATTGGCTCAGAAGATGTAACATATCTGATATCGAGGTGGCAGCTCAGACTTTGAAACTCTGGTCCTTCAACAATACAAAATACTTTGACTGTCAATGATGACTGGGAATATTTTATGGAACCAATTACAAACTCTCCACAATCTGAAAACTATGTTCAACGTAGTTAACATGCACAAAAACAAAAATCAAAACCAACAAATTCCAGAACCATTTGACATGCAGTGAAATTGGAGCTTTTAAGTACTTCTCGATCTGGGCTCTTGGGGCAGTTACTCACTTTCCCCTTTTGGGAACCCAACCTTGTTTTTTATGTATAATACAGTATGTACAAGTGACTTTTGTACTGATAAACCTTAATGTTTTTCTACATTTTTAAATAAATTGTAAAGATTCTGAGTAGTCCGGATCATTGTATATCCTGTAGTGCTAAGACAAGGGCACCTAGGAAACCTTTTACATGAGCTGGAAATGTCTTTAAGAGACTTAAGTCCAGCTGCATTTGGCTTAGCATATTTTTTAAGAGAATGCCACCCATTTCCATCTGCCTGTTCAATTCAAATCAATGTAATTAAGATCTTAACTATCTGTACAGTATAAAACATGCTATGAACGTTTAATTTGGAAACACTTAAATTGTTAACGGAGAAAAGGAAGAGACTGCTGGAAGAACTAAACCACTATTAGGTATTTTGTAATTATTCTATAAAAAAAGGCTTGTCAAAGTAAACCTATTTAACTACTAAAAAAGTAGTTCAACTACATCATCATAGGAAATGCTCCCAATCTTGAATCTAGAACCTCACATTGTTAAACAGAGGTACAACATCTAGGTAAATTCCTAGTATTTGATTACAGACATCATGGTCGCAAGCCACAAATTATTTCAATCAAATAACAGGTGATTATCATTATTGATAACCGTGGCCAATGAGCTGTGGCATTGTGCCATATTGCATGGTTTTTACAAACATTGACCATTGTGTGGTGTTACACCACAGAATGAAAACCTCCCAGGGCCACCCGACCCCGTTGGGTCTTCAGATCCCCCAGCACCCAAAAACATTGTTGCAATTATGAATTAATTATTAAACTATTAATATGTAGTTTGTAGTACCTACACACAAAGTAGTTGACTACTGAAAAAGCTACAGATATCAATCTAATTAAATAATAACCTAATACTGCAAATTGTAGATAACTATTAATTGTAAAATCTAGAAGATTTTTGCTCCTTATCCTTACGTTGCAGTCCATCCTGCAACGTACCCTCTGTTGATTTCCCTTGATCCCATATGTGGACCTTGTCACCAGTGTTTATAGGCTGAGGCCAGTAAACGGGTGCATACTGGCACACTCCGCAGTCGTGTCGCCAGCCTCGCAGCACGAGGCTGGCGACCATAAATATCCTCAGAGAGTGTGGCTCCCAGAAAGAGGTCACTTCAGTGTTTGGCACCCACTTCACCTGACCACGGTGCAGATGGTCCTTGTTCTCACAGCAGTTCTTTGAAAATCTCCGTCAGTTTTTATAGATTAAGATAGATACGCTCCATTGGGTGTCAAAATCTAAAAGAGATGGTGAGATATAGGGCAAGTGGACAGTGGGTAAAGCAAAGCGCTACAAATCAATAAAGCTGCTACAGTCACCCGCTAGTTATTTTGGAATGTTGAATAAATGGCATTGTGCAGTGGATGTGCTGCAGCTCTGACGGCCCACTTAATGTTTATGCTTGTGTATTTTTGTCTGAAGATTATGTCAAATGAATGCACGAGGCTCAGAAACCATCCTCCACCACATTACACAGAGATATGTAAATGAAAGGCAAAGCTCCAGATCAAAGCATTGCATCCGGTTACAGCAGATATGTAGTAAAGAAGTCCTGTGCAGTTATTCAACATTTTAATAAATATTAAGCAAAGGAAAAAGAGAAATTATTTCTGGGGAGATTTCCTTTTCATCTCCCCTTTTTTCATTTCCGTCTCTCTCCTTGTCTCTTTTTTCTTAATTTGAGGTAGATTTGATTGAAACATGCAGCCGGAAGAAAAGCTGTAGTGTTGTACGCATCAGTATGCATGACTGTATTTGAATGTGAATTGAAAAGGCAAAGCGTCATTCTGAATGGATCCAGGTGCTTGTTATACAAACCTCCACCACAAATTAGCAGTTCTCTTATTCGCTGGTGCCATATCACCTCACTGTTGCCTGGCTCCAACTTCACGCTGTTCAAACTGTATAAATAAGAAACTGCTGGGATTTGTTCCAGCTCTCATTTTGCCTTTAATGACTCCTTACAGAGTATTTAACTACAACAGAGAAAACATTATCAATGCCATGATCAAATACCAGACCAGTTTTCAGTGACTTTTTTGCTGTTCAGCAAACCGTTTTGTCTAAAGACGGTGGTATCACTGCTGTTATTGCAGCCCTAGTATCCCACGGAATTGCATCCATATTGGATGATTTGGCACCTCATAACTTATATTGAATGCCAACATTTGGTGCCATTGCAGGGAGTGGTATGTCCTATGTAGCGAGGTAAAGAGTCTGAATGTGGAGGTGAAGGTGGTGGATATCATGCAGAAACCACTAGTTTGCCTGTTTAGCCATGCATCAAGGCTGTGGGGATGGAATGTTCACCACTTTGGCATGGCCAGAATATCTTAACAACCATTGAATGAATTACCTTGAACTTTTCTATACACATTCCATATCCCTAAAGGATATAGGTTATAATAACTTATCTTCATTTCCTCTAGCGCCATCATTACATCAATATATCAATATATGTTTGCAATGCGAACATCCTAAACTAAGATAATAAACAGGGTAAACATTACACCTGCTGTACTTCGGTATATTGGCATTGTTACTATGTGCAAGTTAGTATGCTGACAGTCCAAAGAAGGCCAGAGGAATTAAAGGAGCGGTACTCAATGAAAGTAAAGTGCTGCTCTGCTCACTATTCAATAAAAAGGACTTAAGCTGTCTTTAGTGTTTAGACAGAAAACAGAAGTACGGCTTCATCTCTTTGTCTGTTAAACATCTTCTCATTTGCTTAACAGATGCTCATGTGAGAATTTACTCTGCAGTGACTCACAGTTGAGTCTTATGGGATTCATAGGATATTTTACATGCCTGCACATGTTCCTAATATGTCTAACCTCATCTAGACTATTATTGGCGTCTCACAATTAACACATCAAGTTTAGTCATTATTTGTTTATCACCATCGCCAGCTTCTTTATCCATCACAATGTTTGCAGTGTCTTGCTTTGTATTGGGTTTTTTGTTCAATGAACCAGCATTGTAATTGAATCCAAAAAGGTTTTATTGGTGTGTGTGTGTGTGTTTGTTTATTACTAGGTTTTCAGCCTGTTCAGTATTTGAGTTATTGTGCTGTGGGGTAGCTTTGCCCTTGAATCCAGCTGTGAGGATGTGTATAATAAATTATCCACTGTCATCTTTCCTCCACAATGCATCCTTCTGTGCCTGCTGGGGATTGGTGGAGATGGGAGTATCAGTCTTTCTCATTGGTGGACAATGATGGTGCTTTACAAGAGGCTTTGATGGCTGGCTGATTTAAAGCAGTCAGATTCAGATAGAGAAGGCTGTGTGTGCATGTGCTGGTGTGACGTGGACGGGGGAGGTACTTTAAGGTTAGGCCTAGTGTGCATTAGGTTGGGAGTCTATTTAAAGGACACCACCTCCCTCTCATGAATGATTCAACAACACTTTGCCCCTCCCCCACCTCTCATCAGGATCAGCTGGAGGAAGTGGTCGCTCAGCCAATGGGATTACAGCACCAGATTGGCTCTGTGTGTGCATTTGTATGTGTGTGCGCATTTGTGTGTGTGTGTGTGTGTGTGTGTGTGTGTGTGCAGCTGATAGAGAGAGCAAGCCCGGACATGCAGCAGCTCTGCCTCTGTTTGTATGAATGTGTGTGTGTACAGAAAATGTAGGGCAGCCGCTTGTTCTCCCTCCCTCTGCCATCTCTCTCCCTCCCCATCTTTTTCTCTGTCTGTCTTTGTTACCGCACTGTGCTGCCGCAGTCGCCACGGCGACGGCTGACATTGCTGCTGCGGCTCCACTTCCGTATTTTCCTAGGCTTGGCTCTCTTTTCTTCTGTGTGTGTCTCTCTCTCTCTCCCCGTCAGCTCGAGGATTTACAGAGGGGGCATGTAACCTCCCTGAGGAACCATTGTCTGCGTGAGGTTGTGTGTGAGGGTATGTGTGTGTGATTGAGTGTGTGTATGTATGTGTGTGAGTGTATGTTGAGGAGAGGTGAGGTGGCTTCAGGATCCAAACATGAATTCCTGTTGGAAAATGAAGATTCAGGTACAGATTCTTGTTCTCGATGTACTGCTGTTGTGACTATTTGTCCCTGTGTTGTATGTGTTGATTGGTGCTGACATCAACATTCTCATTGTTGTGATTAATTTCGCTGCAGTCTCCACTCTGGGATGTATATATGTTCTATAACATGTTAAAAAACAAAAGAAAAAGGCAGTTGTACACTATATCTACATGCATTGTCGATCACACTATTCAGACAAAGCACATTGATAACAAAAGGAAAAGGGGGCTCGTCGTAGTTTCCATTCAGTGGTTGTTATGGTGAGGCCTTCTGTCACCGTGGTAATGGCAGAGCGCTTCTGCTGCAGTAGCAGGGAGATGAAAGATTTGCCAGGAATGTGAGGTTTTGTCTATTTACGTGTGTGCGTCTGTGTATGAGAGAGGGAGAGAAAGAGGGGAGTGGATAAATGGAGAGCAAAATGAACAGAGACAGTCAGAAATGGTCCGCCTGTACATCCTGTCAAGCAGAAGTGGCAGTGTTTGGAGTAATGGGGGTTATGGATGTGATTTATGTGTGTGGGTGTGTTTTTGTTTGCTTTGCCCTTCTGTGTATCAGTTTTCATGTCATCAGCACTATCTCTCAAGGACTCTGCAGCATGTAGTATTACCGTCAGAGCATTTGTTTAAAGCGCATGCATGACAGTACATGTGTGATTCAGAGGAGCATCTGCCACCTCAACAGTGTTACAGGTTGACCCACTTTCTCTGCCGCCTCTACCCTTTGTTCAGGATGAGGGGGGTGCATAGTCTACTCTATGATTCACACATGTGAATCTAAACTTCCCTTAAAGTGAAGGGTTGTGAATCCCCATGTCTGTTAAGAGAATGGAGCCTTAGGAGAACAAATGTTTTGGAATTTTTCAAAATGCGTCTACTAATGGCTTTAAAAAAAGTGTAAATGTAATGTTACTGACTGAGCGGAGGCAGAGAACTGCTTCTGTTGACATCAAATGCATCTCAGTGTGTACAGAAGTTGCAGAGAAGATTCCAGGCAGACAAACTTTGAGGAGAGTTTTTTTGGTCTTATGTTTACGAGTTCATCTGAGAAAATCCTTAAAACGGTGTTTAACATCCATAAACCTTCATTAACACTTGAAGTATTGTTAACTTGAGTCTACTGCAGTGTACAGGATTGAAATACTCTAGTGTACATAGAAGCTATATTTTCTCCTTTTTAAATATTCATTGTTTTACACAATCTCTTCAGGTTTGTGTGCTGCCACTGAGTTTGTGGTGGATTGTAAGTACAACACTGTAAAACACTAGATATGGTCTGGCTCAGTACAAATGAACTCACTGACCCCTCTGCTCTGCCATCTTGGGTTTGAATTTTCTCCTCTCTCATGTGCTCTGGCAACAAACTGCACTTTTTACTGTTAAAGTGCAAAGCGTGGCAGCAGCTACTAACATGCAACTGCTCTTGTGGGTAGCATGGCTGTTTGCTAATGGGTACATGCAACATCTCCAAACATACAAGGCCTCAAATAAATAAATATATTTTCCCCGTCTCAGTCCACAGCTTAGCATATCACATCATCGACTGATGCAACAAATCACAGAGCTTTGTGTCAAATCTGCAGCTGGGGGTGAGGGGGGGATTAATGCAGTCACATGTCATGGCCGGGCTTAAAACCAGTTGGAGAGGGGAGGAGGGTATGAAAAGAGACTGTGCACACGGGAGTGGATGATCGGTTGCAATCACAATTTGGGTCTTTGCAACAGTTTGTCTGCTGCTTGTTGTTTTCCTCGGATAGGAATATCTTTTTTTAAAGCCCCTGGACTAGGTTTTAACATTCAACAGTGCCAAGAACAGTGCTCAGTTACAATTCAGCACAATGAATGCTTAAACAAAAACGGAGAGAAACTTGTTTCCAATGTTCCATACTCCTCAGATAATGTCTTCATATTCCCAGGACTAATGCTTGCTCTAAGCAGCTACTAAGGCTATATCCATGTTTTCACACCAGCGTTTTTAAGTTGTAAGCGATTTCTATCCATATAAGGCTTTTCAGGATTCATATTAAAACTCCTGAAAATGCATATTATTTGACCATTCACATATGCTATGCGTGCTCTTGTAAACCGTAAGCAGGTTGTCATGGTGGTGGTAAACAGTAAAAAAGTAAGTATGGTGACAGAGTGGTATCAAGCATTATCTGTTGCTGGAGGAAGTCGTTAATCCGAATGAAGTAGGAGTTTTCTGGAGTCTTCTCTCATCACTCAGGCAATACAACGTGTATGCTACCTTTCTTAGCCTGCGTCCAGAAAAGAGTCGTGAGTCATGCAATACAGACATGTCAAATCAGGGAAGGACATGTTGTGACAGATGAGATTCAATCACCAAGCAAATGAGCCTGTTGCCATCTTTTGCCAAAAGTTTCCGGTTATGATGTCCAGACTTCAATTGATGCCATTTTCACCACTTTCAGTCACTTTTCTACTGACGTATGATAGAATTGGTATTTCATACTCCCTTATCCTTCATCCTTTATTTTAAGTCGTGCTCAACATTTGGCCCATTTCTCTCTATTCTTTGCTGAGGTGACCTCAGGGTTTGTTAGTGTTTCTGTGAATGTGTGATTGAGGTGTTATTCCACAAGGAGACTGAGGGTTCACACACAAATAACACAGCTAATTAGGAGACACTGCGCTGAGCTAATTATCTGTAGCTTGACTTCTTCACGCAAGTCATAAATAATGACTCATGTCATGTGGAAGAGTATGACCTGAAGTGCAGTTAATGAGGAAATGTGGCCTCACAGCAGAATTGTAAACTTCAGCATCTATGGATCTCTTTAAAGAGGAATCACCCCACGCTGCTACTCTGTCATATTTCATATTTCTTTCATCATACGTCCTCTAGGACCAACCTCTGCTCCTTTCTGTTTCCGATTGTAGTTTTCATGACTGTTAGTGTGGATGAGACTCTATAATATCACCATATAGTCTTGTTCAATCATTCTGCACTGAATGTAATGGTCATTCTCTCTACTCTTCCATATCCTGTTTGGACATACTGATATAATTATTCCCAAGATGAAGAGAGATGAGCGACAGCTAGAGCAAGGGAGGAGGAGGAGGAGGAGGAGGAGGGAAAACCACAAGCTCACATCCTGCCGATGAGAGCAAAGACAGGCATGCTCATTCACACACAAACACATGCAAAAGCAGAAACACACAGTCTGGGGGTGTTTCCTGCAGTCTCACTTTACAGGCTACCTCAGTTTGATGTGGTTTTATGATACACTTCCACACACAGATGCTGCAGGCTCAAAATGTGGGGCTGCAGTTTTGCTGAGCTAAGGCCTTGTCCTGTTTAACCTTTTTTGTGCAACTGAAAGAATAGATCCTCAAATATTGTCACATAAAACAAGTGATTAAACTGCTTTGCAGGAAACAGACTTCAAATAGTAGGTGGCTTGCCTGTTTTCCTTCCAAAGTACGTGACCTCTCTCCTTTTTCCCCCAGGAAGTTATCCCCGTTCTGGTTAGACTTATCTTGCAACGCAGCTGGATTTGTGAGATCACACAAGAATTCATCTAATCACCACAGTGGTTCAGACCGGTCAGCGTCCTATGAGGAAGTACTGGCAATGATTTAGGTGTGGCGACAGCAAGAAACATCTGTTCATTCATAAGAAAACAAGTATTTAGCTCAGATGCTGCTATAGCATCAGTTACAGCTAAACTGAAGAGTATTTCTACATTGAAAAAAGAGCAAAGAACTCAGATTTGCCTGCTAGATTTCAAAGTTCCTAAGACTGTGGCTTTGCACTACTAATTTATCATATGATTTATTGATCTGAAGAAGTTAGTCAATGCCCTTTCCCACAAGGACGACATCTCAGATGGTTCCGTGTACCAAACCATCCGGTGCGTCAGGTTAGTGGTCAGCCGGGCTCTCCAACAATCGTTGTTACTGTGCATAGTTGAGATTTTTCATCTGGTTTTGCTCTCCTGCCCAGCTGCCCACTAGCATTTCCTCTTCAAGTGGCTGCCGGACACTGATGGGGACAGGAAACCACATGAAGGTGAACTTCCTTTCCTGATGGATTGTTGCTCTGATTTTTGCCTCAAGGACGGGATAGTTATATCTGAGGAAGGAGGGCCTTGTTCATTTGATGTTTATTCAAATATCCATAATCATGTGCATATTTGTGCATGTCAGGCCAGGACAGTGTGCTTATAATGCTTATTTTTTTATTTGACATAACTGGTATTTTATTTATGTAAGATGTCTCTTTAAGAGTTGAGGCTGCACAGAGGAATCTGTCTGGGAAAGAAATCGTGTGTCGGCTTGTCTGCAGCAACTCGTACTTTAAAAAACAAACCAAAAAAAAAACATGGTGGCCTCATTTTAAAGCTGCATTTGGCAGAATGATCTGCCTGAAGCGGATCATATTATGCTCATGCCATTTATGTCAGGGGAAGCTATTCAGATTTAAACACTGCCCTGTGCAGTCTGTCGCAGGCTAAACCCTGAGTTTCTGGTGTCTTACCTGCAGACCTATGAGCTTTCCTGTTTCACCTGTCAGTCTGGTGTTCGTTTTCTGATAAACTGACGTGAAGCTGAAGACAAAGTGGGTAACAGAGGGTTATCTGCTTTAGTTTGTCACCGTTGGCTTAAAAGTCATTCTCGTAAGCGTTTTCATCACTTTGACGTTTTAAAAGTGACATCTTGGATTAAAGATGCGTGCATGTGCTGAATTCACCCATGCGTATGTGTGTGTTTCAGTGACACCAGACCACATAAAATGCTGCAAGCAGTCCGAAAGTGAAGTCTGGCATGAAATGTAAACCTTTCAATGGTTTTGTGCCAAGTGAAAGCCAAAATGATTCTGAGTGATCGGTGTTGTACAAAATTGTAGATTGCTTATCTACAATTTTGGACAAACACTTCTCCTACCAGGCTGTGTTAGATGCTGGTTTTTCTTGCTATTAAAAGGCATTTAATGAATACTTTTTTTTCAATACTTCTCCCAGTATTGTGTTTGTTGTGTTTTTAATTTCATTTTTAACTCTTTAAAACCCCTTTACAGTTGCTATATAAAACAAATAGAATTGTTGATTGATATTGTTCCAACAAAGCAGTAAAAAACCTGATTCTATTAATTAACCATTAGAGCCCTAAAGCTAAACAACCTTCATTAGTGAAATCAGGTGTGTTACTGCTCAGCTGTAACAATAGCCTGCACCCACAGTGGCTCTTTAGGACCAGGGTTGCCTCCCTCTGTTCTAAGGTATCACTTGTGTACTGTAACATGCATTTAATCTGGTTAGTTTTTATTAAAATGAGCACACTGACAGATTGTAAGAGTCCAATCAACTGGTAAATGCATTACATTTTCATATTCATGTCACCTTTTTCGAGTTCCCGAATGTTGTACACAGTGTTTGCCTCTGTAGTAAAAGGATAAAAACACAGATCAGCCCTTGTGGTTGTTCTAAGCTGTCAAAGACAGAGGTGAAGGTGAGCTGGTAATTACACAGCATCTGTTGAAAGGACAAGATCCTTGCAGAGGTCACTTAGACATGTAATGAATTTACAGATAGAACAAGAAGGGAGAAGAGAGGGATGTGGAAAACTGATAACAATAAACCTCCCACACACACACACACACACACACACACACACACACACACACACACACACACACACACACACACACACAGATATACCTCTCTGTCCATTAATTTAACTGATTTAATTCCTTCGACACTCACCTCATTACCCCTCTCTGATAGCTATCATTCATTTAGCTTCTCTGTTACTCTGTCACATGTTTTGCCCTCTTTTCCCAACCATCTCTGGGTTGCTCTTTCCTCGCCTTGTTTCGATGTCAGCAATTTGTAACCGGAGATGATGGAGTGTATTCTTTGGCCTTTTTTCAACAGACAAACTGCCACATAAAACAAACCTCCTTCAGTGTTTGGGACACACAGCAAGTTGCTATTTATTGTAGAAATATGTCTCAGGAAGGGGTGAATTAATCTCCCTAAATGGAGTCCAGTAGAAATCTATTATGCATTAGCTGTATGTAGATGCCATTGCTGAATGCTGGAAAATGGATAGTTTATGTTTAGGGCCATTTGTCAAAGCATTTGTTCAAATCCCCATTTTAGCGCTGCATCAATTTTTACTATTTGGAGATATCCTTGATGTGACTCTTTTCTGCATCCTCACATGCTGAATGAAGATGCTTTCATATATCTCATCAGTAATTGGTACAAAAGCACATTTTTTTATTCTGTATGGTTCCATTGACCTTGAAAACAGGTTATTCACAGTGAATTATAAAGCTTGAGTGGCTATGAGGCAGAGGAAGTGTTAAATGCTGAAAGGAACCCGTAAAACCTTTTAGAAAGACCAGATAAAATACTACACTGCTGCTGCTTCAATGGTAAGATCTGATGATAATCTGAAGATTTTCCACTGATAATTCCTCTGTACCTAAGGAGCACTACTGCTGCTTCTTTTCAGATGGAAAAACAAAGTGTTCTGCCATTGCTATTTCGATGAGTGTCACATTCACTATCACTCTCTCCGCCAGATAGCAGATGCAGCGAGTCTAGGCAAGTTCTCTGAGGGATGTTGAACATTCTGGGAAATGAAGAGAAATCAAAATGGATTAAAGGTGAAAAGATAAAACAACGAAAAACATTCCAAAGTATTGAAAGCCGG
Source organism: Lepturacanthus savala (assembly GCA_030544235.1). Lineage (NCBI taxonomy): Eukaryota > Metazoa > Chordata > Actinopteri > Scombriformes > Trichiuridae > Lepturacanthus > Lepturacanthus savala. Next base: position 15,973,178 of record CM060478.1, read on the forward strand.
ATTAATTTCTGTCCAGGTCACATTACACTTCACAAACGTGACCTCGCCCTGTGTGTTTTTAAATCGTCTAGAGCTCTCATGGTAAAAGAAAGCTTACAAGCTTGACAAACGCTTCTCATATCAGACCTTGACCTATCGTGTGAAATCCGGTTTGAGTCTCATTTAATTTCTGTGTTGGGATTGTTGTCACTAGACTAGCACAGATGGTCCTGTGACGAGCCTGTCTGACTGTAGGTCTTTGGTTTGTATTCTGAAAGGCTGCTGACCTCAAACACAAGTCTATCTTTATACCCAGCTCTGATGCTGGTGTGAAATGGTGCAGAAATCCAGGGAAAGCATCTGGTAGCAAGATGTAACTCTAATATAGAAATTGTCTGGCTTTTTACCTTGTGCCTTTTTGTGGGTCTGTTCACTGTTTAAAGGACTAGACTATTAAATTGTATATTCTGCTTTATACTGCGTGTTTTTATATTTATTGTAGTTAAAGTTAATCATTTATAATCAGTTATAATCTAATATCTATAATCTATAATCTATAGATATATAGATACAAACTGCCCTGTAGCTACAGTATAATTGACATTCCTGAAGCTGCAACAATTGGTCAATTAATCATTTGGTCAATTCACTGAAAATCAATTGGCATCTATTTATTGTGTATGTCCACTCAAATATGGTGATTTAATCCTTTGGGCTATGGGACACTGTAACACTTATTTCCTGATATTTTATAGCCAGAATTGTTAACGAGAAAATAATCTGTGATTTAACCATCAATGAAAAAATAATCAGTTAGTTGCTGCAATGTTTTTTAGTCTTACTAAACAATACAAATTAATGGCCACCATAATTAACATGGTATGAAACAGAGAAAAGGAATAAATCTTTACATTCAGGCAAATATTTGTCACTTTACTTTAATTCAATTATAAAATTGATAAATCATTTTTTTTATTTGTTCATAATTGATTTTCTGTTGATCGACTTGAAGATTAAAATGCACTGATAATTTCAGATCTAGCCTGTATATCCTCTTGTATAGTCTAGACTCCATATCACTGCCATCAGAGAAGCATGAACCACAGTTCTTTAAAACTGATGAAAGTCCATTTATTTAATTTTTTAATGTGTTCTTTGGATAGCTGTTAAGAGAGTGATGGGGAATAACATGCAAGAAGGATCCACTGCTGAGTGAAGACTTTGGACCTTGCCATTCAGTGTCATTGCCTTAACTTTTGGCCATCTTAACCAAAAATGACACAAATTATGCATTCAACTTCAATATTGAAAAGTTCTATTGAAAATAGAAACTTTATGAATTTAACTGTCTTTGAAATGTGTTTTTTTTCCACAATGATTTTAATTTTATACTTTTGCATAAAAAAGAACTGAGCTGTCCTCCCTGTAGGCAAAGAACAGACACACAGCGACCCCTCTGAATATGACCTCTCCTCCTCTGCTGTACTCTGAGCTTCCTTCCTTATAAGTTAGTCTTCAGAGTCCAGTTTGAAAGCTGTGTTATCAAAGGGCTGGGGCTGCTAACAGACCCTCAGAGGAGGTGGGGAGAGACGGACACAGCGAACTGTGAAACCTGAACCCTCCTTTTATCAGAAGAATTATGCATGAGCCCAGAGAATAAGGCCTTTTATAGTCTCCGGTCATGGTGGTGAAGGTGACTCACAGGCCATGTACAGTAGGTAACACAATTTGGGAGAGTGGGCTTTTGAAAAAATTGGGTCAGAAAGACAGACAGGAAATTTGGTGTTGATCCACTTCCCTTCTTATTTTTTGTCATCAGTCTTCAGCCTCTTTTTCTGCTCAAAGTTCTGTCTATAAAAGTCATTGGTCCTTTTGCAGCCTTGTTATTTCCCAGAAACCATCAACCTGGCCATGTTATTGCATATTTGCCCAAAAAGGAAGATTTAAGGCAAGGTTCATCAATTTGTTCTTTATTATTTTTGCACTGTCTGTGATCCATGTTTGGGTTTGAACATTTTTTTCCCTCATTGACAAGCTGACAGTTGATTTTCTGCACAAATTGCTCCCATTGAGAGCTGTGTTTTCCATTCTGTGACATTTTTATCAAAGACTTTGAGGAGGGAATGCCACAAGGATGAGAAGTGCTTCCTTTAAAACCGCTTGTACAGTTTTAGTCTTAAGCTCCTTTCACACATCTTGTTCAGGGCAAGATAGTTGCACCCTTATTCATGTACCTCAGAGTTTTGTGCAAAATTTCTGAAGGCAGAATTGAGGGGTCAAACCAGTGCTGCAAATTAGGCTGTGTTTGTACTCACATTAGTGAATCAACTGCTATGCTATGAGCTGGTGAGCTGGCATACATAGACATGCAAACATCTGTCTGCAAAACCCTGCAACAAAAAACTGAGCGTGGAGGTCTTTGCAGTTATATTTCTAAGTACTGGCAAAAACAACATGCATCATTTCCTAAAACTGAATCAAAGCAATCCAGTTGTGTTTTTCAGTCAGGAAGCGCTGCTGCTGAACCTTCAGCACTTGTTGTTGTTGTTGTTTAAAGACGAGCGGTCTACAGTTTGCAGCTGACATTTTAGTTCATCAAAGACAGGAAATTATGTACACGTTTATTCTGAATTCCAATTACTTCTGATAAGAACTCCACTCTTTGCATAATCAGATACATTTCCAGCAGTCAACTGCTGGAAAATGAGAGGTAAGACCTGAGAGATGCCTAACTTTTGTTTAATTGTAGGTATTGTGCATGCATATCCTGTGTTTATATACCTTTGGGTATTTGGGGGGCAGGAGGTAAAAAGGATGAGGATGGAAGAAAGCAGAGAATGATGGAGAGGCACATAGTCCTGTCACCATGGCAACTAGTAATGACTAGGACATGCAGCATGGGGGTTGGGGGGTATTCAATGTTATACATAGATGACATTACCAGGAGGAAAGCCAGCAGCCACTTCTGTACAAAAAAGTCCCCAAAAGTCTCAGGTTGATTTTTTTTTTTTTTTTTTTTGGCTTGCCATGAAATTTTAAGATTCATGCCCCCACAGGATGAATCTAAAATAAACTTAAAATTTTAGTTTTGTCCATTAGAGACCAAAATGGGCAAAACTAATGACATTGCCATAACTGTACTTTTTAATTTTGTCCTAATTATCGTCTTTTAGCATACTGTCACACTCAGACATTAGACACTACACATTATACCCGCTAAACAGCAGCATTACTGCATTATAAACAGTTAGTTAGTATGCTGATGTTTGCATATTAATGCATCTCTGTACCAAAGTGCAGCATATCATTTTACGAAATAGCATTTTATTCAATAAATTATCTCAATTACAGAAAAAAAGTATTTGATAAGAAGGAGAGTGTTGCAATGTTCTCTGCTTGTCAATTTCGGTCATTTGATTAAATTAATGATCCAAAGTGGAGGATTTAGTAGTATCTAGCAAAACCTACTTGGTATAAATGGAATATAATAATTATCAGATTAGTTATTCACTCAAAATAAAAACATATTTTATTGCCTTAGAATGAATCATTATCTACAACTTTCTACAGTCGCCTAAGAGTTTGAGTTTCATGGCCACTGTAGTTGATTCTTCATCAATGTCAACACTAGATGCTGTCAGAAACTTCACACTTAAGTCGAGCATGAACTTTAAATTTTTTTCTAATATGTTTTATTTACAGTTTTTAACTGTACAAAACAGGCTCCAACAAGGAAATAAAATAGAAAATGGGCTGCCAGAGTTATACAATTACATAAATATACACTTACAGAGAAAAATATAATTGCAGTCATTAAAGTAAAGTACCATGTTAAAAGTTGCATCCGTCATAACATCTGGCGCTGGGCCAAGAAGGGTCCCCAAATTCTGTAGAATCCATTCTGTTTGGAATTTTCCAGACACAGTCTCTCCATTTGATAACTGATAACATATCTGTGAGCCAGTGAGCAGACGTGGGTGGAGTGGCAGGAGTATCAACTTCTTAAATTCCTATTATGCTCATGTTGTGCATATCGGAATTTGATTTGAGTTTAATAAAATCACCACACACTTTGACGCACTTAAAATATTGTGACAGGTTGTATTATTCCAACATAAGAGTATTTTCAAATCTTTTAGTGTGAGCATGTTTGAGATTAGAGAAGAGCATCTGTGGTGTTTCGCCTTATGTTCATGATGCAGCCAGATTTCAAAATCTGTTAGGATTTTAAAACTCCTACAGTCTGAGACTGGCTTAAGGCACCATGCGAGGCTTTAATGCCAACACTGAATGTGGCACAACACCCCAGTGGCTGTTTATCTGAGTCTCTGATGCAAGTTGAGAACACAGAGTGAGAATCAAGGATCATTACAGGCTGAAAACACTAGCGGTGTTGGGGCCTATCTCACTCCCTGGGTAATGATACAAATACTATGACACCATTTGACTTGGAGTTTAGACGGATGTTTATATATATATATATATATATATATATATATATATATATATATATATATATATATATATATATATATATATATATATATATATATATATATATATATCCTTTATGTCGCTGTTGTTTTTGAAATGACAAATGTGAATTATGCATATGCCTCTTCTCATTGTGCTGATTGGAGAAAGATTTACTTTTTTGCTTATTTCTAAATGTTTTTTCCTTCTTTTACAGAATGAAAAGCCTCTGGGTCATTCAGCAAGCAGATCCAGCAATATATCAAAGGTGAGCAAAGCACACACACAGGAACATTTGAATGAATGATGTATGGCCTTCCTCTGCTATGAAGACAGATAAAATAAGACAAGAGGGCAGCGGTGAGGTGACCTGAGGAGGAAAGCGTGTATTGACATGCAGTGGATGGGTAACCTGCCTCTATCAGAGCTGCCTATCTCATCAACACCCGGACAACAGACAGGTTTTTATAGCTCAGCCCCTCTGCTCGGTGTGGCCCCTGCCGTTTTATTTGCTCCCTCTCCTCACCAGGCAAAGCTTCGGCTTGCATCAAATCTGGCTCCCAGGTTTCAATCCTTGTTCTGTTGAGCCTCTTACAGGATAAACCCTTTACTCGTGCTAATATATGTCAGGGTCATTTTGTCACCACGAGACCGCTCCGTCAGTAATGTTTGATCCACAAGCTAGTTGCTCTTTAAACGTGAGCAGGATGCGTGTTATTGCACCCAAGTGACAAATACACCAAGAATCATCAGTAAAGTTGGTTTAACGGTTAACCATAAGTAAATTGTAAGAAAGAAGTATGCGGCTTAATAGACCTACCACATGAAGCAAAACTGGTGGTTTATAGTATTGATGTATAGTCTTATTGAATTAAATTGCTTATTCATTTGACTAATATAAATGATGAATAATAGAATAGAAAACCAAGACTGGTTCTTGGATAAAGACCGTAGACTTACATCATTGATTATGTTTTTTTGCGGCTCATGGCCCAAATAATTTGATAGTATCCTATTCAATGCATTTATAGTGTAATCTGTAATATAGTCAGACCACAATATATATTTCTATTTATGATACAGCTGTACAAAGCACAGCACAACTAAAAGACAATTTTGTAGTTTTGCACCCGGGGTCTTGTTTTTATTGGTATGTTTTACCTGTCATTTTTATTGGTTATAATGAAATTTTACCAGTTATTTGTGAGCTTTAAACATCACAACTCAAAAACAGAGCCTAGCGGGACAAGCCACACAAGCAGCCCAACAAACAACCATTTATCTACGCCACTGGTGTTATACTGTAACCAAATGTGCACAGGCCTTAAATATCCATTACAGTCCATTGTGCTGTAAAATTGTGTTTGTGCACAGCTGCAGTAAATATAGTCTGTCAAATATGAAAAAGGAAATACAGTTAAAGGTGTGAACATGTGGTGCTTGTGTGAATGTTCTGGTGGTAAATCTGGCTCAAGTCATTTACTATATATTCTTTATACAGAATCCAAAAACAACAGTTCACTTTATAATGCACAGCTACACAAAGCACACGAAGTAAAGCAAACAACAATCTTGTTCAGAAGAAAAAGATCTTTGGTTGGCCATTGTTCTTATCATTGGATTTGACTTATTTGTAAGATCTAAACATCACAGCTTTAAATCAGAGGCTGTTTGAGCAGCTCAACAAACAGAAAGTAAAATAAATAGAAATAATGGTTGAGATGATGAAACCAACTCCTTTTAGGTATGACCTGCTTCACAATGCAAGAGCCCTGCATGAACAAAAATACAATTCATCACTTCTTTCCTTAGATTTCCAACCATGTTTGTGGAAAAGAAGGCAGTGAGTCTGTAGCTGCTGTGATAGAGTTCGATAGGTTCATGGGGCTTAAAATAGACAAAGCTAATCAATTGAAATATGACCTTTGTGGCACAGATATCAATATTGCAGATAGACAGTTCCCTCGGTAGTTTGAGAAACTGAGCCTAGAATACTATACATACATACGTACAAATATGTGATGGTTATGATTTCTTCCCTTGTTCAGATGAGTCTGAGTCTGCAGCCTTGTTTCTTCTCTTCTTGCAGCTCTTGCTTTCCTCAATTACAAAAACATATGAGAGCCAAGAGATCCAAGTGTCAAGTTTCTCATCTGTAAATGGAGAGGTGGATTTAATTAGTTAACTGTTTTTGACACCACCCATTGTCATTAAATGTCTGAACTAGATCGCCATTCCTTTGATTGATGTGCGTTCTGGAGCAACGGACACAAGGTATGGACACAACAACTACAGTCTATATGCAAAACTATGCCCTTGGACAGACAAAGTAGGAACAAGGCTCTCAAGTTTGACAGCTTTAATAAATAATCAGGAGGTCTGCCTGCCAGCTGGTGTTTCCTGCTCCTTCCTAAAGGCAAATGCCTCTGCCTGGATGGACAAGTCTTAACGGTTAAAGACTGAGTCGGTCTGTGACTGGAAAGGTCACTGGACCAATTTGGAAAACCTGAGAAAGTAGTCGGCTCTAAACTTTTGACAGATATTGTCAAAGACTGGAAACACGAGATTTCACTGTGGATTACTAGTGTATATCTCACGTATATCAATAATGCATTTGGTGAAGCACAATCTGTTCTAAACCACTATCCATAGAAACTGCTTTAATCAGAATGTGATCCATCAAATGACAAAGGTTGGTTTTTATGCATATATACAGCGCATTTATAACTTCCCCCGCTCTCTGCAGTGTTGGCAGGATGAGGTGGAAGATTTTCATATTTCCAGCAATGAGTCAAATGTTCCTTTTTGATGAAAGAATATAAAATGTAGGTCAAATTGATGTTGTAAAGCTCCAGACAATTAAGGATGAAAGCACTTCATGGATCACAGAAAGATAGATAGAACTACACCCAGTATACACGCATTCTGTTTGAGCTGTCAATGACCGACGGATGATTTTTGAATGACACAAGTATTTTCTGTCATTTCCACGTGAGCTCCAACCTGATTTGAAATAAGGACACCAAAACACTGCCTGTATTGCTTCACTTGGCACAGATTCAAGCTGAATCATATTGACTTATGTCCAGAGCAAATCTAAAATGAATGTGTTCATATCCAATTGTTGACCTACTTGAAAGATATCCATCTAGTTAAATTGCCTCTGCATCAGTCTGAGAGAAGTATTTTATAACCTCTCCAGCTCAGCACAGTAAACACAGTCCGGATCGCTTCTATGAGGTTTTTGCTTTCTAGATTTAGCTTTTTTTTGTGGGTAACTGCTGTTTTTTTTCTTTTATTGAACCATGTTCTCCTTTTGTGAGGATGACTCAGAAAAATATCTACATTCTAGGTATCCAGTAACCTATAGCAATCTCATTGGAGTACCTGTTATGAGCCACATATAGCAGGAGCAAGAGATTTATAGAATAGCAAGAAAACAACCTATAGTAATTAGCTGAGGGGCAAATTTCCTCCATTGATGAGCATATCACTGTAGAAGATTAAGGTGTACGATCTTAGATATAAATGCATACTATGTCTTCAAAGATAGAAAAGTCATTATCTTCTTTCTGCTCTATAATTATTTGTTCATTGACTATCTCTTTATACAGAAAGCGTCTTTCATAGAGTTTTTCATTGAGCCATTTTTAAAAGAGTGGTTGCATTGAGGGCAAATGAGCATTTTTCAGTAAAAGCCTGAATGGACAGTAGTGAATGAACAAAACCAACTCCAAACACTTTATCTGAACATAGAGTAAGAACTGAGAATTTACCATCGATTTAGGTTGAGTTTCCACTCTGCAGATCAGGAGGCTTGGCTGTAGCCGACCGTCTTTATACCACAGATCCAGGGAGTTGTGCATTGCCTCCTTCACCGGTTGGCAATGAATTAAAGTATTACAGTTTTCATTAAGACATAGGCATAAAGCAGTGACCCGTTACCAAACATCTGGCGGTGCTCTAAAATTCAAACTGCTGTAGTTCTGTAGACTTTGGAGCCCTTTTGCTGCAGTGTTCAACCTGTTTTACTTGACAGACCACTCCTGCTGTGCCAAGCCATTGTTTTGAAGAAAGTGAAGTTAATTGATAATTTCACATTATAGTTTGTGTTGTTTACTTTGTTGAATTGCTCAATCTGGCAGTATTTTTTTAACAAGTTTCTGAGGAAGCTGGCTTCAGTCCTTGGAGAAATCAGACTTGAGTTGTTTCATTACAAACAGTTTTGTGTTCACTTTGGTGGAGAATATCATTATTGCAATATTGCTGAAGCAGCTTGGCTACATTCACTATCACTGCTACAAATGGGAGCAATTTCTCAGATGCATATGGATGAAATTATGATTATTGATAGATAAATCTTCAGGTTATTTTCTCCCTTGAATACTAAAATTTTATAGGGAAATGTATTCATTTTCATTTCAAGTCCAAGATAATAACTCGACCAACAGCCTAAAACCCGAATATATTCAGTTTGTATAACCGAGAACCAGCATCTTCTCATGAAGGCGAAGCTTAAATATAAAATTGAGCGTTTTTGCTTGTAAGACTTGCTTGAAAAATGAGACGAGAGTATTTAATTATAAAAACTATTTTTGTCGATCAGTCAATCAACTAATCATGTCAGCTCTAGGGATATTAAAGGATTCGGGTTTCCAGAGCAACATTAGATAATAAACAGAGCTCTAAATAGACCAATCATCAATGCCAGAAGAGTAGGTGTACTGGTCAGAAAACTATTATTCCCAAAGGTCATAAGCCAGATGTGGAGCTGTGTTTATTATTATACTAATTATGACTTTCCGATTTTCTAATGTCAACATCCATAACTCATTTTAACCACATAATTAAACCTGGAAATTTCAGGTTTGCCACATTAGTCTCCATAAATTTGTCTTCCCTGTTTATCTCTAAAGGTCATCTGTAATGTCATTTTCCTGTCATGTGAGAGTGTTAAATGTTAAATATCTCATCAAGGAACAAACGTTTTACCTCAACACAATTGCATGTGAAGCAACAGCTCAGTGATGCGGTGACTGCCACCGTGAAGCCTGTCCAAGAGTTGAAGTCCTGATTGCCAATTTCTACAAGCTGACATGAGGGCACATTGAAACAGATGGATAGATATGATTTAAAATAAATGATTGGCCAGTCAAATCAACCAGCTTTCCTTCAGACTCCCATACAAACTGCTGCTCCTAAGTCACCCAGTTGAAAACTCTCTAATTTGCTTATATTTTCTTAATTTAAAAATCTATCTCAGACTAACAATTAAAACTCTTTGCTGTGCTTGGAGTTGTTAGGTGACATTTAATTTTGCTCTTGCTTCCGATGCATTGTGATTATACACCGTGGTGAAGTATAATCACAGTAACTAACCTTTCCCCTTGAGTCCTCTACTTCTTCTGTCTGCTAGACTTAGAAAAAGTCAAGTTTCTTGCCAGTAATGGAGCCAAGAGGCAGTTGCATTAAAATACTGCTGGAATTATCAGTACACTTTCATTATCAGTACAATTCATCAGTGATTAGTTTGGATGGATCAGTCTACCAACAAAGAAAAGCATTAAATCAAGGTGAGGCAGTTTTTTTTGGCATTTTTGCTTTAAAATTTACAATGTATTATATTGCTATCAAGATAGTTTAGTTGATAGTTAGGTGACTGATTTGCTGTATATCAAAGTAAATGTTGACATGTTCACATTTTCTGTCTCTCTTTTTGGCTGTCAAAATAAATGAAGAAAAGAGAAAAAATTTCATGCTTAACTTTTGAAGCAATTTGACGAAACAACCTTGTCGGTTGTTTTTCTTATAATAAAAGCGCATGCAAATTCAGCTTTGAGAAAGGGATATTGAGAATAAGTGGACCTTGAGTTAGGTTTTGTACTATTTGAAATACCAAAGATATTTTTGTTGATTTTCTATTGAGGTGTTCAGGAACATCACCAGCTTGATTGAAACTTTTCAAGAAAAAGCTGTCATTTGATGCTGCTGATAGATTTTAAAGGTTCATGAGCTGTATTTCTCTCCAGGTAGATCTTTCCATGATAAAGGAAGAAAGGATAGCAAATTCATGCTTCGATGAAGTGTGAGGAGTTGCTGAAGGAGAGAGATTAAATAAATACTTATGATGATGAATTGGAAGACTGATAAACCAAGCACAATGCATAGGTGTTAATTACACTAGGAATAATATGTGAGGCAGAATTTGATCTAATTGATGCTTATGAGCAAAAGAACCACAACAGGATGGACATATTTAAGAATAAATGAACAGTTTTTCAGTTTGATATGTAAAGGGTGGTGTTCAGGCTGCCTGCAACAATACAAAAGGCTTTACTGGCACTGTTTTGGTTATCTATTAAGTGCAGGCACTCTTTTACTTATTAAAGGTCTGCGTCAAAAGAGAGGGACTAAGCAAATGTTAAATAGAAATCTGAAAGATGAGAAAACACAAGGGAAAAGTCAGAGAGTTATGAAGTTAATCATTACTATTTCACTCATTGTTAAACTCTGAGTTGCCTGTTTATTGGCAAACACACATAAGATGACACAATGAATGATTAACAGAAGCGAACAAGGATACCATCCAGTGCCACCAATTTAATCAACAATCAAACATGTTTTAGATTTCAGTTTCATGATGATTTAGTTAAACATCAGTGTCTTGGGGAAAACACTTTAAATATTCTTATCCATAATGCAATGTCATAAGGGAGGCATCTAAACAGCCCTAAATAGATTTTGCACCATTGCAATTTCACAGATTAAATTACCAAAAACATATTGAATCATAAAGAACAGTTATTGTTCTTGAAGATGCTTGGAACGAGCTACCTGCAATGTACAACAGCTGTTGCACCGAGGAGCACTGGTGCTGTTTTACAGGCATTCCAAACAATTATTTATTTTTTTCTGTATAATACACTTTGTATAAAGTTAATTGCTAAATAAAAAACATTCAGGACAGCATCGTCACTTTACTTTTAGTGCCTAAACTTGCACATAACATCCTTTTATCACTTTCTTGATTTTAGTCATTGTTGAAGTGTAGAGCTAAAACAGCATGTTCCATCTGTGTAGATAAATATAGCATCAGCTGCATAATAATAATAGTAATGCTTTAGGGCTTTGATCAGATCTTTTTCTCTTTTGATCACTTCTCAAAGCTGCCTATCCATTTTACATTCAACCCAAAACGGAACCTTTTAAATATGAACTATTGCAGCGCAGGAAACAAAATAAAACATGTTCTTTGAAACTGTAATCTTGGTCAAACCACATCATGTTTGCTTCTTCGTGAAAGTATGAAAAGATAGAAACTGTGCTGTTCATGGACAGAATATCAGGCTGAAGAGCTTAGCAGGACATTGAATTTCTGTATTGATTAGTGCCAGGCCATAAGCCTAAATTTTCCCTTAGAAATTAAATCAATAGGTAATTAGTTTCTTGTTGAAATTACCAGCCCTTTATACCAGCCTTTGTCTTTGTATTAGTGACCCAAACACAATTGAACACCTATCTTGGATGAGTTCTGTGACAGTGGATGCCACTTTGAAGGACGAGAAGTTTAGGGAATGTACTTAAAACCTTGGATTTATCATATTTTTTGTGTGATTATCTTATCTTAGCAGGTGGAAATAGCTACCCCATCTTGTCCAAATTCTATCAAAATCTTCCTAGATTGTCATGTCATTGTCTGTTTTTTTGCTTTGGACTGATGCTACACTAAGCTGTCTGTAGCATCATAATACACAGAAAATATGTGGTTTAGATAAACCAGTTAATCCATCTAAATTTCTTGTATACTTTATTTCCCGTTTTCCTTCTATGTTGAACTTAGTTGTATCAATTTGGGTTTGTTCCCAGATGTAAAATGTTATAAAAATTAGACGTTATGGCCAAAACTACAGAAATTAAATCCATCCTGTACTAAACCAGAATTTGCTTTTAAAGCCCAGGACCAGTTTAAGTTGCTCACCATGTTTGTGTAAAATAAATAATAATGAAAGCTATGGTGGAAAATAGAGGGTATTTTTTTATCTCCTGCAGCTGTGCCACTCACAGCCCCTCATTCTTCATAACTATCTCCCTGTCTCTCATTGTGTCTCCTCTGCAGCCTCGTCTGTTGCCTGCTCTGCGACACACCAAAACAGACTTTGCCTGGCACTACTTTAATCAGATGGATGAACTGTATTGTGATTTTTCCTTTTCATCATCCCATGCATCAGTCGCTGACATGCATTCACTCTTTTTCTGTAAATTCAGGTTCAGGTGCTGACAGCAATAGGAGATTGATCATTTTCACCACAGCCGCGGCAGTGCAGGAAATATTATTTGGTCCTAGTTGTTGAATAATACAAACAGGACCCAATGATAGTTATTTTGCCTCAGGGTTTTTTTTAAACATGGCTCATGATTATATTTTCTGTTCTAAGCTGCTTTTCGATTTTTTTATTTTTCTCTCCTTCTAGGCGGGGAGCCCGACTTCAGTCAACGCTCCATGCAGCTTCTCGAGGACGTCCGTGTCTCCTTCCAGCCAGGACATCTGCAGGTATGACCCACCTCATCCTCTTTTCATTGTAATAGCCAGTGCTGTCATGGAATCGATTTATCAGCCCATTACCAGTGAACCTTATCATTGACCAATGTTGGGTAACCCATTACAGTGTGCAATACGGTGTCGTGATATAAAATGTGTTTTAAAGTAACATGGGTCATTAGTGTTACAAATTTTCTGGCACAATTTTCCTTTAAATTTCCTCTGTTTTCAAAAGCATGATGTCTTTTCCACTTCTCTTTTTTGTCCTTTTTTCCATTCCTGCTCCTGCTGTCCTTCACCACCATTGTCTATCACATTGTTCCTCTTTCAATAAATACATGTGCACAAACACTTTCACACCAGCAGTCAGGATCAGGACGGTCAGAAGCAGACAGCCGTGGTACTTTTGAATTCTAATGTTAAAGCCTGTCCTGGTTCAGGAGGTATTTCAGTGACCACCCTCTGCACAAACGCCCTCCCAGCCTCCAAACACGCCAAACAACGAGACTGGCTCTCTCTGCTCCGCCCTTCTTCCGTCAACATCCGCCCTTCTTCCGTCAACATCCGCTCCAACAGCTCAATCAGGTTTTCGAAGTCTCTTAACGACTTGGGCCAGCGTGTGGACAGTCTGTGTCGTGGTCTGCACTTTATAGATCGCACCTGCTCAGAGGGAGAGCTGGAGCTGAAGCCCGAGCCTCCCCAGCCGTCCGGCTCAGACCAAAGGGCGTACACGTTGAACTGCAAGATGGCTGCAGCGCCTGCACACCATAACCCCAATCCAGCCTTCTCAACACACGCCCACCCCCACCTCATCCCCTCCTTCACCAACAACTACAAATATATGTTGGATGTCCCCCCCGCTAACAGTCTCCCATCTGATCCCACCATCTCCGCCCCTCCTGCTCCTCCTCCTTCCAGCACCCACCTCCACCCTCATCACCACCATCACTCCCCAAGCTCCAACTTCCTCCGTCTCCTTCTCCCCTTCTCTCGATCCTCTACCTCAGCCAGCCTGCAGTGCTCTGAGCTGGGCAGCTGCTCCTCCTACCTCCACATCACCAAGTCCTCCAGCACCCTGCTGGAAGGCAGCGAGGCAGGGTTCGCCCCAGAGGACCTGCTGGGAGATGATGACGTGTTCGAGGAGGACCGGCCCAGTCCAGCTCGAAAAGGAACAACCCAGCTGCTGCTGCCGGACACGAGCACCGTGTCCAGCGCTGTTCTAGCCCCTCTGTGCTATATGGACGCAGACACCGACCTGGACTGCTGCTCATCCCCTTTGTCAGAGAAAACTGAGCCTCTGTCACCCTATTCACTGTCTGGTGACTTCTGCAGGTGGGTGACTGTCTGGATGACCCACACCCACCCGTCCTGTGACGTGGTAGTACCCAGATCACCCCTGTGACATGGCAGTGAACCCCAGAGCCCTGTGGAGTAGTGAAGAACATCTCACCCTGTAGTGTCTCTACCCAGCAAATGTCTTTACAACAGAGCAGCAACTCTCCTCAAAACACCTACTTGGAAATGAGCTGTTAGTCACAAAAACCTGACACACACACACACACACACAGTAGATGCTTTAATCTACCTACACACGCACAACAACATTGTATGCTTCCTCCTCAGCAGTCCTGATTAAACCCCTCCCATGTGTCTACAACAGAAATGTGACTTCATTTAATTTTATACCATTTCATTTCACTTCACCATTATCTCGCTGCTCTGCCATATTTTTCATTGTGCCGGTGTTCTTTTGTAATTTTTCATTGTTACTAGATCGATGAGGCATTAAAGTGTCTCATACAGGCTGCGAAAATGTGTGATTGATTTTTTTCCCATAATCTTTAAGCTTTGCAGTGGGTGGTGGCAATGTTAAGGAAAATGTAGGGGCAGAAGTTAGGGTATTTATTTAAATAGTTGAAGAGTGGAATGTGTGTATGTCTGAGAAATGGTGAAACCGAGGCAGACAGACAATAAATGGTGTTGAACTGATGGATTCGGATTGGGTCAAAAAGGCTGTCGTCCATCTTTTTCATGTGACTGCCCATGTGCATTCTGATTGGCAGAGCCAGGCAACATTAGCCAGGACAGATTGTGGGTAATATTTGATTACACACCAGGTCATGGCTGCATGGCCCCCATGGATGAAGCTTGCTAGCAGTAGATGTGACTAAGTTGCCAAGAAACGGAATTTTGAACCCCTCCGAGTAACCGTATCCATCTGTCAATACTCTGCCTGCAACAGTTCAGAGGACTGATGAGGGTTAAGTCTAAAACACAAGAGGCATGTCAAATAAACATGTCTCTTTTTTCCCCCTTAGCTGTGGCCTGCACATGCACCTCGTTCCAGATTACACATCTTATACGTCAGCAGTGGGTGGATAGAGAAACATGAGAGCTTAGAATTGGCAAGGTGAAGGCCAGAGATCAGCAGGCAGATTATTGGCTTCAAATAGCGTCCACAGTCTCTGACACAAATGCACGCATGCACACACACACCATGTCGGCTTCATGTCAGGTGGCTTGAAGCGTGATCTCAGAGGGTGTACGTGTGTGTGTGCATGCGTGCACATGTTTGTTTTTTCACAGAGGAAATGTGAGTTAATTATTAGCCAGCTCATTTATTGACATTTCAGAAGGTAGATAGATAATCTGGAAAGAGGTGACTTCCTTATCACAAATGTCACAGAAGTATTAAGAAAAGGTAACTTTAAATTGTTTTGAGCCCAGCATCTTTTACATCCATGTGTACTTTAGCACAAGCTAATGATCAGATTAAAGATGTGAAACCATCTACAGTGATTTCATAGACACTAACAATCTTTGAGTTAAAACCATCTGCATTATTCTTCTTTGCTCTGACTGCTACTTCAGCTTCTCCATTTCTTCCATGTTGGTTGTCTTCTTCTTCTTGGTGTCCCCATGCATGTATTAACAGAAACAGGGACAGAATCACAGCAGCAAATGACACAGGGTACCTTTTTATGCTTTCATGTCTGACCAGAAAGACTCCATTATAATTCCTTAACCTTCCTCCAAAAGATAATTTTCTTCAAAGCTAATTTTGTGTTCTCTTTTGAAGCAAGCTTGACCACACAGAGTCAAGTAACCTCTTAAAATGCGGGGTGAGTCACAAGGAGGAAAAATGGAAGATGGCTTCCAGTGATTCTGCTGCTAATTGAATAGTTTTTTTCGTCTGATCAGTGGGTCTCTCTCTGCTTAAACTGTTCCGGCTGAAAACCAACTGAGAAAAGAAGAGAACAAAATGCCCCAAATACCAAACTGTGCCCCTTATCACCCCTATGAATAACAGTTTAGTACAAATGTTTACCAAAAAACAAGAGGATTAGTGTTAAAATTTGTATTTACAAACAATACAGCGTGAGTGCAGAACAAGCAATAACTTAAAGGAGAGGATCTTAGGACATATTGAGAGAATGCAGTGTTGAGATTGCCTGAATGCCACAAGAGAGAAGAATGAAACAGGATGAGCGAACAGGGACAAAGTGGATGCCTCGCTTGGGCTGTAATGTCGCAGAGCTCGTTTCCCTCTCAGCTTAAGGCGCTTGTGATTTCCCAGCTGTTTTGCTTCTCACATATTCATGTTGACATATTCTAACAGTGCCTCTGCCATCTTAAAATTACTGTTAAACAGTTGAACTGTTGAAATTTTAACTCCCCTCCCCAAGCTTGACAGTGCTTAGAAAATGCTGCTACTACAGACAAAGATACAGTTCATTTAGCTGCGAATTTACCACAGGGGATTGGATTATTCTGTTAATCTGTTGGATGTATGGGATTTACAGGCTTGTGTGAAAGACACTGTTGAATTCAGTATGATTTCTATCTCCTGTAATTTTATATCTTGACTGTTTATGGCAGGTAATGCTTCATCAAATTTAGCAAAAACCTGAATTTGTCAGCGGACGTCTCCCACTCATGTGGTTTACTTTACAACAGGGCTGCTTGTGGAGGTGTAGGGATTTTTCTCTGGTTATCCCCTCCTACGTTTTGGATAGAAAATTCCACATCAACATAAGAATAATTTGTTACATCTGTCCATTTTTAGCTGGTGCTAAGGCTTGATGTGAACATCAAGAAGATTCAGGTCCTCAGGCACATTTTTTTTTCTTTTTTTAAAGAGGAGTACATTACAGTATGTGTGGGTTTGAATCTGCAGTTCATCATCTTGTGATCCATGTAAACAAAGGGAAAAAAACAGCCATAACCAATAGATGGGGGGGGGGTACTCTATTCTAGAGATGTTAATTGTGCTTCCTCTATCCTTTAATTCCACAGGCTTCATTCCTCTGTTCTACCTCCTCCTCGTTATGGAGAAACCCCTAGAAATTACCTATTTTTACATTCCATTTTTCACATTGTCTTTTAATCTTGTTAGACTTTGGCCAGATCAGCAAAGTCTGTAAATAGTTGTTATCCATCCTGCTTGCTCATGTTCCTACATGCATTGCTGCACGTGGGTATCACCTTATGTGCTCTTATCCTCCTGAACTTAAAGTCAATCTCATTTCATCACCCTACAATCTCCATCTCCCTCCTTTTATTCCTTGGTTCACTTGTTACCTGGAGAGAGTTGCCACAAGTCTGTGTCTTGCTCAGAAGGAAAAATACAGTGTAAACCCTTCCTGGTTCATGCATCTGCTTGTATAAATTAATAGAAAAAGTGGAGTATATACACATATATACATAGCCTTCAGGTGTCTGTCTGTCTGTCTGTCTGTCTGTCTGTCTGTCTGTCTGTCTGTCTGTCTGTCTGTCTGTCTGTCTGTCTGTCTGTCTGTCTGTCTGTCTGTCTGTCTGTCTGTCTGTCTGTCTGTCTGTCTGTCTGTCTGTCTGTCTGTCTGTCTGTCTGTCTGTCTGTCTGTCTGTCTGTAGGGAAATCATGTGCACTTTATTCTACAGTGGAAAGGATTTTCCTCCATTTCCAGTGGCTCTGTTAGTCAAACCAGAAATGTCATTCTGACCGTTTAATCAAAGTTGTGTTGAGGTGGAAACAAGCAGTCGCTGAGTTGAGTTCGGGGCTTATTGCTCATTCTGAGAGAACTCTGCCCCAGTCTGAGCAGCCACTACAAGGTCAATGTCCTGACTTTGAATTCTGATGACTTTACCTTGTTATTGACTCAACCTGGAGGTAATAACTCAGCCTCCATTTTATGCCTTACCACCGACTTGCTGATGGTAACGTGTATACATACACATACCACTCCTCCTTAGTGCAGGTGACTAATGGCTTCTATATGTATCTTGTGGAGGAGAGGGGGGGAACACTTTGGTCTGATAATAAAAATGGAATTGGATCCTCTCACTGAGAAAAGCCTGTCTAGTACCCCTCAGAGGTAGCAGACACCTAATCAAATGTTCCAGCTGTATCTTGCACCAGAATACCATACAGAAGACTTTGAGATACTGTGCTCAGCCCTGGTAGATGCCTGCAAACACCTCATGAAACCAAAGGCAATTGCATGCCTTGCAAAAAAAAAAGGGGCAGATTTGAGAGAGAAAAATAAAACCTAAACCTCTATGAGGTCATGGTTTGTGAGTTCTCTGCTTTTTGTACGTATCCTCTTAACTCTTCATTTAGTTTTCATCACAGCCAGCATGATTGCCACTGCTACAACTGAAGGGTAACTGAGATTAAATTAGTCGTGTTCAATTTTGGGCTACGCCGCTGCAAGAACACAGAAGATTGTTTTCAGTAAATGTCATTTTGATTTGCAAATGAAGTGCTTCAAATCAAATTAGATTGTCTTGATTGAGTTTTTTTTTTTTTCCCCTGGGACATGTGTTGTTGTCTGCTTTCAGGGTGTTTATTTGTGAAATGATATTCCCACTTGCTGTGTCATATATCTGTTTATACTGTGGAATTAACAAATATTTGATGTTATACCTGTTATACAGACTGATAGAAAATGCTTGTTTGCCAACATTTATCTCCCAAAATTCAAGTTTGACTTGACTTTGTGGGTGATATGTCTGCTTTCCCTATTTGATCTTTCATTTTCCCCGGCTTCCTCCTATTACAGCTGTTGTGCCTCTAGCTGGGTGTTGACTGTATTATTTGCCTCCCATAGGATTTGTCACTGTGAAGGGGATGACGAAAGTCCTCTGATCACACCGTGCCACTGCACAGGGAGCCTGCGCTTCGTCCACCAGACCTGTCTACAGCAGTGGATCAAGAGCTCCGACACTCGCTGCTGTGAGCTCTGCAAATATGAGTTCATTATGGAGACCAAGCTCAAGCCACTGCGCAAGGTAAGACATGGTTGGTGTGTGTGGGTGTTAATGGGAAGTGTACATGTTCATAGGGGAGTAATTAATGCACACATTATTAGTTCTTTCTCAGTTATTAAATTCCAGCTGCCGTTGCTTCCAAGTGTCCCAACTAAGCTCGCATCACTCCTTTGTTGTGAAGCTGAAAATGCCAAAAGCTGTCTCCAATCTGTCATGCAGATAACACAAGCATGACACTGAGCTTTGAAGTCATTTTCATAAGTGGGACCTGTGGGTGTAGGGTGGTTGTGATTTCATTTTAAATGATTTAGAGGCAGCATGCCTCCATTAAAGTCTCTTATCAATTGCTGTGGCCTGAAGATAGCAGGACACTCTAATTAAAATTCCTCCACCCTTCATTAGCTGCACAAAAGGCCTTAAACAAATGCTTCACTGTTGAGAGCTTCTGAATCGCACTGAGGCGCGCTGACAAAATTGGAGATAACACGGTGATCCTGGTGTTGCTATGAAATGTTTATCAATGGACGCTTGGCTTCATCTCCAAATGAAGCACGTGCTTCTTGTCAAACTGACCCTGTGATCATGACACAGACACACAATCTCTGCCATTTTTCTCATTTGCAGAGTGCATTTGGATGTTCGATGAGCCTCAATGGCGTATTTGTGTCCTGTGAGCTAATCTGATGGTGCTGGCATTGTATTTAGTGTTTTCTGTGTATCCCTGGGCTCATTTCCTGATGATATATTGTGCAGCCTGTGATGGACCAGATGCTGCAGTGTGTAAGCTGAGCTGGCGGGCAGGCAGCAGGGTACCTGGAACTTTCCCCTCTGTCATTCTCGCTCAACCAAGAAGCATAGTGTAGCATTGGATCTAGATCACACAAGCGGATTGTCCTCCATTAAATATTTAACTCACACTCTGAGCAGCTTGTGGAAACTCCTACGAGAGTCCACAGTTTAGTTGCTTTAAGCGTTGCTTGAAAGCAGGCTTTTGTATATTAATCTCCTCTAATGTCATTCCTTTGTCCTCTTCTTGCTCCGCGGCAGTGGGAGAAGCTACAGATGACTGCGAGCGAGAGAAGGAAGATCATTTGTTCGGTCACCTTCCACGTCATCGCCATCACTTGCGTGGTGTGGTCTCTCTACGTTCTCATCGACAGAACAGCAGAGGAAATCAAACAAGGTCAGCACAGAACCCGCCGCACACACACAAACATAATGAGATTGTCTGCATTGGATGCAGTGTTGTTGTATACGATTCCATCAGTTATGTCATCGGTTCACCTACTTTCTCCAAGCCGTTTATGTAGACTATTTAATGACAGATCTGCAGATTGAGTGTGAAACGTTCTCTAAAATTGGAATCTAAGTGGGTGTAATTTGCTTGGCCTCATTCTTGCAGTAGCTCAGTGGGCATCAAAGTCGCGGCTGAGGCCGAACAAATGTGTAGAAGATGAAGAGTTTGAAGCTTGCTTTAGAGATGATTTTTCTGTCTGCAACTTTCAGTTCAACCCAGTTCACTTTGATTTCAGACCGGTAGTACATAAAAGAGAAGGAGGGAAGATGAGAAGTACAGGGATTTAAAAAGTAGATATTCACATCTTGATCATCTTCAGGGAGGTCAATGGTTCGTTCTCACTTTTTTAATGGGGTTAGATCAGGTTGTGTGTGTGAGGCTTGAATCCAAATTAAAAGTTAGTCTTATTGTTAAACTTGTTTTTTTTTACAAAAGTGACGAAATAGAAAAAAAGTTACACAAGAACTAACCCTAACTAGCAGCAATTTAAGACTTGAGCTGAAAGAGAATCATCCCAGACATGATCTTACAAATCAGAAATTCAAGGAATTTGTGGCCTTTTCTTGTTGACCCCACAGCCAGTGTTATATGTTGGTAAACCGAAGCGGTTTTTTCAAAATAAAGTATAAGCTCACAATTTTTCAAGTATGACTTAAAACAGCAGTCGGGTTTCCAATCAGGAAAGGAAGAGGTTCCCTGGAAGAGGTTTTCCTCGCTCTAATCATTCCTCTTGTTCATACTGACTATTAAAAGATCCCCTTCAAATGCTCTTTTAGTGAAAGGGATGGAGGATGAAATCCACAGTGTATCTACAGTCATTTTGTGCAATAACAAGCCTGTATGAGGCATCAGCAGTCAGTTAGTCATATCAAGTGGATATTTGCCACATTTACAGCATCAAATTCCCTCTGTGTGCTTCCTCAGATAGTGTTTCCCCTTTGAGGTGCAATGGAAGGATATTAACAAAAAGAGGGACTTTACAATGAACAAGATCTACTCATTTTAGCTAGAAATACTCCTCCAAAAATGTATTTTTGGACAGGAGGACTGTGAATTTTGTCCAGTAAACCCAGAAGGAATGATTCTCATAAGAAAATCAATTTCAATGTTCATTATAGGCACCTAACTATTGTTTTAAGACAGACTTGGAAAAATTGTGAACTGGTGAAGTGTATGAGCCAAATTGGAATCTGCTACAGACCAAAGACCCTAGAAGCTACACGCACTATTCCAGCAAGTGGTCACTGGGGCACGATGATGTTTTAGAAACAGCAGAATGAGAAGAAAACAGTGCTGGCAATTTAAAAAGCCCCTTCAGTGTAGCAGCATTCACTGGCCCTACATCTGCTGCCGCTCACTCCTCTCTAGCATATTTGGCGGCTCTGAGACAGTGTGCAGATGGAAGAGCCGGCTGTGCCTGTATAGCCCAACCTGATGATTCAGAGTTGTTTGAGTCCCTGAGGGCTGTCAGGTTCAATCACCACAGCGATGCCAAAAACTCCCTCACCAGTCCTGTTTGAGCTCTGCCAAGTCAACACAACGACAATTCTGTTCTTTCTCAGTTTGCTTGCAAAGATTATAGCAGAATTAGATCGAGTACACACTCGAATGTGCTTTGTCTACTTTTCGTTTTGAAGCAGAATAAATGTTTACCATTGCATGCTGAAATTCAATCTGTGCAACTGTGATATGACTTCACTTTTCACTTTCTGCGTTTTGCCTTCTCTATCAGTCTGTTTGTGTGTCCTTGGTAATACATGATACTTACACTCTCTTTACCCATGCAGCCGGAAGAATCCCAGGTAAACTTTTCACCTTTGAACTTTTGACTGTCACACTGTGTTTTCCCCATCAGCCTTTCTGTCTGCTGTATCCAGTTGTTTTCCAACTGCACTTTATGCCCCTTTCCTTCCCTTTTCTGCCTTGATTTCAGGATAAAAAATATTTTTTCACCCTTAAAGGCTGGTTATATTCACATCATCTCACTGAATGTTCCGACCTAATGAACACAGCCAGACACAGAATGGAGGAACATGCCGTGCTTCATCTCTGTGGTACACTCTGTGACCGCAGGATTTGATTAAACTGATAGATATGCACACAACAGCACGGTCATCTCTTTTTATCAAATTGGTCATCAAGCACCTGATCCTGCATAAATGTAGTTCATATCTTAAGGATTGTGTAATGTTTGCCTTGTTTGAATTTGTCTATATTTCCATCATGTGAGGCATTTATTTCGATATTCCATACATAATACAATTAACTTATTTCATCCAGGGTATGATTTGGTAACATGGACCTTCCGGAAATATATTAGTCAACACGCAAAGACTGATGGGTGCTTTGTGCTTCTTAGTTTTGTTTTGTATGACACCACAACTTGTTAAAAGGTTTACGTTTTGTAAAATTGCTTATTTTTACCTTTTACTTAGAACCTTATGTTTCAGGGATGATGCAATCTGCAGAAATGCTGCAACGTGCTTAAGGGCCATTCAAATATATTTGCACAGTTTAACACATTTAGTTATTACATAGTTGCTGCAAATTACTACTAAACGTTTTATAAAAGTTGCTGCAGGGTTAAAGTTTTTGTGTGATGGTGTTTAGCATACACTAAAACAGTACTCAAAGTTATTTAACAAGTTTAAAGACAAGAATATACATAATCAATGCTGCAGTTAGCTAATATTATATACATAATTTTATAATTTTCCTTTACCTCTATGTAGCAGCGACTAACGTAATAAATGCCATCTTAAAAATTGAATGGGTCAATAATGTAATAACTGTCCAACTTAATAAAATACTGATGTAATAACTTTTTTGACTGATAACATAACTTGTCATCTGTTGGTTATTACGTTATTAGCCTGATGAAGAAAAAAAATTTGCAAGTGTAATAACTGAGCCATTAATGCAATATGTTAATTTCTTTAATGTCAAAAGTTATTACCTTATGAGTTCAGGACTCTTATTTTTTTAGCCAATTACATTTTAAAGAGGGCACATTTATTACGTTATTGGCTGCTAACTCTGACCTTCCATAAAGTCATGTGTTGTATGAAAATCAATTTGCAGACTTTAAACCTTTTAGATGTAGACCCTTTAGATTGCACAGTATCAAATATATCTTGTTCTCAGCTATTTTAATTTGGTTGCAGGTGTAGATTGATTTGAAAAGAAAATGCAGGCACAATGTTCACTGTGATGGATAAACTACTAACTAACAGGATCCAGAAAATCCAGTAAACGGATACATGATTTGAAATGAATGTTACAACTTGTCTTACAACATACATTCTAACTTATTGTCTTGCTTAGAATAAACAATGCGTTGCAAACGATGTGTTGATATCTTATCCATTTCTATTTTGCGCTATGAAAGTTTCTCCAACTGCAGCAGTTTATAGAGCTTTCCTCCTCCTTCCTGTGTTTTTGCGCTTGTGCATTTTAAACTCCCGTATATTAGAAGTAGTATATTAGTACTAGTGTAGACATTTTATTTAGCAGTCATTGTCTGGGCTGTGTGTTTGATGTGTCTGTGTGTTTTCTTTTTTTGTCTCTTCTTCTCTGCCTGTTTCCCAGGGATCCTGGAATGGCCTTTTTGGACCAAGCTGGTGGTGGTAGCTATTGGCTTCACAGGCGGACTGGTGTTCATGTATGTCCAGTGCAAAGTCTACATCCATCTATGGAGGAGACTGAAGGCTTACAACCGGGTCATATATGTCCAGAACCGGCCAGATACGTGTAAAAAGCTGATGCTGGAGAAGCCACCGCTCATGGAGCCAAGTCTGGAGAACAAGGAGATTCTGGCCCCCACCCAGTCAGACACAAACTCCTCCCAGTACACAGAGACAGAGGACTACAGTATGGAGGTGCTCCATGTCTGACCACCAACCTCCACTCGGTTCATGCCATAGGTTTTCCTGCTCAATCTACACACACAAACAGTGAGGCTCACAGTGAGGAGTAGCAGTCATGGAAAAATTTGGTGAGGAACGATCAGACTCCCTTTTCCTCTGATCCCAGACTTAACCCACTGTCCTCCTCTGGTCGACTTCACTTCCGTTCACAGAGATGGACGGACCAAGACCATCGACTTCTATCCACATTCCTCTTATCAGACCATACTCCTCCCTCCACCCTCGATCCACGTTCTTGCCTCTTTCCTTTCCCAGGACCAGACTGTTTTTACTGACTTCTGTAAATGTCTGATGAGGCCTGGATTATACCGCTCTACACACACACACACACACACACACACACACACACACACTCCTCCGGGAGAGCAGGACTGAGACAAATAGACTCACAAACGGCTCCAGAGGTCTCCACATCTCTGATGCGTGGTTTGTTTGCTTGTGGGTTTGTTAGATTTGTTTGTTTTTACCTCCTGTGAGTCTTGGGCTGACCTGCGATGGATCAGTATGTAGCGCCGCGCATCACATCTCTGGATGTTCCAGCTACTGCCCTCTTTGTTGCTGTGGTCTGAGATTCTACGCGCATCCACCACCCCGACAGATCTGTCAGCTCCATGGGGGCCTGGATCTGACCGGGCCTTGATCTGGACATGCATTGAAGCACTTTTGTTTTTTAGTTTCCACAAATCCCCCCCCCCTTTCCTCTAACTTCTCTTTTTTCCTCTTTAATATGAATTAAGTCTTACATGTTGTTCATGGGGAGAGCACACTCAAACTCGGAAATGTTTGTTTCCCGTTTTATTTGACTTTGCATTTCCTCATACGCACATATACGTATATACACATATATACACCCTCCCATGGATGACAAAAAAAGGAATTGGAGGAAAAATGGAATTCTGCTGTAAGAAACGGTGAAGTGTTTTAGTCTAAGCAGAACGAGTGAGTTTTGAATATGACAAATGTTTTGGCTCATAGCTCTAATGCAGATAATGGAAAATCCAGCCACAACACTTCTCTACCCCTACATGAACTTTCTGAAGGCTTTGAGAATGTAAACTTTTTAAAAAATGATTAAAAATAAATAAAATTTAAAAAAATAAAAATAAAAAAGCAACATTTTTTTTACTGGTCACAGGAAATTGTGAGATAATTTCCATGTCTTGAGATCATAACGAGAGCCTTTGGGCATAAACAGTGTCGCTCATGTTTTTTCTATCATGCGGATGACACAGTATTTACAGTGTGATGTTCCATGTGCAGTTTTTAATATGTTGATTTGTTTGCTTAGTCATGGGTTATGTCGTGAGAAATCCACCGCTGTCTGCTTTCAGTCTCCCATCACTCATTTTGTGCAGTAAGTGACCCCTCTGAATTAAAAACCACAGGCAAACTCTAACTAGATTTTTAAATTTCACTGCTCAGAATAAATAAGCTATGAGCTATAACTCTTCAGGTCAGCCCCTGTACATGCAGGCAACCCGTCTCTTCAGTTATGCCAGGACACAAAAGGTTTCAGTGAAAAGTGTCTTGGTTCTTGCCAGACTCCTCACATGGTGGAGGACATCTATTTTAGAATTTAATCACAAGACGGCCAGCATGTTGCCTCTTCTGTATCCTCACATCTGGTCATAATGTGACTCGCATGAAATAAATTGAGATAAACACACGTTTCTCAAAAGAAGCACAGATTGAATACTGTCAGTGTATTGTTTGAGCATTTAAGATTTTTATAACATTTACACGACACATTCATCAATCAACAGATCATTTATTTTGCAATAAACACAGTGCCACACCATCCATATACGTGCATCATTACTCAGTAAAGAGCTGACTGCAGCGCCACCTGTTGGTGCAGTCTGAGATGGGCAGCAGTTGATTTCTCAGGGCAACGTGTTTTGGGCTTACAGTCATTTAAGTGCTTTTGTCTATGTGGGAGCACAGCAATGTCAGGCTCATGTTGAGCCTCTCAGCCATTCCAGCAACACACATTTAAAAAAAACAAACAAAAAAAAAACTTTGATACCAATAACCTGTCTGTGAACAACAATGGTCCAACAACAAACCTGACAATTACTGCTCAGGAGCAGCAATAACTGAAATCAGCGCTCTGTTCTTTGCAGCATTGCATACTGTACCTGTGTATACGCCCCACGGTGACTTGAGATCTGGAGTCTAATATAATTTTAATACTTAATATGAGCCGAGGGAATTGTTGTGTGTGTCAAGTTAGATTAAGACCTAGAAAGGAGAATCTTTCTGAAACTTCAATACCCAAGAGGCTCTGTGCAATTAGACGGATAAAAAGTGCAATTACCCTTTTGTTGTTGTTCTATTCTATAGTTCTGTACTGGTGTTTAATGTCCAGGGTGTCCTCTGGGTATAGGATGATTATTTCTTCATTTTGTGTTGTATTTATTTTAAAAAGAAAACAGAGTAAAATTTGTTCAATTAAAAAAAAAAATCTTTCATTGGTAATTTTATGCAAATTACACTTACTTTTTGTCCCAGGCATAAATCCCAGAAGGTAATTGTCCCACTTGGTTTTGCACCTACCTATTTTATCATTGAGATTGCTTATTATTGCTGCAAAAACAAACAACAAAAAAAACAACAAAAAAAGCTTGGTTGCACATCTATAATGTGCTCTCTTTTCTTGCTTTTTTAAATTGCTCGTTTAATTGAGATTTAAATATGCAGTATCTGGAAATTTACACACATCTGGAACCCACACATTTGGTTATTTCATGTTCATATATATATATATATATATGTGTGTGTGTGTATGAACATGAAATATTAAAGATGGATTGTAGATTGTGTCTTGATTGCTTTCTACTCATAGGAGCTGGCTCCTTTCATGAAGTCTGAGACAGAAGTTAAAAGAAGATTGAGTCCACATTAAGACGCTTTTTTCCACATTTGCATGTTTCTCTCTGAAAGCAGCTTTGTTTTTTCTCTACTACTGCTGGGTTTTCCTCATTTTAATTATCCATTTGAGCAGGACATCAAGTGAGAAGGAAAGATGCTTTCTCACTCACACAGTCCCAGTATTTTAGGTTGAAGGCAAGATTCTTCTGTTTCTGTCTCCACACAGTTGCATAAACTTGTTGTGTCTGGGAAAAGTGTAACTTGCATAAAGCTACATTTGTTTACTACTGACTGGACTTGAACATATAGGACTGTTCCCCTGTCTTATGATATCATTCCACACGTTTGTCTGTGAATTTACTTTGGAATAGTAACTGTAAAAACTTTGGTAAAAGTACTTATGTTTTTAAAAGAAATATTGATGTGTTTTCAGTTTAATTTCCCATGTTTGAACAAAGTATGTAGAATTAAAAAGAACAACCAAATAAAAATTAAGTTACTTTTAAAGCTTTGGATTTGAATCACTGTTTTCTGATTGAAGCGAATCATATGGGCACAGTTACAGTATGTTTGACAAGTTTATCAGACATAATGCAATTAAACATGTAAACTGATTTTAATTGGCAACTCCGTACAATAAGATTTTCACAAATTTTGAGCCATATAGGTGACATAAAATATATAAGAAGCAAAAATGAGGGTTTTTTTGTTTTCCAGCATAGATGCAATCAAATAAACAAGTACCAACTTCATGAAAGGGTTTTACAACATAGAATACTCACAATAAGTTGAGGAAATTGTTACTTACATGAATGTTTTTCCTATTTGGTTCAAATTTTAATGCAATAAGTAAAAGTTCCTTTTGGATATTACTAACATTGAATGAGAAGAAACATCATTTCCAATAGTTTAATATTTATTACCCCCAAAATGTATGAAATCCACTGAGTCTTTCACAATATCCCTAACTTCTTGTGAGTAGTGTATTTGGACAATCAGGAGGACATTAACATGCTTTTGTTGCAATTATGAAAAGCGCAGGTGTAAATTAAAACTCCTCAAACAGCAACACTGTTTGGGATTTTATCAGGGGACATGTTGTAGTAGGGCAGCTTCTTTCCCTCGTTTCTTCTCTTGATGATGCTGGTTATCTCTGCCAGCTCCTTCCTGAACTTCTCCATGGCCGCCTTCACTGGCTTTTCGATGAAGTGTTCGTCAGGATACATACCCAGGTATAGCTGCAGAGAGAGCGAGAGGTCACGCTGGAGGAATGAAAGCTTCGTGGGAAACCAGAAACGTAGAGTTTGCATCGAAGTTGTATAATATGTCTCGTCTTTGAAACAGCCCAGAGCGTGTAACCCATACCTCGTTCTCCTGGTACTGGCTGAGGGCCCAGACAGCCCCCAGGTGCCAGCAGGAGCGTCCACGATCAGGGAGGCTCTCGATGATCATGTTCACATCAGCCAAGCCCTTCTGGTTGGGCGGGGGCTTCCGCATGGTAGATGGAGAGTTGGGGATCCAAGAATACCAGTCATACTACACAATGCACACAAAGACAGTTTGTGCATTCAGTCTTGGAATTAATTCTTTCTGCTACTTTCTACTTCTACAGTGTAGACCCTACTCCATTCATCCCGCAGCTATAAGTTTGATTTTACATTAATATTTTGTGTTGTGTTTATATATATATATATATATATATATATATATATATTCCAGAAAAGAAGCTTGACTATCTTTCTTTAAATCTTCTACTACTCCTACCTCATTGGAAAATACATAAAGCATGAACAGTTTTAACTCCAGTGCACAAACACTGACCATTCTCAGTGTTTGTGCACTGGAGGGTTTAATGTGTGATAAATATCTGTATGACTTTTTAGAGATATTTCCCCTCTACAAACAGTCTAATGGTAAAATATTGATGAATAAACAGACATTTGGGTTGCTGTTTCTTCCTTGTGAGATCAGGAGTTTGGCTTAACTTCCTTCCTGTATATAAAGATGTTTGAGTTAGGTCTAGTACGACCAGCTACAACAGGAAATGCCATTTTGCCATTTTTCTGCAGAATACTTTTACCTGATAATACTGATTGCTGATAATACTGTTGTGTGTTTCCGTTTTATGATTTAATCTTCTGACAATTTATCCATGTAATTTATTTATTTATTACACAAAATGAATTTTATAAAAAAAACATTGAATGTCAGCTTCCTGATTATCTGTTACTCACCTGTCCGAAGTTGACAGCTGCATGTTGGGCTGAAGCAGTGAACACCACAATGGTCAGGTACTCGATCAGATCCTCACGTGATTTCACAGACTTGGGGAACTCTGTGCAAGGATTGCAGACAGAGAGAATTGACAAACTGAAATCTTTCTTTCAAATTTTCTATTCTTTTGCAAGGGCTGCCGTGTGAAAGCTCCTTGCACAAGGCTGAAACACAGGAAGCAGATAGTGACATCCTGCTTCAGCAACACCATCAGACTCTTGTGGCTTCACATGTTCCCCCTCCGTTTATCACAAAACAAATCTGAATTCAAAATACTGTTTGTGCTCTGTCTGCATCTAGGCTGATGAAAAATAGAAGACACATGAGCTATTTCTCTCCCTGGAATAAGAAACTTTACGCTGCATTTTGGTTGCAGGCGCCTTGCTAAAGGGAATTGGTACCCACCACAGTGATCGAAGTCCTGCATACCAAAGCTGCACACATCTTTAATGAAGGCCTGGATTTCCTCGTCTTCCTGCAGCTTCTCATCACTGCTGTAATAGATGCACACCACGTCTGACACGAAGCTGAAAGGAAACAGCACAGCAGTCATGTGCAGAGGCAATAAAACAAGAAAAATGCTGTTACTTCTCGCTCTTTGACAATCTGAGACTCGCACCCATGAAAATAGAAATGTCCCCACACCTCTCGCTGATTTCCCTGCTATTCGCGCTTTGTTATGACTGGTTTCTCTGACTGTTCACGAGTGCTGTCTGTAAAAAAAAAAAAAGGCTCCTCACCTCTTGGTGGCCTCCCACACCTTGCAGCCATCATCTCTGTAGAAGTAGGTGGGCAGCTCCTCCTTGTTGTCCAGACCGCGTTCTTTGATCATATCAGGGAAGCGCAGAGACCTGAAGGTCAGAGTCTTCACAGCCTTCTGAATCAGCTGGACATGGCCACCTCCACCTGTTGCGTTTGCCTTGATGTGAAATAAAAGACAATTTTTTTTTCTTACTTCTCATCTTCCTTTTAATACAATACAATATAGGCTATCGTTCAAAAGTTTGGGGTCACTTAGAAATGTCCTTATTTTTGAAAGAAAAGCACTGTTTACTCTCACTTATACATTGCTAATGTGGTAAATGACTATTCTAGCTGCTAAATCTGGTTTTTGGTGCAATATCTACATAGTTGTTTCGAGATCCATTTCCAGCAACTATCACTCCAGTGTTCTAATGGTACAATGCCCAATTTACAATGGCCCAGCTGAAAACAGTTCAGCTGGTTAGAGAAACTATGAAACTGACCTTCCTTTGACGAAAGCAAAGTTTGAAGGAAGAAATTATTTCAAACACAAATCATTATTTCTAAATTTGTCAATGTCCTGACTATTTTTTCTATACATTTCACAACTCATGGTGGAAATAAAAGTGTGACTTTTAATGGAAAACACCAAATTGTCGTGGTGTATATCTATACAAATCTATGTTCTCTCTATGCTGTTTAACTGTCCATCTACACCCTCACCTTGTCGAAGATGCCACACTCACAGATGAGCTGCTCTCTAGCCTTGGTGTTGATAGCAATGGTGAAGCGGATGTGTGGGATGAGTAACTGTGGGAAGGCGACAATGGGAGGTTATCAGTCAGTCTAGCAGTCAATTTAATCAATCCAGGTTCATTTTACCTTATACACCGGGTGGACAGCAGGGAGCTGCCTGTACATGGCGATAGCAAACATCTCTGTAATCAGATGTGTCCCGAGCAGGTGTGTGATGTTCTGGTGGTACTGGAAGTCAGAGGAGCGGACCCAGATTTTCGCCAGCATCCAGTCGTACTGACTGTCGGTTGGCAGGAAGATGGGGTTGTTCTCACCTGGAGTCTGCCCCAGCTGGAAGAGACGGGGTAGGAAGGATGTAGGATGGATCTGTACCTAAGGAAGTCGAAGCTGCTATCGCTGCGTTTGTGACTTTACCTGTATGGCGATAGGCAGGAGCTTGTTGTGAGTGTTCTTGTACAGAAGACAGATGGGAGCTGCCAGGTACTGCATGGTGCACGGGTCCGTACAGTTAGGGTTGATGCCGTCTAACAGATTGTAGTCTGCTATGTAGATGTTTCCTGCCTGGAGCAAGACCCCCCCGATTCACATGATAATTCAGAAAAGTCAGAATTTACCTCGGTATAATATTAAACAAATGTTTTTGTCCTAAAATGTGCATATAAAATGCATGAAGTGACATCCTCTGATATGAATACTATCAAAACTTTGAAGGAGAACACAGATAAATAGGCTAAATGAAGAGATGACCTCTATTTCCTCCTCCAGGGTGAGGTTTCTCTCCAGGCTGACAGAAACCATCTCGTCCTTGACAGGAAACTTGTCCGGGAGTTTTCTGCATTTTCGGAATACTACAGGGTTGCAGCCATTCAGGAACTGGTACCCAAACATGAAATCCTCCTTCCAGTGTTGCATCACATACTCTGGATAACACAACATAACGTAAGTAAGGGACAATAATCTCGAGAGCACGGTGATATTGCTTATCAAAGGCATGACGGCCTGATCGTTTGCCTTTGCAACCAACATAACCCCACAAGTTAGTGAGTAGGATGGTTGGACAGTTTATTGGGTGCTGTCTGCACAAACTATTTCACCTGCATATGCATTTGCAAGTTATGGACTTAAACTCTCTTAGGCGTCTCTAAAGCAGCAGCTCTTCTCTGAATGACTCTTTAGCCTTTAACCTCATGTTCAGACAATAATGAAAAGAATAAAGATCTTTATAACCCAAATATGAACCATGATGTACAAAACTTACATTTTTCACCTAGAAAGGATCTTTATCGACACCTAGATATAACTGCTGCTGAATCACTTTTTGTGAAAATTCCAGCCTTCTGTATCTTTGATGCAAAACTATCATAATTGGTTATATTTACCCCCTTATTCTGATGTCTGAGTACCTTTAATGATGCCCTCTGCCAAGAAGTGCAATGCATGCTTATTACCTTAGTGATTTTAACATTCTTTAAGGAAACCATAAAATAAATATTTCTCTGACAAATTTACACATTCAAAATCCAGTCTTGGAGCCTCTTAAAAATTCTGCTTAAGGCCATGATGGAATCGATGCCTCTCTCCTAAAAGAAAATCTTGTTTATATTATTGATCCTTTAACTTAAAACTCATACCTTAGGAATTAAAAATGACAGTTGTACCTGTCTTTGTGCATATAAATGGCAACTCTTCCAACAAATGGGGGATTATTTTGGGGGATCTCCAGGTTTCTATTCTTGGCCACTTGAGTATTTTAACTTATATTAATGATCTGGCTTCTATCTGTAAAAAAAAGCTTATTCTCAATACTGGCAAATTGAACTGCTGGTAGGAAGCTGAGAAACACTGAATTAGATTCTATCGTTGATCAGAATTGTATTCATAACAGTTTATTATTTATAGCGGTGATTTGCTATTCAGAAATAACAGAACATAGAATGCCATAACTGGCCAATCAGAATTTAGTATTATATGAAGCCATGTAATTCTGGGATAATGCTCGGCAAGCAGGTCATTTTAGCGTGTTGTAATAGCTCTGCATTCCGGGGTCCTGCACCATCCTGTCACAGTTTATTTTGCAATAAAAACCCATTGCTGAACATCATCCTATATGTATTATAATGTTTGAAGCTGACCTGAGATAGTGTTTTTGATTCTCACAAAGATCTTCTCAAAATCATCAAAGTCACTCCAGGAGGACTGGAACATGTGCATGAACTGGTTCACAAACAGGTTCTCTATTCTGGAAAGTCAAGGTTGTCATAGTTATTATCATCATCATCGTTTGTGTTTGTCTCCATGTTCACATCATCAAGGTACAAATATACAATATATATTACAAAAACAGAGCAAATGAAATGACCTTTTGGAAAAGAAGAAAAGCATTAAATGTACATTTGTTCCAACAATTTCTATCCACCTAGATGCAGCTTTAAAATTGCATTACAGAACTCTGTAGAGCTGTCTGAGCTACTCTACTTGATGAATGAAATATAGAAACTTTATCTTAGATCATTTTCAAAAGCATTTGGGCGTTGTTCAAAGCTACATGGGCACTACTGTACATAGTAAATAGTTGTAATTTGGTCTTGTGCTGTGTTTCTGTACAAGATAAGAAGCCTGCATGAAGCACAATGCAAATGTCCCCAGTGATAAACGCACAATGCTGCCTCTGTTTTCCAGGTAACCCTGAGGACAGGGAATACAGACATGTTATCAGGTTGCAGCTCTCAGCATCTCATCAGGGATGCTTTGTATTGAAAAGACTTTTTAGGTTGACGCCTCCTATATAATAAACAGTTTTACAGCTACTGTAAACCTGTTAAACCTCTCCATCAGGCTGTGAGAGGACACGTACGCCTTACTGTAGTTCAGCACAAAGTCCACTCCCTTCTCACTGTCAAACTGGATGTCCCGGGGCAGATCCTTGTGCCTGCTGGCATCTATGCTCCCAGGAAAACCTGGCTGCCACTCCCTCCATCTATAAAACGACAGCAGGGTTTTTAGTGACCGCACTCAGCCTCCTGAGTCAGTCAACTAACAGCCTTGTGCATGTGCGGAGTAAACCTGCCTGTAGGTTTTGCGCCTCATTTCCAGCTCGGCCTGTCTGTGCTGCTTCACCAGGCTGGTCTTATCATCCTGAGGCAGGCATGCTGAAACAGGCGCAAGACAAAGTGATGAAGGATGTTTGTCTAACTTGTGTTTTTTATGGCTCCAGCTGATGACAAAGACAGGACGGGTAGTCTATTAGGCAAACAAACAAATGAGCTTATGCGTACCTCGTCCATCCCGCAGCACCACTTCGTTGTCACCCACCAGCCAGCGGAAACAGGGGAACTCCAGATAGTCTCCACTGGGAGTCTTGACTGTGATGTACTTGCAGTACCAGTCGTCATGCACCCAGTATTTCTTCTTCTCAATCTTCACCAGCACAATATCACCCAGATCCTCCCCGACACTGACATCATAGGAGTCCACCTGCAATTTAGTCAGTGGCTAAATAAAGAGCAGATGCTGGAGGAATAGTGTTATCTTTACTGTAGCAGGTGGTTATCATTATCATCATGTGCACTACTGTTCAAAAGTTTGAGGTCACCCCAGACAATTTAGTGTTTTCCATGAAAAGTTACACTTTTATTTACCACCATGAGTTGTAAAATGAATAGAAAATGTTATTACATTAACATTCTGACACAATGAGCAAACACGTTGTACCATTAGAACACTGGAGTGATAGTTGCTGGAAATGGGCCTCTATACACCTATGTAGATATTACACCAAAAACAGACATTTGCAGCTAGAATAGTCATTTACTGCATTAGC
This sequence comes from Lepturacanthus savala, assembly GCA_030544235.1. Lineage (NCBI taxonomy): Eukaryota > Metazoa > Chordata > Actinopteri > Scombriformes > Trichiuridae > Lepturacanthus > Lepturacanthus savala. Next base: position 16,008,106 of record CM060478.1, read on the forward strand.
AATGTATAGAGTGTATTTCTGATTAGTTTTCATCATTGATAAAAACTGTGCTTTTCTTTCAAAAATAAGGAAATTTCTAAGTGACCCCAGACTTTTGAACGGTAGTGTATGTGAAAACCATTGGTGAAAACATCAATTTTGTATGTGCATAATTATGATTGGTCTATTTTTAAATGTCATAAACATGATACAAGCACATGCAAGAAAATATTTCACATGAGAATTAAAAAAAACACACTTTTGACATATGCACTGCTGACAAAGTTGTAGGACATTAACATTTTATATTAATGATCTGTCCTTTTTTCCTACTTAAAAACACATGAGCTCTTGTCATACTTTTTCTAGACTGGACTGTCCAAATGTATCAGACTTTGGCTTCTCTAGGAACCAGGTACGCTGGCTTGCAGAGATTCTTTTCTCTGTATAAATTATGCCTGTTATCTGATTTGCGTTTCTACAACCTGCGTTTTTACAACTGATGCCACCTGGCTGCAAACCAAATTTCCCCCTTGAGGACAATAACGATTGAGTGGTAATGGATAGGAGTTGTCTGATCTAGGAATAAAACCATTTAAATAAACGTTACTTTTTCTATTTACATCATATCTTCAGGGAATATTTGTCATTTATAAAACTAAATCAATTGTATTGTCTTTAGTGTCAAGATGCATCTGTGGCTACACTTTAAACAAAGATGACAGCAGTTTAATTGGAAAATAATATATTTTAAAGGTCCCAGAGCCACTTTAGTGAATTTATATTTGTAATTTAAATTAAGAGTGTGCTGTTTATTCAGAACAGAATTCTCTGTTGTAACTTCCTAATTTTCAACATTCATAAGAAGATGAAACTGGAAGGATTTGTCATCTCCATCCTCACAGCATCACTTACCGCCCCCCTCTCGAAGTCATTGTACAGAGCTTTGTCCAGCAGTGTTCTCTCGCTGCATCGCTCCGTGCCCACCAGTGTAATGTAGATGTAGTCGTCTGTTCCTGCAAACCACTGGCTGCCTGTGGCGACAGTCACAGTGTAAGAAGGCATGGCAATCACAGAGGACCAAGACAACTCCAAAAGTGTCCAAACAGCCTCTCTCAGCAGAAAGAAATCTGCAGAAAAGTAATATCTTCCAGCCCCCTACAAAAAATTTCCTTCTATTTTATCAAAGGTAAGTTTCCCTTTTTTTTATTTCTGTGCACTGCACTTGCAGGTGTTCCCACTTCTCATATACTATGCAAGTAAATGGATAACAAATAGCAGAAGGGGGTGGTACAGGAAACAAATACACTCTTACACAACTGGTATTGCCCGGCCCTAGTTGTGTTGTACGGTGGTGTACAGGCTATATTGGCAAGGAAAAGAGTCTTTTTTTATAAGCTATATCAAATTATTTTTATTTGTCTTCAAACAATAGGAGTCTGTTTTATTAAAGAACAGATTAAAAAAACATAGTATTGAACTTCAGCATTACAGGAAAAAAGGGTACATAGTTTGAGTTATTTTATAATCCATGACGTGTGAAGATACAGATCATATTTACCAGTCAAATCAGTCTGCAACATTAGACAACAACCTCTAGTGTAGTCTAGTTTCATTGAAATAAATGCAAATATATTATACCAGTTGTGGTTTTTACAGGTCACAGATGGAACATTAACATGACTTGTGTGTGTATATATATATATATTACATGCCAAAAGCTTGCATACACCTTCTTATTCAATGTGTTTTCTTTGTTTTCAGGACTATTTACATTGTAGGTTCTCACTGAAGGCATCAAAACTATGAATGAACACGTTTATGGAGTTATGTACTTACAACTACTCAACAAAAAAGATGAAATAGCTGAAAACATATTTTATAGTTAGTTTTGATGCCTTCAGTGAGAATCTACAATGTAAAAATAGTCATGAAAATAAACACATTGATGAGAAGGTGTGAAGGTGTGTGTTATTGTGTGTATATATATATATATATATATATATATATATATATATATACACACACTCACCGGCCACTTTATTAGGTACACCTGTCCAACTGCTCGTTAACACTTAATTTCTAATCAGCCAATCACATGGCGGCAACTCAGTGCATTTAGGCATGTAGACATGGTCAAGACAATCTCCTGCAGTTCAAACCGAGCATCAGTTTGGGGAAGAAAGGTGATTTGAGTGACTTTGAACGTGGCATGGTTGTTGGTGCCAGAAGGGCTGGTCTGAGTATTTCAGAAACTGCTGATCTACTGGGATTTTCATGCACAACCATCTCTAGGGTTTACAGAGAATGGTCCGAAAAAGAAAAGATATCCAGTGAGCGGCAGTTCTGTGGGCGGAAATGCCTCGTTGATGCCAGAGGTCAGAGGTGAATGGCCAGACTGGTTCGAGCTGATAGAAAGGCAACAGTGACTCAAATAACCACCCGTTACAACCAAGGTAGGCAGAAGAGCATCTCTGAACACACAGTACTTTGAGGCAGATGGGCTACAGCAGCAGAAGACCACGCCGGGTGCCACTCCTTTCAGCTAAGAACAGGAAACTGAGGCTACAGTTTGCACAAGCTCATTGAAATTGGACAATAGAAGATGGAAAAACGTTGCCTGGTCTGATGAGTCTCGATTTCTGCTGCGACATTCGGATGGTAGGGTCAGAATTTGGCGTCAACAACATGAAAGCATGGATCCATCCTGCCTTGTATCAACGGTTCAGGTTGGTGGTGGTGGTGTAATGGTGTAGGGAATATTTTCTTGGCACTCTTCGGGCCCCTTGGTACCAATTGAGCATCGTTGCAACGCCACAGCCTGCCTGAGTATTGTTGCTGACCATGTCCATCCCTTTATGACCACAATGTACCCAACTTCTGATGGCTACTTTCAGCAGGATAATGCACCATGTCATAAAGCTGGAATCATCTCAGACTGGTTTCTTGAACATGACAATGAGTTCACTGTACTCAAATGGCCTCCACAGTCACCAGATCTCAATCCAATAGAGCATCTTTGGGATGTGGTGGAATGGGAGATTCTCATCATGGATGTGCAGCCAACAAATCTGCACCAACTGTGTGATGCCATCATGTCAATATGGACCAAACTCTCTGAGGAATGCTTCCAGCACCTTGTTGAATCTATGCCATGAAGAATATTATATATATATATATATATATGCATGCCTTTTTTGTATGGAGAAAAAGGTTCCCTTTTTGTTCTATAAAGACATACCAGTCTGACAGTAAGGGACAAGGATTATTCTCATGTTTATATTTAAGAGACAAAAGAGAGAGAAGACTTGGTGCTGATTTAAGAGGCTGACATTTAATGTTATACAGCATTCATGAAAAGAATGACAGGTGAAAATAAAACCAGAGTTAGACAAAAGAAAAGGCATTCTGTTTGTTCAGACATCCTCAAACCTACATCGCCTCTTTTCAGTCACATCAACCACAGCCTGATAAAGTAGGACAGCGCACCATTGTACACATTTAACATATATAAATATCTAAATACTTAATGTTTTACATAATTTGTTGCAGTGAGCAGCAGAGCCAGAGCTCAACATTTTATGAAGGCCTGATAGAGCTTTAAAAAAATGTATTAAAAAATGAGCACTTACATGAATGATCCTACAATTCTGTAGATGAATGCGTGGTACCAAAAGAAACCGGAAATCTATATTCTGGGGCCTGAATGGCAGTTGCCACCTACCACCTATGAGAGTTTTATACTCTTAGACTGAGGTTTATTTATTGTTACACGCATCTAGCAATCAGGAGTGACACACATTCATTCCCTCGAGTTATTTTGGGAAATTATACGTTCAGAAATTTGACTTTTGTTTCAACGGCATAACAGACATGGAGATGTTACGATGAGCCGGTGATTTCCAGTTACTTGACAAAAACAAGCCACAACAAAGACTTCAAAGACTTGAAGAGTAATTTCAATAGTGCCAAGTGCTGTTTAATTATGTTTCACTGCTTGATATTTTCAGTCAATTCTTTTGAATCAGGTTTGTGGTTTTTGAACAGTTTTCACATGGTGGTTTCTCAAGGCGTCTCTTGAAATGAGGAGCGGCAGAGTGGTGATTGAAGACCAATGGGTTTCACACACACACACACACACACACACACACACATATATATATATATATATATATATATATATATATATATATATATATATATATATATATATATATATATATATATATATATATATATATATATATATATATATATATATATATATATATATATATATATATGGTTGGGAAATACAGTGATCTTGGAAAAAATCTCTCTTAAAAGCATGTGAAGAAACTCAAATAAATCCAGATGAGTCACTCTGGTGAGGTAAGACATCAAATGTAGAAGAAGGCAAAGAGAATAAAAAGAAGCTCTTACAACAAGCAATTGAGGTTCACTGTAACACACACAGGCACTCACCTGAAGGCCTGTGGTGCACTTGAGACTGAAAGAGACTGAAGAATACTTTCACTCATTCGTTAATTACTGTTCGGCCTTCCTGGAGCAGTAAACGCAAGCAGCCATACAATAGCCCCAGTTAAACACTGCACATATTACACTCCACTATCTAACAACTTGCTTTAGTCAAGCAAAACATGACCAAATCATAAAGATCATAGAGTGAATTATATTTGATGAGAGATTTGTGAAATCTGTATCAATGTCACAGCTCTGATGGTAAACAATGTCATTTGTGTTCAATGCTGCCACCCAGTGGCAACAAGCAGCTAAAGCAATAAATAAAAAGAAGTCAAAGCTCCAGTTAAGGTATGAAGTTTAAATTTCTCCTGAGTCCCTTCTACCAAGCGTCTCTGTCCAGAGATGTCAGAGCTACAGCCTTAATATGTCTGAGTGCTGACATCTCAACAAGTCGCAAAAACTCAAATTATCTCTCTGGTGACAACAAAGCATGGATGTACATGATTCAACAAAAGTAGACGATGTGTGTCCACATTAACATAAAAACACACACATTTAACAGTAAAAGGCATACAGTAACTGCTCTGTCAAAGATTCAGCAAAGGAATTGTTGAACTGAAATCAATCAGGTCCTTTTTAAAATAATACTGGTTTGACTATCAAACCAGACACTAAGGTAAACCGTATTTTTAGTGTTTAATGGCAATATAACTGTACATCAGAGTTCCCTTTTAAAATTTGATAGGAACATGATTTTGTTTGATCTTTTGCTCATTTTAAGCAGATTTTGAAATCTCTTTGGCAGGTCATGTGAGAGGCAGACACAGACGCGTGAGTGTGTGCACAATCACTAGGCTGCCGTGGTGCTGCTGTTGTTAAAGAGCAGACACACACACACACACGCCAAAGAGGCAGTTGCTCAAATTCAAGCCACGTGCCGTTGTGTAAATTATGTCTACAGGAAATAGGACAGAGATGGAGTGCTTTTCTGTGTGCGATGCAGTTTCCTCTTTTAAGCATTAAATGGACTTTCCTGCGACCTTCAGTGGAGTCAAAGCAAAACAAAAAAGGGAAATGTCCACCCTGAAGGGTTTAAGACGTACCGAGTGAGCCTCAGGTCACTCTGTGAAGGAAGCGCTGAGGACAGGATCGGCCTAATGACTCGGAAAATAGAAAAAAACAACAGCTAGTTCAGGTGCAGCACTTGCTTCATGAACTCGTAGGTGGTAAAAGCCACGGCCTGAGAGGGGACGCAGCGGATGTAGTTGAGAGAAAGGCCTCGGTACAACCCCTTCTTGATCCCGTACTCCTTGTACACGTATGACAGGGTCTTGCTCAGTGATCTGTTCAGGTACAAAGAAAAAAATAATACACCTTTTAGAATAATAGCGAACCAATGAAAGCTGCTGCAGATAACATAACGTGAATAATGCATTTGAATTTTTTTTATATTTGACAGTTTAACAATGGTGATCTTTATTTGTATTATCTGGGTTATCGACATGTTGTGCCCTGAGGTTCTTCTTTGGTAATTTTACAGTTTTTTAATTATGATTAATTCATTTGCTGTGTTTCCACCTGTGATCAACAGGGAACTTGTCCTTTTTGATGAACAGCACAGCAGCCATTTTAACACATAACCTTTCTTTGGCTGCAGAAGAACGAGGGCACTGAAGTAAATTTTTACATTCTTTAAAATATGAATGGAAAGCAGATATTATGAGAACTATTAGGAGTGAGAATGATATGAACTCATAGGTATAAACATATTTTTGCAGCTCCTCTGTTACTCAATGTTTTTTGTGTTCTAACATTCTATCTGCCATAAACAACCTTTCAAACTCTGGAATTTTCCTCCCCAGTTTTCAGTTTTGAAGGAAAATTCCTCAATTAGACTCCTAGCTTGGAGAGTTTTTTTTTTTGTTGTTTTTTTTTAAGAAATAGAGAAGCAAGAATCATATCTGTCTTTATTGAGGAAACCATTTTGACTGAGGCTGCAGGGAAAACTGCCTGAGGCCACTGTAACATCAGACATCATGTATGGAGAGCAGGAACATCGATGCTACTTACACGCATTTGTCAGAGTCAGGAAGCACGGCTCCTAGCTGCATTCTTCTCCTTGCCACGTCCAAGGGATACCTAGTGAGAAGAAACACAATATGACAAATCAAGCATCAATAAATCAGTGGAATCGATACCATGACCGCAGCCAGCCATGCTTTCCGCTTATTATTTATGAGTCTTTCAGCGAGGAGCCTGCTGGCTGCCTGCCCACGCCACTGCTTACGATATTGTCTGAGCAATGGCACCGGCAATCCCTCCGCAGAGCAGGTTGACGTAGGTTTTCAGGATGAGGACATCGGGGTTGTCCGAGGAGGGACGTCCCAGCAACTCTGGGAAATGTTTCAAGCCGAGGCTTTTCAGGGTACCAAAGGTGAAGAATGAAAAACCTGCATGAGGGTCAAGAGAATGAAAAAAAACATTGAACAACTGTCATAGGTGAAAGCTAATTATCATTAATTTGGGATAATCAATGCAGGGTCAATAATCACCTGCATAAGGGGCCATTCCAATAAGTGTTGGAGTGAGTCCTCTGTAGAAGCCCAAGAAGCCGCCCTCCTTTACAAGAGAAGGTAAAGTAAGGTAAGATTTGGATGAAAACGTTGCAACAGAGGTTATACTGAGTGTCGATTTTGAACACTCACCTTAAGGTAGATGGTGTGGAAGGCGTTGGCGATTCCAGTGTATCGATGCTCTCCTGTCACCTGGAAGGCCAGCCTGGCTCGAACCATATCCAGGGGATAGGTGCATATTACTGCAGACATGCCTGATGACACAGAGACATGGTTGGTGACTATATACAGCTCTGGAAAAAAGTAAGAGACCAATTTTACTGTGTTTGGGAAAAAGGAACATTTTTGTTTGAGTCTATAAACTACTGACAACATTTTCCCCAAATTCCAAGTAAAAATATTATCGTTTCGAGCATTTATTTGCAGAAAATGACAAATGGTCAAAATAACAGACCTCAAACAACGCACAGTCACGAGATCATAACACTAATGTTTACACTTAAGAGTTCAGAAATGAATATTTGGTGCAATAACCTTTATTTTTAATCACAGCTTTTATGTGTCTTGGCATGCTCTCCACAAGTCTTTCTTTATTGTTCTTGGTTGACCTTATTCCACTCCTGGTGCCTCTTTAAGCAGAATGAGGTGTACACGTGTTGGAATTCCACAGATGCTGGAATGGAATGGCTGGAATACATGTAGAGATGCTGATTTCAGAAAGAAATGCAGTGGTCTCTTATTGTTTCCAGATCTGTATGCTTGTGATTTACTGAGGTTAAACACTTACACGCTAGGGGACATATTTATTCCATTTAACTGACTGTGTCTGTGTGTCTTTACACTACTTGTAAGCAGCAGATCTTGCCCACTTCAAGATATATATATATCATTTTTTTTGAAGATTGAACAGATTGATTGTTTTTGTGCACCTGAGGTGTTAAAAGTAAAGAGTTCCGTTAAGGTGACAAATCCAGCAATAAGGAGATAAAATCACAATGCCTGCTGCCAGAGATTATTTAAGAAAGGTAATCTATTCCAGTCTTAATTCCTTCATAATGTTTTAGAGTGTACACTGCCTGATATCTAATTGGCACTGAGGTAATAGGAATAGCCGAGTCTTATCAGTGACATAGATTACCTGCCATCGATCCTGCCATGAGGCGGTGGATGTGTCCAGAGATCCCAAGTCGTTTACTTAGCAGCTGTAAAGGGAACACAATCATCAGTTTTTATATCCATAGCAACAATAAAATGTTATATAACTGTAGCAAATGTATTTATTTAGCAAAAAAGGGATATTACATTTACTTTCCACTTTCTTTTTGTTTTAGTGACATCCACACATTTTTGTTTTATGACACTGTCCCTTTCAAAGAGCTATTCCACAATAAATCCCACACTGTACCTTTTTATAACTGTCGAATGCCATGAACTGGATGGCCCCATAAGGAAATATCCTCACCATCATTGCACCATTACCCTTGTACAAGCCAAGGTAGCCTTCTTTCTTTGGTACAGCTCTGAGAGTGGAAAACACTCCTACAAAGAAAGATCAGAGGTTTCAAAGATAGAGAAGTGCGACAACAGGCGACTGTTGTGTTTGAACGTTTGTCGGCTGATGTTTTACCCAGATGTTTGTAGTGCGGGTTCTGAGCCTGAAGCAGAATCTTGACTCTGTCCAGAGGAGCAATGGTGGTCTTGGCACAGCATCCTGCTACACCTAAAAAAAACAAAACAGTTTTAAAAATTTGTCTCAATCTAACAAATAAATTTATGCATGAGATTCATTAAAACAATCCGTAAAGCATTGAATCCTGCAGTCATATTATAATAATGATTATGATAGTAATATTCTCATGGCATCATAATATAGATACTTGATACGTGTTGTACAATACACTCTGAATAGAACTTTCTTTACTCCAATTTTTAGTTGTAAAATATCTTATGAAAGAAAAGAAGCAGAGCAGCCGTTTCCTTCATATTGCATACTTACATTTATAAAGACGTGTGTTGCATATATAAGCGACTATAAACCGATGTGTTGGATCCTACCTCCAGCTACGAAGGAGCGGAGAAAGTAGTAGTCTTTATTGGCCGGGGAGCTGCTGATGGCTGTCGGAGTGGAGACCGCAGCCTCTGAAGTCATCCTGTCAGCTCAGGAATCTGCTGCATCCATGGCTCTACAAGTCAGCGAAAAAATGCACTGTCATGGTTTAAGGTTTTCAATCTGAAAGTAGATTCAGCTTATAGAAGACCGCTTCACAATTTTTCCAAGTCTGATTTACAACAATAGTCAGGTGCTCAGTTTCTTGCTGTAATCATTCCTCCTGTTCACACTGGCTATTAGAAGAAGTCTTCATAACACAACTATAATGTAATTCAAATGACTTCCTTCTGTATAAAAATGTATAGGCCTAATAATAGGAAACTTATGTCTGAATTAGATTTATCACTGCTGATGCCTATAATCTGCATTCTGTGTGATGAAGGTGGACGCTCCTCCTTCCCCCAGAGATAATACTTGCATATGTATTTATTCATTTATAAGGCTGTTATCAGCAAAAATCCACATTGAGTCACTTCCATTCACTCTGAGCAGGGAATATCTGCCTTTAGTTTCAGAATTTTACAGGCATCAGTGCAGACAATTTAAATCGTTACTCTCAAATGATTTAACCTCTATTTGACCTTGTATCTTTTGTACACTTGTCTTCATTGATGAGCCTTACATATTTTATATTATTGTGTTTTTTGTGTGTGTTTTTAGATTTATTTTAATGATTTTTCAAGCTTAAATAAAAGGTATTATTATTATACATGACTGTGTGGACTCACTGGATTTTGGCCCCTAGCACTTACATTGAAAGCACATTTTAAGTTGAACTTAAATAACCAGCATGGAGAGCAAGGATGATTACAGTTAGAAAAACCTCTTTCACAGAATTTTCTCACTGCACTTAGCCCAGAGCTAAAAATAAAAAAAAAATAATAATAATAAGGTAAGATTCTTACTTCCAGGTTAAGAAATCTTTCACATGGGCACAATCCTGATCCAAACCTAAAGTGGACTAACCCAACTTCAGCCTAGTGCTTTACTGACTCTGTGTAGCAAGAAGAGAAGGCATCAACACAGCCTGAAAACAGACTAAAACACTACAATGACTAGAATTTAAATATCTGATTAAACACACTTAACCTAGGTTAGTATAAGTGCAGTGTGAAGTCTACAGTCCTGTGCTTAGGTTAACTCTGTGTTAATAATGTATGATTAAAGAGGAAACAGTTGTCCCAGGTCAAGTTTTAAAGAGACTACAGTATGACAGGCTCCTGGATGTTCATATGGACACCTGACCTGCTTTAAAACAGACTAGAAACATCGTGAAGATGTGCTGGAACAGTGGTAAGACGGCAGAAACCGGCCAGCATCGATAATGTTAAAACGACAAACAGTAGATAAGATACTCACAAGATAATCAAAAGTGTTAGAAGCGCACAAACAGCAAAGTGAAAGGTCGGTTTGGATGAATTCACCTGTTTCTCCTTCGCTGAGTGACCAGCTGCTCGTTTCCCTATCTACTTAATCCTGCCCGTTAATCTCGCGTAACCATGGGACACCAGGTAGCGTCGCACCGCGGGGGTCAAGGTTCACTTTGTCAGCTACAAAAATCTGACCTGAAAAACGTAGTTATTAATGAATCCGAGGCACGTCCAAGACACATGAAACTACATGTCCTTCGCCTGTAGATGCGGAAGCTTTGCGAAGCGGCAATTCTCGCGCGAACAGGTACCTGTCAGTTCGCGTCATAGATATGTACACAACAGAAACCACATTACATTAACGTCTGAATCGTGCGTCAGCGTTGCCGCCATCTTGTGTGGGGCAAACTAGCATTCGATTTAGCAAGAGAACATAATTGTTAGCTTTAATTAGTTATAGTTAGCTAACAGGCATATCGTTAGGAGACAACAGGAGAATCATCGCAAACGGGGGCGATGAGAGAGACAATGGGGCGTTTAAGGACATAGAGAGTAAATATATAGTAATAAGATAATATTATATATATATATATATATATATATATATATATATATATATATATATATATATATATATATATATATATATATAGAGAGAGAGAGAGAGAGAGAGAGAGAGAGAGAGAGAGAGAGAGAGAGAGCATCACAGTGCTCTTGATCCAGTAAACGGCATTTTTGCCCCTCCCAAGATGGCGGCCGTGCTGACGTTGTTGTCGTTCCAACGGACCGCAGCGCAAAGCAGCGTCTACGTACAGAGATCTATGTTAACAAAAACTCTGTAAACAAGCGATTCTATTCCTCTGCTCATTTCTAACCACGTGCACAGCGTTTTAAGATGGTATAGATATACCCACACATACATATACATATATATTTTTCTGGATAAGGGCAGAACAGATGGATGAACCTGTCGCTTGGCACAGGGTATTTTATTTTGAAGGTCGGATTTTTTTCTGCCATTCCCGTGTTTGACTTCCCCCCTGAGCTGCTATAGAATAATACTTCATCAGTAATTTAAAAAAAAGTTCAGCCAATTTATTCATTTTGATGGGAATTTTTCCCATGAAGCCAAGTTCTTAAGGTCTGGCCCATGTTTTTAAATTTCATTGAATTATTATTGAATGTAGGAATTGTTTGAGTCTACTAACTGCATGCTACAATATACTTTTTAAGATGTATAATTCACACCATACCTTCGCTTTTTAGTTAATATTTTGTAATGACACATTATAATGTGTTTTAGTACTTCTTAGTAGAGTGTATTTTTTCCTACCTCATGTAAAATTAAATCAGAGCAATGCAACAGATTTTCTAGCAAACTCAACTAATTCAGGTTAGTTTTTGCAGCTTCATATACATAGTAAGTAACTGTTATTTTAAAGGTGTTAACAGGATATTTAAAAAAAAACAAACAAACATCTAGTTAGCCTCATAGCATAATTTCCTAATTAATTTTAGGCTAAACTGAGATATTGGCATAACATTACTCTCCTACCACTACTGCATCATCCTGTCTTTCTACCTATACCATTGGCCAATCACAACACTTATTTGACTTGAGTTGATACAAACAAAATGGCAGAGAGGAAGAAATGACTATATTTCTTAAATGTTCTAGACACTAAATGTAATTTCAGTCAATCAAATTTATGAATTTATACATTTACGACGTTTATTTAAACTTAAAATGACCTCTTTGTTTCAGGTTATGATGGATATACACTACTGTTCAAAAATTTGGAGTCACCCAGACAATTTAGTGTTTTCCATGAAAAGTCACATTTTTATTTACCACCAGAAAAAAATTGTAAAATGAATAGAAAATGTAATTTTCAATAGCCTTCTGATGCAATGAGCAAACACATTGTACCATTAGAACACTGGAGTGATAGTTGCTGGAAATGGGTCTCTATACACCTATGTAGATATTGCACCAACAACCAGATATTTGCAGCTAGAATAGTCATTTACCACATTAACAATGTATAGAGTGTATTTCTGATTAGTTTCAAGTTTTCATCATTGAAAAAAACAGTACAGAAATTTCGAAATGACCCCAAACTTTTGAACGGTAGTCTATGTGAAAACGTTTCTCTTTTGGAACAGCACTGGCAGGTGCTGCAGGTGTTGGTTACAGGTGCATGCTGTACAACCAATCATGTAAGGGTTGACAAGGGGTGTCATCTCTGTAAAGAAACATGTTTTAATAAAGCACATTTATTTGATTGCTGTATTTAATTTATATTTTTTCATTACTTTACTTGTTTTGCTATGTGTGTGTTCAAATAAAAAAAAAATAAATGACAATAGCTGTCCTTTGTATGCTTTGGTTTTATAGGCATTTTATCCATGCCTTGTGTAGCAAGTTAGAGGGATTTTACAACTACAAATACAAATCACAAGTCAAAGCAGAGCTAAATTTGACTGAATTACGAATGTTTTAAGTGGTAAAATGATGAGCCGTTTGGGAGCCGAAAGAGTCGGCTCTTCTTAGTGTGCTGAGCCAAATTATCCGGCTCCCTAAAAAGAATCGAAATCCCCATCACTAGTAGCTGCATCCTCAGTCCCCGCCAGCTTGTCCCGGTCCTTTCAGCGACCCCCGGCGTCCACTCGTTCGCCGCGATCCCGGAGCGACTAATGACCGGATCCGCTCCGGGTTTTCCCGCCCACTCTCCCCTCCGGAGCCTACGACGGTTTTTTTTTTTTTTTCGGTCAGCGGAGACCGAGGCTGCGTCTGGCGGAGGGAGAGTGAGCGGGGGCTGCCTGAATGGATTGGCATAAGAGGGATTTACATTTGAACGGGTGTCCTCCGTGAAGACTCCACGGTGCTGCAGGCTGAAAACCGGCTATTACACACACGTTCACGTCGGTGCGTGTACCATGTCCATGTGTCACCGTCGGGAACGGATTGAAGTTGCCAGCAGTCTATATTTGCCGAGGAGGGAAACCAATACAAGGTCTCGCTGTCTCGCTGGAGCGGAGTATTATTAGCAGTTCAGACAGTGCAACTGTCTCTCTGGTATGTAAAGCATTTCAGCCAGTACACGACGTGTAAATAAAAACCTCACGGACAGCAAAACAAGTCCTACAAAAAGTGAGGTTCTCGGCTGCGTTCGAGGCTTTATGCGTGGCGTTTAGACGGCGCTTTAAATGGCAGTGGTCAAGTGCAGAAATGATAATAAACAGCGACGTAGAAGGCGTTTTTACACGGTAATAACCTCCTCCCCTCTTCCGCCAGTCAAAGACGAAAACAGGATCCGACCTCCGGACGGAGCCCCACTCCTCAGCGTGTTTTCCCTTTAAACTCTTAAAGCCACCAGGCAGGAAGCTGCACTATTCGCTTTTTATGCCAGTTTTCCCGATTTTATGTCCTCTTTGTGTAAAATATCTTGCTCAATATCGGGATATTGGATTGTCTTTAATGACCTTAAAGCACTTGATCCGAGTAGATGTTTCAGGCGTGGCGGAAAAAAAGTGTCAGTCAAAGCAGACAAAGTGCAAAAGAAAAAGGGATTTAACTGTGAACAACATGTGCATGTTTGCAAGTTATTGCCATAACTGCTTTATCTCAATGATTACCCTGAAAATACACTTAAAGGTGCATATTTTTTTCTCTTTTTGTTTCCTTTCCTGTCTTCTTTTATAGGTCATGTCCTGCAATTGCACAATAACTACAGCATCATAATTTTCGGTTCAAGAATAAAACACAAAAGAGGAAGAATTTCTTTTTGAAAGTGAAATTGTCCGCTGATTAGGAGCTACACTTTCATCTGGCTCCCATGCTGGCTTCCAGAAATCCTCCACACACCCTCAGCCATGCCGGCTACTACCAAACCCACCAGGAGACAGACACCTGCTCAGAGGAAAAACAGACAGAAAGTGATCAGCAGCAAAAGGCAAACTTGTAACTCGAATAAAGCCAGAGGCAGAGCCACAGAGAAGATCCAGAAAGCACCCTCGGCACCCAGGAGGTCGACAGCCAGGGCTCAGGCACAGTCGGGCCGGAGTCCGCATGGAAGAGGGGTTAGTGGAAACCATGCCCGAAATGTAACAGGATCTGCCAGGCTTAGGCGGCCGAGCAATCCACCTGACCACTGTGGCGAGTTAGCGGACCCCCTAGGGCGAAGGAAGTCCCTGCGGGGCACACTGGTGTCTGCCGCTCCCTGCCAGCCCCCTAAACCCATTAGAGGAGGCAGAAGGAGCACAGGGAAAGGAGCGGCGTCGGGTAACGCAAGAAACCGGCCCTCCAGCGCCAGCATCAAGGAGTCGACTCCAGAAGAAAAAAATGAGAAACTGGACACCTGTGACGCCGAAGAGACACTTCCAGTTTCTCTGAAAACTGATTTTGAAGTCCCAGCTACTATAAAAGACCAGGGTCTAGAAGTCAGTAATGCAGAGGAGGGCAGCCCTCTTAAAGCGGATTCACCGCCGTGTAACGACACGCTAGAAGACTGTGTGCAGGGCAGCTGTGACGGAGCTGTACCCGAGCACGACGAAAAGACCATCAGCCATAGCGGTGGAGATGACCTGAGGTGTGTGACTGGGCCTGTGTGCGACGATGTTGATGGGCGGATAAAACTCTGCAGTGACAGAAGTGAAGACCCATCTGAGCTAACGAGTCGTGGCTCGCCAGGGGTGCAAGGCGGCGGAGGCGAGGCAAGCGACAGCTCATCTATCTTAGGAACCGAGCAGGATGATGCGTGTACGCCTCATCAAGAGGACGGCAACACGCCGTACTTTGAAGAGAAAAGAACAGACGAAAGACTGATCGTCGACACTGGGAGGAAGGAGGAGATAAACTATGAGAGGAGGGAGAGTTTAGAAGCAGAGAAGGAGGATGAGAGACCAGATGAGATTGAGGGAGAGATGGAGGGGATTGTTGACAGGCTGGAGAATCATGAGGGAGCAAACAAAGAAAAGAAGAATGATGTGTTCATCAATCCTGCTGACTCCCACCCCGGCGATCCTGATTGTCAGCCGCCGGATCCGCCTCCTTCTGACAATTTGCTGACAGTGCAGTTCGAATCACTTGTCAGGGTGCTACCTGTCCTCAATACAGCTACCTCAAACCCCACCAAAGCCCCCACCACCTCAGAGTCGCATGAGCTAGAGATTCTGAGCCAGGGTGAGGCCAACATGCAACCTGTCATTCACGGTGCTAAACCTCAATTCCCAGGGTCCTCCGCTACCCCTGTGACCGCCATGTCGCCGCAGACCGGTCTAGTGACACGAAGTACGCCGGTTATTATCCGCAGCGACTCCCTCAGACCATGGAGCTCGTGGGAGTCGAGTCAAGGGGAAGCACAACAACTGCAAAGCCTCGAGATCACTTATCCTCAGGAGGAAAGACGAGCTTGCGCACCAGCAGAGACGCAGACCAAAGATAGTGAATCCAATAGAGAGCCGTTTGAGCGCCACAACCAGAGAGACACGTCTCTGCCGTCGCTGTTACCAGTTCCCCAGACCAGCATAGACGCTCTTGAACCAGACCTCAGCAAGCACAGCGTTGTGGTAGCGGTGCCAGAGCAGGATTCGGTGCCAAAGACCTTGACTCCCTCTCTCGACAGCAGCTCCACGTTCTCCTGCTCGGACAGCACCCGCTCTTCTTTTTCTTTCGACACGGAATCAGAGGCCGGGTATGGAGAGCCCGGCCCCTCCGTTCCGCCAGGATCCCGGGTGTCGGAGGGGACCTGTTTGCCCTCCTGGACCCTACCGCGACCACATAAGAAGGAGAGGAAGAAGCGGAGCAGGTGTGGGATGTGCAAGCCATGCCTGAGGAAGATCAGCTGTGGCCAGTGCAGCTGTTGCCTCAACCGCAGGACTGGCCACCAAATCTGTAAGCTGAGGAAATGTGTGGAGCTAAAGAGGAGGAGAGTTTCAGCCCCGCTCACTCTGTCTGCTGCACAGGTGAGGCTGCGATTGGCTTCTGTTACGCTGCATGAGTATGTTTTAATTACAATCAGTAGCAACACGTTGTAGGGATTATTATTGCAATCAGGTCTTTAGTTCATTCAAGGAGTTTTTTTTCAGATTGACAAAGATTCCGAGTGGGATTTTTTGGGGCCTTTTTTCTTTTCCACAAACAGATGAATAGAAGTAAGTAAGAGAAGAGTAGTAGTAGCACTGTTTTTTATCTCCGAGGTTTCCCAGCTGACCACTAGTAGCAGCAATGATGAAGAGTCGAATGATAGTTGAGACAGAATCTTTCACTTTCACATCAAGAACTTTTCTCCGTTGGGTTCAACCGATCGTGTCTTCCTGTTAAATGTTGGGGGACAGTGTTGAGTGATAAAAGGGGAAGTGTTCACGTGTGTGTGTGTGTGTGTGTGTGTGTGTGTGTGTGTGTGTGTGTGTGTGTGTGTGTGTGTGTGTGTGTGTGTGTGTGTGTGTGTGTGTGTGTGTGTGTGTGTGTGTGTGTGTGTGTGTGGAGAAAAGAGATCAGGTGTGAATGCATGCGTGACTAAAGTGCAGAGTATGTTTTATTATGCCCTGTTTTAGAAGGGAAGGCGCTGTCACATGACCGACAGCAGCTCAGCACGTGGTTGGAGAATGTGTTTTTGTTTGTGTGTGCATGCGTGTGTGTATGACTGGGTTCATACATACGATTTAAGACAGTTTTAGCTGGATGGTTGTGCACATGAGCAATGAGTGCATATTTTGGGAGGGAACAGCTATAAACATGTAGCACCCTCTTTAAGAGCGGAATTTTGTTTGCTGTTTCCTTCTTGTCTTTGTTATCTATATAGGCATTGGTCAAATGAGTATGTGTAATGTAAAAGGGGTGATAATTGTTTGTGAGTTTATTATTTTAGTGTCCGGCACTTATATACTATAATGAAACACGTTTCCAACATCAGTAGGCAGCTATTTCACCAAAAGGCATGTGACTATTGGACTTTCATTTGTAGTGTTTACAGAAACAACTCCAAACAGATGATAATGTTTCTCTGTGTATGCAGGCAGCTGTTTGCTATTACAATAAACAACTGTACATGCCAATTTTACGTCAGGATTGTGTGTTTTCATCATCAAATGACACTTTTTTTTTAATTATTCAGATTTAAACCTTAAAAAAAACCCAAAAGGTTTGTGAAGTATATAGTAGTATTTGTGTCCCATTTGTGATTACGGTGCTTAAACTGTAACATTCCCATTTAGAGTCAACAGGATAACAGACATAGTTTCATTCATTCTGGGAAGTGGAAATAAGAGCAGCTGGCTAATAGAGCTACTGCATAGCCATGTAAAGAGTTCAGTGGTGTCCATGTGGCTGGGGGAGGCCTCTGCATGAACAATTGTGAGTGCGGGTCCATGTGGCTGTGTAGTCTTGTGTCTGCAAGCATGCATGCATACACTGACAGCGCCCTCAGAGTCACAGCAGTGGCAGTAGCAGATTAGGACCGATTATATAATATATGTAATATAACCGGCTGAATTACTCGTGGAGACCTTTGTGCACTATTTCTGAGTATAAGACTGGGCAATGAGGGAAATATTAAGCCAGGCAGAGATTCAAGATTATATTATTTCTAATGCTCAGAAATATGGGTCAATGTGTGTGTGGCTTAGAGTCAAAGACTCATATATCATAGTGTAATAGTAGTAATAGTAGTAGTAGTAGACAAGATTGTGTGGCGTCACATGTAGCATACAGAGTCACACGCTAAATGTTGTCTTCCCCATTTCCCTGAACTGACATTACACTATAGTAATGTATGTGTTTGTAGTTTGAAAACAGGTTTTTATTTGAGCCTTTGTAGCAACCGGGGTGGAGCCTGCTCCAGGTCCCAGCTGTAGGTAAAATCCTCAACTCCATCCATCACTTTATTTTAAATGCAGAACAGGTAGAGAAACACTCTTTCCATGTATTTGAGTATTGGGAAAAGACACCGTGACTGTATGTGGGTATAGTTATTGTGTACTTTTAGTGCGAGTAACAGGGCCATTCTTGGAGATTATGCTCACACACCCTTCCAGCGAATGTTTCTAACTCCATGAGATTGTGAAAAAAGGGCAGAGGCCAAGGAGAGCTGTTCATGTAGTGGCATGTGAATTGCGTTCCTGTTTTTACCATACTGAGCTTCTTGGTCTGACTGTGGCTTAGTTTGGTCACAAACAGTGATTTTACAACTTTTATGTAATGTATATGAAGACAAAATGCTCAAAACATATTAACCATGAGCTTTCATGGTTTGTTTGCGAATATGGAGCATGCACAGTGAGAGAGGAGGTTTCCTTTTAAAAATGTCTGGTTTCACTCAGGCTTGATGGCCCCCTCGTGGCCTCGCCTTGTATTGGGGCAGAGAGGACAAGGCTGAGACCTGGCCCTGAACAGCACGTACACAGTAGAAACAAAATACTACAGTTCATAGAATTCAAAAACGCCTATAGTTAATTTGGCTGAAACAGTCCTGACATGTTTAGAGCTCTAGGCTGCAATGGAGATGGCAGCACTTGTAGATAATGTCATTAATATTCACATCTCAGCAAAGTAGTACAAACATTCGCACAAATCCTTCATCTCCGTTTGAACAAAGAGGAAGTGACCTATTGTACTAACAGTTGTAGCCTGTAAATCAGTCAATGCTGCCCATTGACTTGACTTCTAGCACAAACCCTTCCTGACTGATGCCATTGACATTTTTGCAGTTCTCAAAGGGGTATTTTTTTAAATATTAGAGTTTCAACTAGTTAATTATACCTTTCATTACATTAACACATCTGCCATTTAAAATTATATACTGGTATATACTATTTATAGGTGTCTGTGGGGGATGAGCACAAACTACATTGCCATAAAAGTTTTATACACCTTTGCTTTTATGTTCTGTGTATGCAACAGAGTTAAATTTAGTGCAGTTACGCATGTTATAATATCTGTGTTGTTCTATTGACAATGGCAAACAACACAGCACTCACAATAGCATTGTTAAATATTATGTGTGAGTGTCTTCTTATGTCAAAGACCCTGTACCTGGTAAGGTATAATTTAGGTCAGTTTGAGGTGCACCGTAATGATATAGCAAAGAAAGCATTCACAGTAGTACCATACAGCTGCAGACACTATACTTTTTACAAATAGTAACCTGCATAATTCCAGCTTAGCCCGGGTTCCTCCTGCAAACTAATTTATCCACTTCTTCCACTCCTGCTTTTTCTGCTGCAGTGCATTTGCCAGAGGAGTAGCCCAGCTGAGATAACACGCGTATCAGGAAAACACTTGCCGATCCCTCAGACAGAGCTCCGTTAGGGAGGACAGGCAGCCCGCTGCACCCATGGGTGACTGTTTTGTGTTATAACAGATATTCAAAGCTGCGCCTCTGTTCATGTGAGTGATTTATCTGTCTGAATGTGAATGTTCATCCATGTGGCTGTATGTCTGTACGTAGATACATTACAGCTCCTACTTAACGCCGTCATGCAGCAAAACGCCCTCATTGTTCTCAAAGGGAGGCAGCTTAGTGTATGGTAAGAGTGATTTGTCCAAGCAGACGCTCCTGTCAGGTCTGAACCCCCATTTCCCCCTCTCGCACACACACAGCACTGGCAGTCTTTAGCACTGACAGTTGCCTTGGAGACCTCATTGTCTGTTGCTGACCTTTGACCTGCCACGGTTGTCTGATGGAGTATTCTCAGGGTTGTAATGAGGATTAGTGGAGATAACCACTAGACAAGCACTACGATGGGTTTAAGGCTTTGAACTCGGTAACCTACATCCAGGTAATTAGGTTAAACTGCACAGGTTATCCTGCTTATGGAGGGTCAGCAGAAAGCAGCCAGGGCTGTCCACAAGAGACACTCAATCAGAGCAAAATACCCACAGTATCTATGTCGATCAACACATTCAGTGAGATGATACCATTTATTTACATCACTGACTAACTTGTGGCAGCAACTTACTATTACTTTGGCCCATCTTTGTGTTATTAGGATGGAAAATATGAGCCATGTTCTACTTTAGATACTCTAGACATTGTTTTAATTGCAATATATCATCATATGTCCTAGCACTGTTTTATATTATTCTGTCATGCACTTAACTTGCGACATAGTTGAAACATCAGGTGATTTATTATGTGCCACATGTACAAAAGCTACTAATAATCTGATGATGATAAAGTAAATGTTATTTTTTTCATCATACTATAAAAATGTCAAACAAGGGTAAATCTGACACCATACAAATGCTTGCATTTGATTCAGATTCAGTGATTGATCGCTGCTCAGGAAACAATGTTCTTTTCTCTTCTCGATCCTAAATCGGATAAAGGGTTTTAGTCATCAGACGTCTGGATCTTAAATTATCAGAGACAAACTGAGCAAACGTTGCCATTAGCTCAGGTAGCACACCGAATACCGACAGAGAAACAGCGATTTTTAACCTGAAACTGCTTTATTCTGTGTTTTTACCTGTTTTAATCACCATGTCTGTTTGCTTTGAAGAGGAGACATCAGACATACAGATATTTTGACTCTGGTAAAAACCTCCTGAATGATGAACACTGAAGGAATTCTGTCTGGAAAGTAGACAACATCTTCCCAGCTCCCACACTACTTCATGACATCATCATCGTTGATGTTCACTGTGATGCATTATCTGTCTCACATTATGTTTTCTCATAGCAAACTGAAGTGAAATGGAACAATTGGCTGCCTGGAAGGTAGAAAATATTGTTTTAAAAAAATGACCATATAAATGAAAAGTGTTATGCAACAAATCATAAATGGTCCTTTAACAGATCGAGCAAAGTCTTTTTCTTCTCATAATAGTGTTTGATGTGTCCCTTTAATTTCTACATTCGTCATCGAAAGAGAAATCATCCCCTTTGCCAAAAATGAGCACAGCTTCCCCACATACACATGTGGGCTCTCTGGCAGTGAGTTGAAGGACAGATGCACATCCACGCTCTCTCTTTTTTTCCCTCTTTATTACATAAACGTGTGGGACAGAAGGGGGCTGAGGTAGCGATGAGGGCGCAGGATTTCGTGAGATGTCAGACGCTGCCAACATTTTAACACAGCCAACTCGCTATGACCAAGCACAGCGCGCTGCGCTTGAGCCTACTCAATCTCCGCGGACTCCTCTGCCTCGGCACATTTTATTAGACAGGCTTGCTTCTGATTAGTGCTGCTTTGGTTTTTTTCCTGTTAACCTGATCCAAGTCAATTAAAGCTAAAACAACCCTGTGAGGTAGTTTATCTGTAATAGCTGCAGGACTTGGGTAGTGGCCCAGAAAAAAGGCTCTGTGCACAAGGGGAAAATGTCTGTTTCATTTGATTTGGGAGCGCACTATACATCGGAGCAGATGTATGGCCAATTCAGGTTGGAGGCCTACACATCCAACCAGAGAGTCCCCTGTTTAATGATGAAGGACTCCACTCAGATGCAGTCTGTATACTTTAATGCACATCAAGCTGCCAACTTCTCCAAACAACATATAAACACATGGCAGTTCCAATGCATTTTATAATGCAGCAAGATATTTGTGGAGTTAAACTTGGCTACCACTAATGCTCGGCTCCTGAGCCCTCTTTGGTTCTTTGCATCAGTGAGTTTGTGCCGTGTCCTGACTGTTGTGAGGCTCTAAGTCCCTGGATAAGCTTTGAAGTCGTGCCACTTGGTTTCTCTGGGTGAAAAGAAATCCTCACTTTGCCCCCCAAAAGAAATGCCACTCAAAATCTCACCAAGGGCACACAATGGCCTCCTTCTGTAGAAACCGGAGCTCATTCATGCGTCGGCCCACCTCATTTAGAATATAGCTCATACACCTGAAGCGGATAAAAACGGCCTCTCATCTTCTTGTCTGGAATGCCCACCACTCAACTGTAACGAATGTAGCGAATTCACCGGCTTGTTTATTCTTTTGCCTCATCCATTTTTCTCTTTGTTCTTCATTTTTTCTATCCTCCCATTTCTGTCTTTTGCTGAATAATATGTGCAATAACTCAGAAATCCAACTACTGTACGGTGCACGCATATTTCTGCACACATTTGCATAATTTTGTTGGTAAATGTGTGTGAGAGTATGCATGCACACGTGCAGTCATATGGCCAACATGCCCACTCAGCACGTTGTACGAGCACAAACTTAAGCAAGCCTTTTCCTGTCTCATTGTGAGCAGTTTCGGGGCCCCTGGGCTGCTCTGCCTGCATAGTGCATTGTGTTTATGTGTGCATTTGGGTCAGCACGCACGTCTATGTGTGTGTGTCAGTGTTTACATAAACTGACAGACCCACTCACCTTTTTCTGTCCTTCCCGTTCATTTCCATATTTAGCCAAAGCAAATTTTATAAGTCAACACCACATGTCTAAGAGAAGAGTTTATAATTTTGTTTGTACAAATGTTTGTCTTATGGCTACTTATGGCGACTGCAGCTACACCCCAAAAAAGACCTACTAATGCAAAATTAAAGACAACACTGTGTGCACATACAGGTTTGAACGTTCATCTCATCCTGGATGGGCTGTAGGTGTCGGGAGATGGAGTGACCCAGTGCCCCTTTGTGTTGAGCAACCCCCTAAATTAAGTCCATGTGGGTTTTGGGTGTGGTGGTGTATGGTGCACATTTCCTTCCAAGAGTGGGACCGTTGTATGTTCTATAACACACAGGTGTGTTTGTGTGTGAAATAGACCTATAAATGGGAATTCATTGTGCCCTTAAATTAGCTTCGACCATGGGTTTCAAACTATTCATACAGGAAATGTGAAGGCTACACACAAGCATTTGTGCTTGTATGACTTTGTTTGGTAAGGAGGCAGAGAGCATGTAGGAAGAGTACTGTAAGTTTAAAAGAGAAGTTGACTTTTTGGTAGAGCCTGTTGCAACCACTGATTATTTACAATAGCCTTTAAATTGTATACTTTCTATAATTCAGTGACGTGTCTTGTTTTATTCAACCAACAGTCTAAGAAAGTTAATGGTTAAAGTAAATATTGTTTTTTACAAACATTAAATAATCATTTATTGGAAGCTTAAACCACCCCAAATATGTGAATTTCTATGTAAAAGTAGTTGCTGATTAATTGTATGTGTCTATTCAGTAAATGGATGAATATTGGCAGTTCTACATCCGTCTGTCAAATAAAAGACTATAGATATCAAGCAGTTACCTTAGCATAAAGAACGGAAAACATCGTAGCACATCTGAAGCTCACCAAATTAACAAAATATACCTTGTTTGTTTACTTTTGTTCAAATCTTAAAAAATGACAGTTGACTGTTAAGGGCCGGTCCTTTTCTTGACAGAGCGTTGCCAGGGAAGCAAGATGTTGGTACATTTCCAGTCTTTTCGCTACGCTATCCTAACCAACGGTTGTCATATTTAAAAGGGAAAAAATTAGAGTGGCATCAATCCTCTCATGAATAAGCATATTTCCCAAATTGCAAACTTGAGTCCACATATTTTTCAGGAAAACTGAGGAGTGTGATGTGTAATTGGCTTCTCAGGGCTGCTGAATATGAGCCATACTGCTGCCTCCTCTCGGGTAGCACAGACTTTTTATGGATTCTCTTCAGTATTCTCTCCTTCATGCTACCTACGTCTAGCGTCACAGGATCCAAATGCACATTTTTTTTTCTCTAAACATTCATCTCAGACACATTGGTATGTTGGATTTAACCTGGGCAAAGATGTTCAAATGTGTGTGAGGTTGTGTTTGCAAGGATTGGATATGCTGCATGCATACAGGTCCAAGTGTTAGTGGACTTTTCCCCCATGGTTGTCGCCGCTCATTTCAGCACATCTTTGCCCCGGATAGACCAACCTGCCGTTGCCTCCTCTGACTTTCTAAAAAGTAACGACTTTAAGAAGAGTCAAAACAAGAAGGGAAACTCTCAAACCGCTGTCCTTCTCCAAAGACTTGCATCTTTTCCAAGCAAATGTAAGACAAGTCTACATTACCGGCGGCAGAAATAGCATTAATGACAAGTATTGGCAACATTCGCCTTTGGCACAGCTCCATCACTGGGCCGGTCTCCAGTGGGTCAGCATCCAGATGTGTCGGAGGAGACAGTTTACGACGGTGCCACAGAACAACTTTCTTTACCTCATTCGTAGGCTTGTGTACTGTAGTTTAAAAGTGATTAATATCCAGACTTATTGCGCCTAACGAAAGCTGGGCAGCTTGTTAAAAGGAAAAACATACGGGACGCTTAAATAGCTGCAAATTAAGGGTGCGGTGGAATATTGCTTGTAGTTGTAGGGTATCTGAAATGAAGAAATGGAATGACTGCAGGAGGAGGAATGGTATGAAGGCTGAGCTGCATAGTACAGCCAATGAACAATATTATATTAGACATGCTCTTAATGTTTTTAAAATAGAGATGTACTGTACTGTGACTGTGTGTTGAATGGCAGAATAGTTTTGTTTTTTTTTCAGTATTTTAATTCTTGTTTAGGTACCAGGGAATGCAAAAATACAAGTTGTGTAAAACACAGTGATCCCATATTTTAATTATACATTGTGTTTTTATTTTACTTAACCTGGGTTTCATTTAACGTTTTTGATATCCCTAACAAGATATATCTAAGGTTTTAAGTACTAAATATCATCTCATAGTTTTACATTGCTCTCGACCTTCAAATCTCACTTTCTACATTAAGTCCTATTCCTATTACTATAACACATTAACTATAAACCACCTTATGCACCATATGGCAGTTAATAGTTACATGGAAACTGTTGGTAGGAGTTTTTCAGGTTTGGTTTATTGTTGGTTGATGAAACCTGTTTAACAGTCATGTTTGTAGACTTTGCTTTAATTGCCAAACCTGTCTAACTACATGTGACAGCTCAGCTATAACTGACTTTTAGTAGAGTTTGTTTAAAATGTTCTTTTTGTGATTGGTATCTGGATATATCTACTTAATAATGACCCAGAAATGGCTTTGCCAATTTGAAAGGCATGGAAATATGACAAACTGCAATAAATCAATTTAAGGTTCCATCATAATTTATTAAACAATTTGCTTTTACATTTACATAGTTATGTTTAGAGAGAGAATTATTATTATTATTATTATAAAGTAGTAACACATTACTGCAATAAAATGTGATGTAATATAAGTTGGTTCAATGCATCTATTAATGAAAGTCAGGAAGTAATACTTGAGTTATCGGAGTGACGTATTTCATTAGGTCTTAATGGCAGTGAACTGTTCTGAAGCGACACACACACACAAAGTTTGTTGCAGGTGTTTGTTTATTTGGTTCATCAAAGAACTACAAATATAGTTTTCATTGTTGTGGCTGGATTAAACTGCATGCGTTCTGCTTCCACAATCAAACAAGCGGCTGAGGCTGGTTACTAGAGTGTTGCGGACAAGCGCTGGCTTGCGCTGCCTTCATGTTGTCCTGGTTTGACCTCAGCATCTTGGCCACATGGTTGCTTTAAAAAAAGGGGGGGGGAGTGCTTTACTCTCTCATAACATTTTTTTTCTCTCTCTTTGTCTTTTGCACTCTCTCTCCTTGTTTATTCTCTAACCACACTTTTTCCTCGGGGAATTGTTTAGAAAGACAGAAAAAGTGCTTTGGGGGTGGATGTTGAGACAGGGAGAGGAATAACAGCGTAGATGCTGTGGACATCCTCTTCCTCATTGTCGCCCGCAAACTTCCCTGATGTTTCCAGATCATGTGGGTTAGGGTTAGAGATGCTGCAGAAAATTACGCTGTCGCGCAGATGCCACCATTTGTAATTGTTTAAAGTGCATAGCATGACATGGTCTACACACTGTGACACAACAGCACTTCATCATAATGTTATAGATCACATGCTTTAAAGCTCGAAGGGAGGAGTTTCAGAGGGAGAAAAATGTACACACACATGCTTATATCTGAGTGCCAGGCAGTATCACTATCATGTGATGTTGACTTCTGCTTAAGAGAAGAAGTGTTTTGCTCAGGAGTATTTTGCATTTTTTGCAAAGCCCACTTTTGGGGTCGTAAGAGTCAAATTAATCAAACTTCAGCTATAGGTTTAAGTACAGACATGTGTAGTTACACATTTGTGTTTATGATGCATTTTTTGTCTATAAAATGTCATTAAAATGACTACTTACGTGAGATATTTCTCACTTTAACAGAGCAAAGCTGGCATCTTTGAATGTTTATTTTGCTTATTTTGACCAACTAACTGTTAAACCCCAAAAATATTATGTATATAAAGAAGAAGGGGAAAGAAACACTTAATGAACTGAGACCAGCACATTTTCTGCTTGTGTGTGCTTAACATGGCACTTAATCATCTTGAACCGGTTGAAATTCACTTAATAGTTTTATTGTTTCAGCACCACTTACAACTGATTCACTGTAATGGACAGGTCCCAGTAGGAGTGCTGGTGTGCTGTTTCAGGGGTTAATATTTCAGATGGAGTTGTTTTCCTGTGATCCAGATCCAGCATGTGCGCTTCTTCCATTCCACAGCTTGCCACCAATCCATGTGCGTAGGGCTGGAGTAAAAAGCCCACATAGGGGATCCTTTGTTTAGGAGTCTAGGCATGGAAGATAATTTACAAGCCGCTAAGGTCCTCACGCCATTGGCTGATGAGGCTCTGTCTGCTTCTGCGAAAGGCATCCCGTATGCGTGTGCGTCTATACATCCGTGTGTGTGCGGTGAGCGTGCGCACGTCTGCTGTGGCAGCATTTTGCTACAGCAGCTCAGAGTCACCCTAGTCATGACACCCAGGAGCTTGCCCCGCACACGGCTACTGTAGCCAGTGTTTCTTTTGAGGCTGAAGGAAGGCAAGATGGCCACCAATACCTTTTAGGGATATGCTGCCTAAACCGGAGGGGCTTCCTCCGAGGACAGACAAGGTAAACGCAACAGGAGCGTTCGCCCCAGGGTCTATTGTCTGGCTGCAGATGGGTCAGCTACAGTGGAGCTCATCTAGAGGTTATCCTCCGTTGTCTCTCTGTCTGTCACCCTGGATTTAACTGATTGGAGCGCTTTATTTGGAAGCCGATGTTATTGTTCCGACTGAATCACCGAGGACCTGGGCTTCTGTGTTTGAGTGTTTGGCTTGTCTTTTTCAGGTGGGTTTAAAGGATGTGACAACAACAAAGAGGTCAGTTTCCACGGTAACAGACACCCCTCTTCTCCCCCCCCCCATCGCATGTCTTTTTTAGCAGCTGTAGTTTTCTAAAGAGCCCCCTTTTTTTGCTTCCCCTTTTCTTTCTTACAGTTTTTTAAACAGCCATATTTCTGCACCTGCTGTTTCCTGACTGCTCAGCAGAGAAGTGGAGTGCGTGTAAGCCTTGGGTCATAACTTGTAATTTGGCAGGCTTTACCCGTATGGCCGCAGTAGTAATGGTATTGTGTGGTTTGTAGAAAATGTTCTCCTGTTACTGATGCTGTCTTAATGTGTATATTTATATAGTTGATTAGGCTGTGATACAGGCTGGTGTTTCAAGTTTCCTTTGTCACAGATTCACTTTTTTTTTCTGGCACAGTGTTGACTTTTCTAACATTAAGACAGGAAACGCTCGCTCAATGAATGAAGGAAATTCTCACGTGCTCAGAGAAACACGCACAAAAAAAGACTACTTACTCTCAGCTAGGAAGGAAGTATGCTTTTTTTTAAGGGTTTCGTTGCAAGAAGGTTGTGAGGCGCAGACCCGCAATGTGTCGTTAGTGCACAGCCGCAAAGTGAACAAGAGGAACACAGCTGAAATTAATGCAGAATTAATTTCCTGAAAGTTTAGCGCACTCTTTTTGTTTAGTTTTGTTTTGTTTTTTTCATTTTCTGTTAAAGTCGTTCGGTAGAAGTGTTTGTGTGGTGTGTGTGTGTTTATATGCGAGTATGTTTGTGTGCTGAATTAAGAATGGATACACACTCCGAACCTCCTCAGAGACCCGGCTCTCTCCAGAGACGGAGCGTTGTTAGGATTGAAGCGGCGGTCGCACTTCTGTTGCTAGGGTAGGGCTTTGAACGCATGTTTGTGTGTAAAGCACGATACCCTCGTGAATGTTTTATTGATCTTTAAAGCCCTGACAGTCAGGCGCAGGAGTTGGGTACGTGTGTGCGTCTGAGAGAAAAGAAGGAGACTGTGTCTGCACTCAGAACGACACAGTGCAAAGACGCAGCCCTAACACATCACAGACCCGGCTCTCTCCGGAGACCCAGTGGCTAAATGAGAGCACATGACTCTGAATACACATCCTGCATTAGGCTTTTTGTTATCACAAGGTTAAATATAACGGAATTAAAAGCAGGGTACTCTTTGGATCATGTAACACTCGGTGCACGAATGGATGCACAATCAGGCACACGCATACACATGCACAGAGACACGCGTGTGTCTGGTGCAGTGCTGGAAGCCAGCCAATGCTGCTTTGTCATTGAAAGCAGTTTATTGTGACAGACACACTGCCTTTTCACCCCCCCCCCTTTCTCTCTCACCTCGCTCTCTTTATGTCTCTCTATTTATCTACCTCTCTTTCCCTGTCTCTTGTCCCCCATCTTTTTCGCTCCTTTTCTTACTCTCTTATTTGAATGTCACAGTGGCTCATTTCCACACGCTGTGTGGAGCAGTGGTCTCACCCTGTTACATTGGCAGCTTCGGTATTGCCTCAGCCTAAGTTGCTCCAACTATCTGTTGCATCAGCAGCTTGTTTCTAGTGGCCTGGTCCCAACTGCTGTAGAGAGCACAGTGGACTGGAGGGAAAGCCTGATGGATCAGAAGGGGACCAGGGTATACCACATCAGTTAAAAGAATTGGTAATAAATCGGTTTCACCATATTAATCATGTCAGGTCTCAACATCGTATCTCTTGTTGTTTTCTTCTTGCAAATAAATTAAAGGAAAAATCCATCACACTACATTACAATAGTGTTTTAATAAAGAGTTTTAGGCAATGTGCTGTCCTTTCCTGTGAATAACTAGCCAAGAACATACAAAACAGTGCCATGTTGAAATATTTCCAGCACAGACAAAATGGAGTTAAATATGTGAAGTATTTTCCAGCAATCTCAACCATCAGTGGGAAACTTGTCTGTCTAGAACAGCCAGACTGTGATACAAATCATCACAGACGAGGTAGAGATATAACTTTTTTCTTCTGACACTGGCTTAAATTGTCTGTAATATTTTACATGTTGCATTTTTACTCTATTTCCTTGATGTCACGGTCTTACGCAACACAAGTAATCAGACTGTAAATGCAGCAAAATTCAAAAAGACTTCTTGTTTCCTAAATCTTCTTATCAAAATCTAGGTTGAATGTGAGCCAGTAAACCAAACAAAAGAAGGAATTCAGTACATCACAAAGTAAATGCAATGATTTTACAAACTGGTAATTAAATGATGCAGGTTATACTTATCAATTATGGAATGTTTCTTTAAGAAGCACAGCCTTTATTCTTCAGCCTAAACTAACATGTATATTTTGCTCAGTATTAATCCGCCTAGACCTCAGCAATGCCTTCAGCAACTTTCATTTTCCAACTTTAATTGAATGTTTTAGGTTGTGGGTGAGTTTGACTGTTCCTGCGTCATGTCCTACTTTACAATGCTGTTTTCATCATGAATGACAGTTTGTGCTTCTGTTCAGCAGCCATCACATGTGGGATGTCTTTTTTCACTCTATTAGCCTATTTGTACTTGTACCAAACTCAAACCAATTGTTTTCACTTCATTAAGACCAGGATGTCTCCAAACTCTCTACCCAGCCCCAGTTTTTCATTGACTTTCAGTTGCAGTCTGGCTTGTAAATTTGTTTTGACAAAAGCAGTGGGAGGAATGAAAGAAAAAGAAAAGGGAAACATGTTTGTTAGATTAATTCCTTAATTTCTTTTATACCCACCTTAACCAAGGTTTTTCTATTTCTGAATTTGTATCCCTTGCTTCAATTTCTTATCATTGGAAACTGCAGAACTTTATTGTTTTTTTTATAGTTGAATTCTACTTTCTCCTTGCAGTTAAAACAGAAAAAAATGACCAGTATATCAAGCTAACCTCGCTCACTTTTGACACCAATAGAAGGAACAAAGTTAAAATGAGCACATGTGACTAATAAACTCAAGTGTTTTGTGTTAGGTCTGTGGCTTCATAGGTGTCTGGTTCATATTGAAGTGCTGATGCTGCTTACTCTTGATCTGAGCTTGGAGTGCACATCCCCTGCTGTAAAATGTATTAAAACAGTGGCAGTGGTAGAGTTTAATGGGTGTTTATACCAAGTAAACAGTGATAAAGAACATATCTCCAGCTCCCCTGCAGTTATGCAACTTAATTAGAGGGAACATGGGATGTTTCTCTCTCATACACACCTACACACACACACACACACACACACACAGCTCACACTAAAGCACACACTTCCTCCAGCTCTTGCAAATAAATTTTAGATCCTTTGTCAGCCGAGTCCTGGCACATGATGCAATGTTTTTTTTTAATCTTTGTCACGCTTCAACATTTTTAATCAGTCTTGCACTGCTGAAGGCTGTAGCTCTAAATGTGATAAAAGGGTAAAACCCTAAAATAAGGAGCTTGACATGACTTAAGTTGATCATATGCTCACTCAAGATGATGAAGAACAAAAAACACTTTTACATACGTACATAGAGAATGTATATAGGCTAAGGGGAGGATACCTCAATGCTGTAACAAGTTGGCTATAATATTCTCAACAGTGAAGCCTTGTCAAAACTGCCTTTACTTTTTTTTTTAGGTTATATTAATTGTACCTAAACAGGGCACAGTGCAGTAGACAGTGTCATAGTATATAATCAATATAGTTGGAACGAATCAATCTGTCAATACTATGGTCCTTGCTCTGCTGGCAGTCAGAATCCATCTTGGCTGAAGGGTCAAGAAGCTCTGGACTGTGTCTGGATAGGACCCCGAGAGGCTTAATCACTCACTTAACAATGCATAGGGGTTAACATGTCAGGACAGCTGTGTGAATAATCACATGTGCTTGCACACATGCATGTATGCCCGGGAACACACACACAAAACCCAGTACAAACACAACATCTACATGCACACTGTCCACATGCCCTCAGTGACCCACCGGTAGTGACGCAGTCATGAACTAAGCCTGACTCCAAATGTTTAGTTGTTGGCTTTCGGCTACCTAAGGGTCTGCGGCTCTCAACACTCCACAGCTCAGGCAGGAATGTACTCCTGATTGAACCCTCAGCCGTGAACTAACATGGTTTAACTTTTTATTAGCTTTGTTTAGATATCCGTTTCTACAAGATTTATAGAGAGCAGTTTCTTTGTTTTCACATGCCATAATATTTTCCACAGCCTCGATAGTGGCTGCAACAGATGCTCATGCTATGCTGGGAGGCAATCTGTTGTGCTGTGCGGCGTGACTGTTTAGAACAAGCTGAATCATACTGCCAGAGCTTGTTGAGTCACCTCTCTCTCCTTGTTTATCTCTCGCTGTCTCTCTGTCTCAGGTGGTTCCAGAAAGTGGGACGGTAAATGGCAAAGGCAAGGCACAGATGGATGACACCCACATGGCAGCAGAGGAAGATGAGGGGGAGGAAGGCCACATACCTCATACACAAGCCCCCCCCATTACCCACTTGCTCACCCACAACCTGGCCTCGGACAAAGGCGGACGGCCAGCACTTATTAAAAGAGAACCCGGGGTGGAGCTGACCAGCATTGCACTTCAACAACACATATGCTCTTCTTTGACTTTTCAGAATGGTTCTTCTGAGAACCTGACAAAACCCAACGGTGCTAAAATGACTACCGGGTCACAATCTGACCCAAAGTCTGCATATGAAAGGACTACGATGGCATCAGAGTCCCAAAGGATTATAATAGCTGCCACCCCTAAAGACTGCTCTGAGAATGGAACCAAGAATCCTCCAGATGACATGTCAGTTCCACTAAAGAAGATCAAACTGGAGGAGCCATGGGTGTGGATGACTGAACAGGCCAAAACACAGCTGAGTGATGAGGATGAGGTCTGCGAAGACTCCCTGTCCACACTGGCGGCTGTTGTGTGTCTGTCTGTCACGGAGAGGAAGGGACTGGAGGAGAAACTTTTCAGCTCACGTTCTTCCATTCTTCACTCCATCAAAACAGAACCACCGGATTTGCACTTTGTTAAAAAAGAGCCAGAGGACTGGAAGAGTGACTCGTGTCAGAAAAGCACTCCTGTTAGCCTTCAGAGGCCTCCCCAGACTATCAAAAGTGAACCTCCTCCAAACGACTTGCTACCAAGTGTGCAGTCTTTAGCAGAGAGGAGAAATCTTAGTTTTGATCAGGCTATTGCTATTGAGGCCTTGACTCAACTGGCAGCTATACCTCAAAGCACCCAAGGGTCCAATAAAGCTGAAAGTAAGTGTGAACATCCCATTTCTGTGGCTGCCCCACTTACAAACTCCAATACAAATACACCCCTGCAAGAAGCCAAACCCACAGGAGCAATCCGCTACAACAAAGTCTCAGTCATCAGCTCGCCACTTCACCAGACATCAGTCATACGCCCTCCTGTGGCCAGACAAGGGAATGTCATCCAATGCTCCCAGGGGCCAAGCTCCAACACAAAGATGTCTCTGCATGACCTATTAGAGGCCAGCCCCGACAGACCAGGCAGGAGGACAGAGCAAGGCTTCGGTTCTCATGTCATCAAGTCGGAATGCAGCTATAAAGATCCCAGCGACATGAAGACGAGTAAAGATCATGAGCGGTTGTTCGGGGAAGACAGAGAGAGGGCTGTTGTCAAAATGAGAAACAGAGATGAGGAGGAGGTGGCGGCTCAGCTGGCAGACCTGGCTTTCATTATCCAGTCTCGACACAACCTGCATTCAGAGAACAATCCACCAAGAGGAACGCCTGTGTTGGCCATCAAGTACAACTACAACTCACAGCTACCCTCCAGTCAGAAAAAGACCCTCACAAAGAAAACAAGAGCTACCCCTTCCAAGCCCAGAAAGAAGAAAAGTGATGGGCTTCAGGAGGGAATCAACCGCAGGACCCCCCTCTCAAAACGCATGTCAAACGGAGAGACCTCCCACAAGGGCAGAGGCCAGAAGACTCTCCCGCAGGGGAAATCAGGTCTTTCCCACAAGAGAAACCTGTTTCTGCCTCAGGCTCAAATTGACCTGAAGAGATACTTAGCAGAAGCTCAGGAGGAAGAGAGACAACTCATCCATCAAAGTCACGCAAACAATACAGCACTCTTAGGGCCACAGACTCAGAACTACAGCACTCTCACAAGGATCAACCACACTCTTGTGAACCAGCCATGGTCCCTTTCAAATGGGCCACTCCCGCACCACAATCCATGTAATGGTCATGCTGCAGGACTGGAGCAGGAGTGTGAAAGGCGTTTGTTTACTCAGGTAGCTCAGCCCTGTGGTGGGCTGCAGCATGGTGCTGATCCTAATCCCAACCCAGGCAATACTGCTTGCCTTAGCCACACCACTGGATACTCTGGTCTGGCTAATGGCTTCTTGGGGGTTCGGCAGTCCCCTCCTCCAAGTCAGCAGGGCTACTACAAGCTGGAGAGGTCTGGACCCGTCACTGTCCTGTCCACATCTACTGATGCAGATCTGGGCCACTCTGCCGAGTCAACTCCATCCAAGAACAGTGTCAACAGCTTTCTGGAATCTCCTATGAGTTATCTGGACACACCTACCAAGAACCTGCTCAATACTCCTTCCAAAAAAATGGCAGATCTTCCATCCTGTCAATGCATGGGTGAGTTGGTGCTGTTTAAGTTTTTTGGTTTTTTTTAGAACAAGACACAACTGTATTTAACTTAGTATCACGTTTTTAATATTCATGTTTTTATACCACTTTGTGGCTGAAAAAATGCTTTTGAGTAATATTACAGACTCACTTTCACACACATGCTGGGGTATACTCATATACACACACAAACGTTAGCTATATCCTGACACAGGGACCAGTTCAAGAAAAAAACAAAGCTGCATTCCTCTGCCATATTTGGAGGAGCCTTTGGGATGCTTTCTTGACCCATTACAATGTAAAATGTCCTCGAGATGTGGCCTTCCATTGTGTTGGTTCCTGAACTGCATTTAATGTGTGCATCACATTTAGGTTATATTGGTCCAACTCTCGCATCCAGGTGTCTGTAAATGTTAGGTCAATCAAACCTGTGGCTTTGTAGTCTCTGATAAGATTTTCAAGGCACAATCCCAAAACTACACTCAAGTTGCTTCAATATCCAGTAGATCTTGATTTTTTTCACAGACCAAATCATTGAAAAGGAGGAAGGCCCTTACTATACTCACCTTGGGGCAGGACCTACTGTTGCTGCCGTGAGGGAACTGATGGAGAACAGGTAGAGTGTCCTCTTACACCACTCTGTTTTCACTGGATATGCATGTGTGGGTGTGTTTACTACATAACTTGCAGAGAGCCTACTACTCAGTCACGTGCTTAATGGAATGGGGCGGGGTTACACTTAAAGAGTCTGTCATTAAAAGGAAGCATTGCTGAGCTAGTGCAAGGCATGCACCCTCAGTCTCAGCTACACACAACACACACACAGCATTTTGAAACAGGAAATCCCCCCCCTACCCCCTAGCGCTGAGATGGGGGGCCCATAAACCAAGATGACAGTCTGTTTAACACAATTTGATGTTCACAATCCATCTGATTGCAACACTTAACTGAAAAATAAGTCTGCAGTCAATGTTACTCAATAACAATTTAATCTTTTAATCTAAGGAAGTCAGTATTTGTAGTCATTAAAAGAACTGGGAAAGATACATATGCCATTACTGATTGTATCTGCACTTGTTGCTCTACTTCAGTGTTGAACTGATTACTACAGTCTGCATTTTATTGGTTGCAGGTGGGAGTACAATCTCTTTTTTTTCAAAGATTTGTCAATGCTAGAGAATTTGTGTCTTTTCAGTTGCCCTAAGGTTTAGGTAGTGATGTATGTTGCCTAATATGTGTTATCAGTTAAATGTGTGCTATAGTATAATATACATTTCTGATAAAAGCTATTCTTACATATCACAGGTATGGTGCCAAAGGAAATGCAGTAAGGGTGGAAGTTGTTGCATACACTGGGAAGGAAGGAAGGAGCTCCCAGGGGTGTCCGATAGCTAAATGGGTATGTGTGTTTGCTTCGATGTTAGTATCGGCAATGTCCTGAATATGTCTTCTGTATATTAGTGCATTCCTGTGGGTTCCATTATAGATTATTTAGGGGCTGAACTGACTGAAACTTTAAGATA
This sequence comes from Lepturacanthus savala, assembly GCA_030544235.1. Lineage (NCBI taxonomy): Eukaryota > Metazoa > Chordata > Actinopteri > Scombriformes > Trichiuridae > Lepturacanthus > Lepturacanthus savala. The sequence goes on from CM060478.1 coordinate 16,043,843, forward strand.
AACATAACTTCATACCTAAATTTAAGCATTATACCTTTAACATAAACATTTGAAAACAATTGCCCTACATCTAACTTTCCATTTCTGTTCAACCCATCACAGTGTTTTAACCATAATCCCAGTGGGATCCTAGCCTGGCTAACATCAGACCTTATTTTTGTGTAGGTTGAGATTCAGTCTGAGAGTCATTCAGTCATTTGTTCATATTAGATGTATGGTTTATGAAAGCCCAGAGCTGTTTATTGGGTGATACGAATGTCTATCAAATGCATCTATATGCAGCCAATCGTATCAAACATACCTGATGTCATATCCAATGATCATTAAATAGTCATCAGGTTCAAATTCAAAATAAATTTGCAGTCTAAATTACTTAGAACACTTTCTAAGGCTGCATCGAAAGGTAAATTATCGTCTGCCGCCATGTTGGATCCACGTCTATCAACAAAGTCACTTCTGTGTTCTGTGTTGTCTTCCCAAAGTGAATTTGCCTGCAATGAAGGATAGGTACACCCAGGCTAGTGGGATCCAGCATTTTGTGGGAAGAATGCGTTAAAAGTGCTCTGTTTACACAATCATTTGTCAGGTGATCCGGCGCAGCAGTGAAGAGGAGAAGCTCTTGTGTTTGGTTCGCCAGAGGCCAGGGCACCACTGTGACTCTGCCGTGTTGGTTATCCTCATCCTGGCATGGGAGGGAATCCACCGGCCAGTGGCGGACCATCTCTACCGGGAGCTCACAGATACCCTCTTTAAATACGGCTCCCCCACCAGCCGCCGCTGTGCCCTCAACGAAGAGTAAGTGCTTCCTCCTGTCCCTTTCAGTGATGCTACTTCTTACAAGCTTTGTCTATTTATCAGGGGTGGGAATTGATTTATCTACTTAATTACAGGTTTTGTAATTAATTAATTGAAATTAATCGCATAACAATTTTTGCGCCCAAAACAACATTTATTTTCTGTAAATAAATTTTAGTCACTATCTGGAGCACATTTTAAACCTTATCTTCAACCACTGATAATGGTCTACAGTCCTACAGGTCTACAGAAATTCATCAGTGCTTCCAATGTTGACTTACCATAAAAATACCAAATAAATGCAGGGCTTCATTAACCACCTGGCCCTCTTTAAACCTCGGGTGCAAGTGTATATTTAGACAAATACCCGCAGGTTCCAAATAAATGCAGTGTCAAATTTATTTAAAAAAAAATCAAGAAAGAAGACATGACCACTGATGCTTCATGACTGTATTCAGACCAATGAAGCACAATGCAAGAACGGTTTAGGTCCATTTCCGTTTAAACTAGCTACATGTTAACGTATTATACCATTCATACTGCATTGTGTTCTATGCGGGCATGAAGACGTGCCTAACCTGCACTGCAATTAATAAGAAGAATAGATTTTTCAAAAATGTTTCTTTGGGAATGGTAAGAGTGGTAAGTGTCAGGAGACGAACCCCATATCACACTCAAATACAGTCTGACTGCGATCATCTTTTTTTTTTCTTTAGCGCCAAAGTCCTGGCCGCAAATGACTTTAAAGAATACCCTCAGAAATTCACCATCCAGCAGAGCATTTTAATTGTTGCAGCAGCAGTTGTGTGCATCAATAAAACTGTCGTGAAAAACGACATGGTGACTGACAAGCGTTCCACGTTGTTTGGCATGCTAACTTGTTAAAATGTGTTAATATTTTTAACACATTATTTACTTTGCAATTAATCGTAATTGATGCATTAATGTCCCACCCCTACTCATCTTCCTTCCTCCTCTCCACATCTACAGTCGTACGTGTGCATGCCAGGGTTTGGACCCGGACACTTGCGGAGCTTCATTTTCCTTTGGCTGCTCCTGGAGTATGTACTTCAATGGCTGTAAGTTTGCCCGCAGCAAAGTGCCACGCAAGTTCCGCCTCCTTGGAGACTACCGGGAGGAGGTGAGTGGTCACCTTCAGGAAATCTAGTGGAAATCAACAATTTCAATTTATTCTGTTTGCTTATATTTCCTGCTGTTTTGTAGATAGAAAGATATTTGAGGAATAATCACAATGCTACATTCTTTTCATCGTGTTGTTTCGCAGTACTTTGTATAGCATTAGCTCTGTCGCTTTTCTACATTTCACTTTTACTCTCTACACTTGCCTCCTAGTAGCAGATGTTAGGTCGCACAAACAAAGGTCTGTCTACACCTGTAGACAGACCTTTGTTTTCGTGAATCAGCTATCGGGCTGCCCCAGTCCAAAGTTTTTCCTAGTCAAAAATGTGTTGTAAATTCAAGCTATCACATGTTAATGACATTAATATAATTATTTTAAATATTTATTTTTGGGGGCATTAGAACTCTAGTTTGAGTTTGAGAATGTTATAGGTAAAATTGTTATCACTGTGCTACTTTACAGAGAAAACAATAATGAGCCTCTAAAATATACATATTACAATCAAACACACAAAACATGAGCCACCTGTATGGTCTATTTGTTTCCTTGAGCCATGAGCAAATGTGTTAAGCAAACACAAACTGGATTTCAAAATTTTAGAGGGGATTTTGTAAAATGTGCAAAAAGAAAATGTGAATTGATGACCATTTCCATTCATTCATTACAATATTTTTGAGATTATTGGGAGAGGGAGAGAGAGACTTCGGCATGGGATTGTGTCACAAGAGAGCACGAACATATCCATGACAACAGTCGACATTCAGCTGATACCCAACAGCTGATCATGGATAATTTACTGGTGACCCTGTCGGCTCTGGAAAAAACATTAGCAACAATTTTGTCAGTGTTTATAGCCTACAAAATCATGCAAATCATCAGGAGAAGGAAAAGAAGATTTTTAATGTTACGACTGCTGACGGAGTTTGCTTGAGGGAAACGACTGCATCATTCTCCAAGTGTCCACGTGTCTCTATGCATCGTAATGGTGGTAATTTGCAAAATCTGTTTCCAAGCCAAAAGCCGCATTTTCCTTTTATCGATATACTGACAAATCCACCCGCTCCAAGCATAAAAACATTTATGTACATTTTCAGCATTTTTTCAAAATTCTGGCGTTTCCATCCAAGTATTTATTCAAATTTTTTGAAAATGTGAATAACACAAGGTGGATGGAAACAACTATATTCAAATACAGGAACAGCATAGAGCACCCAGTCAATATTCAAAATAAGATACATAGAATAGATACACACATAACAAGCAGACTGACAGGTCAACTATGAGGTGGCAGCCGTAGTCAGTTGCTTTTCATTCATAACCTTCCCTCTGTCTCTCACTTTTAGGAGGAGAAGATAGAGAATAACCTTCAGAGTCTTGCCACTGACCTAGCACCACTCTACAAGAGACTGGCACCTGAAGCCTTCCAAAACCAGGTATGAGAAATTGAACAGCTGCTACACTGATGCTCACAGTCCCAAGCTCTCTTAGGTTGGTACTCATAGAATCGATTTTAAAATGCATCTCTTTGTCTTCAGATTCTTTCGCATACCTTCAGATTACACAAATGGCGTCTTCACAGTTAAAAAGCTCTGCAGATTAGTGACCTTTATGTCTACAGTGACACTACATTACTTTACTGTTCATATGCACCCAGACATGGGAACTGCCTCCCTGTAAATTTGTGCACTTCTTAAATTTGTGCACGGAAACTACTTAATGATATATATACTCAACGACAAAGGTTTCTGAGATTAGTGATTTTAAAAAGAGACACCCTATTAAAGGTCGACTCTGGCGGGACTCAAACCCACAACCTTTGAATCACTTCTTCTGCGTTTAACTAGAAGTCCAATGCGCTGTCCATTGCGCCAGAGAGCCCCTTGCTTTTGCTGAACAGCTCTGTTTTTTTTCACAAGAAAAGCCTACTTAAAATGGACTCTGATGGGCTTTGAACCAATAAGCTTTTAATTCTTTTCCCTTTTTTAACATTGTAAATAATAACTCAAGTACAAACCTGAATTTTTCTGAGTAAAAACTTGAAGCAAGAGGAGCTACTTATCGATATATGTACTCAACTAAAGAGGTTTATTAGATTAGTGGCGGAACTCGAACCCACAACCTTTGAATCACTTCTTCTGCATTTAACTAGAAGTCCAATGCGCTGTCCATTGTGCCACAGAGCCTCTTGCTGTCACTTAATAGCTCTGTTTTCTTTCACAAGAAAATCCTTCTTAAGATGGACTCTGATGGGCTTTGAACCAATAAGTTTTTAATTCTTTGCTCTTTTTTAACATTATAAATAATAACTCAAGTACAAACCTGAATTTTTCTGTGTAAAAACTTGACGCAAGCGGAGCTACTTATCAATGAATATATTCACCTAAAGAGGTTTATTAGATTAGTGATTTTAACAAGACATGTCCTATTAAAAGTTGACTCTGGTGGGACTCGAACCCACAACCTTTGAATCACTTCTTCTGCGTTTAACTAGAAGTCCAATGCGCTGTCCATTGCGCCACAGAGCCCCTTACTTTCACTTAGCAGCTCTGTTTTCTTTCACAAGAAAAGCCTATTTAAAATGGACTCTGATGGGCTTTGAACCAATAAACTTTTAATTCTTTGCCCTTTTTTAACATTGTAAATAATAACTCAAGTACAAACCTGAATTTTTCTGTGTAAAAACTTGACGCAAGAGGAGCTACTTATCGATATATATACGCAACTAAAGAGGCTTATTAGATTCGTGATTTTAAGAAGACATATCCTATTAAAGGTCGACTCTGGTGGGACTCGAACCCACAACCTTTGAATCACTTCTTCTGTGTTTAACTAGAAGTCCAACGCGCTGTCCATTGCGCCACAGAGCCCCTTGTTTTCACCTAACAGCTCTGTTTTCTTTCACAATAAAAGCCTACTTAAAATGGACTCTGATGGGCTTTGAACCAATAAGCTTTTAACTCTTTGCCCTTTTTTCAACATTGTAAATAATAACTCAAGTACAAACCTGAATTTTTCTGTGTAAAAACTTGAAGCAAGAGGAGCTCCTTATCGATATATATTCACCTAAAGAGGTTTATTAGATTAGTGATTTTAACAAGACATGTCCTATTAAAGGTCGACTCTGGTGGGACTCGAACCCACAACCTTTGAATCACTTCTTCCGTGTTCAACTAGAAGTCCAACGCGCTGTCCATTGCGCCACAGAGCCCCTTGCCATGATTTAACAGCTCTGTTTTCTTTCACAAGAAAAGCCTACTCAAGATGGACTCTGATGGGCTTTGAACCAATAAGCTTTTAATTCTTTGCCCTTTTTTAACATTGTAAATAAAAACTCAAGTACAAACCTGAACTTTCCTTAGTAAAAACATGACGCAAGAGGAGGTATTCATCGATATATATATTCACCTAAAGAGGTTTATTAGATTAGTGATTTAACAAGACATGTCCTACTAAAGGCTGACTCTGGTGGGACTCGAACCCACAACCTTTGAATCACTTCTTCTGCGTTTAACTAGAAGTCCAATGCGCTGTCCATTGCGCCACAGAGCCCCTTGCTTTCACATAACAGCTCTGTTTTCTTTCACAAGAAAAGCCTACTTAAAATGGACTCTGATGGGCTTTGAACCAATAAGCTTTTAATTCTTTGCCCTTTTTTAACATTGTAAATAATAACTCAAGTACAAACCTGAATTTTTCTGTGTAAAAACTTGACGCAAGAGGAGCTACTTATCGATATATATACGCAAATAAAGAGGCTTATTAGATTCGTGATTTTAAGAAGACATATCCTATTAAAGGTCGACTCTGGTGGGACTCGAACCCACAACCTTTGAATCACTTCTTCTGCGTTTAACTAGAAGTCCAATGTGCTGTCCATTGCGCCACAGAGCCCCTTGCTTTCACATAACAGCTCTGTTTTCTTTCACAAGAAAAGCCTACTTAAAATGGACTCTGATGGGCTTTGAACCAATAAGCTTTTAATTCTTTGCCCTTTTTTAACATTGTAAATAATAACTCAAGTACAAACCTGAATTTTTCTGTGTAAAAACTTGACGCAAGAGGAGCTACTTATCGATATATATACGCAACTAAAGAGGCTTATTAGATTCGTTATTTTAAGAAGACATATCCTATTAAAGGTCGACTCTGGTGGGACTCGAACCCACAACCTTTGAATCACTTCTTCTGTGTTTAACTAGAAGTCCAATGCGCTGTCCATTGCGCCACAGAGCCCCTTGCTTTCACCTAACAGCTCTGTTTTCTTTCACAAGAAAAGCCTACTTAAAATGGACTCTGATGGGCTTTGAACCAATAAGCTTTTAACTCTTTGCCCTTTTTTCAACATTGTAAATAATAACTCAAGTACAAACCTGAATTTTTCTGTGTAAAAACTTGAAGCAAGAAGAGCTACTTATCGATATATATTCACCTAAAGAGGTTTATTAGATTAGTGATTTTAACAAGACATGTCCTATTAAAGGTTGACTCTGGTGGGACTCGAACCCACAACCTTTGAATCACTTCTTCCATGTTCAACTAGAAGTCCAATGCGCTGTCCATTGCGCCAAAGAGCCCCTTGCCATGATTTAACAGCTCTGTTTTCTTTCACAAGAAAAGCCTACTCAAGATGGACTCTGATGGGCTTTGAACCAATAAGCTTTTAATTCTTTGCCCTTTTTTAACATTGTAAATAAAAACTCAAGTACAAACCTGAACTTTCCTTAGTAAAAAAATGACGCAAGAGGAGGTATTCATCGATATATATATTCACCTAAAGAGGTTTATTAGATTAGTGATTTAACAAGACATGTCCTATTAAAGGCTGACTCTGGTGGGACTCGAACCCACAACCTTTGAATCAATTCTTCTGCGTTTAACTAGAAGTCCAATGCGCTGTCCATTGCGCCACAGAGCCCCTTGCTTTCGCTTAACTGCTCTGTTTTCTTTCACAAGAAAAGCCTACTTAAAATGGACCCTGATTGGCTTTGAACCAATAAGCTTTTAACTCTTTGCCCTTTTTTCAACATTGTAAATAATAACTCAAGTACAAACCTGAATTTTTCTGTGTAAAAACTTGAAGCAAGAAGAGCTACTTATCGATATATATTCACCTAAAGAGGTTTATTAGATTAGTGATTTTAACAAGACATGTCCTATTAAAGGTTGACTCTGGTGGGACTCGAACCCACAACCTTTGAATCACTTCTTCCATGTTCAACTAGAAGTCCAATGCGCTGTCCATTGCGCCAAAGAGCCCCTTGCCATGATTTAACAGCTCTGTTTTCTTTCACAAGAAAAGCCTACTCAAGATGGACTCTGATGGGCTTTGAACCAATAAGCTTTTAATTCTTTGCCCTTTTTTAACATTGTAAATAAAAACTCAAGTACAAACCTGAACTTTCCTTAGTAAAAAAATGACGCAAGAGGAGGTATTCATCGATATATATATTCACCTAAAGAGGTTTATTAGATTAGTGATTTAACAAGACATGTCCTATTAAAGGCTGACTCTGGTGGGACTCGAACCCACAACCTTTGAATCAATTCTTCTGCGTTTAACTAGAAGTCCAATGCGCTGTCCATTGCGCCACAGAGCCCCTTGCTTTCGCTTAACTGCTCTGTTTTCTTTCACAAGAAAAGCCTACTTAAAATGGACCCTGATGGGCTTTGAACCAATAAGCTTTTAACTCTTTGCCCTTTTTTCAACATTGTAAATAATAACTCAAGTACAAACCTGAATTTTTCTGTGTAAAAACTTGAAGCAAGAAGAGCTACTTATCGATATATATTCACCTAAAGAGGTTTATTAGATTAGTGATTTTAACAAGACATGTCCTATTAAAGGTTGACTCTGGTGGGACTCGAACCCACAACCTTTGAATCACTTCTTCCATGTTCAACTAGAAGTCCAATGCGCTGTCCATTGCGCCACAGAGCCCCTTGCCATGATTTAACAGCTCTATTTTCTTTCACAAGAAAAGCCTACTCAAGATGGACTCTGATGGGCTTTGAACCAATAAGCTTTTAATTCTTTGCCCTTTTTTAACATTGTAAATAAAAACTCAAGTACAAACCTGAACTTTCCTTAGTAAAAAAATGACGCAAGAGGAGCTACTTATCGATATATATACGCAACTAAAGAGGCTTATTAGATTCGTGATTTTAAGAAGACATATCCTATTAAAGGTCGACTCTGGTGGGACTCGAACCCACAACCTTTGAATCACTTCTTCTGTGTTTAACTAGAAGTCCAATGCGCTGTCCATTGCTCCACAGAGCCCCTTGTTTTCACCTAACAGCTCTGTTTTCTTTCACAATAAAAGCCTACTTAAAATGGACTCTGATGGGCTTTGAACCAATAAGCTTTTAACTCTTTGCCCTTTTTTCAACATTGTAAATAATAACTCAAGTACAAACCTGAATTTTTCTGTGTAAAAACTTGACGCAAGAGGAGCTACTTATCGATATATATACGCAAATAAAGAGGCTTATTAGATTAGTGATTTTAAGAAGACATGTCCTATTAAAGGTCGACTCCGGTGGGACTCGAACCCACAACCTTTGAATCACTTCTTCCGTGTTCAACTAGAAGTCCAACGCGCTGTCCATTGCGCCACAGAGCCCCTTGCCATGATTTAACAGCTCTGTTTTCTTTCACAAGAAAAGCCTACTCAAGATGGACTCTGATGGGCTTTGAACCAATAAGCTTTTAATTCTTCGCCCTTTTTTAACATTGTAAATAAAAACTCAAGTACAAACCTGAACTTTCCTTAGTAAAAACATGACGCAAGAGGAGGTATTCATCGATATATATATTCACCTAAAGAGGTTTATTAGATTAGTGATTTAACAAGACATGTCCTACTAATGGCTGACTCTGGTGGGACTCGAACCCACAACCTTTGAATCACTTCTTCTGCGTTTAACTAGAAGTCCAATGCGCTGTCCATTGCGCCACAGAGCCCCTTGCTTTCACATAACAGCTCTGTTTTCTTTCACAAGAAAAGCCTACTTAAAATGGACTCTGATGGGCTTTGAACCAATAAGCTTTTAATTCTTTGCCCTTTTTTAACATTGTAAATAATAACTCAAGTACAAACCTGAATTTTTCTGTGTAAAAACTTGACGCAAGAGGAGCTACTTATCGATATATATACGCAAATAAAGAGGCTTATTAGATTCGTGATTTTAAGAAGACATATCTTATTAAAGGTCGACTCTGGTGGGACTCGAACCCACAACCTCTGAATCACTTCTTCTGCGTTTAACTAGAAGTCCAATGTGCTGTCCATTGCGCCACAGAGCCCCTTGCGTTCACATAACAGCTCTGTTTTCTTTCACAAGAAAAGCCTACTTAAAATGGACTCTGATGGGCTTTGAACCAATAAGCTTTTAATTCTTTGCCCTTTTTTAACATTGTAAATAATAACTCAAGTACAAACCTGAATTTTTCTGTGTAAAAACTTGACGCAAGAGGAGCTACTTATCGATATATATACGCAACTAAAGAGGCTTATTAGATTCGTTATTTTAAGAAGACATATCCTATTAAAGGTCGACTCTGGTGGGACTCGAACCCACAACCTTTGAATCACTTCTTCTGTGTTTAACTAGAAGTCCAATGCGCTGTCCATTGCGCCACAGAGCCCCTTGTTTTCACCTAACAGCTCTGTTTTCTTTCACAATAAAAGCCTACTTAAAATGGACTCTGATGGGCTTTGAACCAATAAGCTTTTAACTCTTTGCCCTTTTTTCAACATTGTAAATAATAACTCAAGTACAAACCTGAATTTTTCTGTGTAAAAACTTGACGCAAGAGGAGCTACTTATCGATATATATACGCAAATAAAGAGGCTTATTAGATTCGTGATTTTAAGAAGACATATCCTATTAAAGGTCGACTCTTGTGGGACTCGAACCCACAACCTTTGAATCACTTCTTCTGCATTTAACTAGAAGTCCAATGCGCTGTCCATTGCGCCACAGAGCCCCTTGCTGTCTCATAACAGCTCTGTTTTCTTTCACAAGAAAAGCCTACTTAAAATGGACTCTGATGGGCTTTGAACCAATAAGCTTTTAATTCTTTGCCCTTTTTTAACATTGTAAATAATAACTCAAGTACAAACCTGAATTTTTCTGTGTAAAAACTTGACGCAAGAGGAGCTACTTATCGATATATATACGCAACTAAAGAGGCTTATTAGATTCGTGATTTTAAGAAGACATATCCTATTAAAGGTCGACTCTGGTGGGACTCGAACCCACAACCTTTGAATCACTTCTTCTGTGTTTAACTAGAAGTCCAATGCGCTGTCCATTGCGCCACGGAGCCCCTTGTTTTCACCTAACAGCTCTGTTTTCTTTCACAATAAAAGCCTACTTAAAATGGACTCTGATGGGCTTTGAACCAATAAGCTTTTAACTCTTTGCCCTTTTTTCAACATTGTAAATAATAACTCAAGTACAAACCTGAATTTTTCTGTGTAAAAACTTGAAGCAAGAGGAGCTCCTTATCGATATATATTCACCTAAAGAGGTTTATTAGATTAGTGATTTTAACAAGACATGTCCTATTAAAGGTCGACTCCGGTGGGACTCGAACCCACAACCTTTGAATCACTTCTTCCGTGTTCAACTAGAAGTCCAACGCGCTGTCCATTGCGCCACAGAGCCCCTTGCCATGATTTAACAGCTCTGTTTTCTTTCACAAGAAAAGCCTACTCAAGATGGACTCTGATGGGCTTTGAACCAATAAGCTTTTAATTCTTTGCCCTTTTTTAACATTGTAAATAAAAACTCAAGTACAAACCTGAACTTTCCTTAGTAAAAACATGACGCAAGAGGAGGTATTCATCGATATATATATTCACCTAAAGAGGTTTATTAGATTAGTGATTTAACAAGACATGTCCTACTAAAGGCTGACTCTGGTGGGACTCGAACCCACAACCTTTGAATCACTTCTTCTGCGTTTAACTAGAAGTCCAATGCGCTGTCCATTGCGCCACAGAGCCCCTTGCTTTCACATAACAGCTCTGTTTTCTTTCACAAGAAAAGCCTACTTAAAATGGACTCTGATGGGCTTTGAACCAATAAGCTTTTAATTCTTTGCCCTTTTTTAACATTGTAAATAATAACTCAAGTACAAACCTGAATTTTTCTGTGTAAAAACTTGACGCAAGAGGCGCTACTTATCGATATATATACGCAACTAAAGAGGCTTATTAGATTCGTGATTTTAAGAAGACATATCCTATTAAAGGTCGACTCTGGTGGGACTCGAACCCACAACCTTTGAATCACTTCTTCTGTGTTTAACTAGAAGTCCAATGCGCTGTCCATTGCGCCACAGAGCCCCTTGTTTTCACCTAACAGCTCTGTTTTCTTTCACAATAAAAGCCTACTTAAAATGGACTCTGATGGGCTTTGAACCAATAAGCTTTTAACTCTTTGCCCTTTTTTCAACATTGTAAATAATAACTCAAGTACAAACCTGAATTTTTCTGTGTAAAAACTTGAAGCAAGAAGAGCTACTTATCGATATATATTCACCTAAAGAGGTTTATTAGATTAGTGATTTTAACAAGACATGTCCTATTAAAGGTTGACTCTGGTGGGACTCGAACCCACAACCTTTGAATCACTTCTTCCATGTTCAACTAGAAGTCCAATGCGCTGTCCATTGCGCCACAGAGCCCCTTGCCATGATTTAACAGCTCTGTTTTCTTTCACAAGAAAAGCCTACTCAAGATGGACTCTGATGGGCTTTGAACCAATAAGCTTTTAATTCTTTGCCCTTTTTTAACATTGTAAATAAAAACTCAAGTACAAACCTGAACTTTCCTTAGTAAAAAAATGACGCAAGAGGAGGTATTCATCGATATATATATTCACCTAAAGAGGTTTATTAGATTAGTGATTTAACAAGACATGTCCTATTAAAGGCTGACTCTGGTGGGACTCGAACCCACAACCTTTGAATCACTTCTTCTGCGTTTAACTAGAAGTCCAATGCGCTGTCCATTGCGCCACAGAGCCCCTTGCTTTCGCTTAACTGCTCTGTTTTCTTTCACAAGAAAAGCCTACTTAAAATGGACCCTGATGGGCTTTGAACCAATAAGCTTTTAACTCTTTGCCCTTTTTTCAACATTGTAAATAATAACTCAAGTACAAACCTGAATTTTTCTGTGTAAAAACTTGACGCAAGAGGAGCTACTTATGGATATATATACGCAAATAAAGAGGCTTATTAGATTCGTGATTTTAAGAAGACATATCCTATTAAAGGTCGACTCTGGTGGGACTCGAACCCACAACCTTTGAATCACTTCTTCTGCGTTTAACTAGAAGTCCAATGCGCTGTCCATTGCGCCACAGAGCCCCTTGCTTTCACATAACAGCTCTGTTTTCTTTCACAAGAAAAGCCTACTTAAAATGGACTCTGATGGGCTTTGAACCAATAAGCTTTTAATTCTTTGCCCTTTTTTAACATTGTAAATAATAACTCAAGTACAAACCTGAATTTTTCTGTGTAAAAACTTGACGCAAGAGGAGCTACTTATCGATATATATACGCAACTAAAGAGGCTTATTAGATTCGTGATTTTAAGAAGACATATCCTATTAAAGGTCGACTCTGGTGGGACTCAAACCCACAACCTTTGAATCACTTCTTCTGTGTTTAACTAGAAGTCCAATGCGCTGTCCATTGCGCCACAGAGCCCCTTGTTTTCACCTAACAGCTCTGTTTTCTTTCACAATAAAAGCCTACTTAAAATGGACTCTGATGGGCTTTGAACCAATAAGCTTTTAACTCTTTGCCCTTTTTTCAACATTGTAAATAATAACTCAAGTACAAACCTGAATTTTTCTGTGTAAAAACTTGAAGCAAGAGGAGCTCCTTATCGATATATATTCACCTAAAGAGGTTTATTAGATTAGTGATTTTAACAAGACATGTCCTATTAAAGGTCGACTCCGGTGGGACTCGAACCCACAACCTTTGAATCACTTCTTCCGTGTTCAACTAGAAGTCCAACGCGCTGTCCATTGCGCCACAGAGCCCCTTGCCATGATTTAACAGCTCTGTTTTCTTTCACAAGAAAAGCCTACTCAAGATGGACTCTGATGGGCTTTGAACCAATAAGCTTTTAATTCTTTGCCCTTTTTTAACATTGTAAATAAAAACTCAAGTACAAACCTGAACTTTCCTTAGTAAAAACATGACGCAAGTGGAGGTATTCATCGATATATATATTCACCTAAAGAGGTTTATTAGATTAGTGATTTAACAAGACATGTCCTACTAAAGGCTGACTCTGGTGGGACTCGAACCCACAACCTTTGAATCACTTCTTCTGCGTTTAACTAGAAGTCCAATGCGCTGTCCATTGCGCCACAGAGCCCCTTGCTTTCACATAACAGCTCTGTTTTCTTTCACAAGAAAAGCCTACTTAAAATGGACTCTGATGGGCTTTGAACCAATAAGCTTTTAATTCTTTGCCCTTTTTTAACATTGTAAATAATAACTCAAGTACAAACCTGAATTTTTCTGTGTAAAAACTTGACGCAAGAGGAGCTACTTATCGATATATATACGCAACTAAAGAGGCTTATTAGATTCGTGATTTTAAGAAGACATATCCTATTAAAGGTCGACTCTGGTGGGACTCGAACCCACAACCTTTGAATCACTTCTTCTGTGTTTAACTAGAAGTCCAATGCGTTGTCCATTGCGCCACAGAGCCCCTTGTTTTCACCTAACAGCTCTGTTTTCTTTCACAATAAAAGCCTACTTAAAATGGACTCTGATGGGCTTTGAACCAATAAGCTTTTAACTCTTTGCCCTTTTTTCAACATTGTAAATAATAACTCAAGTACAAACCTGAATTTTTCTGTGTAAAAACTTGAAGCAAGAAGAGCTACTTATCGATATATATTCACCTAAAGAGGTTTATTAGATTAGTGATTTTAACAAGACATGTCCTATTAAAGGTTGACTCTGGTGGGACTCGAACCCACAACCTTTGAATCACTTCTTCCATGTTCAACTAGAAGTCCAATGCGCTGTCCATTGCGCCACAGAGCCCCTTGCCATGATTTAACAGCTCTGTTTTCTTTCACAAGAAAAGCCTACTCAAGATGGACTCTGATGGGCTTTGAACCAATAAGCTTTTAATTCTTTGCCCTTTTTTAACATTGTAAATAAAAACTCAAGTACAAACCTGAACTTTCCTTAGTAAAAAAATGACGCAAGAGGAGGTATTCATCGATATATATATTCACCTAAAGAGGTTTATTAGATTAGTGATTTAACAAGACATGTCCTATTAAAGGCTGACTCTGGTGGGACTCGAACCCACAACCTTTGAATCACTTCTTCTGTGTTTAACTAGACGTCCAATGCGCTGTCCATTGCGCCACAGAGCCCCTTGCTTTCGCTTAACTGCTCTGTTTTCTTTCACAAGAAAAGCCTACTTAAAATGGACCCTGATGGGCTTTGAACCAATAAGCTTTTAACTCTTTGCCCTTTTTTCAACATTGTAAATAATAACTCAAGTACAAACCTGAATTTTTCTGTGTAAAAACTTGACGCAAGAGGAGCTACTTATGGATATATATACGCAAATAAAGAGGCTTATTAGATTCGTGATTTTAAGAAGACATATCCTATTAAAGGTCGACGCTGGTGGGACTCGAACCCACAACCTTTGAATCACTTCTTCTGCGTTTAACTAGAAGTCCAATGCGCTGTCCATTGCGCCACAGAGCCCCTTGCTTTCACATAACAGCTCTGTTTTCTTTCACAAGAAAAGCCTACTTAAAATGGACTCTGATGGGCTTTGAACCAATAAGCTTTTAATTCTTTGCCCTTTTTTAACATTGTAAATAATAATTCAAGTACAAACCTGAATTTTTCTGTGTAAAAACTTGACGCAAGAGGAGCTACTTATCGATATATATACGCAACTAAAGAGGCTTATTAGATTCGTGATTTTAAGAAGACATATCCTATTAAAGGTCGACTCTGGTGGGACTCGAACCCACAACCTTTGAATCACTTCTTCTGTGTTTAACTAGAAGTCCAATGCGCTGTCCATTGCGCCACAGAGCCCCTTGTTTTCACCTAACAGCTCTGTTTTCTTTCACAATAAAAGCCTACTTAAAATGGACTCTGATGGGCTTTGAACCAATAAGCTTTTAACTCTTTGCCCTTTTTTCAACATTGTAAATAATAACTCAAGTACAAACCTGAATTTTTCTGTGTAAAAACTTGAAGCAAGAAGAGCTACTTATCGATATATATTCACCTAAAGAGGTTTATTAGATTAGTGATTTTAACAAGACATGTCCTATTAAAGGTCGACTCCGGTGGGACTCGAACCCACAACCTTTGAATCACTTCTTCCGTGTTCAACTAGAAGTCCAACGCGCTGTCCATTGCGCCACAGAGCCCCTTGCCATGATTTAACAGCTCTGTTTTCTTTCACAAGAAAAGCCTACCCAAGATGGACTCTGATGGGCTTTGAACCAATAAGCTTTTAATTCTTTGCCCTTTTTTAACATTGTAAATAAAAACTCAAGTACAAACCTGAACTTTCCTTAGTAAAAACATGACGCAAGTGGAGGTATTCATCGATATATATATTCACCTAAAGAGGTTTATTAGATTAGTGATTTAACAAGACATGTCCTACTAAAGGCTGACTCTGGTGGGACTCGAACCCACAACCTTTGAATCACTTCTTCTGCGTTTAACTAGAAGTCCAATGCGCTGTCCATTGCGCCACAGAGCCCCTTGCTTTCACATAACAGCTCTGTTTTCTTTCACAAGAAAAGCCTACTTAAAATGGACTCTGATGGGCTTTGAACCAATAAGCTTTTAATTCTTTGCCCTTTTTTAACATTGTAAATAATAACTCAAGTACAAACCTGAATTTTTCTGTGTAAAAACTTGACGCAAGAGGAGCTACTTATCGATATATATACGCAACTAAAGAGGCTTATTAGATTCGTGATTTTAAGAAGACATATCCTATTAAAGGTCGACTCTGGTGGGACTCGAACCCACAACCTTTGAATCACTTCTTCTGTGTTTAACTAGAAGTCCAATGCGTTGTCCATTGCGCCACAGAGCCCCTTGTTTTCACCTAACAGCTCTGTTTTCTTTCACAATAAAAGCCTACTTAAAATGGACTCTGATGGGCTTTGAACCAATAAGCTTTTAACTCTTTGCCCTTTTTTCAACATTGTAAATAATAACTCAAGTACAAACCTGAATTTTTCTGTGTAAAAACTTGAAGCAAGAAGAGCTACTTATCGATATATATTCACCTAAAGAGGTTTATTAGATTAGTGATTTTAACAAGACATGTCCTATTAAAGGTTGACTCTGGTGGGACTCGAACCCACAACCTTTGAATCACTTCTTCCATGTTCAACTAGAAGTCCAATGCGCTGTCCATTGCGCCACAGAGCCCCTTGCCATGATTTAACAGCTCTGTTTTCTTTCACAAGAAAAGCCTACTCAAGATGGACTCTGATGGGCTTTGAACCAATAAGCTTTTAATTCTTTGCCCTTTTTTAACATTGTAAATAAAAACTCAAGTACAAACCTGAACTTTCCTTAGTAAAAAAATGACGCAAGAGGAGGTATTCATCGATATATATATTCACCTAAAGAGGTTTATTAGATTAGTGATTTAACAAGACATGTCCTATTAAAGGCTGACTCTGGTGGGACTCGAACCCACAACCTTTGAATCACTTCTTCTGTGTTTAACTAGACGTCCAATGCGCTGTCCATTGCGCCACAGAGCCCCTTGCTTTCGCTTAACTGCTCTGTTTTCTTTCACAAGAAAAGCCTACTTAAAATGGACCCTGATGGGCTTTGAACCAATAAGCTTTTAACTCTTTGCCCTTTTTTCAACATTGTAAATAATAACTCAAGTACAAACCTGAATTTTTCTGTGTAAAAACTTGACGCAAGAGGAGCTACTTATGGATATATATACGCAAATAAAGAGGCTTATTAGATTCGTGATTTTAAGAAGACATATCCTATTAAAGGTCGACGCTGGTGGGACTCGAACCCACAACCTTTGAATCACTTCTTCTGCGTTTAACTAGAAGTCCAATGCGCTGTCCATTGCGCCACAGAGCCCCTTGCTTTCACATAACAGCTCTGTTTTCTTTCACAAGAAAAGCCTACTTAAAATGGACTCTGATGGGCTTTGAACCAATAAGCTTTTAATTCTTTGCCCTTTTTTAACATTGTAAATAATAATTCAAGTACAAACCTGAATTTTTCTGTGTAAAAACTTGACGCAAGAGGAGCTACTTATCGATATATATACGCAACTAAAGAGGCTTATTAGATTCGTGATTTTAAGAAGACATATCCTATTAAAGGTCGACTCTGGTGGGACTCGAACCCACAACCTTTGAATCACTTCTTCTGTGTTTAACTAGAAGTCCAATGCGCTGTCCATTGCGCCACAGAGCCCCTTGTTTTCACCTAACAGCTCTGTTTTCTTTCACAATAAAAGCCTACTTAAAATGGACTCTGATGGGCTTTGAACCAATAAGCTTTTAACTCTTTGCCCTTTTTTCAACATTGTAAATAATAACTCAAGTACAAACCTGAATTTTTCTGTGTAAAAACTTGAAGCAAGAAGAGCTACTTATCGATATATATTCACCTAAAGAGGTTTATTAGATTAGTGATTTTAACAAGACATGTCCTATTAAAGGTTGACTCTGGTGGGACTCGAACCCACAACCTTTGAATCACTTCTTCCATGTTCAACTAGAAGTCCAATGCGCTGTCCATTGCGCCACAGAGCCCCTTGCCATGATTTAACAGCTCTGTTTTCTTTCACAAGAAAAGCCTACTCAAGATGGACTCTGATGGGCTTTGAACCAATAAGCTTTTAACTCTTTGCCCTTTTTTCAACATTGTAAATAATAACTCAAGTACAAACCTGAATTTTCCTGAGTAAAAACTTGAAGCAAGAGGAGCTACTTATCGATATATATTCACCTAAAGAGGTTTATTAGATTAGTGATTTTAACAAGACATGTCCTATTAAAGGTTGACTCTGGTGGGACTCGAACCCACAACCTTTGAATCACTTCTTCCGTGTTCAACTAGAAGTCCAATGCGCTGTCCATTGCGCCACAGAGCCCCTTGCCATGATTTAACAGCTCTGTTTTCTTTCACAAGAAAAGCCTACTCAAGATGGACTCTGATGGGCTTTGAACCAATAAGCTTTTAATTCTTTGCCCTTTTTTAACATTGTAAATAAAAACTCAAGTACAAACCTGAACTTTCCTTAGTAAAAACATGACGCAAGAGGAGCTACTTATCGATATATATACGCAACTAAAGAGGCTTATTAGATTCGTGATTTTAAGAAGACATATCCTATTAAAGGTCGACTCTGGTGGGACTCGAACCCACAACCTTTGAATCACTTCTTCTGTGTTTAACTAGAAGTCCAATGCGCTGTCCATTGCGCCACAGAGCCCCTTGTTTTCACCTAACAGCTCTGTTTTCTTTCACAATAAAAGCCTACTTAAAATGGACTCTGATGGGCTTTGAACCAATAAGCTTTTAACTCTTTGCCCTTTTTTCAACATTGTAAATAATAACTCAAGTACAAACCTGAATTTTTCTGTGTAAAAACTTGAAGCAAGAAGAGCTACTTATCGATATATATTCACCTAAAGAGGTTTATTAGATTAGTGATTTTAACAAGACATGTCCTATTAAAGGTTGACTCTGGTGGGACTCGAACCCACAACCTTTGAATCACTTCTTCCATGTTCAACTAGAAGTCCAATGCGCTGTCCATTGCGCCACAGAGCCCCTTGCCATGATTTAACAGCTCTGTTTTCTTTCACAAGAAAAGCCTACTCAAGATGGACTCTGATGGGCTTTGAACCAATAAGCTTTTAATTCTTTGCCCTTTTTTAACATTGTAAATAAAAACCCAAGTACAAACCTGAACTTTCCTTAGTAAAAAAATGACGCAAGAGGAGGTATTCATCGATATATATATTCACCTAAAGAGGTTTATTAGATTAGTGATTTAACAAGACATGTCCTATTAAAGGCTGACTCTGGTGGGACTCGAACCCACAACCTTTGAATCACTTCTTCTGCGTTTAACTAGAAGTCCAATGCGCTGTCCATTGCGCCACAGAGCCCCTTGCTTTCGCTTAATTGCTCTGTTTTCTTTCACAAGAAAAGCCTACTTAAAATGGACCCTGATGGGCTTTGAACCAATAAGCTTTTAACTCTTTGCCCTTTTTTCAACATT
This sequence comes from Lepturacanthus savala, assembly GCA_030544235.1. Taxonomy (NCBI): domain Eukaryota; kingdom Metazoa; phylum Chordata; class Actinopteri; order Scombriformes; family Trichiuridae; genus Lepturacanthus; species Lepturacanthus savala. Next base: position 16,063,104 of record CM060478.1, read on the forward strand.
GTAAATAATGACTCAAGTACAAACCTGAATTTTTCTGGTTAAAAACTTGACGCAAGAGGAGCTACTTATCGATATATATACTCAACTAAAGAGGCTTATTAGATTCGTGATTTTAAGAAGACATACCCTATTAAAGGCTGACTCTGGTGGGACTCGACCCACAACCTTTGAATCACTTCTTCTGCGTTTAACTAGAAGTCCAATGCGCTGTCCATTGCGCCACAGAGCCCCTTTCCATCATTTAACAGCTCTGTTTTCTTTCACAAGAAAAGCCTACTTAAAATGGACTCTGATGGGCTTTGAACCAATAAGCTTTTAATTCTTTGCCCTTTTTTAACATTGAAAATAATAACTCAAGTACAAACCTGAATTTTTCTGTGTAAAAACTTGACGCAAGAGGAGCTACTTATCGATATATATACGCAACTAAAGAGGCTTATTAGATTCGTGATTTTAAGAAGACATATCCTATTAAAGGTCGACTCTGGTGGGACTCGAACCCACAACCTTTGAATCACTTCTTCCATGTTCAACTAGAAGTCCAACGCGCTGTCCATTGCGCCACAGAGCCCCTTGCCATGATTTAACAGCTCTGTTTTCTTTCACAAGAAAAGCCTACTCAAGATGGACTCTGATGGGCTTTGAACCAATAAGCTTTTAATTCTTTGCCCTTTTTTAACATTGTAAATAAAAACTCAAGTACAAACCTGAATTTTCCTGAGTAAAAACTTGAAGCAAGAGGAGCTACTTATCGATATATATTCACCTAAAGAGGTTTATTAGATTAGTGATTTTAACAAGACATGTCCTATTAAAGGTTGACTCTGGTGGGACTCGAACCCACAACCTTTGAATCACTTCTTCCGTGTTCAACTAAAAGTCCAATGCGCTGTCCATTGCGCCACAGAGCCCCTTGCCATGATTTAACAGCTCTGTTTTCTTTCACAAGAAAAGCCTACTCAAGATGGACTCTGATGGGCTTTGAACCAATAAGCTTTTAATTCTTTGCCCTTTTTTAACATTGTAAATAAAAACTCAAGTACAACCCTGAACTTTCCTTAGTAAAAACATGACGCAAGAGGAGGTATTCATCGATATATATATTCACCTAAAGAGGTTTATTAGATTAGTGATTTAACAAGACATGTCCTATTAAAGGCTGACTCTGGTGGGACTCGAACCCACAACCTTTGAATCACTTCTTCTGCGTTTAACTAGAAGTCCAATGCACTGTCCATTGCGCCACAGAGCCCCTTGCTTTCGCTTAATTGCTCTGTTTTCTTTCACAAGAAAAGCCTACTTAAAATGGACTCTGATGGGCTTTGAACCAATAAGCTTTTAATTCTTTGCCCTTTTTTAACATTGTAAATAATAACTCAAGTACAAACCTGAATTTTTCTGTGTAAAAACTTGACGCAAGAGGAGCTACTTATCGATATATATACGCAACTAAAGAGGCTTATTAGATTCGTGATTTTAAGAAGACATACCCTATTAAAGGCTGACTCTGGTGGGACTCGACCCACAACCTTTGAATCACTTCTTCTGCGTTTAACTAGAAGTCCAATGCGCTGTCCATTGCGCCACAGAGCCCCTTGCTTTCACATAACAGCTCTGTTTTCTTTCACAAGAAAAGCCTACTTAAAATGGACTCTGATGGGCTTTGAACCAATAAGCTTTTAATTCTTTGCCCTTTTTTAACATTGTAAATAATAACTCAAGTACAAACCTGAATTTTTCTGTGTAAAAACTTGACGCAAGAGGAGCTACTTATCGATATATATACTCAACTAAAGAGGCTTATTAGATTCGTGATTTTAAGAAGACATACCCTATTAAAGGCTGACTCTGGTGGGACTCTACCCACAACCTTTGAATCACTTCTTCTGCGTTTAACCTTTGAACCTTGGGCTTTGAACCAATAAGCTTTTAATTCTTTGCCCTTTTTTAACATTGTAAATAAAAACTCAAGTACAAACCTGAACTTTCCTTAGTAAAAACATGACGCAAGAGGAGCTACTTATCGATATATATACGCAACTAAAGAGGCTTATTAGATTCGTGATTTTAAGAAGACATATCCTATTAAAGGTCGACTCTGGTGGGACTCGAACCCACAACCTTTGAATCACTTCTTCTGTGTTTAACTAGAAGTCCAATGCGCTGTCCATTGCGCCACAGAGCCCCTTGTTTTCACCTAACAGCTCTGTTTTCTTTCACAATAAAAGCCTACTTAAAATGGACTCTGATGGGCTTTGAACCAATAAGCTTTTAACTCTTTGCCCTTTTTTCAACATTGTAAATAATAACTCAAGTACAAACCTGAATTTTTCTGTGTAAAAACTTGAAGCAAGAAGAGCTACTTATCGATATATATTCACCTAAAGAGGTTTATTAGATTAGTGATTTTAACAAGACATGTCCTATTAAAGGTTGACTCTGGTGGGACTCGAACCCACAACCTTTGAATCACTTCTTCCATGTTCAACTAGAAGTCCAATGCGCTGTCCATTGCGCCACAGAGCCCCTTGCCATGATTTAACAGCTCTGTTTTCTTTCACAAGAAAAGCCTACTTAAAATGGACCCTGATGGGCTTTGAACCAATAAGCTTTTAACTCTTTGCCCTTTTTTCAACATTGTAAATAATGACTCAAGTACAAACCTGAATTTTTCTGGTTAAAAACTTGACGCAAGAGGAGCTACTTATCGATATATATACTCAACTAAAGAGGCTTATTAGATTCGTGATTTTAAGAAGACATACCCTATTAAAGGCTGACTCTGGTGGGACTCGACCCACAACCTTTGAATCACTTCTTCTGCGTTTAACTAGAAGTCCAATGCGCTGTCCATTGCGCCACAGAGCCCCTTTCCATCATTTAACAGCTCTGTTTTCTTTCACAAGAAAAGCCTACTTAAAATGGACTCTGATGGGCTTTGAACCAATAAGCTTTTAATTCTTTGCCCTTTTTTAACATTGAAAATAATAACTCAAGTACAAACCTGAATTTTTCTGTGTAAAAACTTGACGCAAGAGGAGCTACTTATCGATATATATACGCAACTAAAGAGGCTTATTAGATTCGTGATTTTAAGAAGACATACCCTATTAAAGGCTGACTCTGGTGGGACTCTACCCACAACCTTTGAATCACTTCTTCTGCGTTTAACCTTTGAACCTTGGGCTTTGAACCAATAAGCTTTTAATTCTTTGCCCTTTTTTAACATTGTAAATAAAAACTCAAGTACAAACCTGAACTTTCCTTAGTAAAAACATGACGCAAGAGGAGCTACTTATCGATATATATACGCAACTAAAGAGGCTTATTAGATTCGTGATTTTAAGAAGACATATCCTATTAAAGGTCGACTCTGGTGGGACTCGAACCCACAACCTTTGAATCACTTCTTCTGTGTTTAACTAGAAGTCCAATGCGCTGTCCATTGCGCCACAGAGCCCCTTGTTTTCACCTAACAGCTCTGTTTTCTTTCACAATAAAAGCCTACTTAAAATGGACTCTGATGGGCTTTGAACCAATAAGCTTTTAACTCTTTGCCCTTTTTTCAACATTGTAAATAATAACTCAAGTACAAACCTGAATTTTTCTGTGTAAAAACTTTAAGCAAGAAGAGCTACTTATCGATATATATTCACCTAAAGAGGTTTATTAGATTAGTGATTTTAACAAGACATGTCCTATTAAAGGTTGACTCCGGTGGGACTCGAACCCACAACCTTTGAATCACTTCTTCCATGTTCAACTAGAAGTCCAATGCGCTGTCCATTGCGCCACAGAGCCCCTTGCCATGATTTAACAGCTCTGTTTTTTTTCACAAGAAAAGCCTACTCAAGACGGACTCTGATGGGCTTTGAACCAATAAGCTTTTAATTCTTTGCCCTTTTTTAACATTGTAAATAAAAACTCAAGTACAAACCTGAACTTTCCTTAGTAAAAAAATGACGCAAGAGGAGGTATTCATCGATATATATATTCACCTAAAGAGGTTTATTAGATTAGTGATTTAACAAGACATGTCCTATTAAAGGCTGACTCTGGTGGGACTCGAACCCACAACCTTTGAATCACTTCTTCTGCGTTTAACTAGAAGTCCAATGCACTGTCCATTGCGCCACAGAGCCCCTTGCTTTCGCTTAATTGCTCTGTTTTCTTTCACAAGAAAAGCCTACTTAAAATGGACCCTGATGAACCAATAAGCTTTTAACTCTTTGCCCTTTTTTCAACATTGTAAATAATGACTCAAGTACAAACCTGAATTTTTCTGTGTAAAAACTTGACGCAAGAGGAGCTACTTATCGATATATATACTCAACTAAAGAGGCTTATTAGATTCGTGATTTTAAGAAGACATACCCTATTAAAGGCTGACTCTGGTGGGACTCGACCCACAACCTTTGAATCACTTCTTCTGCGTTTAACTAGAAGTCCAATGCGCTGTCCATTGCGCCACAGAGCCCCTTGCCATCATTTAACAGCTCTGTTTTCTTTCACAAGAAAAGCCTACTTAAAATGGACTCTGATGGGCTTTGAACCAATAAGCTTTTAACTCTTTGCCCTTTTTTCAACATTGTAAATAATAACTCAAGTACAAACCTGAATTTTTCTGTGTAAAAACTTGAAGCAAGAGGAGCTCCTTATCGATATATATTCACCTAAAGAGGTTTATTAGATTAGTGATTTTAACAAGACATGTCCTATTAAAGGTCGACTCTGGTGGGACTCGAACCCACAACCTTTGAATCACTTCTTCCGTGTTCAACTAGAAGTCCAACGCGCTGTCCATTGCGCCACAGAGCCCCTTGCCATGATTTAACAGCTCTGTTTTCTTTCACAAGAAAAGCCTACTCAAGATGGACTCTGATGGGCTTTGAACCAATAAGCTTTTAATTCTTTGCCCTTTTTTAACATTGTAAATAAAAACTCAAGTACAAACCTGAATTTTCCTGAGTAAAAACTTGAAGCAAGAGGAGCTACTTATCGATATATATTCACCTAAAGAGGTTTATTAGATTAGTGATTTTAACAAGACATGTACTATTAAAGGTTGACTCTGGTGGGACTCGAACCCACAACCTTTGAATCACTTCTTCCGTGTTCAACTAAAAGTCCAATGCGCTGTCCATTGCGCCACAGAGCCCCTTGCCATGATTTAACAGCTCTGTTTTCTTTCACAAGAAAAGCCTACTCAAGATGGACTCTGATGGGCTTTGAACCAATAAGCTTTTAATTCTTTGCCCTTTTTTAACATTGTAAATAAAAACTCAAGTACAACCCTGAACTTTCCTTAGTAAAAACATGACGCAAGAGGAGGTATTCATCGATATATATATTCACCTAAAGAGGTTTATTAGATTAGTGATTTAACAAGACATGTCCTATTAAAGGCTGACTCTGCTGGGACTCGAACCCACAACCTTTGAATCACTTCTTCTGCGTTTAACTAGAAGTCCAATGCGCTGTCCATTGCGCCACAGAGCCCCTTGCTTTCACATAACAGCTCTGTTTTCTTTCACAAGAAAAGCCTACTTAAAATGGACTCTGATGGGCTTTGAACCAATAAGCTTTTAACTCTTTGCCCTTTTTTCAACATTGTAAATAATAACTCAAGTACAAACCTGAATTTTTCTGTGTAAAAACTTGAAGCAAGAGGAGCTCCTTATCGATATATATTCACCTAAAGAGGTTTATTAGATTAGTGATTTTAACAAGACATGTCCTATTAAAGGTCGACTCTGGTGGGACTCGAACCCACAACCTTTGAATCACTTCTTCCGTGTTCAACTAGAAGTCCAACGCGCTGTCCATTGCGCCACAGAGCCCCTTGCCATGATTTAACAGCTCTGTTTTCTTTCACAAGAAAAGCCTACTCAAGATGGACTCTGATGGGCTTTGAACCAATAAGCTTTTAATTCTTTGCCCTTTTTTAACATTGTAAATAAAAACTCAAGTACAAACCTGAATTTTCCTGAGTAAAAACTTGAAGCAAGAGGAGCTACTTATCGATATATATTCACCTAAAGAGGTTTATTAGATTAGTGATTTTAACAAGACATGTCCTATTAAAGGTTGACTCTGGTGGGACTCGAACCCACAACCTTTGAATCACTTCTTCCGTGTTCAACTGAAAGTCCAATGCGCTGTCCATTGCGCCACAGAGCCCCTTGCCATGATTTAACAGCTCTGTTTTCTTTCACAAGAAAAGCCTACTCAAGATGGACTCTGATGGGCTTTGAACCAATAAGCTTTTAATTCTTTGCCCTTTTTTAACATTGTAAATAAAAACTCAAGTACAACCCTGAACTTTCCTTAGTAAAAACATGACGCAAGAGGAGGTATTCATCGATATATATATTCACCTAAAGAGGTTTATTAGATTAGTGATTTAACAAGACATGTCCTATTAAAGGCTGACTCTGGTGGGACTCGAACCCACAACCTTTGAATCACTTCTTCTGCGTTTAACTAGAAGTCCAATGCGCTGTCCATTGCGCCACAGAGCCCCTTGCTTTCACATAACAGCTCTGTTTTCTTTCACAAGAAAAGCCTACTTAAAATGGACCCTGATGGGCTTTGAACCAATAAGCTTTTAACTCTTTGCCCTTTTTTCAACATTGTAAATAATGACTCAAGTACAAACCTGAATTTTTCTGTGTAAAAACCTGACGCAAGAGGAGCTACTTATCGATATATATACTCAACTAAAGAGGCTTATTAGATTCGTGATTTTAAGAAGACATACCCTATTAAAGGCTGACTCTGGTGGGACTCGACCCACAACCTTTGAATCACTTCTTCTGCGTTTAACTAGAAGTCCAATGCGCTGTCCATTGCGCCACAGAGCCCCTTGCCATGATTTAACAGCTCTGTTTTCTTTCACAAGAAAAGCCTACTCAAGATGGACTCTGATGGGCTTTGAACCAATAAGCTTTTAATTCTTTGCCCTTTTTTAACATTGTAAATAAAAACCCAAGTACAAACCTGAACTTTCCTTAGTAAAAAAATGACGCAAGAGGAGGTATTCATCGATATATATATTCACCTAAAGAGGTTTATTAGATTAGTGATTTAACAAGACATGTCCTATTAAAGGCTGACTCTGGTGGGACTCGAACCCACAACCTTTGAATCACTTCTTCTGCGTTTAACTAGAAGTCCAATGCGCTGTCCATTGCGCCACAGAGCCCCTTGCTTTCGCTTAATTGCTCTGTTTTCTTTCACAAGAAAAGCCTACTTAAAATGGACCCTGATGGGCTTTGAACCAATAAGCTTTTAACTCTTTGCCCTTTTTTCAACATTGTAAATAATGACTCAAGTACAAATCTGAATTTTTCTGTGTAAAAACTTGACGCAAGAGGAGCTACTTATCGATATATATACTCAACTAAAGAGGCTTATTAGATTCGTGATTTTAAGAAGACATACCCTATTAAAGGCTGACTCTGGTGGGACTCGACCCACAACCTTTGAATCACTTCTTCTGCGTTTAACTAGAAGTCCAATGCGCTGTCCATTGCGCCACAGAGCCCCTTTCCATCATTTAACAGCTCTGTTTTCTTTCACAAGAAAAGCCTACTTAAAATGGACTCTGATGGGCTTTGAACCAATAAGCTTTTAATTCTTTGCCCTTTTTTAACATTGTAAATAATAACTCAAGTACAAACCTGAATTTTTCTGTGTAAAAACTTGACGCAAGAGGAGCTACTTATCGATATATATACGCAACTAAAGAGGCTTATTAGATTCGTGATTTTAAGAAGACATATCCTATTAAAGGTCGACTCTGGTGGGACTCGAACCCACAACCTTTGAATCACTTCTTCTGTGTTTAACTAGAAGTCCAATGCGCTGTCCATTGCGCCACAGAGCCCCTTGTTTTCACCTAACAGCTCTGTTTTCTTTCACAAGAAAAGCCTACTTAAAATGGACTCTGATGGGCTTTGAACCAATAAGCTTTTAACTCTTTGCCCTTTTTTCAACATTGTAAATAATAACTCAAGTACAAACCTGAATTTTTCTGTGTAAAAACTTGAAACAAGAAGAGCTACTTATCGATATATATTCACCTAAAGAGGTTTATTAGATTAGTGATTTTAACAAGACATGTCCTATTAAAGGTTGACTCTGGTGGGACTCGAACCCACAACCTTTGAATCACTTCTTCCATGTTCAACTAGAAGTCCAATGCGCTGTCCATTGCGCCACAGAGCCCCTTGCCATGACTTAACAGCTCTGTTTTCTTTCACAAGAAAAGCCTACTTAAAATGGACTCTGATGGGCTTTGAACCAATAAGCTTTTAACTCTTTGCCCTTTTTTCAACATTGTAAATAATAACTCAAGTACAAACCTGAATTTTCCTGAGTAAAACTTGACGCAAGAGGACCTACTTATCGATATATATATTGACCTAAAGAGGTTTATTAGATTTGTGATTTTAAGAAGACATACCCTATTAAAGGTCGACTCTGGTGGGAGTCGAACCCACAACCTTTGAATCACTTCTGCACTTAACTAGAAGTCCAATGCGCTGTCCATTGCGCCACAGAGCCCCTTGTTTTCACTTAACAGCTCTGTTTTCTTTCACAAGAAAAGCCTACTCAAGATGGACTCTGATGGGCTTTGAACCAATAAGCTTTTAATTCTTTGCCCTTTTTTAACATTGTAAATAAAAACTCAAGTACAAACCTGAATTTTCCTGAGTAAAAACATGACTCAACAGGAGGTATTCATCGATATATATATTCACCTAAAGAGGTTTATTAGATTAGTGATTTAACAAGACATGTCCTATTAAAGGCAGACTCTGGTGGGACTCGAACCCACAACCTTTGAATCACTTCTTCTGCGTTTAACTAGAAGTCCAATGCGCTGTCCATTGCGCCACAGAGCCCCTTACCTTGATTTAACAGCTCTATTTTCTTTCACAAAAAAAGCCTACTCAAGATGGACTCTGATGGGCTTTGAACCAATAAGCTTTTAACTCTTTGCCCTTTTTTCAACATTGTGAATAATGACTCAAGTACAAACCTGAATTTTTCTGTGTAAAAACTTGACGCAAGCGGAGCTACTTATCAATAAATATATTCACCTAAAGAGGTTTATTAGATTAGTGATTTTAACAAGACATATCCTATTAAAGGTCGACTCTGGTGGGACTCGAACACCCAACCTTTGAATCACTTCTTCTGTGTTTAACTAGAAGTCCAATGCACTGTCCATTGCTCCACTGAGCCCCTTGTTTTCAACTAACAGCTCTGTTTTCTTTCACAAGAAAAGCCTATTTAAAATGGACTCTGATGGGCTTTGAACCAATAAGCTTTTAATTCTTTGCCCTTTTTTAACATAGTAAATCATAACTCAACACAAGAGTGTATTGCATCTCCTTGCTTGTATGTCACATGATCACTTTTATCATGATCATTTTTCTGTTTTTATTGTCTGTTCCTCTCTGGCCATTGCTTTATTCTTATGTTCATTGCTGAATCTATTATTATGTTCATTCCCACAAGCCAAACTCCTCTCTTGTCTTTTCATTTCTGCAGGTGGAAAATGAGGAGGCGGGTAGAGACTGCCGGCTGGGCCGGACGGAGGGACGTCCTTTTTCAGGAGTCACAGCCTGCGTGGATTTCTGTGCTCATGCTCACAAGGACACTCAGAACATGAATAATGGCAGCACTGTGGTAAGGAAGCTGAGAGTGTGACACTATGCTCTCCTGCTTCTGCTTCTATATAATGTGACTAATCACTCCTCCAACCTCTTAAATTGTCATTGGTTCTAGTTTTGATTCAGTCCATCAAGGTATTGTTTGCATAAGGTATTGTCTGACCTGACAGTTTGCCTTTTGTTTGTATCCTTTTCCAGGTTTGCACTTTAACCAAGGAAGATAACCGTGCAGTCCGTAACATACCAGGAGATGAGCAGCTCCACGTTCTGCCACTGTACAGGATCTCTGATAGGGATGAGTTCGGTCAGGTTGAAGGACAGTGGGCCAAGATCCAAAGTGGTGCTCTACAAGTTCTATCCTCCTTTCCTCGAGAGGTAAGTGACTGGGAAAACAAAATTTCTGTTTTTTATGTTGTCATTAATGATGTTGATACAAAAAAGACTATGCACCAACAATGTGTCTTTAAATCATGGATTTTTCTTTTTATTCATCAGGTGCGGCTACTGGCTGAGCCAGTGAAGTCAGCCCGTAAGATAAGGCAAGAAGCTCGTCTAAAAGCTCAAGCTGAGCGGCTGGAGAAGAAGCTTGGGCTGACCCCTCTCACTCCTTCGAAAGTGAAAAGTGAAACCCCCAACAAAGGTGGTAAATCCATGTTTCTGGTCATGTTTATCTGTATTAAAAAGTAACTATTTGAAGTTGGAAAGCATATTATTTTTGATTATCAGATAAATGTATTTTCTCCATTTGAAACAGAGCCACAGGCCTATTACAGCTCTTACAAACTACCACCCAGACCTACCAACGTTGGAAGGTACATGCCGGAGCAAAACCAACCTAGCACTTACAACCAGAGCACCAGCAGCTACCCCACTCCGGGTGCAGGGGTCACCCCACAAAATGAGGTCATCTCCCCCAACCACCATGGTCTGCCTGGTCTCCAGTTTGGACAGAATGCTTTAGCTCTCACTTATAAGACAATGAGTGACAGCGTGAATGGTTATCCTCCAGCATCTGGTGACCAGAATGTTCCCAAAAAACAGTTTGGGCACTCATCAGAACATATACCTCCACATAATGCCCTTAGTGACTACCCCGCTACTTTTAAACCTGAGCCCAACGAGGTGCATTGCTCTCCTCTGCAGAGACCCTCCCCCAGTGAGAGTGCTCTTTCTCCCTCCTCCTTCACGCCCAGACCTACCTCTGAGGGCCTCTTCAGCAGGCTCAATGGACTCCACAGGGCTGCAGGAGATGTCGGCACAGAGGTCAGGGGCCACGGCCTCGATCCACACTCATCTTTCCCCCTTCCCGCCCAAACACCCCCCCTTGAACCAGAGAAGGTTAAGCAGGAAGAGGTGTGGTCAGACAGTGAGCACAACTTCCTCGACCGTGACATAGGCGGAGTAGCCGTGGCACCATCGCACGGCTCCATCTTGATAGAGTGTGCACGGCGAGAGCTCCACGCCACCACCCCTATCCTCAGGCCAAACCGGAGCCACCCTACGCGAATCTCCCTGGTCTTTTACCAGCACAAGTCCCTGAATGAGCCAGGCCATGGGATGGCTATGTGGGATGCTAAAATGGCCAAGCGGGAACGGGAAAGAGAGGAGGAGGCAGAGAGATTAAGGATGGAGGAAGGTCTGAGCAAAGGGGTGGGGAAAAATGGGAACGGAGCCGGAGGCGTGGAGCTAGATGAGGAAACAGGGGAGGAGGTAGAAGAGATGAGGAGGAGGATGAATGTTCCCACACGTCAAGCATGGACTCTTCCGAGGGATGGTATCATCACCGTGTCCCCTTGCGCTCTTACCCAAGTGACAGGCCCTTACAATCGCTGGACTTAGTCATCACACACACACACAGAAAACTCCTACACCCTGTGCTTCTGCCTTACCTCAGTCAACTTCAAACTGCTACTCTCATTTTTATGTCGTTTTCATTGTGCTTTACTAATATCTGTTTGTTCACTTTGTCCTCTTTGGTCTCTGCCTTCGAAGTGACGAGGAAGACTAAAGTTTGTCGGCTTTTTAACTGTGAGTTTTCGGTGTTGGTTTTTATTGTAAAGAGATGGTGCTTTGAAGCATTTTAAAGATGTTTTTAAACTGGTTTTATATACATGATTAAGAACAAAAAAGATGTGATTATTTATTCTGATCATAACGATTTCTATTTAATTCCCAGTGTACGCCTGTTTACTGCAAGATTTCTACCATAACTTGCATTGTGTTGACGCTCAGAAGTAATGTTGTACAGTAGATCTATGCTCTGTATTTCAGCCAGTAGTTGAATTGGCTTTTACATTGGTGCCATTTTCACTGTAACATTTTGTTCAGCAAACAAATACATTACAAAATGTAGAAAACCAGACTAATATCATGCATATATTTACTACAGATTGTCACATGTAGCATCGGTGCTTTTCCTTCTGCTGCCTTTGACTTCTGCTGGCAGTTATTGAAAGAAACGTACTTCTTTGGTTTGTTGTTTCGTTTATTTTTCTCCAACTCTGGATGGTTTGTCTTTTATTCACAGATTATGTATGGCATATTAAGAAGCACTTTTTTATTTTCCTAAACTTAACTTGAAAAAGGTCCCAATCCATAGGCCTGAATATGTATGTACAGAGAGAGATATATATGACAGTTAAGCATGAACCCTGTTTTATTTTTCAGTATTTCTGCTTTCAATTGATTGAAATGGCATACATAGAAGGAATTTCACTCTTATTTTAAAATTGAGCATAATGAGGAATCATAAAATGCTGCATCAATATAGTGCTTATCATTGTCAGCACTTACTTTATGTTCACCTTCTGGAAAAAAAGGAATTTAAAAATGTTTCAGAGGGCACACGTGTAATCATAGGATTTCAAAAATTCTGACTTACTGTATGTTTGAATGGTGCTAATGAGATCTCTTTTTTAACAGAAATCACATGTCAGTTATGTCAACAGAATATTGCCAGTTTTTTATGTCAATACTTTGAGTACAAAACTGTGTTGGTAACTGTGTTGATCCAACTATTTCTTCTCTTGCCTACTCTCTGCTTTCGTTGGAAAACCACTCATAAACAGTCATCGGATCCCACTCAAACTATTGCCTAAGACAATTTCGGGTGCTCGACCCTTGTGAAGACTTTGTTTACAGATAACTTTTCTTACAGGGTCTGAATAAGGGGGGTTGTTGTCAACTCCTGGTGAATCAGGATTTTATTTTTTATTACCTATGAAAGAGAAGCTCTTCATTTTAAGAACTCACCAGTGAAATTTCAGCACAAAGACCTTTCACTGATATTCACACTAACACTGGTGGCGTAACATTTTCTGTGAGAAACATATCAGTTTTGGGTGATGGCATGGTGCTCTTTGGAAACTCAGTACACACTGATCCTGTATATATAACACAAATAAAACAGACTGGGATGCTGCGATATCTCACCCTTGATCATGATGTTTTTCAAGTACCAGTAACATGTCCTTTTAGTTGAAAAAGTCTTCCGCAGATAACCAAACTCTGACAATTCTCAAATGGATAGTTGGGAAAATCACAACATACAGACAAAATGAAATGAATGTAAAGCGTTTTTGAAACATTTGATTTAGAAACAACATCTTGAACACAATAAAACAAAGTTACAGTTGTAAATGTGTCTTTTAGATTTGCTGTGGGGACATTCTCAGTCCACAGTACGCAAGTACTTTGAAAGTCTTTTTTTATCAATAAGGAACTAACAACTAGCACCAGCATTCAAAAATCTGAAAAAAAAAACTTTTATTCGTAGAAAATGTGTAAATACGTATGTGAACCAAATTGTTTTTACTGTACTGTTAATGGTGTTTTAGACAATGGATGATCATGCTTATTTTGAAACTGAATTACTGTATGTTGCTGAAAGTATATCCAGTTTAGACTTGAGAAGAGACTAAATTTAGCATTCCTTTTACGGATGGCTGATCTCTTTCGGGATTGTTAAATAAAGTCATATTTATATTTTGGACCTGATCATGATATTTCTGCTTTGTTTTGTTGTGTCTGTGTGTCTAATGAATTGATACCTGAATGTGTACACAGCTTAAAAATGACACTTTTGACAATAGACTTTATTGCCATTCCAGATGTTATAAGACTACTTTTATTTGTATATAGTATCTCTTTATTACAACAATGTCAGTAGTTTGCTCCGTATTTAGCCAAATGGAGAAAGAATTTTATGGTTTAATTTTAAATAATAACCACATATTCGTTAAATGGCTCTGAATTTCCCACACTGGCAGCTGACTCACTGCTGTGGAATTTCATTTTAGTAACTTAGCCTATGTCCTCTTAGTGTTGGAGATGAGTCACTGCATGGTTTGGCTCAGTTTTTCTGCAGTTAGTGATATTTTGTTTTTTCAAATGACATGAAAAACATAAAACATGAGTCTGGGAAATAACAGACTATCTTCTAACTTAAACCAGATCAAGATTGCTTTTAGAGTTTGGTCAAGAGTGAGTAAAATCCAAATAACAGCCAAAACTTGATTAGGTTTGTAGAATCAAAGATCTAGTTAATCGTGTGCAATAAGATATGCCTCACAGAAGTTTGGCATTTTGAAATAAACAATTTAAAGTTTAAATATGGAATATTCAGGAAAAAAGGCTGACTTCTCTCAAAAATAATAGAGTTTAGTTCTAAAATATATCTGCAAAACAATTATTTGTGGCACTATTTTTAGAAAGATTCAAAATGTTGTACTAGTTCTGGTGAGAACAGAACAAAATGCTGTAGTTGGGCAATGATGACTGAGAAAGTCACTTCCTCTGTGAAAATTATGAGTGAAATTAATATGTAGTAGTATTTAGTAAGTGTATTATGAAGGGATCTTCTAATGGTCAGCATGAACAAAAGGAATGATTACAGCAAGAAAAACATGTTTATATGTTCATCTGGGCTCTTGACTGTTGTTTTAGAAAGACTTGATCATGCTGCTACAGTCTGAACCATCCAGACCTCAGATGGCTTTTGACAGGTCTGTTTTTTGTCTCGAGAGTCAAAACTAAACATAGAGAAGCAGCGTTCAGTTTTTATGCTCCAAACTGTCTATCTGGAATGAACTCCTAGAAAACTGTAGGTCTGCCATAATGTCCAGTTCTTTCAAATAAAAACTGAAAATCTTCCTGTTTGCTGCTGCTTTTCATTAAATCAAATAATTAGTTATTTCTTGCACTGCACTATAATTTTTATTCTTGTAGTTGTCAGTCAGTCAGTCATCTTCTATACCCGCTTATTCCTCATTAGAGTCGCATTAGGGTCTGCTAAAATTGGTATGATTATATGGTCCCAAAGTACCTAGTATTACAAGAAGGGGGCTCCTGTTGTGATATTACAGCCAGAGCCAATTCTTGCTTGTGTTCAAACAAATATTTAGTAACACTAAATATGATTTCAGCAGTTGAGGTTAGCCATATCAAGTGGATATTTGACATAGTTACAATCATTTTACCAAAAAAATCCCAAAACCTAATCAAATACCAAATATCCCCTCTTTGTGTTTTCCAGTTGAGCTGGAGTGGAAGTGTAGTAACAAAATGAGGGACTCATACAAAATATTTATTTTATGTGACTCATTTGGACTTGCTTACTGAAAGGATTCCCTTGAAAGGATAACCCTGAGTGCATCTCAAGGGGTTAATCCTTCTAATAAATTCTAATTCAAATTAAAATAATATGTAGCTTGTGTATTTTGTCCCCCACCACTTCTATTGTAGGCCAATGACTTATGAAGGTACAATGGAGTATTACAGCAACACTTTTTAAATTACAAGAATGAATTAACATATTATTTCAAGAATAAATTTAAAAAATATCATGAAAATATACTCATAGCCGGTCATATTATTTTTATTTTATTTTATATTTTTCTAATAAAATTGATTTTTTGTAATATTACAAATTCATTTATCTTATATTACGACTTTGTTCTTAAGATATTATGACCTTTTTCTTGTAATGTTAAGATTTAATTCTTGTAATAGGATATTATTACTTCATTTTCGTTATATTATGACTTTATTTTCTTTTCTCATAATTCTAAACACCTAAATTAATACATATTTTCTTTATTTTCTTGTTAGTGGGGCCGTAATACTCCACCGTGTAAAGTAATCTTCTAAGTCAGTATTACCAAGAATAAAAATTAGTTTGGGCTCATGTCTATATATATATTATATGTCACCCCGGGTTTCTGTTCGCCTTTCTCTGTTTGTACCGAGCGAGCTTCCGTAGGTGTGTGAGCGGTTGCAGTGACGCAGAAGCGCTCAACGGGCAGAATTCTTCTACTGTCAAGATGGCGACATCGGAGCCGGTAAGAGAAGCAAGCGATAGCCGGATAAAAAAATCGACTAACGCTCGCGAAAAGCTAAGCTACATCTTCACAATATTTGACGTGGGTGTTAGAAACATTACTCAACCGAAATAGCGCCATTTCTTCAGAGAGGAGCCGCTGTGTGCCGGTTCACAGACGGCGTGTTAGCTTTAGCACGAACAGCAGCAATGTGATGGACTGACTGTCGGCAGGGAGGGACTGACTGACTGTTCATTCAAACTCCAGCCACTTATTTGTTCGAATCCACTAAGATATGAAACTCAATATCACACTCTTTTTTTCCATCAACCGTCGGCACGTTTTTAAAACGGCCACACTACTATATTATTTATTAAATTAGTGACAATCTGGACACGTGTTTATCTCGGTCCTGCTAGGCTAACACGTCAGCTAAAACTAAAGGTGGCGACCAATCAATTAACAAACGTGTATTGATCTTTGCAGTTGGAAAGCTCGCTGTTTTCTACGAGCTGGCGCGTGCCACGTTAGAAAATGATTAATATCGCCAATCTAGATCTATCTGCATCAATGTTTCCTTCTGACGATATTTAATCGTGGTTGATGATTTTGGTTCATATGAGAAAATGAGCTGTATATGCTAATTTTCTTATTGTGGAAATCTAGACCAGTTTCATTTGTAGAATATACAAGGTTGACTCTAATATCTGGAGACAATGTTTTCAGTTTTATTTATATTAATGGAATATATGCACAATTACCTGTAAGGGTGTATTCAATTTTTCTTTTTTTTAGTTTTATTTGTTTATCAAAATAATATATGCACAGTTGCACTGTTTCAAGGCTGATTATGTATACCTCCCAAACAATAAGCAGCTATTAAACAACAGGGCTGTGTTATCAATAAACAAAGATGCATAAATAAATGCAAAATATATACGTACATAAGAAGTATAAAGTACATAGTTCTTAGTTGAGTATGTGTGTAGTTTTTAATGTGTACTTGGTCAGTACACATTAAAAATACATATATTTAAGGGACATTATCTGTAAATTCCAATTATAGGTATAAAAAAATTTCCACCCATTGTGCAGTTTATTTATATATTGAGATCTTACTGACACATCACATAGATGACTCATGTGGTGACAGAAATAATTAAATGAATGAATATACCCTTAAGTCCTAGGAAAGACACCACAAACTGTGACATAGTTTTACAGTTTGTATTGGCATGTGTGTATCAGCTAATATAAATAAAGAAGGAAATTAACACAAATTAGTGAAGGTTTCACATTTTTTACGTTGTGTCATGACAGGATTAACCTTAATGTAACAATCAGTTGATTAATCAATTTGTTGCCAACAATTAAATTAGTCACCGAATATTTTGATAAGTGTAAGCTTAATTGTGATGAGGAAAAGGAGATTTGATCTTTTTGCATTTTTTGAGCATTTTTTATTTCTTAGTCTATACTTTCGAAGGCTGACAGTGGGTACAGTCAGTACAGTGAATGAAACTGACTTGCATATTGATTGAATTTCTCTGTTCCTTCAAAAATACTATATAAATATACATGTACTCATATGTGTTTTTATCTCTCCTCAGAAAGCACCTGAAACGACTGAAGAACCACAAACTGAAGACAAACAAGTTGTTGCAAATCCTGAACAGTATATCAAACACCCCTTGCAAAACAGGTGAGAATCGGGCAGTTGCTGTGTTTTCGGGGTATTGCAACTGAAAGGAGACTGTCTACATATGCTGCATCTAAAATCACTCCATCCACTCGTTCACTGTTCCTAGGGTTTAGGAGCGCCCTTTTTTCCTGCAGAACTACCGTAACTCTTTCTAGCATAGATTAAGCAAGGTGATGAAACATTCCCCACATTTTGGTCTATATTTACATGATTGCATCATAAAGTTGTGTGATTGGATGATTATTTTAGTATTCAGCTATTGTTGAATGCTTTTTCCTTATTTTGGGAGAAAATTTTCACGACGGTGAAGCTGTAAACGTAGCAGTCCGATGTGTATACACTTTAGGCTATTTGTCAGTGACACAATGCTCCATTTCCACAAGCCATAAGACAAGTTCCCATGTCTTACTGCCTGCTGATTAAAGTAAAGAGTTAGCCTTAAAGTCAGTTACCCTTGATATCTGCCGTCAACCAAGCAGAGAACTGCTACCCACTGGATTTTTCCTCCTTTTCAGACCATTAACTAACCCTCTGTAAACCCGAGAGATGGTTGTACTAAGGGCTGGGCCATGTATTGGCACATCTATCATGATATGAGACTAGATATTAACTTAGATTTTGGATATAGTAATAACATGTTATATCATAATTGTTGTCACAAACAACCATTCCATGTTCAAAATCACTTAAATCTCCTTTCTTCCCCATTCTGATGCTGAGTTTGAAGTTAAGCAGCTTGTCTTGACTATGTTGTGTCTAAATGCATCTGTTATGCGATTGGCCGATTAGATATTTGTGTAAACGTGCAGTGGAATGTTGTACCTAATAAAGTGACCAGTCAGCGTCAAGCTCTACCCCTATTGAAAAGAACGAGTTTTGCTAAATGTTCCCAAATAGACACAAAAGAATATATCACAGTGATGGAAACATGATAGAAATAATAGGACTTTAATTACATGATGGAGACAAGAGAAGTAACACAACATGGAGGAAGGACCTAGTAGACTATAAATTAACTTCTATACTGTTTGTTAGAGGCATTCAAACTGAATCGTTGACTTGTAAAAGTATACAGTTTCCTTTCAGAAAAAGGTTAATAGTTCCCTTCTCACTGCAGATCACATTTCATCTTGTTTGCGGGAGGTCTTCATTTTAGTGCTGCTCTTTGACCATGCACATGGGTCATTTACTGATTAAGCCATGGAATTTAAACTTCCCTGTTTGGATTTACCCCTTACCATATTTGGGTGGGAAATCCTTCTGGTTTTCATGCTTCGTGCATAGATTACTGTCAAAATGCTTCTCTGTAGTCACAGAAGGATGTATGTTTAAAATAATGTCTTCTAAACCTCCATTATGAGCTTATAAATAATTATCTTAAACATACAGAATAATATTCTCAAAGAAATCTTTTACCCCACGTTACAGTCAAACAAATAGCTTCTGGTAAACCTAATTTGGATCACTATATGGTTCAAATAATTAACTCTGCGACATGTTATGGTTATTTGTGTTTCCATAAAAACAAATGGAACATTTAACAATACATGAATAAATACTTTACAGTAAAAGGTTTAGGTTCCGATCGGCAGCACAGAATGAAGAATTCTGCTTCCTACGGTGCACGTTAGTGTTGCAATTGTTGTTCAGTATTGTCCTTTCAGAAATGTTATCATAGTTCTGCGGTGGCGATGACCTATTCAGGAGCATTGTACAGTCGGTTTGGGAAATGCTGAATAGTTCACTTAGTGAATCACTTCTGGGCCTTTCTGCTTGTTCAGCTCAGCCTCAGGGGTCAAGGTTGTCCCTGTCTGCAGCGCTGGCCTGGCCCATGTGTTCCTGGCACTTTAGGTGCTCAGATTTGATTTGAACATACTACAGTCAGGTAGTTTAATGGTGCTTCCTTGCAACACTCTTAATGGTGGTTGTCTGCTTGGTCATCGCTTCTATGAAGGTTGATCCACAGATAGATTTGAACAGGTTGCTCGGCTCTATTACCTCACAATAACATAAATAGACATGATCGTCACGCTCTGAAGCAACATGATTTTTATTTGGTTCTGAAATGAAGGAAAACCGCTTCTGGAAGGATGGAAATCAAATCAGATTTCTGAAATCTGTAGTAAGCTGTGAAAAAATGTTCAGCTTTAATGTTGTGTAGTCTATTAAATGGGCTAAAATTGACGCACCAATATTATGAGCTTAAGACCCCATGAACTTTTTCCACACATGGCATAAATGTTTTAATGTTAAGGTGTTCCTAAAAATAGACTTTTAGAAGAGACAACCAGGATTTTCTGCTTAAAAGACAAACCTACAGCTATGGCTTTGAAAACTCTTAAATAGCTACAACTTGCTTGACTAAAACATCTTGTTTTAGTCAAGAATTTATTCAGTGCAACTCAATTTTAATTATAATTACATTTTAGTTGTTTTGCTAACTTTTTAGTTGCAGTTACAATTTACTGTTACTATCAAATAATAGAAATATGTCTTGTTTTTGTAGTCTTGATCTAAAAAGATTTAGCTTCTCAAATGTGATTTAATGCTTTACATTTGCACTGACCTGACATTTTCAACCAACCCAAGCACAACTCAGACCTCATGTTAAAATAGTTCCAGACACTTGAATTCCTCACCTTTGTTGCAGGCACACTATTTAAGATAAATAAATAATAATAAAAAAAACAACCACAGACTTCATGATTGATTGCCATGACAACAATGGAAGCTTTGATTATTTTGGCTCAGCCCTTCAAAGTGCAGTGCTCATTCTAACCATGTCTATGCTCACTCTGCTCATTGATTGTGGCAGTTTTAAACATTTAACTGATTTTTTTCCACTAAATCATACCATTTGCTAGTCAATTTCATGCCTGGTGACAGATAAACGTAAACTGTCATGCCTTGGGTTTCTTTCTTTTTCTTTGCAAGCAGGAATGAAAATGAAAACACCACTGAAAAGTTAGTACCATTAGAAAGCGTTAACTAATATGGAAAAATGGTAATACGGAACTTGTTTGGATCTTCCCCAACTGACAAGGTGCGAACAGACAAAACCCACGGTGGAGAGGTGATTGAAGGGAGAAGGAGAAACAACGGACGACACTTGGTGACATGCTCCTTTTCTCTCAGTGTCGGTCATTATGCGGGTGCTGTAGTAGCAGCTTCTGCACGCTGTACACAGGTCCGACCGACCAAATACCAGCAAAACACCAAAAAGGCGCCTTGTGATATGTGTTGGTGCCTCTGCTTCGTTGGTTTATGGTACGTTTGTTGGTCTGCTGTACGTCCAGCTCGTGCTGAAGCTGCTGCAGCAGGCAGCCCGCTGCTGCCAGCTGTCTGCCCAGCTGCTTGGCACAAAGTTGCACACACAGTTTACACAAGCTGGCCTAAATGGTCTGTTGTTCTTTTTTCTATGGGGGCTATTTTTTTAAATGGGAAAATTGGTTGGTAGATAGGTTGTACTGCCCATTAACCTGCAAAATGGCCCTGAAAAACTACATAAAAAATAATTGTGATAAAATTGTGATCATGAGCCTACCAATTGTGGGGGGGCGGGCTCATGACATATTTTTTCCTGCATAGCCACAAGCAACATAGCCACTTTTAATCCTGGTTTAGTCTGTTCACTTCTTCTTGTCTTTATTTTAAAACAAGCACCTGTAATTGACCCGGAGAGCTACATCTGTGTTTAACAATCTGATCCTCCACACATGAAGAGGGGTCTTAGCTGGGTTTGGGTTTGGGAAACAATTTGAGTCGTGCGCCGTCCTATAGACCTGACAGATGTTATTGACATGAGGACCAGGGCCCCTGATGGGACTGACTTGATGTGCTGTTGCCATGACAAAGTGTGTACACAAACGGCACGCTAGCTATGTTCACCGGAGGCGTCGTGCCTGCGTGTGCATGCGCTGCCTCGTCTCACCACGTCTCACAAGAATCTTGTATGTGTGTCAGTGGAGCAACTGCATGACACTGGGACAGATTCACTCTCTGACTCTGCTTTGTTTAGTGTAATAACATCAGTGTTTATGGCACATTGGTGGAATTGATGGATGGTTACAGTTGTGGTGGTGGGTGGGGGGTGCAGAGGGTTCAGCTGCCCTCTGGTTGCCCTCATCCCTCCCCTGCTAGCCCCACCTCTCCTGGGAATAGATGAAAGAATAACATCACCCATCATAAACAAAGGGTGCATTTGTTGTGCTCATGATGGCCAGCTTTCTCTGTTCTGTTGCATTGATATGCAAGCTTTTGTAATGCACCATTCTGTAGTGAAGTAGGCTGTATATCTGCGTTAGGCTCTGGGTAAGTTATTTTGTTGTTTTCATATAAATGCCTTCCTGAATTTTTGTTCATTCTATTTTAGATTGATGAGAAATATTCCTGGCTTATTTTTTTCATCCAGGAAACACACAATTTTTCTGTATAATCGAGACACGTTTATCCTAAGTTTAGCCTCGTTCGGTCAAGAAATTCTTTGCGAGTTGTCAAGTTATTTTTTTTCCACAGTCCTATAAATGATGGATGTCTGAATTCCTGTGTTTTCCCCTCTCAGATGGGCCCTGTGGTATTTCAAAAATGACAAAAGCAAAAGCTGGACAGAGAACTTGCGTCTCATCTCCAAGTTTGACACAGTGGAAGACTTTTGGGCGTAAGTTTTCTCTATTTATCTGGTAATGTAATGGAGTAATTAAAAAATACCCTGTCATTTTTCCATATATGTTCATTCATGTACTTAATTTAATTTATAGGAACCTACATAATATCAGTTTGACTCAGCTCAGTGCCATCAAAATGAATAATTTAATGATACAATTCTTAATAATCAATTATCAATCATCAGGTAATCATGCCCATGCAAATCATGCCCATCCCCCGCAGTAAAGAGGAGGGAGGAGGGGCTGGTTTAAGGAGGAAGGGCTGTTGTCTCAGCCCGTAGCTGTTAAGAATCTGACTAGTCCTGATGCTAAATAAACAGTTAAGCTGCATACAGACAACATCCATTTTAGCTTGTTCACTTGGTTCACTGCAATGCGTGTGTGCAGTAGCTGTCGGCATGTAGGGGAAACAGCAGAATGAAACATCCTTATTACAGATTTAGGTAAATTACCATGTCCGTTTATTTATGTTGAACGCAGATAAAGATATAGACCTATGAAATAGTTGTGTGAAGTTACATAACAGTAACATAGTTTCTTGATTGTCTGCACCTTGCTCATTGTATGTCTGCAATTTTACAGATTATACAACCACATACAGCAACCAAGCAAACTTGGCTTCGGCTGTGATTACTGCTTATTTAAGGTAAGGATTTATGTATACACACGTTATATTGATCCAGTTGTTTCTGTTGAAATGTTTGGCGCTGATAAACTATCTCCCTAAATATTTGTGGTAGTGTGAGAATTCAAAATTTTCTCCCATTTCATGGATTATTGGAATATTTTCATTGTGTCAGGATGGGATCAAGCCAATGTGGGAAGACGACAGGAACAAACTGGGAGGTCGATGGCTGATGACCCTCACCAAACAACAGAGACACAATGACCTTGACCGCTACTGGATGGAGACAGTAAGACAGATGTTTTCATGGAGCATCTGGGGGAATTTATAGATTCATGATCTTTATATATGCACGTAAATAATGATTGTGTCGTGTATTTTGCAGCTCTTGTGTTTAGTCGGCGAGTCATTCGATGAGGCAAGTGAAGATGTGTGTGGAGCTGTGGTCAATGTCAGACCTAAAGGCGACAAAATAGCCATCTGGACGAGCAACTGCCAAAACAGGGACGCCATCATGACGATAGGGTAGGTTTATAAAACCTTAACAGGACAATAAGTGATGGAGAGCAGCTCACCACTAGATGGTGACACCATCTTAAACGTGTTCACTCATCTTTTCTTTCTACAGGCAAAATTATAAAGAGCGTCTGAGCATCCCCAGCAAAGCCATCATCGGCTACCAGTCACATGACGACACATCCAGCAAGAGCGGATCCACCACCAAGAACATGTACTCTGTTTGAAAAACTTCTCATTTCAACTTGCTGTAGATTTAAACAATTATTACAAACCCGCATCATCACATTAATAATTTTTTGAGTTGTCAACTACTGTAGTGTCCTTCCCTTTTTATTGAAAAGAGACTTGTTCACAGTGTGTACAGTTGGAGCTTCCCCCAACAGGAAATCAGTGGAGTGATTAGTTATAAATAGGGAGGAAGCTGGGAAAGAGAAGAACATTTGGTTGAGTATGGCAGAAATGAGCAAGAGAACACAAATAATTTCCTTTTTAGAGTTGAAGAGTTCTGTGATTAATACCAGTGACCTCCCCTAGCTTAGCTGAGAACAAGCTTTTTTTCAGTAATTAATGGCTTGGAGTTGGAAAAAAAAATGTTCTTAACTATACAGCCTTGTGTTTTTCTCATGTTGAGTTCTCACTCCATACAAAATAGTGTTCCTCACCTCACAGGAAAATATGGTAGGCAAATTACAGAGTTCACAGAACAAATTTTAAGGGCAATTTTAACTTGATTTATCTCGAAGTGTTAAGTACGAGTTGAACTTTCAGACACGCCAGCTTGAAGAATCTACAGTATCTTAAAGGTTTTGTAAAAGCTGTGGTCACACTCCAAAGTGTATGATTTGGATTTAAGGCCACTTATTGTTTCAGCCATGCTGGAATTATGGAATATTGCTTGTAGTACCTTTTGAACTTTTCTTTCTTCCCCTTACATTTATTTATAATGTATGCATTGCAGTTGAACTACTTAGTTGAAAGACAACCACAGACTTGTGTTTTTTAAAATTGTTTTTCTTTATTTTTTTTTTCCTTTTTGTTATTAAGGTTAAAAATGTGGACTACTACATATAGCTGACATTTTTTACAGTAAAGATGCCGACAGAATTAGGTGTGCTTTTCACTGTTTTCTTCCTAACAAAAAACTGTAGATAATGACGCACTCCTCTCTCGGTTGATGCGAAGGAAAGCTGATATTCATTGTGAAATGATTCTGCTCATAATGTATCTTTATTATCTGTTATTCCAGGATGTATATTACCTTCTTTCAAGTAAAGGTTAAGTGCTTTGCATTAAAATCTGAACCATGTTGTCTTTTGTGAGAAATAATGCTTTCAGTCTGAAGTGGGGAAAAGGGGAAAATAGGACTTGAAACTTGAAGGCTGGGTTTACATTTCAAATTAACTTTACATATTTGTCTTGTAATCATTCATCCTGTTCATACTGTCCTGTTCATTAGAAGATTCCTTCATATTGAACTTATAATGTAGGTAATGGGAGACAAAACCCACAGCTCACTTTGCAAAAATGTATTTAAAAGTTTAATGGAAGCTAATATAAAGCTTCATCGGTGTAAATTAGCCCATGTCATGGATATCTCTTACAAAGTTAAACCTTTCTAGTGAAAAACTTGAGATTCTCACATTTTTAATATTTCTTTTTTCAAATCATGAGCTGGGTTTTATCCCCAGTTGTTTAAATTGTAGGCCTGTTTGAAGGGATCTTGTAAATGTCAGTATGGACAGAACATTTACAAGCAAAACCTGTTTTAAACTTAATTTGAGTTATGCACTTGAATGTTAATTGTGAACCTATTCTTTAGAGTTGGTTAAAGGTTAAATACTGTGAGGAATGATCATCCTCATAGTTCAGTTGGCACAGACAGCGGTGCACCTTAACCTAACAATTATAATGAAAAGGAAACCAACAGCACTGCATGAGATGCTTCTATCTGTAACTCGGCCTGTTGATCGTAAGTATGTGCAGTAAATGAAGTGTTGGAACATTTTTTTTGCTTGGCGTCACTAACTAATCCGGTCAAACAGGATCTTGTGATGTAACAGATGTCTGAATGGGTGTGTAATGTACCATGCTACTGATGGAGCTATAAAGTCAAATCTGTGTTCCAGCTAAATAACCTCTCAGTGTGCATAGAGGTCATGATATAGATATAGATATTTAGATCTAATAAAGAACAATAATATTAAGCAAACAGTGGGATTTTAATGATTTTATGACCCTTAGAATCCTTATTGAGGATGCTGATTATTCTTACATCGTATAAATATTCTTACATTTTACAAAA
Source organism: Lepturacanthus savala (assembly GCA_030544235.1). NCBI lineage: Eukaryota > Metazoa > Chordata > Actinopteri > Scombriformes > Trichiuridae > Lepturacanthus > Lepturacanthus savala. Next base: position 16,088,916 of record CM060478.1, read on the forward strand.
AATAACCCCCCAAATAATAGAAAAAACTAGTCTATGACACCACAAGATATTGTTCTTGTTCTGTTAGCAGCATCACTCCTTTTTATGTTTTGTTCATTTGCTGTAGTTCGTCATTTCAAGAAATAAGGAACATTTTATCCAAGAAACAGAAATGCCCAGAAATAAAGCATTTTTGTCAACATTATAAAGAGAGTTTCGTGTGGTTACAATCCATCAGTGGATATCAACAATCCATCCATGGTCCAGCCACAGTCTTTACAGACATCTTAGTCGGTTGCTCCTCGCTTCCCTTCAGCTGGAACACGGCAGCTTCATATCAGGACATCTGTATAATTAGAGGTTTTTCTTCCTCCCGCTTGCCAAGCAGATTTGAAATCATGAAGGACGAGAAGAAGCAGAACTCCACAGCATAGCTGAGCTCAAACAGTGACAAGTTGGCACTGAGCATCCACTCAAACACAGCAGACAAATGGATATAAAAGTAATCATTCTGGGGGAACAAGACAGTATCTGCAGGGTTTTGAGTTAAGGATGTGTGGGACAGGTCAGCAGAGTACAACAGTTACATGTCTCATCGGTGACGAATCATTTCTAAAAATATCTCCTGAACAGCATAACCGCAAAACTGAAATTTAACATGGCCCAAAAAAATACTTTTGGTGCAAAGTAGACAACTCACCAGTTCAAAGAAGCCTGTCTGGATGATAGAAAACATTTTCAAGAATCTTCTATACCCGCTTATTCCTCACAGGGGTCTAGTGGAGCCAATCCCAGAGCATTACAGGCAGGAAGGAGGGATACAACCCAGACAGTCGCCAGCCTATCGGAGCACACACACCATTCACTCACACACTCACATCTATGAGCAATTAACCTCAGCATGTTTTGGACTGTGGGAGGAAGCCGGACATGCAAACTCCACACAGAAAGGTCCCAGCTCAAGGTCTTGAGTTTGATGTAGTTTTACTGCCATGACTGAGATTCCTTATAGATCCACTTTTATTTACACATATTTCCTTTTTAAAAAATAGCTTTTTCTTCTAAATGGTTAGATAACTTCTGCAAATTAATATTAGACATGTACACTACCATTCAAGTTTGAGGTCATCCCAGACAATTTAATGTTTTCCATAAAAAGTCACACTTATTTACCACGAGTTGTAAAATGAATAGAGAATGTTATTACATTAGCCTTCTGATGCAATGAGCAAACACATTGTACCATTAGAACACTGGAGTGATACTTGCTGGAAATCCGCCTCTATACACCTATGTAGATATTGCATCAAAAAAACATTAGCAGCTAGAATAGTCATTTACCATATTAGCAATGTATAGAGTGTATTAGTTTAAACTGATTAGTAAAAAGTTATCTTCATTGAAAAAACAGTGCTTTTCTTTCAAAAATAAGTAAATTTCTAAGTAACCTCAAACTTTTGAACGGTAGTGAATTTGTGATATTTGTATTTGTCAGAAGTGATTTCTGGCTACTCCAGGGGTGCAGCACCTCATATCCGTGCACACATAGGCCAGTACATATATGTGTACTCACCTGCAACGTATGTACTAGCCTGTGTGTGCATATGTGTACTCATATTAGACCAGCACAGCTTCAAACTGGAGAATTAGAGGTTAAATCATTAATGTTAGAGATATGCAACATCACTGACTGTCAAGGTACCTTTGAGCTTGATGCTGAACACTGACCTTCTAGACGGAAGAATGTTGCAAGTGAATCAGGGTGTTTCTTGGACACAAAAGTTAATGATTAACACAGCAAAAAAAAAAAAAAAAGCTATTAATTCTATAAAAGCGGCGTATCTGCTTCTGTTACCTGGACTGTTGTGGCCAGTCCCACTTTGCAAACAGAGCAGCAGGCCGGATCTGATTATGGCGCACAGGGAGAACAGCTGGAAACTGTTTCACAGGCATCACAGCTGAGGTCAGTTACTGAAATCTCCTGATTCAAGCCACACCAAAGCAACCACAGTTTACTATTGTTCTGCTTGCTGAACCAACCTTGACTCACTGCACGCCTCTGATCACAATTTATGGCGATTTTGGCAGAATTTCAAATAAACAAAATGGACTAACAAAAAGATACAGCCCACCGTGACAATGATTCCTGTCACAGAGGAGATGATTCGTAACGGGAAGAGAAACTTCTCGTATCCCGTCAGCACACACTTCCTGGTCAGCTCAGTGAGCAGCACGGTGTAGAAGCAGATACACGTGAAACTGATGGCAGCTCCAAGGTAGTGCAGCAGCGGCAGGTATTGTGGCTGTGGAGAAACAGACAAAGACACAGGAAATCAGCGCAGGAAAAAAGGAAACCTGTAGGTATCGTTTACGGTAAATTGGCATCAATAATTCCTGAATATGTTGGGCCAGTTTGACTGGCTTATATTGAGGTCAGAGACAAAACACAGTTGGCAAGATGAGAAACTTAAAAACTTTTTAAAATACAGTTTTAAGAAACATTCATCAGCTCTTTTAAAATGTACATTTTGTGTTCATGTTGGTTTTCTTGTCATTTAAAAGTCCATTCATATCCATTTTTTTTCTTTTACAAAAATCATGATTTTGTGTCCGTTTTTTGACACAAATGTCAAAAAATAGAATGATAGGTTTTAAATATTTATTCCACCTACAGAAAAAAAATGTTGATAGCATTTTAATTTTAAACTATCTGGTACCAAGTTTTTAGGGTTACACCACAGTTTTAGCAAGAGAAAATTGTGTTTGCTTATTGTGGACATTGTATTTTGTGAATTCACTTGCTCAGATTATACAATGATACAGCAGATTAATTCTGCACAACTGAGATATACTCAAACACATTTAGCAGGAGGTACTTACATTACAATTCCCTGCTACAAATGCCCCGAGCGAAGCCACGACACCAAACACCATCGCTAACTTGCTCAGCATTGAATGGCAAACATATTTCTCCAGGATGTGAGCATGGTGGAATATACAGAACAGCAGAACTAAATAGGAGAGCACAGTTGGTTAACACGTAGGCTACTGTTTGTATTATGCACAGTTTATTGTGTCTTGAGCAGGAAAACTCACACAGAAACGCTCCAGTGTTGATTGTGGCTGTAAAGAGTGAATTCTCTGGTGCTCTGGATCCACTCGAGCTGGAATCACACATTTGATCAGTTATTTATGACAATGTCTCTGTGGGAAGGATGAATACATGAAATTAGCTGGAGTGTATCTTTTTTTTTTTTACCTTATGGTGGGAACTTTGCAACAGCCAATGGACTGATTCCTACCACAGTAGTTGGAACCCTCCCTGACAACAAATCACTGATGTCTTAGAGAACTGGACATTGTTCAAATGTTCATCAAATGTTCACAAGTTTATCTACAGTGATGAGATTCAACTCACCAGTCAATGAGGGAGCACACATGCCTGTTGTAGTAGGCCAGGCCATATCTGTACACAGAAAACAACAAATTAACTATCTTATGAGAATTTTTACAGGGTAGTTTTTGTGTTTAGTGTCCTGAAATCAATTTAAAAATCAATCAAAAAGAATTTCTATGGTGTAAAGTAATTTTTTTTATTACAATAGTCATACATTATCAATAGTCATGAAAAAAAAGAAAATTTTCAGTCAAATACTCAATGGACGTGGGTGGCAAAGCAAGAAAATGACTAATATAAGATTAAGGAAAATGTCACTATGCGTGTAACTAATCTTATTGATCAACATGAAGATTGGTTTACAGTTGGTTCCAGTTGAATAACTTTATCTTAACAGTCCTGTCTGCACCTCACAAAACAAGCCTGATCACATAGTTGAAGGTTGATGTTCATCACTGTTCAGTTGATGATCGTGATCTTACAGTCTATGGTCAACATGTACAAGACAGAGATAAGACATTATTTAATCATTTTATCATTTCTGACTATCTTTATTCATGATTCAAATATGATATTGCTCAGATGGGTCACAGTATATCACCTGTCATGAGTGAAATCTTGAATAATTAATACCTGAATAAAAAGCTTCAAGATGTGAATAATAAAGATGGGCATTTGTATTTGACTCATTAAGAATACAGGAGAATTAAAACGCAGAGACGCAAAATCAAAGTTGTAGTTCTAAGATGAAAATGTTCTAATGGTTTCACCGAGGTATACAGAGAAAGGAGACAGTGGAAATCTGTGGTAAACTTACATGGTCCATGTTCCAATGAAGGACACCAGGGACAGGGTGATGGGGAAGATAATCCAGAGCAACATGTCTTTGTGGGGAAGAAGATGAGCAGCAAAATTAAACCAGAGACTCCTTAAATCCAGGGGCCATTAACACACTCAAAGGAAAACCTCATCACTCATTGAGTCAGTCTCACAACTACATTAACAGGATAAATACTGGACAAAAAAAAAAAAACAAGACCCTATTTAAGTTAGGAATATTGCACTGTTGGAGTTAGTTATGGCTTTCTGCCATCCAGAGAGCAGCCCTGCTTTTGTATGAATCATTTTCCTCTGCCACTCCTCTGAAACGCCTCCTTGCCGGGGTGGGCCTTCTTGTACACACATGTTTTCTTTATTCGTAACAGGTTCACCTTCATATTTCAAAGTGCATGTAAGAGCAGACAGTGATTTTGAGTGAATGACTGGAAATCATGCCAGTGAAGCGAAGCGTATGACAAATACATTTTTTGAATACCTTATTGATCTGTTCTGTTTTTCCCACAGTGATGGACAGTAATTAAAAATCAGGTACAATTTTAAAGTACTTGTACTTGAGTACTTTCAATTTCTTGCTACTTTAAACTTCTCTTCCACTACATTTCAGAGGTAAATATTGTACTTCTGCTCCACAACATTTATCAGACAGCTTTACTTACTTTCAGATTCAGATTTGTCACAATGGATAATAAATTTAAACCATTAGTTTCCAACCTTTTGGGCTTTTGATATCTTATAAAGATCAGTGTGTAGTTCTCCCCTCCATCCCCAATACCATTATGCAGACTGTGTTATATTACTAATGTATATTATTATGCTTGTTTTTAATCACTTAATACATGTGATAAAAGAGACAATTTAATAGAATATAGATTATAGAATATTAAAGTATATATCATATATCAAAATCTTCATCTGAAAAGTAACTACAGCTGTCAGATACATGCAGTGGAACAGGATTTGAATATGTCCCTCTGAGATGAATTGGAGTGTCAGTATAAAGCAGCATTGCATGGAAATACAGTACTCAAGTAAAGTACAAGTACTTTGTACTTTGTAAGTGTAGTTAGTTACTATCCCCCACTGATGACATTTGTTTACTTTTTTCATTTAATTAACTAAATTATTTCACTGAGAACATACACTAAAGAGAAAGGGAGGCAGCAAAGAATAGGTCCACTGATATTAGAGTTAGAAACCAGAAGTTAATCATTATTAAACAGATTAAAGGAAAGGTGGCAAAGGCAACAGGAGGAAGAGCGTATAGACAATGGCTCTACAGAGTATAAAGGAGAGCGGGGGAGATGAGGAGCACAGGAGGGAACTGGAGAGAGGAGACAATCACATCAAATCTCAGTTATGGTTACAATGGTCTAAACCAGTGTTTCTCAAAGTGGGGCACAGGGACCCCCAGGGGAGCTTGAGGAGGTTAAATTTAATTTCACTATAATTCCACAATGACAGAATGTAGAACCCTTTATATAGAGACCTGCCATAATTAAAAAAAAAAATCAATACATGTATGTAATTTAGTAGGATTTATTTCCTATTATTTGTAAATTATTTTCCTTTACAAATAAATTCATTAATTTAACATTTATTTTTCCATTTTATATATTGAGGTGAAAATGAATGGGGGAAACAAACAAATAAATACATTTTAAAATAAAAAAAAATGTATGAATAAAATGAAAAATCAAATAAATGGGAAACTAATAAACAAATTAATTAATTTAATGGAAGTTTAAATAAATATGGGCATTTGTTGTATATGTATTTATGTACTGAGTCTATTTTATTTTTGTATTTTAATTATTTATTTTTTATTATGACAGTTTCAGTCCTCCATAATTTTAGCCGCAAGTTTCTTACGCTTTCTATTATAAAACATCTAAAAGCAAAAAATCTTATCAAATTTGGTGTGTGGTCTAGTTTTTATGAGTTTAAGGGTCTCTGGCGTTAAAAGGTTTGAGAACCACTGGTCTAAACAACACCTTTTATAGGCAAACCTATTGCAGGCAGATGTGACTCTCGGATAGAAGAATTTAGAGAGAAAGCTCCAGTTTAACAAGAAAGATATTTTACAGTGGAACCCAAGATGTGAGATTGTTCTTTTGATTTTGTTTTATTATTATAAATGCAAGTAGTATAACAATAGACACCCTGATCCACTCTCCATAACAGCTGGTGGCGGTAATTCAACAGTTCATCGTTTGCCAACCTCCAATAAACCTCAAAAGAAGAATAAGAAGGAAGAAAGTGCGAGAAATACGTGTAGTCCATCAGGACTTCTCACCGCCACCACGCGAGGTCCTCATTTTCAAAACAAACAAAATGGCGTCTCCTGTGAGATGGGGTCTGCAGCGGATGCTGTTAACAAGAAACGCGACTCACTTCAGGTTGGACCTTTTACATCCTAACATGTCGGTTTGTGAGTGAGTTATGGTGCTGACTTGATGTATTAAACATACTCGTGTGAAGCATAAACGGGCACGTGCATGATAGCTAGCTAAGAAGCTAAGTGTAGCTGCTATCATAAAAAAATGCGACACAAAGTAATCTCATTACTCCACTCTTATGTGGAGATACCTATTCTGGCTAATATATCAATCTAGCTAGTTTATTCAACTTCCTGTTTCCTGTCTTTAATTGATTATGTAACTGCTTCCCTGATCCAAAGCGTTTTGTATCCGCTATGTCCTTAATTGTACTTTAATTGATGGAACTTAGACTATTACAACAAAATCAAACATGTGCTTTTCTCCATCAACATCATCTAATATTCACTAAATACATAAGCTGATCCTTGTGTTGACTGGCAGACATGATAATGCTACTGATAATAATACTAGTACGCTGTTTTGTTGTAAGGTTTCCAGACCAGACCAGGAGCTCCTACCACACTCAATGCTCGACCCAGAGCTTCAAGAGAGTTCAGTCTCTGTCTGGCTCAGGATCCACACACTTATTAAGTGAGAAACCACTGTTTGGACAGTCATTTTCATCCAAAATGTTTTTAATGATTGGCACAAAAATCCTTACTACAATGGTTGAAAATATACATTATATATATATATATATCTGTATCTTTCAGTAAGACACCTCTTCATTCAGACTCAAGACACTCCAAACCCCAGAAGCTTGAAGTTTCTCCCCGGTAAACCTGTTCTAGGAAATGGGACACTTGACTTTCCCTCTCCGAGCTCAGCTGGATGTTCTCCTTTAGCCAGGTTGTTCGCCATGTTGATAAATAATACTTTGAAAAAAGGGAAATTGTGTTGCGTGATTGTCTTTAGATTCGACCGTGATGAGGTGACTTGATTGAAACATCACTGTGACAAATTACACTTGGACTTTAATTCAACTGGCTGCATGAATGCATTGTCACAATATTTCTTGTCTGTACTGATTAAGTTTGTCAGTTATCAAGTTAAACGTAAATGTGAGTTGATGTTTTTGTCCTGAAATTAAATTAAATGTACGCAGACCTCATTCTGTCATGACCGTTCAAAAGTTTAGGGTCACTTAGAAATGTCCTTATTTTTGAAAGAAAAGCCCTGTTTTTTTCAATGAAGATAACTTTAAACTAATCAGAAATCCATTCTATACATTGCTAATGTGGTAAATGACTATTCTAGCTGCTACATCTGGTTTTTGATGCAATATCTACATAGGTGTATAGAGGCCCATTTCCAGCAACTATCACTCCAGTGTTCTAATGGTTCAATGCGTTTGCTCATCATTGTCGATCATTAATTTTACAACTCATGGTGGTAAATAAAAGTGTGACATTTCATGGAAAACACTAAATTGTCTGGGTGACCCCAAACTTTTGAACGATAGTGTATAATAACATAAGATGTTTCCTTTAGGGACCTGTTTGAAATAGAGGGAGTAAAAAGTGTGTTCTTTGGCCCTGACTTCGTTACAGTCACTAAAGTAAGTACTAAACGTACTCTTAGGCTTTACTGCTTATCTCTGTGATTCTATTTGTGTAAAAACTCTCGTTGGTGAGATAACATATGATATCTGTCAGACAGATGAGGATGTGGACTGGACAGATATTAAGCGTCATACTTTGGAGGCCATTGCCAAGTTCTTTGAGAGCGGTGACCCCATAACGATAGGAGCAGTGCACCATGAAAGCAGTGAGTATGCAACATGTCTATCTCAGCCATATAACTGGACTGTATATCATGTAAATCTCTTCACACAGTATATTTATTTTACTTTAGGTATGTCTGAAGATGATGATGATATTGTGTTGATGATAAAGGAGCTTCTTGACACCAGAATCAGGTATAAAATTAGCAACCCTGAGAGCAGTTTGGCATTATATTATGGTGATAGTATAGCTCAATGTTTATACCAAAATACTATGTATTTTAAATATGAATTGAATCCTGATCAAATGTGTCCTTTCATCATGTCTTTACTCATTAAAAAATGCTGACATTGTGATGAAAGATTACTGACTATTATTGATGTCATAGTCTTTATCTTTTGTGCTATTTTGTTCTGTGCAACATGTTGATGTTCTTTCACTAGACCGACAGTGCAGGAAGATGGAGGGGATGTCATCTTTAAGGGTTTTGAGGACGGCACGGTTAAGCTGAAGCTAGTGGGCTCCTGCACAGGCTGTCCCAGCTCTACGGTGACCCTGAAGAATGGCATCCAGAACATGCTACAGTTTTATGTCCCAGAAGTTGACCTGGTGGAACAGGTGAATATCAAGTGCTGCGCTGACTTCTTGCTCTTGTCTGTTCACTGCTGGTTAAATGTTGGCCCTAAATTTGTTGTTCAATGCACCATGTGCAGAAAATTGCGCTCAGATTTCACTACTTTTCTTCCTCTTTACTCAAAATCATCTTCTCAAATACATTTTTACATTTATTTATTGGGACACATACAGCATAAATAGATACATTAAACGGTTATCTGATGTAATATAGTGGTTATAGCAGACTCTATGAACCAGATTAAAACGATGAGTTAAGAAAAATAAATATTACAGCAGGATACAATAGAACAACAATTTAGTAGTAACAGCTACACACAAAAAGAAATCTACACCTAAGTAGAGGTTTGTTGCTGAATTAACCAGGATTTTGTAGCTCTCTTAAAAGTGATGAAGTTTGCAGCAAGTTAACAATGATCTGGGAGCAAGGTCCAGGATTTTGCTCCTTTCACAGAAAAAGCTGTGCGAGGAAAAAGATGTTGTGCAAAATTAAACTTCACAGTTGCCAATTGAAACAGATTTAATGGATCAGCTGCAGCTCTATATTCTCTTGATGTATTTGCAGCGTGGCAGCATAGAATTTTATTCATGTTTATCACAGATATCAAACCTTGTAAAAGAATGTAAATAATAGAAAACCAGAAAAGGTGTCCCTTTTTTAAGGCTCAAACAACATAGTGATTTTATTTCAGGCTGTGGGTAGAATCTTATGCTTTTATCCAGAGTAAAAATCTCTAAAGTATAATAAGGAAAGGTTTCTGATTTAGATTTACTTAAATGCTTATAATAAGTAGAAGTTTGTTGTATTACTAAAATATTCATGTTCATGTCATTTTCTTTTTTTGCACAGGTTGAAGATGAAGTGGATGAAATCAATGCAAAGGTTTTCTCAGAGCTGGAACGCAAATTACAAGACTAAGGACCTTAAATGACCAACACACACATGAATTATGTTATAAGAAAAATGTATTTCACTGTGTAAAATGATGAGAATGGAGAAACAGTTATTCCTGCTATTATTTGTGCACACTATATACTGTAAAGTGTTCAAGCAGTAATATACCTTTTTTTCACAGCTGATATTTTGACATGGCAAAGCAGGAAAAGGTCAGTTAATATTATGACTGAATCCCATTTACACCATTTCCAAATTATTCTGCAAATGACATTTCTTTTCCAAAAACAGGCAATATGATAAAGGATTTTTAATCCTCAAATATATTTTATTGCAGATGTTATCGAAAGCAAACCTACCAATGATGAAAACTTCTTTGAACTTTATTTTGAATAGAACTCAAAATGCATTGCAGATGTGTATTTATTGCATTAACAGATGATTAAAAAAAGGATATTGACAGATAAAAGTTACATATACAGTTTTTGTGTATTTCTGAGCTCACTGCATACATTTCTTTGTGAGCATTGCTAAGTTCGGCCAAAATAACAGCTTTATGTTCAACTGAAAGCCTCCGGGGTGTACCCAGCAGCTGCAAATACCTGTTTGCTGCTCAGCAGTTCAGTGGCTTTTATCAATAATCATTTTCATGACACAAATCAGTCAACATCAACAGTCTCATAAAATTAGAATTTTATTACTTTTTTGCAAGAAATTTCATTATATAAGATCTTTTTTTCCACATTTTGCATAAGGACTGAGACTTGCTTGATAATATGGAATAACCCGATTTAAGAAGGATTCCCTTTAAGATCACCTGGTAATCTAATAAAAAGATTAAATTGATAACAGTTATCTAAATGGATAGAACTAATAAACAGGCAAAAAGCTTAATTGAAAAACTAATGGAAGTGGAATCCTACTGAAATGTCACTTGCATAAGAATTTGGAACATCATGTAGTTTTTCCTAATTCATGACCCTCATTAGTGCCTGATGGTTCAACAGAATGACGTCCTTGGACATGTGAATGAAACAGTCATTGTTAATGTTCTAGTCTTCTATCAGTTCTACTCGTGTTTCCCTGGCTATGATAAGTCAAACTGTCTATTTACATGAACATACTGTGTGCACACGGTTAGGATGAGACATACTGTCTACAGAAAATACTGTCATTCTTCTAACCAGATGATATGTTCTGCTCTGATGGCTGTAAATGATGTGTTGTATTTATTTCTTATAAATATTTTATATTTTAAAAGAATATTTTCATAGGCTGAAGATATTGTGAAGGATTTGACAGTCAATTAGTGTTGCATATACTGTAGTTATTGCTGCCATATACTGTGTGAACTAAACTGAATGGTTTGTGCTTGTTAATGCATCATCTAGACATGACTACTATGATTCATTAGGTGGAAAATGGAAGTAGATTTACGCTTCAAACATCTTAAAAGAACTGTAGGCTTTATCTGCTTTTTGTGCTATGCTCTTCAGTCTCCATATTTATTATATCACATTAAAGTTCACGATTTGAAAACAAGTCTTTGGTGTTAATTATCCCTTTTGTTAAGGATAATTACTATTATTATACATTTCATTATTTTTTGTTTACACTTAAATAATACATTTTATAAATTTTATTTAAGAAGCGCCTTTCAGGTCATTCAAGGACACTTTACAAAGTTAAAATCAAGAATCAAGTGACAGCAACACCAAACACAAGAAAAAAAACCATTAAAACATTGGTAAGTATTAATAGTATAATTAAAATAAAAAACAAATAGAGATAAAACAAAAACAATGTAATATAATAAAGATAAACAAATAAAAAACATGCAAAAATAAAACAAAATAAATAAAATAAAATAGAGGGGAATACTAGGATGAGGGATGTTGTGGATAGGCAATTTGAAACAGGTGGGTTTTGAGTTTAGTTTAGAGAGGGAGAGAGTCGGTGTTACGGATGTGAGGTGGTAAAGAGTTCCAGAGGCGGGGAGCGACTGAAAGTTCTGCTCCTCATGGTGCTGAGGTGAGCAGGGGGCACAGTGAGGTGGAGAGAGGAGAGATTAACCGTGACATCTTTTAACTTTTTATTTTGAAATTCTTTTTTATTCATGATTGATAAATTATATATTTTAATTGCATAAATTCCTTGCATGTGCAAACCTAATAAGTAATAGTACCTCTACAGCACTTTTTGGGAGTATGTACTTGATCAACTTTGACTATATTATATTTTGATCAACTTATACTATTAATTCAGTATGTATTCCCTAGGTATTTTTGTTATTTACTACAATATAAAATTGATTCGTTGGAAGTGGGACTGCAAACGACCCAATATGAGCATGACTTGTGATATCAAAAACAGTTTAAAAGCCAATTCTGCACCATTATTCATTTCACACAAGTCTGAGGTGGAAACCTGAAACTTCCAGTGACACAGACAATGAGAATAAACTTAATAATTTTCAGAATTCTTTTTTTTACCCAGCATGTAAATGGCTTTAACTACTTTAGTTCAACACATATCAGATACTTTAATACCTTTAATCAAGCTATATTCTAATAGAAGACTTTAATTTATACTAAAGTCCCCTTTTCTGTTAAAATATCAGGTACTTCATGACACAACTTACATGACAAGTAAACATACGAACCACTGAATCCCAACCTGGACCATTGGTCAGAGTGGCCAGGCCGCGCATGCGCAGTTATTGTCTATACATCGGCCGGTGCAGGGGACAGCGGTGAGCAATAACGACACAGTTTTAATCAAATCTTTACTACGTTAGTTTTTCTATGCGCATTAAATGTGAAATCCTGTTTCTAATTTGCAGGGAGTTGATGACATGCGTGGTTGTGAATGTTTCTAAGTCGCTTAAAACGAGATATTAGAGCGAACTGTCAGCGGCAGCGGACGTTAGCCCGGGCCCTCTATAACAAACCAAACACGAGGCTAAGCTGGCAACAAAGCAATGCAAAGAGGCAGGCTAACACTAGCACGTTTAATGTATTTAAGAATAATAAATAAGTAGTGCATGTTGCTACGCTGTTGGTGAAGCTATAATGTTATTAAAGCCTCCAGTTAGCTGCTGTTAACCGTACCAATAACAGCTTTAGTTAGACAAAATAAGCGTTAGCTAATGCTAAAGTGGCTAGCGTTAGCCGCAGCTGTGTCAGCACTTAGTTAATGTGAGAGACCTCTGCACATGTGGGCAGTGGTGGACCAACACCTGAACGACACGTTTCAGCAAAAGTACATATAGATCAGAAATATAGACCAGAAAAAAGACGTTGGTAGAAGTTAAAGTTTCCTACTAGTATATTACTTAAATCAAAGTCTTTAAGTGTGTGATATTTATTGTACTTAAGCATTTAGCAAAGTAACTTTCTAATATTAAATACATAGAAAGGAAAAACGCAAGCAAATGCCGTTAATAAAAAAAAACAAGCAGTTAGAATTTAGGAATGATGAAATATATTCTCAGTGTTTGTGCATCACTGGAGGCTTCCCGTTTCCACACCTATTGATTGAATATTGATCCAGACACGTCATACATGTATCTGGTTGTTTGCAGTCTGTTTGCAGCAAATGTTTTTATTTTTTAGTAAGTAATCAAAGTGCTAAGTGGAAAATTAAAGTTGATAGAACTATTGTATCTCATAATGTACATATACTATAAAAACATTCTTAAGTACTGTAACAAAGTGGTATTACTTAATGACATTACATCACTGGAGTGCTGTGATAGTGCTTCGGGTGGTGATGCTGCAAAATTTGGTTTACCAAGTAATAGGCCAGAACTGGTGGTATCAATTCTTTTAAAATTAAAATCACTGGTTTATGTATTTTTTATGTAGGGGAAAGCAGTGCACAATTCTTCTGGCTTTCTGCTGTTAAAACACAGGAGATAATATGTTAATGATGGATACAAATGTCCTTTGTAATAAATTGAATGTGCAAACATGAAAGGGCACACAATTATTTATGGAAAACAATGTTTTAAAATGGTTTACTAGATTACACATACCTAAACTGAAGCACAGATATTCTTCTTTCCTTCAGTTACAGATTTTTGTTCAACAGTAACATGTTTCCTATTTCCCTTTAATTACAATTCTTCTCTGACTTACAAACTGTTTTGCCATTAACTGCTGTAAACTAGTACCATATGTTACTCCTTTTTCATTCAGCTATCATCAGTGATCGCCGAGTGCACTGGTAGTAGTTAACATCTGAATTGGCCTATTTAGTTATTCCCTTTCACTCGGGGACATTCTTCAGCATGCATAGATGACTACCTTTATTGTTATTAATCCACACTTGAATGCTGTGCAGTCTGTTGTTGTTTATCTGTATATGTGTTGTGTTGTACTGTCATGTAGGCCCTGATGTATTGAAGTTCCTAACAGAAATATACAATAATTTAGACTTGACTTGGTGAATTTACACTGGACATTGTTTTAGTACTCAATGTTTCCTCTTTCCTGATTTACTGCAATGCAAAGTACAAAAAAATCCAGAAAATTGATTACTTGATATGTGAAATATATGTGCACAAATAAGGCTTTACCTTTTTATCTCCTAGTATAGTAGAATGCTGAATGTTATGTTTATGTGTTGTTTTCAGTGACAGCCATCAGTCTGGTGAGTAGAGACGGCCTTTAACCTGAGCGAGTCATGGCCCAGTACGGGGGACAGAAGAATCCGCCGTGGGCGACTCAGTTTGCTGCTACAGCCGTGTCCCAGCCAGGTCACTCAGGACAGTCTCTTGACCTCAACAGCCTACACTGTGAGTATAGAAAACCAGAGGGTCCAGGCCGCTTCATTTCCTCTCTTATCAGGGGCTTTATTACACCCATTAAACTGTTAAGTAATGCACTCCTCTGTCTGTATCGACTTTTTTCTCACTCTTACCCCTGCCATCATTATTCCTGTCCTTTCCCCTACTAATGATTTCTTTTCAATATGTTTTCCCCCACTTTTCTGAATCTGGTGCCTTATTTTCTCTACCTGAAGCCCTTGGTGTGCAGCAGCCATCTCTCCTGGGAGCATCTCCTTCTGTTTACTCCCAGCAGTCAGCCTTGACTGCAGCCTCTCTCAGCAACCAGTCTGCTGCAAACTATCAGCTGTCTCAGCAAACTGCTGTGTTGCAGCAGCAAGCCGCAGCAGCTGCTGCCGCAGCGGCACTACAGCAGGTCAGTCACACTGAGCCAGTTCCAAGTGCTGCCAGCAATCTTTGCATTTCTCCATGGTCGCATGTAACACTGTTTAATCAGCTGCTGTCTCTGCCCTGTTCTTTTATTGTCTATAGTCTCAGATCAATTCAGCCCTCCAGCAGTATCAGCAACAACAACAACAGCAGCAGCAACAACAGCAACAACAGCAACAGCAGCAACCTCCCCAGCAACCCCCTCAACAGCAACTGTACAATGTACCTCATCAGGTAAATCGTGCTAAAGTGAACAAATTTACAGCAGGAATAAACATATTTACAGTTTGGTACAAAACATCATTTTTTATAGATACTTCCTGGTCATGACAACCTTTGTTTAAAACTCTCCTGTTCACATTTTAAAAATGCTTTAAATTCTGCATAATTAATTACTGCTTTAAGTGACAGTTGGCTCACCACCTGGTGGCTGCAGATTGCTGTCTGCTCCTTCGTCACTCCCACCGTGCTCCACACTCTTGATCACGGGGAGCCACTTCTGGCTAAAGAAAAACAAGATGGCAATGACCACGATTAACGGCATAGTTCAGTATTTTTTACATGAATCTGTATAGCATCCCTATCATCAGTGTCATCAGTAAACTCACACTGACTTACCCCCGACAGTGTCCTGTGAGCCGAGTTCTGGTCTGGTTCTGGTCAAAATGAAAGTAGTCCGTCAGGTTTCCATGGGACGCTAAAATAAAACGTCTTTCTTCTTAAACAGCATGTGTTCAAAAGAGTGATTTATATACATCACAAAACCAATATCCATGAAAAAGTCCCAGCTCGTAATCACTTGACCGTACTTTCTCCGCCTTCATATCTCTGCGCGCTGCCGCAAGACAACCAGAGTTGTGTCGGTCACAGAAAAGCGATAAAATCCGTGAGGAGATTCAGGCACATATTTGTTGCTACAGCCTGGGTAGTCACAACTGCGCCCCGTTTTTACTCATATGTATATTATGTTTATAGCTTGTATCCTGGAGGTTCCGGGAGTCTCCCTGAACATGCAAATGTGTTTCTTTTCCTTTTTTTGATGAGCCAATCACAAAGAGTGTCTCATACCAACGGGGTCAACCACACCTCTCCACTAAGATAAATGTTTGTCCCTTCTTTGCTTAAAGTTGTTCTGAAGATGTTCCTGAATCAATCCTGAACAATCACTCTTGGTGATAATCCACAGAGTGGATGGTGAAATTAACCAGCCTAATCATAGACTCAATCAGTCAACTTGAGTTGTCACATGTGATCACAGTGTGAAATGTGTTCTCAACAGCTTCATCAATTGTGCAAAAAATACTAATGATAAGTAATAATTACTTTCTCACTAAGTACAGCTTGCTTCTGCTTGAAGAATCCATTAGTGAACACATGCCTGTGGGTTGTACAGAATTCTATTGATTCAAGTCAGCAGAGTGTTAACTCTTGGTCTTTTCTTGTTTTCCTTCTCTCTTCATAGCTTCCGCAGCCTCAGCAGGCACTGCTTTCTCAGGTAATGTGAGACAGTACATGCATACATACATACATATATATATATATATATATATATATATATATATATATATATATATATATATATATATATATATATATATATATATATATATATAGTTTATGAATGTATAGTTTGATAATTTTGTTAATCTTTTCTGTCTGAGCATTTTGGGGTGAGCCTCTTGTGTATGACTTCAATCACCCTATTTGTGTTTTCCATTGGGGATGTTAATATTTTTATAAAGTCTCTAAGTATAGTTTAATTCCAAGATGTAACTTCCTAGATCTTATCGGTTTACATCATAGCATTGAAAACTGAAATCCAGTCCAAATCTTTCTGTAAAGGACCTGCTCAAATCCTTCTGCCTTTCTGATTACTGATACTTGAAACCTGGATAACTGATCTAGGTTTCTTTAGGGCTTTGTTTAGTTTATTTATGGGACGGAGTTCAAATAGTTTAGTAATATTTACTGACTATGTCTACCGATTGAGATGTTCACAGAAAGCTTTCTTTATCCTTCTTTTCCTGACCCTCAGCCCCCAGTCAACATGCCCACTAGCATGAGCCTGTCCAATCCCCAGCAGACAGCCCAGATTACAGTGTCCTACCCAACACCACGTTCAAGCCACCAACAGCAGACGCAGCCACAGAAGCAGCGAGTCTTCACTGGGGTTGTGAACAAGCTACATGACACATTTGGCTTTGTAGATGAAGATGTCTTCTTTCAGCTAAGGTAAAAGCGTGTGATCCTTGTCTTTCAGATTGTATTTCTTGTCCAAATGAATGTGTTGTTGAATTTTTCTGGCAATTATTTTAGACGATAATTATGTTCAGAGAATTTTTTTTTCTGAATTCTTTTTTTTTGTATCTTTTAGTGCTGTGAAGGGGAAGACTCCTCAGGTGGGTGACAGGGTTCTAGTGGAGGCTGTGTACAACCCGAACATGCCCTTTAAGTGGAACGCCCAACGCATCCAGACCTTACCTCAGCTAGCAAACCAGTCGGTGAGAACATTCGGAAGTGGCAGAAAGTCATTTTTTCATTTTTTCTTAGCTTTTCAGATTTGATCCTATCCCTGTACCTCTCTAAATTGCATTGATTATTGTGTTCTCAATCCTTCCTAGCATCAGCAGCAGCCTCAGCCTTTACCTCAAGCTTCCCCACAGCTCGGCAGCCTTTACAATGAACCAGGGATGCAGCTGCGCTACTCAGACATGCACTCCCAGGACAACAGACAAAATGTAACCCTCTAGCCCTGAATCACATTTTGCTTTTGGTTCTTATGCCTTTCTTTCTTGCATGTTTTTTTCCTTTTGTTTTCCTATGCTATGCTGGATAGAACCACATTTTTACTGGTGTAAAAACATCACTGTAGTCGGGGGACATTGCAGACAGGGCTGAAATCCCCTGCTTTAAATAATTATTTTCAGCATATTCTCAGTAATAAAAGGAAACAGTGGGCAGAGTTAAACAAGAATTTGTCCAACCATCTAGAATGTAGACATTGGTACTGCAGATGCAGCTCTATTCAGAATTCATTTTCAAGATCCTTTTTTTGTTTCAGAATAATTCAGAATATAAAGATTTGGATTGAATTAACATTCAAGTCGTTACAGCACCAATTGGATCAGTGCCTTACCAAGCACTCTGACATTTCCAATTTGATTTAGCCAGATGGTCAGATTTGATCTCAGCACCACCTTTTACTTTGAAAGCACTAAACTGCTGAATTTCTCCGTCCACATAAAATACCATGCTGCATACTATGAGAATGGTCATGCTGCTCAAGAATAATGGTACTTCATGTAGCTTGTAAATTGGTAGAGCCTTCCTTTTGTTGTTATTTTCTAATTAGGACAGTATATTGAGAACCTCCAATAAAATTTCTGTTTTTTAATTAAAGCAGGCTTTCAGGCTAGATTCATGGTAGTATTTTTCACTCCAAACAATTTTTTTTAAATTGAAAACAATCCCCATCCATACAAGACTTTCAGGATTAATCTCCATTCATATTAAAACCCTTTAAAAATGGTGACTTCCGGTGGCACCATGTTTGTGTAGGAAGTGAAAGTTTTAGCTTTGCTGATTACCCGGTTTACCAAAAGACATTTAAGCTACTACTAAAAACATCAAAGAGATGCACAAAACTATCATCTAGTCAGATGATGTCAGGACAAGGCAAAACCTAAACCTGTATCAGGTTCTCGAAGAAAGTGGGGAAAGTGGGCTTTATTAAAAGGCTACTGTATACAGTGCTGACTGATCTGTTGCTGACTGAAGATGACATCAGGATTGACCGAGACCCCACTCGCCCCATCATGATTAAATTAGCCGACCAAACAGTGAAAGAACACATCTTACAGAAAGCCTGGAAGCAGCGCAAGATCAGTGAGAGGCAGATCTACTCACCTGAGCTGCAGAGAAAATGTGTTCAGCTCAGATACATTGTTAAAGTTCTATTATCGACAGTACCTGGTGAAACGGGACCTCGAACTAGAAAATCAGTTATTGAGAACAATAGATTGTTTGGGATGGTGCCAAAGCTGTTATGAGGAGAAATATTATTCAAATTGCATCAAGAAAAAAACAAAGATAATCCAGGAGACTTGAATTGGAGACTGAGATTGCAAGGTTAGAAAAAGAACAGCAATATTTAGAAGAAAAAAATTATATAATTATTAAACTGAAGAGACATAAAAATATACAATCTATTCACATATAAAGCAGAGGGAATGCTCAGATTTGTGAAAAGAAAATATCAGAAATTGAGCAATAAAATAAGTAGGTTATTGGCTTTTCATTTACAGAAATCTCAATCTAACCGGATGGTATCTAAAATTAAACACTCTGACACGAGTAGAACTACCTCTCAACTGAAAGTCATTACAGAGGTGTTTTCTGCATACTCTATATATATATATTTGGGAACAAGGGGAAAATAACAGAACTTCTTGATTCAATTTAATTAAATGAATTATCACAGGATAAGGCTGTGGAGCTGTTTCCAAAAGCAGTGCAGGAAATAATGGATAGTGTTAGTGAATTAAAGAACAGTAAATCCCTGGGGCTCAATGGATACTCATGGAATACTGTAAAGCTTTTGTTAATGAGCTTGAACCAGTTTTATGTTGGGTATATAATTATGCATCGGATGAAAAGGGACCCCCAGGTCAGAAGCAATTATCATAATCATATACAAAGATGGAATGGACCCCACTCAGTGTATAGCATATGAACCCATAAGTTTGCTTTGTCAGCATTTAAGAATCTTGACCTCTAGCTTGGCAAATAGAAAAAAAAGATTAGTTTGTTATCTTGGACAAGTGCTAAATCTACAATCTGTTGCTTCTAATAGAAAGACTCCATCAATGCTTATCAGATTAGATGCTGAGAGAGCATTTGATAGATTGTACTGGACCTTTTTAGGAACAAACACTGGCTCATATGGGCTTAATAAAGCTTTTTTGAGTTGGAGTTTTTTATATGAACCCACGATCAAGCACAGTGTTAGAAACAGCAGGGAGCCACACTTTTGCCAGCCCCCTTCATACCCTCTAAAAAGTGTCCTTTTGGTCCATCCAAACTCCAACACAACTCCAGAGCTTTCAAAGTGAAAACTGGATCAGCAGCGTTTTCATTGACCTTCGTATACATAACCCAGAAACGCTGATGCAGTGTGGACATAAACGTAGCAAAAGATTTGTTCAAAAAAAAAAAAGTAATGCAGGTGTAGCCTCATGCCTTTGGCCAGCAGGTCTGACTAGAATATAATACAGTTCATCTTAATTGTTGTGCAAGCACTTGCGTGTAAACTAAAGATTGTTTTAAGCCTCTCTATGAACATGCGCTCACGTCTCCTTTGTTCTTTTTCCTCTAGAACCAGCCTCAAGCTAACATGATGAAGGCAGCCCCCAACATGCTCCAGTCGCTACCTCCCCCAACCACATACAGTGTTCAGGCCCAGGCTCCCCCTCCTTCCTTGCTGCAGGCCCAGCTGTCTGCTGCCTCTCTGGCCCCTCTCCTCCAAAACCCTCCTCAGCCTCTGCTGCCACAGCCTCCGCCCAAAGGTAAAATAGCTTTCACTGGGATTCTTTTCACTGATTTAGTGATGAAGATGTAAATCAGTCAGTGAAATCGTTACAGCTTTTTCTTCTGTAGAACACCTTTGAAAATCACGCCTTGAACTGAGGTATGTCAAGTGGCTAAACAAGCAGATGTTTTGTGTTGCGGTCTCTAGATGTTTTTCCCGGAGGTCTGCTTCAGCCCCCAGTGAGACTGATGCCACAGCCACAACCTGTCAGACGAATTGAGCCTCCGCCTCGATTTCCCAGTCGCAATGAACGGGGCCCTGAGCTCATCCTCCGGAGTAAAGAGGAACGCAGGTCAGATGGTGAAAGATGGCATCTAAATCTAAATAACAAGATATTTAAAATGAACTAGCTCTTTCTGAAATGTGCAATTATCTGCTGATTGGGTCACTTCCTCATTAATGTACTCTACTTAATTAACTCTATTTGTTTTTATTCAATTCTCCAGAGACAGAGAGCGTGAGCGCAGGCGGTCGAGAGAACGCTCTCCCACACGTAAACGTTCCAGAGACCGCTCCCCACGGCGTGACCGCTCGCCTCGACGACCTCGCCGGGTGGTTCCTCGCTATACCGTCCAGTTTTCCAAGTTCAGTTTAGATGGGTGAGTAGAAACCTCTTAGTGAAACAGATCAGAGGTCTGACATATCAGGCGCTGCGGTGTAGCACTCGGCTGTTAAATGGAGGTCGTAACAGTCTTCTGTGTGTTTTCCAGGTCGAGCTGTGACATGATGGAGCTGAGGAGGCGGTATCAGAGTCTCTACATTCCCAGCGACTTCTTCAATGCTGTCTTCACCTGGGTTGAGGCCTTCCCTCTGACTCGTCCCTTCCTGTTCAGTAACGCCTGTAACTTCCACATCCTGCACAAAGAGGTGGATCCACTAGTCAAGAACACAGCTGTGCTGGATCCACCTGATGCCAACCACACCTACAGTGCTAAGGTAGGATTAATAACGATGCAGACATTCCACCGGTGGGTCTTTTCAAACTCTACAAGTTGGTGGTTCTCAAAGGGCGTCTCTCCAGGGGCGTCTCTGAGGGCTCCCCAGCAAAAAAAGAACAAATTTTTGTTTTATTTGTGACATTTATAGTCATACATTCAGTCATTTTGTAACACAATGACAGAATGTATGACTATTGTGGTCATGGGTGTGGTCCTATAGTTTCTGTAATAAAATATCTAAGAGCAAAAGAAGGGAGTCTGGTGTCTAATTTGTGATGTGACAGTAACCACTGGTGTAAGATGCAAAGAGCATTCAGAAAAAATGTAGCTTGAGAGAAAAGTTATCTTATATTTTGTTAGTAAGAAAGTTTTCAAAGACACAATCAATCTACAGCTTGTGTTGACCATCAAAAACAGCCCAAACCAATATACTACTAACCTTAGGAAATATGTAATGCACTTCTTATTTAATCTATAGACAGTGAATTAATTAAGTAGCATATATACTAGGTTGCTATGGAGAGGTTGTCAAAGAAGAAACTCAGAAATGAAAATCTTTCTTTTATTTTCATTCCTATACAAATGTTTACTACTGTGTTAAAGTTGGAAGGTAATGTGGTCTCGATGTTCCAGGTGATGCTGCTGGCCAACCCCAGCATAGAGGAGCTTTATCACAAGTCCTGTGCTCTGGCAGAAGACCCCCAGGAAGTCAGAGACTCCTTCCAACACCCTGCTAGACTCATAAAGGTACATCACTCATCTTCCATGTTGGTGTCATGCACATGAGCAGACTTCAATGTCGGGTTGTACCAAATTTTATTTTTTCACTTTTGAAAACTCTGGCAAAGCGAGCAACAACATTTCAGTTTCAATTTGCATTACTGCCATTACATCATTTTAGGATCATCACCAGATGGGAAATTTCTTTGACATCTTTCTACAGGCGTTGCTGCAGTATGAAAGTGAAGGCTGTTTGATGAAGTGCTGAGCGCAGATTGAATGCAGATATATCTGCGCACACTGCATAAATTAATTTAAAACAAATAGATAAAATCATTATCATTGAAATGTCACTGATATGACTAAGCACTCGAGGCATTTGGTACAGCCCTAGATGTAATTGTTTCCACTACTAAGTTATAACATTGTGTAAGAAATCTAACTAATGTTAGCACATTGTGTATATCACTGGTGTTTTAGTTGTGGAACCTAATATGTATGATTATTTAGATATGCTGCTGATCTTTTATTTTTCTCTCTATCTTCTTTTTTGTTTTTTGCTCTTTCCTCACACCACTTTGTCCATATTACCACTCCCCATTTCCATCTAACCTATACTCTGTGGCTCCCCTTTGTACTCGTCTCTCTTTCTCCTTCAGTTTTTGGTGGGGATGAGAGGTAAAGATGAGGCCATGGCCATTGGTGGCCACTGGTCCCCCTCTCTGGATGGAGTTGACCCAGAGAAGGATCCTTCAGTCCTTATAAAGACAGCCATACGCTGTTGCAAGGCACTCACAGGCATAGACCTTAGTCTGTGCACTCAGTGGTAAGAGCTGTTACTCTCATCTATATTTAATTTTCTGTTTGACTGTGTTTCCCTTAATTATTTGAATATTGATGCTGCAACATTTGACTGCCTCTACTAAATCTCATCCTAAGTATGTTGGGTGATATTTTAGTTTTTCTGTTTTTCAATTAATGTTCATTGTGTTGTTAATTTGCTTTAATTCTCTATTATTTATTGTGTTGTGCAATGTCCTTTTGGCCTTTTGTGTGTTGTTGTCTTGGCTCTCTCTTTCTGTCACATTCTATACATTTTTATATACCCATATATTTATATACATATATATCTATACATCTATAGATATATATCTATACATATCTCATTGTGATGATAAACCTAACACATGGACTGTGGCTGGAAGCAGTAGCCTGGACCAGAAGACACTGCCATTACTTTGTTTTTAAAAAATTTCCTTCCTCTGTTAAATATCTTACATATTTAACTGGCTTTCACTATCCTGTTTATTTTGTCTCCCTTCGCACAACCCTAATGAAGTGCGTTAAATGTATCCTAGGTTAAATGCAGGGCACTCACCTATAATTGGCTGAAGCTATAATGGGGGGAATTTGGGGGTGTGATTTATTTTATGTGATTGTCTGTCAACCTTCTCAAAATGGCTGCCGTAACCTGTGACAACAGTTGGAGAGCTGCAGACTGGGTCCATTTGTCTATGCTGTGTGTTGCGGGGGAAGATGGGTCACTGTAATGATACGATCATTCAGTGACCTCATGGGAGGGAGTAACTGTAGAAGGCTCGCCCTAGCAAGGCTTGCTTTTGATACTGTGCCCTGACCACAATGTTTCTTTCCAATGCACCTTCTTCCTTTGCGACAGGTATCGTTTTGCAGAGATTCGCTATCATCGGCCGGAGGAGACACACAAGGGGCGGACAGTCCCTGCTCATGTGGAGACAGTGGTTTTGTTTCTTCCGGATGTTTGGCATTGTCTTCCTACCCGCTCAGAGTGGGAGGTGCTGTCACGGCGACTCCGGGAGCAGCTGGCTGAGAAGCTGTCGGCCGAGCGAAAGGAGGCAGATGGAGAACAGGCACTGAACCGCTAATCCCTCTCTTCTCATTTCCGCTTCTCACAGGAAGGCACAGGACTTACAAAAAAAACAAACCCCAGATAAACATCAAACACAAAGCGCACCTCACCATCCACGCACACAGACACGAAACACGAGGCAGATTATCGTCCCACCAAACCTCACCTAGGCTTCTTCTGTTTACTCCTCCACTTGCCCCCTTCTCCTCTGCTCCAACTCCTCCATTCCTCCATCAGCACTCCCACCTTCCCTCACATCCAGCAGACACATACAGTGGAAGCAGTGAGACTAGGTCGTGTTGTGTAGGCCCCAATCGCAACTGGTAAAACAGCTTCCAGCTCAAACACCTGATATTTTGGTGATAATCCTGGTTTAATTATTAATGTTAATCCTGGCATTTTGTTGTCATTTGTTTCATGAATAACTGCTGCTTAACCTGGTTTGGGTGCTGCTTGCAAATTAAATTAACAATGATCTCAAATTGTTTTCTTAAATTTTGAACCAGTGATGATTTGATTTAACACTGGAATGTTTAATTTTTAAATACGCTGGAATCTGTAGAGTCAGTTGTGTATAAATGTTTGTTGTAGAAATGTGTTTTTTTATGATTTTTCACATCAATTTGATATCGTCTGACTTCGAAAAGAGAACCTCCCCTAAGTCCTGTTTCTTGTCTCTTCTTGTTGTTCTACATTTTCATTTGGACTATATGTAGAATTTGGTTTTTCCAGGGCAATTGGTTGGACAGAAGGACAGATGACTCCTATCTGATGTAGGTGTATAAAACCCATAAGTGGCAAACCCAATATCCAAGTCATAGACCATGGTAGGGCCACCCTATCCTCACTCCGTTTGGAGACCAGCTTCAGTCCACCTGATGTACCTACACACCTTTTGGACACCTCTCATTGATTTTTATCTTTTTTGTGTTCCACAGATTGATTGATTGGCAGCTGGGGGGCATTTCTGTTGTTTTTTAAAAGAGCTAGAGAGCTTCCCTGTGTACGCTTCAGTAGCAGTGGACTTAAACACAGTCGAGAGCTCACTAGGACGAGACAATGAAAGACAGATGTGACCTTGCTTCTTGCACGGATCAACTTTAAAGTTCACTTCGGCCGCAGGCGACGTGCTGACTGTTTGCTATCCCTCCTCTTTCTCTCTCTCTGCCTGTCTCTGTCTCAATGATTTCCTGTCAAGGAGGAAGAGGAAAAGGACGGCGACGAATCGAAGGACGTTAGTACTCCCACTCACTGGGCGAAACTTGATCCGAAATCAATGAAGGTACGAACACCGAAATCAAACATCAGCACTGAACAATCCATGTGGAGAGCAAATGAGGAACGCTGTATTGGGGTTATTTTTGGACCTCACACTAAATATTATAAATTTTGTGTGAAGAACTGTTCACAGCAATTGAAAATCTTGGCCTACTAAGCTATATTGGATCCTCTAGCCATAACAAAGAGCAGCATTTTCTCTTCTAATCCTGAGTTGAACACCTTATACATCCCTATATTTTCCTTCCTGTTTCTGTAGGTAAATGACCTGCGCAAGGAGCTGGACTGTCGTTCTCTAAGCTCTAAGGGGTTAAAGTCGCAGCTGATTGCCCGCCTCACCAAGCAGCTGAAGGTGGAGGAGCAGGTGGAGGAATCAAAAGAGCCCGAGAAACCAGAGAGCAAAGCTCCGGAGATCGAGGAGCCGGCTCGCATTGAGGAAGACAGAGAGGTACACAGAAATTTGTTTAGTAGTGGTGATGTTGACTTATATTCTGTAAAAAAGAATATCTGGGAAATAGTCCATTTTAAATTTGTCTGTGTTTGGCTTAAACTTTGTGACGTGCTCTTCTAACCAAACTCTTGTTCTCTAGGAGGAGGAAAGGAAGAAACAGGAGGAGCTTGAGCGGCAGCGTAGAGAAAGACGCTACATCCTCCCAGATGAGCCCACTATCATCGTGCATCCCAACTGGGCAGCCAAGAACGGCAAATTTGACTGCAGTGTGATGTCCCTGAGCGTGCTGCTGGACTACAGGCTGGAAGACAACAAGGAGCACTCTTTTGAGGTGAGATTTCCTGATATACTAAAATTATTTTATGCTGCTTTGCAAAAATAATAGATGCCAAATGTTCCTTGTTATTTAAATGTCATAAATGAGATATTCTGTCAGCGCATGTTGGTTATACACTGTCCATTTCTGTGCAGGTTTCCCTGTTTGCTGAGCTTTTTAACGAGATGCTACAGAGAGATTTTGGCTACCGCATATTTAAAGCCCTCGCTGCTATTCCTGCCAAGGATGAAAAGAAGGAAAAGGAGAAGAAGGCCAAAAAAGAGGCAGAAAAGAAGGAGGCTGAAAAGCGTGAAATAAAGAAAGAGAAAGAAGATGAGAATGAAGAGCCTGCGGTAAAGAAATCCAAAGAAGACGAGGAGGAGAAGAGGAAGGTGAGTCAAACCTAACTGATCTTCTCAGTCGAGTCTTTTGCTCATCAACCAATATTTTTATACAGTTGCTTGATTTATGTTTTTGACCAGTACGATGACAAGGTTATAAAGAAGGAGGATTCTCGTACTGAGGAGGAGAATGAAGATGATAGCAGTGCGGCTAACGCTGAAGAATATGACCCCATGGAGGCTGAAGATGCAGAGGATGATGATGATGATGATGGTACTGCTCTCTCTCCCTTCATTTTTAAATTTCCCGCAGTATAATTTGGTCAATGATGAGAAATCATGCACCACGCTGAACTTGTGATGGATAACTTTTCCACAGTTTCTGAGGCCTTAATTTGGGAAATTATTCATGTCTGTTTTAGTTCTTTACTTTTTTTTTCCAATGTAATTATCAAATTTAAAAATGTATTTACAATAGTCGAATTGTTTAGCTCTGAATCAACACTCTTCTTTGCTGTTTCTTAGACAAGGATGATGACGATTCCAATGACAGAGATAGAAAAGATCGCAAGGACGACCGTAAATCATCCAAAGAGAGGTCCTCTAAAGACAAGGTCGGTTGTTTACTGTGCTGGTGATTGTTGTTGACATGTTACGACATGAAGTGTAAATGCAGTCGTTGGTATAAATGTGACTGTGGTTACACCAGGAAAAGAAGCAGATGGTCACATACAACAAGGAGCTGCTGATGGCGTTTGTCTACTTTGACCAGAGCCACTGTGGCTATTTGCTGGAGAGAGACCTGGAGGAGATCCTGTACACACTGGGACTGCACCTTTCTCGTGCTCAGGTACACACACACACACACACACAATTACAAAACCTAATGATGTCCACGCTGTGTTTTAATGTGTGCAACCCTAATTATTAGTTTGTCAGTCATGTTGATTTCTGTCTGTTTCCAGATAAAGAAGCTGCTGAACAAGCCAGTGATCAGAGAGTCCTGTTATTACCGAAAACTGACAGACAGAGGAAAGGATGAGCCGGTTCCTTCCTTTAATGAATCACAGATAGAAAACCTCATAGGTGAGTTGACATGTTTTTGTGCTTTAACATGTTTGTTTAAGTCCATCAAGGACAATGAGTGCACTATGATGGCGGTTTAACAGACTATTAAATGTTCTCTCAGGCAACCGAGGGCTACTTCCTGCCCCAAAAGTTTCTGCTCCGTCAGAAGCCAGCGAGTCGGGTCTGATCGTGTATAATGGAGCCATGGTCGATATTGCCAGCATGATGCAGAAACTGGAGAAGAGTGAGAAATCAAGAGAGGAGATAGAACAGAAGCTCATGGTGCAGGATGCCAAAATGGGTATGATATGAACTTTAAATCATGAGGGACTGGATATTGTTTTAAGTTGCAAGCTACACTCTGTGTCAGTAGTCCATCAGGACAATGATCTGGCTCAATTTGAGCTTTGCTACAGAAAAATCCAGCCTCACTTCACTCACACATTTTCTTATCTGTGATTGCTGTGAAGAAGTGGACTGGCACATCACTCTGAACTACAAAGTAGAATACAGGATTTTAGAAATAATTTATTTTTAAACTGGCCAGTAGGTCTTATTTTAGTGTGATTATTATTTCCAGTTTATCTCCGCTGGAGGATGATATATTCTTCCAAATTCAACAATAATGAAAAAAATGTAAATAGAATCAGATGATTTTGTGAACAATGTTTAAGTGCTTTTTTAAATCTTGATTTGCTTGATGATTCTGATGTTATTGAGTAGTTCATCTACATTTAGTGTGTTACTCTGCTTAACTTTTTGGTCTCATTCCAGATGAAGATGCAAAGATTAAAGCACAATTGGAACAAGCCAACAAGTCCTTGTCCAGGGAGCTGGAGGAGGTGAAATCCAGTCTGAGTCAAACAGAGAGCGCTCTGAAGGCCACGGAGGAGCAGAGGACGATCTACCACGACCAAATTAACAAGACATCCAAGACCCTGGCGGACTCCGTCAAAGGGCTGCTGGCAGTGCTGCAAAAGGTCCGACAATTTAAAAAGACTTGCACCAAATTACTGCTGATCTAGTTAATTTTTATCATAAAAAGGAAAAGATTGCATATTCAGTTAATATATTCTCCCTTTCTTAGGCTCAAGCTCAAGATGACGAGTCTGGTGACGAAGCCACCAGCGATAATGTCCGGCCATCTCAAGCAAACGGTGCCAATGAATGAGTGACACCTTTAAAATAAATTAAGATAATCTTTAACGCAAATCATCATTAGGAAAAGTGTAAATATTTGCTAAAGAAGCATAACTAGCATTTCACTGTTTTGTTTGGACCTACTCTCTCTCAATTTCATGTATAAATTTATTCCTGAATTTGTTCCCTTTTGTTAATTCCCCCTCAGTTTCTGTGTACAGACAGTTACTTTTCTTACCTAGACTAATTTTAACTATGACAAAGATCTGATGCTTAATTTCATAGTGTTGAGTAATTTCAGTTGAGTTGCTAACATTTTTTTGCCAACGCTTTAGCTCTGTTCTGCCACATTGTAGATCGAAATGCCAGTATGTGCGAGTTGTACTTTTCAAGAGATTTTTGTTTTTCTATTGAGCAATAATGATGCTATTTATGTGCAAGAGAATTCCTAAAAACTATATTTAAAAGAAATTAATGAATGAGAAGGGGCTCCATGCGGTTCCAACAGAATTTCTTTGTAAATCGTCCCCCTCTGCTGTTTAACCACAACTGTGTCCAGCAAACACATAAAGTTTGTAGTTCCTTCGTTTGGCTGATTTAACTGGTTTCCACTGTTTGTTCCTACACATGGCTATGCATGGTTCCTCCCTCTCTTGGACCGTTTTACTGTCAGCACCTCCTACGTAGCTGTGTCCACTGATTGATGCGCTGCCAGTAACAGTGTTTCATGTTTTTATTGTGACGACCATCTGAGGAAAGGAAACCACACAAACCAAAAGACGAGCTCAGTGAATGAGTTTTCTGCTGAAGGAATCCTTGCTATGAAGTCATGAACACTTTGAAATCCATCTCTGGACTGTGTGCGTTGGTTGTTGGTTCGGGTTGTTCCAGAGAAGAGCCCCAGTTGCATTCGAATGTGCTCAAAAGCAGGCAATTTTATTTTTCTATTGAAAATGAAATGTACTCTGGATGTCTTGTGCAAGAGTAAAGTGGTTCGTTTTAACACCACAATGTGTCTGCATCTTTCCACCTGTCGGTTTGTGTCATAAATCACCCGAAAAGTAATGTGAAAAAGTTTTTTTGCAGTTTTTTTTTCTGCTGGTGAGAAAGGCAGCATTTCTATTTGTAATGCTGCCTTTCTCACCAGCAGGGGGCAGCAGACTATAGAGCCATTAAGAATAACCATTTTTTTTTTATCATTTATCATAACATTTATCATAACATTTATCATAACACTTTTTTTGCTTTCATCTTAATAGATTCACAAACTGTATTTTTTCTTAGCAGAGCTGCTGGAAGCAGCAGTGCTTGTTATAGAACCTTTTCACAGCAAATAGACTTCTTGCAGCAGGAAAAGCGAAGGTGTCACTAACTAATAACAAACAATGGCTCAGTTTCACTTGTTCCATCCTTTGAGCCAGTATTGTAAACTCATAAATGCAATGCATTCACCATTAGTGTTATTGATTGAACCAAAACAAAAAAGCTGAAAGATTAAATACTAGAGTGGCTTTTTGTGCTTGTGAGGTTTGTGCAAAAAAAAAAAAGCTACCAGACAAATTGTATTGTAAACCACTGCTGAATGCTTTTGTTTTTTATAACCGCTTCCCACTATGGTTGTCATATTTAACAGGGTTTAATTGGATTTGACTGATTTAGCCCTTCATGCTGTGAAATCCAATTTACAGAATAGTAAGTGAGCAGTGAATCGAGTTTATAAATTCCGTTTCTGAGTCAGACTTTGTTGTCACTTGTTTGTGTGAAGAGGCTTTGGATTCCTGACTGCAGTATTTCTGAAATCTGATATCTAGAACATACGTCCACCATTATCCCTGATTCAACCATGACCTGAAGAAGAGAGACCCACTTAAACCATAAGACTCCAAATCATCATGTTTAAATTCTTATTACCTTCCGCTCTGACTACACATCCTGGGGAGGCAGTGAGAAGAGCACTAAACCTTTAATTTTCTGACAAGAGCATAGGCTACAGATGAGGCAAAAAAAAAGTTAGCTGCAGGCCAGTCTAAGCAGCGACAGGAAGAAACACTGATGCATCCGGGATCTGAGAGCGTTTCTTCACACCATTTATCAGGAATACTATCCCCCTAATATTAATTATTGTCACTGGGTGTGCCTGAGGAATGGGGCGGGTTCTGCTTTTCAGCCTCTTGTGGATCATTTACCTTTGAAGCTTTTGTTTGCTGGGATGTCTCTTTGAAACTTATGAGAACTTTTATGTCTTGGAGCCGCTCGACTTTTCTTACCTCCTGTTGCTGTAATGCTGGGTCTGTTTCCTCTCCCACCATTCCCTTAACAAGTGAAACACTCTTACGCAATTTCCTTCCAGCTGCCATTCCACTATTGTAGGAAGGACAGGATTTAAGTTTAAATTGCATGTAAGGGTAGTCTGTATATACCCATTCAAATATAACTTTATCTATAAATATAAAAAAAAACAACTCAGAGCTCTGATTTTATTTATCAGAGACCATTCGTTATTACTTCAGCTCTCAATGGGGATAATTAAGATTTTACCCACATTCTCTTTTAATCTAAAGTTGCAACAATAAGTTGATCTTCAGAAAATTAGTAATTATCTTAATAATCATTAGAGAGGGAATTTTTAAGGATTTTAAAGTGGTAATTGTTCTTTTTCTTGAAAAGTTACTGTATAATGTAACTTTTTACAGCATATAAACATATAAACAAAAAAAACATTTTTTAAAAATCAAATCATTGTTTCACTGTGCTCTCTAAGACCGACTGCATTTTTTCACTACTTCTTTAAACTCCTCGTATGCATTAAATAATTCATTGAGACAATAAACTGCAGTTTAATTGACAATGCCAAAAAAAAAATTGTCAGCCACAGCCCTATTTTAATCCCGCTGGTCTAATTCCCACAGTGCTTCAGAGAGGCGCTGCACGTGTGTTCCCACCGAGAAGGAGACCTACTTTACAATTTTTCAACATCTCTGTCTGCTTCCAGCACCTTGTCTATGTCTTCCTAGAGAACAATGGCTATCTGTCACCCAGTACTTTGGTTATGTGACTGCTTTTGTCCTGGTGTCATGCTCTGAATGCTTGTCAAACAAACCTCATTTGTCCCCCCGAGGAACCACATACACACTCCGCAGCAGCGGTATAGGTGTGTGTGAGAGAGAGAGAGTGAGTGGTTTTGCATTTTGACGTGCATGCTTATGCGTATGCATGCACATGTGTGAAATTAGACCCTACTGCAGAGAGCAGGGCAGGTAACCCCACTCCCGGGCCGCAACAGAAGGCTTTTGTAGCCCTAGCCCTTCCCCGCCCCTCCTCTTTAACCCCCCTCCTGGTATCAAAGAGCTGCTGCACTCACAGGCCGCTCTGCTGACAATCAAGCCGTTTCAATGCAGGGTCGCAGTTTCCAGCGGTGGGGGCAGACAGAGTTAGTAAAAAAAAACGGGGGTTTGGTTAACTGATCACGTTGCTATTTTCGCCCCCCTCTCCACTGATCCTCACTTTTCATGTAAATGAGTCCTCTGAAGCCCGTGGGTGCGGTTATGGAGCATGTGCAGGTCCAGCATGACGTTACACTGCTCCCATTGTTAAACTAATTCTTATTTTTTGTGCCTAAACCCTGAGACTCAGAGGTGGTGTTTATTTTAATCACTCCCCCTTTTCCTTTAACACCCACCGTCTTATGTGCATGTCAAAAGTTTAGTGTCGTCATTACCATGACAAAAGCTGCTCCCCCTGCCTCACACGCTGCCTCCAGAGTCCCCAACGGGTTGTCTTTTCAAGTCCTTGTCAGGAGTTGCTGTTTGTTGGCTGTCCGCTTTGTTTCTGGACGTCCCGACTGCGATTGTGACATGATAAGAGACAAACGAAGGTCTGTGGCCCAAATGAAGCCTGTGTGACTGATGAAAATAAATCTACAGCTCTGAAACAAACTAGAAACCACTGCAAAATTATCAGTTTTTCTAATTTTACTACTTATAGGTTTGTGTTTGGGCAAAAGGAACATTTTTGTTTGAGTCTGTAAACTACTGACATTTCCCCCAAATTCCAAATAAAAATATTATCGTTTAAAGTATTTATTTGAAGAAAATTCATAATATAAATTTTTACACTTAAGAGTTCAGAAACCAAATATTGGTGTAATAACTGTCCTCTGGTGTTTTCACAGCAGCACAGGGGCTCAGTCTTTGCTGAACTTTGTTTCACCCCCCAAAAACTGTATGAGATTTACTCTCCGCTCATTATTGTCTGGCTGCATTGTCCAGCACAGAATTGAATTTCCTGGGCGATGAATTCTGATAAAGATAAGTCATTCAGATGACAAACGACCCAGCTTCCCTCAACACATCCTCTGGGCTAAATAAGCTTTTTCTCACTCTTTGAGTTTTTCCAGAAATCGTCTGACCACCAAAGTCAAACAAACGTCGTCGGCTGCCCTCTTACGTACTGTTTGATATTTCAGGTAATTGATATGTGAGGGGCTCCATTGACTTGTCTCCTCGGCAGCCCGCGCAGGCCCCTGC
Organism: Lepturacanthus savala; assembly: GCA_030544235.1. NCBI lineage: Eukaryota > Metazoa > Chordata > Actinopteri > Scombriformes > Trichiuridae > Lepturacanthus > Lepturacanthus savala. The sequence continues at coordinate 16,122,233 of CM060478.1, forward strand.
TGGAGGAGGAGGAGAGAGGGGCCCCTGTTCTGCCGGAGGAGCCCGCTGCAGGAACCCCGCTTCCTCAGGAGCGGCACGGCAAAAGTGGTGCAGTCGTTGAGGAAGCGATCCCCCTCTCAAAGGCCTTTCTCTGGGAATACTGGGTTTCAGTGTGAGAAAGTCCCACCGTTGTTTTTGACAGCGTGTCTCTGGGGTGTCTCCGGGTGGGAAAGCGAGAACGCCTTACTCTCTCCGCCAGGCCGGGCCGCCTCTGCAGTACCCTCCTCCGGTGGGGTGTGTGAACACGAGGTCAAGGTTTAGGCCGTGCAAAATCAGGTGGTCCTTTAATGCAACCGTACACCACTTCGCATCAATTTGAAGGAGGTTTCACATTTCACTGCTTAACAATAGCTGCACAAAGCGCGGCATTCACTCGGGCTTAGCATCTACACTTTGGGGGGAAAAGCAGATATTCCCTAATTGCCACACTGCGTGCTGCCCTGAAGGAAAGTATGTCACTCAATAAGATAATCATACAGTGGGAACTCAGGATTGCCTGTACCAGCTTGCAATTTGGAAAAAACAAACATTTCCATTGTAGAATCGCATAGTTGGCTTTTGACACGGTGCATGCAAACATGGGTCAAAACATCCACAGAGCAACAATGTGTGTGTGTGTGTGTGTGTGTGTGTGTGTGTGTGTCTGTGTGTGTGGTAAACACAGGAAACATTTCCATTCAGGCCAGCTGGTAGAATAACTACCAGTGAGTCGTAGAGCTGCAGGTGTGCAGAGGTCAGCAGGGCAGGAACTCAAGCCGTTTGAAATAATCTGCAACATGCTGAACATCTGAATCCAAACTTGATTATTTGTGTTTTCTTCTCGCTCCCTGGAGATTAATGTTAAATTCATGACGGAGGGCATGTTTCTATCTTCTTATCTTATTAAAGGCCTCGTGGGCTTTTGCTTCCTCTGCAGTCTTACAATGTCTCCGTCAATATTCATTTTGACACTATTTTTCAGGCGCACAACTATTATCGGGATCGGCCTGAGCTTTGGCTCAATCGCGTGTCGCACATCGTGCAGAATATATGGAGTAAAAAGAAGTTGTTAGCAACTCAAGACCAGCTCCTGCTCAGCAATCGTACATTTGCATGAATATCGTTGAAATCGTGAGATAATCGCACTGTTAAAGCTGCATAAGAGAATCGAGACGTACAGTGTGAGAACAGGAATCATGGAAACCTTTAACCCTTGCGATTCATCCATGCTGTGAGAGCAGGAGCTGAATGACATGATTATGTGATTAAAAAATTTGTACCGTGTATCCGAGCCATTAGATCATCTGTCTGGTGAACAAACTAAAACACACACATATAGGCTACAGCATGTTAGGTGACTTTTTTGTAACATTCAGAGGGATATTAGAAGTGATAGTATTTTAATATTGTCAACAAATTGCACACAATCAACAATTGATGAATAGCAAGTATTGCCAGTGCATCTAAAATCCATGTTGCTTATTCCTCTCTTAGACCTCCATAGGAGGTATTGTTTTGGTGCAGTTTTGTGTTGTTTGTGAACAGGATTAGAGAAAAACTGCTGGGATGATTTTTGTGAAACCTGGTGGTCGGGCTTAGAGTCGGCCAAAGACCGACCTGTTCAAATCCCGCTTGTGAAACCATGCATTGGGAAGCAAAAACATATTGAGGAACAAGTAAAAATTTTGGTGGTTTTAGACTTTTCATGAGATTTGTTGACAATAAGACAATAATACAAATAACAACAGCCTCATCATCTACAATGGAATCATTTCCCTTGCTCAATATTCTGCCTTTACTTTCAGATCCAGTGATCTGACTGCTGAAGATACGTTAAATTCATAATGAACTGCACCAATGTTTTTTTAGATGTTCTTCATATGAACAGGTTGAATGTTTTGTAAATGACCAATGAGCAAAAAACTCCGTTCCTCCTGTGTCCTCCAGCTCTCCTTCCTGCAATTCTTCTCTCTTTTAAAACAGGCCAGGAAAGCAACATGAGGTGTTTCCTGCATTTTTTTTACATCAACTTTATTCTGGGGGCGCTTGGAAAACTGGAAGCTTCTTTTCCTACCAACGGCATCTCTCTCCATGTATGTCTATAGTATGAGTTGTAATAAAGGCATGTGTTCCACCATGTATCCTTTGGCTAATATAACACTAGGTATTTTTTCCCTCCTACTGACGCAGCACTCCACTAATGAAGCTCACATGCTGCACACGTCTTTGATGTTACTGAGGCTTTCAGGCTCTGCTTCATCAGTTCAAAGCTCCGGCCAATGAGATCCTGGTTTAATATAGTTAGTGGCTGCCTGGGTGTTAATTTGGTGATAGGTGAGGCATCACAGACAGGAATAAACCTTGATGTTGGGGAAGTCTGCCAATCAGCTGATGGCGGCCAACTTAAGATGTAGAAGAAAGCAGTGGATGTATGACGTCCATTTAGTAGGACTTTTCAATCATTTCTCTGCTCTGTGGAGTCTGTTGAGAGGGCTTCAAGTCAATACGCTGCAAAAAAATGACATTTTATCAGGTAAAATTTTCTTGGTTTTTTTGTACAATTAGTCCAATGTTGAGTAGAATTATCTGAAATTATCTCTTATTTAGCTCATTTCAAGGTTATTTTCTTGATTTTGGCTAATGTGATATTGTTTTAGGAAGATATTAATACAGGGAAAAGACTCAAAATAGGAAAGATTATCTGCCAGTGGAACTAGATGATTAAATTCTACTCAATATTGGATTCATTGTACCAAATACAAGTTAAGATTTTTTTTGCAGGGTATCAGGATGTCTAAAAGTTTATTCTACCCACTCGATCCTTAAACAAAATAATAATATTCTTATAAAAATTGCATTTGCTTTGAGATTGATATTTTAATATCGGAAACTCGATGTAATGTAATACATTTCATATAAAACAGAGAAAAACTACACAAGATCACATATTTTCTAGTCATTCTAGTGGTCTAGGCTGCTAGATGGAGCATGATATTACATACAGACATTCATGGTTCTGGTGGATGAACTGTGAGAACTGTAATGATCTTTACTTTTCATTCAGCACCATCATAGTTAAAACTGTATCCATGTTTCCATATAAATAACTGCTGAAATTCCCATCAGCCTCTGTTGTATTTTGTGTTTAGAACTGACATTAGCAAACAGTGAACATGGTCGGACCACTATTATTTACTCAGAAGCATAAACCACCTTTTCATTCCTGTGCTGTTTTGTCTGTTCCTCCACTCGCTCGGAGAACGCCGAGAGCTACTCCGGAGCAAGGGGAGACGCTGTTATGGCTTTACGTAGGCCATTGTTTGATGAGAGTAGATTATGCACTTGTGAACCCGGCGGAGTGTACACGGTCAGTGCCCCGCAGCACAAACATGGCACAAAGTGTGGAGGAAAGACGAGACTAAACCAACCGTCCCTCCTGCTCTCTCACACACCCTCAAAGTGCAGCTGCAGACATCTCTCACATGGCTGTGATCTTCAGCATGTCCACAGGGTCTTCCCAGTGTCTCTGTGTGTGTGTATATGTGTATGGGGGGTGGGGGTAGGGGTATATAGAAGGATGTGGGTGTAAACCATCACTCACCACCGTCTAACAGACTACAAAGTGCTAAAAGTAACTCTATCTTTTCTCTTTTTCTCTATGTTAAAATGTCTTTTAAGATGCCCAGAGGGTAAACACTATCCTCCTCCTCTGTAGACTAAGTGCTTTGCTGGATGCCTGCTCTGTCCTGGACTTATTAAAACAACATGACCCAATTACACTCCCGACTTAAGTAATCATCTTTTATGGCAAAACCACTATCATTATGTTTGTCTGGCTGTCTACTAGCTCTGTGAACTGTAAAACCTGCAGGTTTCACTTAAGATGTGCATTGATTTGTACTCTGGAAGCACTGGGGCGTGTATACGTTACCGTGGTGAACGCCAATACACGCTGCAGAGGCTGAATGCAAACCAGCCCGCTCCGTCTTTGATGTCGGCCGTGATGGCGGAGCACTGAATTAATGAAACTGTAATAACAGAGAACCAGGAGTGACATGTTCACCCGGGCAGAAAGATTGAAAACACCGACATGGGTGAACAAAAAGATCTTAACAAGCAGGGTTGATGATGAAGGAATAGCATAGTTTTGATCCACAAAAAATGTCTCTGCTGTCATATTAAACATCAACCTTGGTTGAAAGTCACTGCTGGCACGTTTTAGTTTAGGATTCAGCCTCTTCTAGCTATAGTTTGATGAGTAGCAGAATTAAAGACAACAAAACCGGGATTAAACTGGATTAGAATAAAGCCAGAAGCCAAAGTTTACATTTAGAACTCATTCGTTTATCCTGCTACACCTGCTGCGAAGATAAGCTAATTACCTCCCAGCTCATTAAAACATGAGTTATATGTGATACTGATGTTTTGTTAGAGCAGTTCTTCCCAAAGTATTTCACCTCCCCCTAAACTGACATGAATTAAATTATGGTTTTATTAAAAAGAAGCGTATGAAACTCATGACTGAAACATTATGATGTGTTAATTATTGGATGAAATTATAGGGGAAATGAATGATTCCCCATTTCGAGTGTCCCACTTTGAGCTCCACTGCATTAGAGGGTCCGGTGTAGGCCATTTAACACCTGTGGTATCACAGGAAGGGTAAGGCATGATTACAATGTGCATTATTAAAGCACATGTAAGGATAGGATAGGGCATGTTTGCCAAAAATGTCAACCTATTCCTATTACTTCCCTACACTTTCTTTAATAATACTGTGATTTGTTTTTAGGCGGAGGTGAAATACTTTGGGAAGAACTGCTCTAACGACCTCTGACCTCCACCGTGTGCCGCAGCACTGACCCCTTCTGTTTCCTATCTGTGGCAACTCAGATTTAAATTCCTCAGTGTCATCCTATGCTAACAAAGACGTGACTCACTCCGTGAAACGTATGCGAGAATTCTAAACGTGTCCTATTGACGCTGAAGTAATAACCGGCTTGTGTGCAGGAATTCTGTTCAGGTTTTAGGGACGATGTGGGTCATATTTATTCTTGGCACGGAGCCTTTCTCGGGCCGTTTTAGTCAGAAAATGTCCCGAGAGCCAAGATCTTATAGCCACCAGATGTTTCTGTTTTGAGTCAAACTTTAGGTTCAGGATCGTGGTTCATTGGAAATTATCATATTTAAAATATACATTGTGATCACATCAAGGTCTCTGGCCCTTGAGAGACACCTGATACTGGTCTGAAATTGCTTCAATGCACAAAGAAGGGGAGAGATACGTATGCTAATTGAAAATCAAGGGCCGGAGTGCAGGATTTCATGTAATTATGGCAACTTGGTGAACTTTGCTTCTTGATAATCAGTCCCACCAGCAGACTAAACATTTGGAAGAAAGAACCCTCAGATTTTGAATGCGGGTCTGGCCGGTGGGTCAAGTTCCATTGTCCATGCTCAAATAAAACAAAGAGTGGGCCAATATTTTTATCTGGAGGAAGTTAATGCTATCAAACAATGAGAGCATTTCTGTAAACTTCCATGTGAAGCAAATAGGGCTGTAAATGTTGCTTTATGTGCTTGTACATGTAAGCATATAACACCACAGGGATTTATACTGTGGAAGTCTTATTTTTCCTAAAGATAATTAAAAAGCTAAAAAAAAATCTGGATTTCACTGTAAATTGAATTTCCTATATCTTATATATCTTTAATTATTTTGGGCTACCATTCCAGAATGTATGTGCATGGAGTAATAAATAGAATTTTACTACACAAAAATAAGTTTTATTAGCTTTGAGGTTGGAAAAATCATTTAATTCCATACTGTCTGAAAGTATTAAATATTTTTGCTTTAACTTGTTTCAGTTCTTAAATAAGTGACATTATCAAACACAAGACTTTAATTGATTTTAATGGCTGCACTAGTCAATGAAATGGAAATACTCTAGATGTACTGTAGATCATTTTACAAACATTTCCACAAAATTCAGTCATTTTCCACATTTTAGAACACATTCGGATTTTGATTAGAATTGAAATAGAGTGGTGCGGGTATGACTGCGCTATGAGTTTGTAGCGACTTGTGCTTGTGACGGTGGAGTTTAAAAGTTCCACCACATAAACATCGGTCTGAACTGGCAAAATTGTTTATAAAAGCTTTAAAAATCCTAAACCAGGAAGAGCAATATCCTGTTCCTGCACGGGCTCTAATACCACACTGAGGCAGACTGGCCCCCGGCCTCTCAGGGGCCTGAGTGCTCCTGAAACTAAAGCCACAGGCTTTCTGAGGCTGTGATATATGAGGTGTCTGTCTGTCTGTGCTCCAGAGTCTCGCTGTAACAAGCTCAGTAAAAGCAGGGCCTAATGGGGTCCCTCCTTTTAGAGCACAGGGGGATATGGTTCTCATTTTAGTGGCAGAGGCTCACTCATTTTTACTGGACATGTGTTTTTTTTCTTGTTAAAAAATATCAAAATAGATACAATATTTCTAGTTTAAATTGTTTTAAAGCCTAATTTAGACCGTTCCTTTTAGCTTTAATCAATATGCTTGTGTTTTGCTTTGCCTGATGATTAGACCAAAAGCTTTTACCGATGACAAAATCACCTTTCATTACCTTCACCAAGGACGTATTTTAGTGTCTTTGTCTGTTTTTTTATTTGTTTATTTGTCTGTTTGTCAACAGATTTATGTAAAAACTACAGAGCAGATGTTTGTTTAACTGGGTGGTACAGCTGACCAAGGATGAACCCATTTAATTTTGGGGTGGATCCGTCTTACAAAATTTGCGAAACGCTTGATTTTGCATTTTTTTTGTGGCTATAAGTGGCTCCTGTTCAACTGCACCGGCGTTGCCATAGTAACAGCACCAACTCAAAGTGCATGAAATAATATCACTCGCTGGCCTTCAAGTTTAATATGTGAATGCAATATTTTATAAAATCCAAATATCTAAAAGCAAAAATCGAACAATTAAGCAGACATGAAACAAAACAAGGCATGTGCTTTACTCGTCTGCCGCAGGGAGGCCGACTGAGGAGATCAGAGTCCTCGCATGGTATTTGTGAAGTGCCCTTGAGCAAGGCAGCGGCTCACTGCCAGACAGGGATCCTGTTCTGGAGCAGACAACAGACCTGGAGCTTTAATCTCTATGCAGGACATGAAAAGAAAGAATGTCCCCTTGAAAGTTAAAAGCAAGCTGTCATATTATTGTGATTTCTTTTTAAGGAGTGAAATGAAACAACACCTGAAACACACACACACACCACACCCATAGGCTAACAGAAGTGTTCTCCCCCAATTAAGACATGAAAGAAGCCAAAGACTTTTATTTTGGAAAAAAAAAAAGTAAAAAAGATCTATCTTCATGTTGAATTGGATAATAATAAACGAGAAAAGTTAGTAGCTAATAAATACATTAGAAATGAAAAAATTGAAAGCAATACAGAATGTTCCAGAGCCTGACTGCATTATATTTCACATTGCATTTGGAATTGTCAACTGGTGGCTGAATTTTGTGTTTTTCTTTAGCCTACCTACGCTACAGTTCAAAATATGGGCACTGTTTTTTCAATGAAGACAGCTTTAAACTAATCAGGAATACACTCTATACAGTGCTAATGTGGTAAATAACTATTCTAGCTGCAAAGTCTGTTTTTTGATACAATATCTACATAGACAGATAATATAGAGGCCCATTTCCAGCAACTATCACTCTAGTCTTCTAATGGTACAATGGTACAACTCATGGTGGTAAATAAAAATGTGACTTTTCATGGAAAACACTAAATTGTCTGGCTGACTCCAAACTTTTGAACTGTAGCGTCCATCCGCCATGAATTGGTGCAGAAAAAGCCAAACTGGTGCAGAAAATTTCACCTTTATGCAAGAAATGGGAGTGTTCCAGTGAAACTAGGGCCATGCGCGCACCTGTGAGTGGTCAGTGGGAGGTCTGCGTCTACCTGTGTGTCCCAGCAGCAGCAGCAGCAGCAGCAGCATCGGGCTGATGACCCTCCTCCTCTCTGCCGCCGTCACTGGTTTCCCTGGAAGAGGACGAGAGAGAAACCAGTCGGCGCCTCTGCGCCTCTGGTTCACTCGCTTGCAGGATCCAGGCGCTCACTGGAGGAATGCGCGGCGAATCCCCGGCGTTTACCCGGATTTTCAGAGGGGAAAAAGCTGCCTTTTTTTTTTATAACAAGTGCATTTTCATTCCTAGCATGATCGCTCCCTTCTGGAGCGGGTAAAGGCGTGTGTGAAATGTCCCACCAGCAGCGGGTCGTCCAGCTCTCCGCCGCTTCTCTCGCCGTGGTCTTCGGGCCGGACGAGGAGAGTTTGCGCGCCGGCGGAGGGAAGCTCAACGCCAACACCACCGCGAGTGGCCAGGAGATTTTTGCGGATTTCAAGGCGCAAAATTCGCGCAGTTTTTGGAATAAGAGGCTCGTGAAGGCCATCGCCGAAGTTTACTTCCAGGGATGGATGGAAAATTTTGTGCTTTTCATTCAAGGGAACGCGAATAACCTGGAGGTGCTGAGAGAAGCGTGGATGCGCAGAGCCCTGAGGTCACCAAAGGGATTCATCATTAAAGCTGTCGGTATGTAACCTCAGTCCACTGAATGCACATGTCTATTATGATGCGTTTATATGCAGCATTATCCTTGGTGGTAATAAAGCCCAGAAGGTTACCAGAAACGGCATGTAGAAGCACAAAACGCATATATATATGTACGTTACATTAAAGAATCATAAGAGTATTCTGTTTGTAGAGACATTGTAAAGTCCTGAAGCCAACAACATTACTTTACTGCCTGAGAAATGTGTGAAAGCCATAAACTCCAACAACATGTAGCTGACACTGTGAAACACCCTCCTCCTCCTCCTCCTCCTCCTCTTCTTACTTTTCATCAAAAGAAAAATGTTGCAATGTTTTGGTGTCAAAAGCCATTTTATCTTTATCCCAAAAGAAAAAAGACAACTAACTACCAGTTTATTTCAGTGTCTTCTTCTAACCCACACAGCAGATTTGGACTTTTAATTAATTTTTCCATCAAAAAATGAAAAGAAAGTCTCCAATTTGTTTGATGTTGTAAAGCGTTGAGGCATCAAACCTCCTTGCAAAACAAAGACCAACGTGATTATACCGTTTTTAAATTCATAATACATACATGATTTTCCTTCACTTTCCACATGCAAAACTGCAAAAGTCACCTTTTCCACCACTTCCAAAGTCATCTGAACACAAAGCTCAAAATGTAATTTGTTGTAACAGAACCATGTCCATAGAGATTCAGAGGCTAGTTCCCAATCAGCCTGTTTGTTGTAGACACAGTGTTATGTTTACCGACGCTTGTTAAAAAAGCTCTGTATACCATGTAATTACTTCTAATTGCTCCCCTTCTCTCGCTCTCTTTCTCAGATGTTTTTAAAGCTGCATTTAGCTGCACAGAAACAATAAATGGAAACCTTTATGCAGCCTCCTATAGCATGATCTCATGGGCTGTAAATGCCTGACAGCACCGGCTGCTGCTGGAGGAAATGACAACCCTGTGCGGGTTTTAAAAGTAATAACAGCGTTCTGAAGGGAGAGACACCGGGTTGTTCGCGTTTTTTTCTTACAAAAATACATATGTGGGGACTGATTTTTATGTTTCTGCCACAAATCAACACCTTCCTCTCAAAAAAAAAAAAAAAAAAAAAGACACACTTGAGCGTTAGAGGTAGGTTTCCCAAAATGTTTGCCGGATAGTTTAGCAGGTTTCTTTGTGGCCCCGGCAACACACGCTATTGTCTCTTGAGTTGCTGTTTGGTGCAGCTGCCTCGCCTCCTTTCATGCTCTTGTCCTTCCAGTAATGTGTCCGTCTTTTATTTTAAAGGGTTATTTTGGCTGGACGCAGGCCTGTCTACCTGCTGACTTACTGTCTGTCTGTCAGCTCTGCCAGATTGAGCAGTGCACGCACAAGACAAGGAGGAATGTGAAGGGGAGGAAGGGACCACACAGGGGGAGACCCAGGAGAGCACGGAGATTGTTACCTAACCCCCCCACCCCCTCCTGGTGGGGTGGGGGGGGGGGGTGGCTGACATGTCGTCCTGCTGGGAGATAGTTTCTAAGACCCTAAGCTTCAACTCGGCACACAAACAAACACCATATGGGCCTAAGGTGATGCTGAGCTTAATACTATGCACAGGGTCGACACACACACACACACACAGATCCACACACACAGACATGTATGAGCTCACAGTTGGGTGCAAGGCATCAATATGTTTGCGCTTCACACCATAAACTTGTAAGCAGACATGTCTGTGTGTGGACATGCCACTTCCTTCTCCTCCTTAACAAACCCTCCGCCTCACAACGCAGCAATTTGTATGGATATCAGTGCTGGCAGGTTGGCAGCCTGGTTTACTGCCTGCTCACTGGAAATTGGTTAGCAGTGAATCACTGTGCGACTGGCTGCCGACCACAACCTCTCTGTTGCCCAGGATTAATGTCCTTCCATTTCATGGCCAGTGAGGGACCGTGGAAGTCAGACGAGGAGATTGATATCAGGCATGGACTTAAAGGCCTTGACATTGTCCCGATATAAATATGTCAGCTCCAAAACCGAAATGTTATGAGTTACGGGCTACAGTGAATTTCAAACAGGCCTATTTCCTTCCCCGGGTCAGAGCAAGGTCGAGACGTGACTTTTTAAAGGGAAAGTTAAGAGGGCTAATATAGGAGCCGTTTGGCTGGAACCATGTGTTCTGTGAGTTAGGTATCTTCGATATGGAGAGGGAGGCATGGAGGGTACAATGAAGTATCCGCACAAACACTTTGATTTATTGTGCTAATTCCTCATTTGTCCTGTCTGGTTATCTGTTCTAATGGCCTAAGTGAAGACAGATTGTTCTGTGGGCCCATCAGCCACCTCCGGGCCTCTTCTGAGGGGGAATGTGCAGAGAGGGAGGTGTGCAGGAGGTGAGGAGCAGGAGGAGGAGGAGGTGAGGAGGAGCAGGGGGGTGGAAGAAGGGGATTGTGGTGAGGTTAGTATGAACAAGTTTTGTTGTTATCCTAGTGGGAACGGGCCCCAGTGGTACGGAGGTTGACCTTTTCGCTCCAACTCATGAATGTCTGCAGGGTGTTTCTCATTCATGAAATTATCTCTCCATCCCTTTGCTTCCTTTCAGCAGCTGTTTACAGAGTAATAACGAAGTCCCACTGCAGAGTCCTTTCATTAACGAGTGGAGTCAGAAGTCGTCACCCTTCTTGATAAGACTGCTGACACAGAGTATGTTTAGATATAGACGACTGTGGCTTGAGTTTAAATCGGTTTTTCATAGTCCGAATGTGTTATCCTGTAGGAATTATCAAATAGAAAGAGGAAATGCAAGAAATCTGTTGGCGGGGTTAGGGGTGGGGATAATTTCATCTTTGGTGAGAGGAAAAACGAAACTCTATATGTGATGGAAAAACATATGAGTGATCAATCTTCTTACCTAACTCCTGGCAAGTACGTTCCCCAAAATGTTGGGCAATATTTCTTTAAGTGAATTCTTAAACACTGAATGTCTAATCAGCAGTCCTAAAAAGTAGGGGTTAAAATGGAAACTCATGATAATATACTGTAAGGATATTGCTATTCTGCAATAATCAATATATATTGCAAACAATTAATCTACAATATATCATGTTATCTGTCACTAAATAAGAAAAATACCCCTCAAAAAGAAATAATTATATATTTATTCACTGCATCAAGGTGTCTTTCACAGAATCTGAGGTGAAACAGTCTATAACAAAGTGCATAGAGTCATAGCTTTGTGCTTCCTACACACACTGACTGCAACTTGTCCACATGGTGTGTAACATTCACATGTAGAATAGACATAAACTGGCAAAAAGGCAAACTGACAGAAAACTTTGAAAAGGTAATATCTGTGTATCAGTAATGTAGCACAAGAAGATCTATTGCAATACATTGCAAATACCATTTATTCGTGTTTGTGTGTATTTGTCCCACAACCATTAAAAAGACAAGGTTCTTATTGGACCTGCCAAGCTGTCCTGTTGAAACTGGAGGCTTTATAATGACTGTTGGCTGCTTCTGCATTATTTAGAGTCACACATTGTTTCTGCAGCAGGATGAGCATGGATCCACAGGATGAAACATTTATAGGAAGTCAGCGAGTGGTGTAATGAGGTGTCCTGTAGCCTCCCTCCCTTCAATTGACCGCTGTAAACTGCTCTTGTCCACTTTGAACACGGAGGTGAATGAGTCCTCTGGACGGACGTCTCACTTTCGCCATGGAACGCTCTTTGTTTGTCCATTGAGAAACTGTAGGTTCATATTCATGGGCACGGCTTTGCTGCGCCTTCTTAGAACCAAGTTTCCTTTTTCAAACGGTATGTTATATTTAACTCATCATACCATGAGGTGCCGAGGCATTCCTGTAATGCTTCATTTACTCTTGAGATCATTTCCTGAGCGCCCCTAGTTTCTGCCCCTTACTTTTCACTTGAAAGTGTTGTGTTTTCACACAAGAGGTGTCTCCTTTCAATGAGGATATTTTGTCAGAGTCTCAAAGCGCGCCACTAATGGTCATAACTCTTCCAGATGTTAGCTTATTAACCATGACACCCCCTTGCCGGGCCTCGCCGGGTTTAAATGGCCCACCCTGTCCTATCTAAGCAGCAAAGGTCAAAGGTTACAACCTTCTTGCTCACAAGCCACTCTGGGGTCAGTTAACTTCAGACGGTTTTTTAAAAAGCAAACAGAGCAACATATATAAATACAGTATCCAGGTGGTTTTTACTCACTGATCCTGCTCAGCTCCTGCTGGTGGTTTGGATACTGTGTGTTGGTTAAAGAGCCCTTGTGATTTGTAATGTGTTTGTCTGCGTTTTATTTCTAGTTACAAATAGATTAATGAGGGGTATGAGGGGAGATCAGTTCCACTCTGCTCACTTACATCTACCATCCAAGCTGCTCTCAAATAATATTTTCTAAAGATTTCACTCTCCAGCTCCCCTGACACTAATAGTATGATATTAGGCCGCACAAAATATATGCTGCTGTTTTTCAAGCGGAAAGTGATGAATGGTCTGTATTCTGACAGCGGTTGGTCCAGTCTTGTTCTCGCAAAAACAGAGCTGGTTTGTGGAAATGTTTTTGATGGTAACAATATAGCAAATCCGGTAGCACCCAGCAGCGTGAAGGTTCCTATGCCTGACTTCAGCACAGATTTTCTAGATCAAAGGACCCTAATTTCATCTATCCTACATAAACAGTTGACTGGAGATGAATGGACCTGCAACATGAAAGGTTTTGGCTTAATGTGATGGATAGAAAAAACAGCCTGTGTGATTTATGTGGAGCTCTGTTGAGTTTGCAAATTACTTATTAAATTGCATTGTTGGTCCAAGCTAATTAGCCTGCAAGCATCACTGTTATTTCCTTTTTATTCGGCGATGCCAAGCATGTGTGCCTGCACGCATCTCCTGTACAACATCTTGTTTTCCGCTTCCTGCAAGTGTTGAAGTTTATCATACTGCTCAGATACAAAGAAACCTTGACCCCCATTCTCAGACGTGACCCTCCACATTGCAGACATGTGTGAGAGTGTGTGCGTGCGTGTGTGTGCGTGGCCCTCAGCACATCATTTGTTCACCACATCCTTTCTCATTGAGCAGGAAGCGCACCCCCGGTGCGAATCAGGCATGTTGGCCTTTTTATCGACCCGAATATTGGGCTCGCCCGTATAGCAGAGGAGTGGAGCGCTGCCAACAACAACAGCTGAGGAGTTTCCTCTGTATCCCTCAGCTTAGACACCCTGTCAGCGGCCGCTTGGGTTTCCCACATGGGATTTAACTTGCTCAGACAAATGGGTCGGCACAGGAGTGAGGCCGTATTGCATTAAGTTCGGTATTAGTATTACTCTTGAGTTTCCTGACAGGATGTTGTCTTTGCTTCATTTAGCATTGATAAATGGACTGGTATGCAAACACCGGCGCAGCGACAGCAGCGCGCTGTATTAATGTTTTTCAAGAGTGAACGATACTTTCATGGATCACGGGCGAGAGCCGCGTGCCGACCGGTTTTCGAACATTAGAGAGGAGTAGATCATATGGCAGACACTGGACAGGAGCTCTGCTCTAAATTCAGAGATAACAAACACAGAAATCTGCTGCAGCTTGAGCTGAGTTAAACAGGAGGAAATGGGTTTCATCTGCATCCAATGACTAACATCACTCTTGATTTAGAGGTGTGGATCTGCTGGAAAGCTCGAACACCCTCTTATGTTGCGTATATGTTTTTGTGGCAGGATGTCAGCCACATGGGTGGAGTAGGGTGAAAATACCTGGAACTTTGTAAAAGATGAGACCGGAGAAACTAGAGACTTCTGCTTATTTCTGAGCTCAGGGGTTGGTAAGGGAGAAAAAACGATGAGCACAGGTCAGTTGCATCAACAGCGAAACTGCGCTAATGTGTAACAAAAAAGAAAAACAGTGTACTGTGCAGGTGGTGGAACAAAACCTTGTGGAACATCTTTTCCATCGCCCGAAAATTGATGTGAATATGAGGCAGTTTTTCACATTAAAGATCAGAACTAAAACATCTAAACCACAGTAGGACATCATTCACTACATTAAATGCTAAAAAAAATATCAGCAAATTTAGCAGCATAGTATTTGCGTCCCTCACAAGCCATCATAATTTAATAATAAGATAGTGTCTGAGATATAAATAGCTTCAGACTGGAAAAGAAGTGAGAATTCCAGGACAGAAACATCTTGAAACAATCTGATGAATTATATACTCAGACAACAGACAATATTTTTTGGAGATCAAATCAGATTTATAAAAGCCAGGTTGACTAACGTTTTGTACAGACCAGAGCAGGTAAAACAGACATAATCACAAATAGAAGAACACAATGACACAATAAGACAACAAATAATACAGCGCATGGGCTTAGTAAAACATCAAAAATGATTCAAACATTAAAAATTAACATTACATTTTCAGCCTGGACTTAAAAGAGTGGATTGAGGGGGCAGATCTAATAGGGAGGGGATGTTATTTCACAGTCTAGGGGCTGCAACTTCAAATTGAGTTTAGTAGGTGGAATAGCCAGGAGCCACAAATCAGCCGACCTGAGGGACCTAGAGGTAGAGTAAGGGTTTAGGAGGTCTATGGGCCATTTAGGGCTCTACAGACAAAAAGATGAAGCTTAAAATAAATTCCGAGCTGCATAGGCACCCAGTCTAGAGAGGTTAGGATGGGTGTAACATGGTCCCTCTTCTGGGTCCCTGTCAGGAGCCTGGTTGTGGCGTTCTGGACCAGTTGCAGGTGGGATAAAGATGACTGGCTGATTCTGGTGTAGAGTGTGTTACAGTAATCCAGCCAAGAGGAAATGAAAGCATGTGTAACCATCCTTAGGTCAGTAACTGAGAGGAATGGTTTGAGTTTTGTGATATTTCTAAAGTTGGAAAAAGCACTACAGAGTTTGTTTGTTGAATGATAGAGCTGGGTCAAAGACAACACCAAGAATTCTGGCATGGGCATGAAGGTTTGATGCTGGGTATTGTGCTGACCCACCACTGGAGTTGGAATAGACAAAAAGAATCTCATTGTCTTTAAGTTGGAGACAGTTTTTAACATCTACTGCTTTACCTCCTGGAGGCAGACCCTAATTGTGTTGTTGTTATTATCATGATTATTATTTTCAGGTTGTATTCATTAGAATTTAATCAGAGATATAGCTGGGTGTCATCAGCATAACAGTGATATGAAATATATTTTTCTTATGATGAGCTGTTAATTTGCTGATAATGGAACATGCAATAAATGTAATATATCACCAGCGATGGAGGTTTTATGGATAATCAGGTGTGAAACATCTTAGCTTTTTCTGTCCCCCAGTAATCATTTAGTAATCATTAATGGCTGCTTGACTGTCAAGTCATAAGCAGAAGCCCTATTTTTACACTGATGCCAGACAATTTATACATTAGAGAACAACATCATTAAACATTTGTATAAGTATAAAGGAATGGTCAAGTTTAGTTGCAGCCATAACTTTTATTTATTTATTGGTGTTATTGAACATGAGTGATTTTGCAGGCAAGGTAAGAGCGAGCCACCGACAGATGAAAGAATAAAAAGTATCCAGGCGTAAAGGTGATTCTTATAGAATCAGTAAGTGAATATGTTGTTAATAGCCGATTGGCTGCTCAAACGAGCTCTGCGAGTCACAGGCTTGTTAGCCAACTGGAAACTCCAGGAAAGACTGACTGACTTGCTGACCAATGGGCAACTTTATGGCACCACTGCCACGTCACTACCCTGGATACCGACCTGATGATTTGAGATGGTGAACGAGGATGGTATGGTCAACTGCATCAAATGCCAAGCTAAGGTCAAGCAGAATTAGAACAGTGCATTTGCCAGAGTCAAGGGACAGCAATTGGTCATTGGAGACTCTAAATAGAGCTGACTGTGTGCTGTGGCATGCCCTGAAGCCTGATTAAAATTTCTCCTTTCTGTTGTCAGTTTCTAAAAAAGGACAGAAGCTGGGTGTAGAGATTTTTTCCCCATGAATTTAGATAAGAATGGCAACTTAGAAATAGGCTGGTAATTATTTAGAACAGTTGAATCCAGGTTAGGGTTTTTTTTAATCATGGGTTTAAGTATCGCCTGTTTAAAACAAGAGGAAACAGAACCATTTGCTAGACTGCTGTTTAGGATGAGTGAAATTGTAGGGCCTACGGAGTTAAACACTTCCTTCAGCAGGCATGTAGGAACAATGTCCAGGGGACAAGTAGTCGGCTTAGTGTGCGAGACTGTCTTTGATATGAGCCAGGTGGTCAAACTTAGTGAAGACAGTAGTGCAAGGAGCGAGCACTGAGGGGATGTGAAATGGCAAAATCAGATTTTATTTTATTTGTCTATTTTTCAAAGTTTAGAAATGCATCATGTGATTGTGGTTGTTGCAGGGCAGGGCAGACAGTAACAGCAGGGTTGGGGACTGTGTTGTGTCAAATAGTACTTTGGACAGTGGGAGTTTCTGGAAATGATATTGGAAAAGTATTTTTTTTCCTGCTGGTAGTTCAAAAGACAGCTTCTCATCATTTCTTGAGATTGTGCCATGACATTTTCGTGACATTTTCATGTCTTTATTCCATTTTCTTTCTGCCTTCCTACAAATTTCCCTAAGAGTGTGGGTGTCAGTGTTGAGCCAGGGTTGGTTTTAGGATTTCAGATTTTGAGTGGGGCATCAGAGTGACTTGATAAATATTGACAGACCTTTTATTCCAATATATATTTTGTATATAACATTGTCAAAATATGAATTCTAAATTATGTACAGATTCTCATCTGTCTTTATACTTAAGGTATTGAAATGGCATTTTGCTTCAAGAGTATACTGCCATTCAGAATTTATTCAGGTTAGTGCAGGAGCTATAAATCGCACATTCCTTATTGAGAAAGTGCATTTACTTTGAAGGTAAGCCAATCGCAGGGATCAGCCAAGGCACAGAATGTATTTCTTGTCTAGAATGACATTTTTATCATTTTATCAACCATAGAATCAAAAGTAATTACACGGGTCAGTTCATTCAAGCTCACTTTTATCCATTTATGGGTCAAAGGCACTATTTTTCTGTTTGTCATAGTCTGTCATTGAGGTCTTTTAGAATTGTTACATTTTGTGCCATATTATCAGCTGGTAAATTAAGATTAGTTCTTATTTTGTCACGGCAGCGATACTAAATACATCTATCCAGAATATCAGGAACACCAAGAACACCTAAGAGGAGATTAGATTAGGTTCAGATTTTAAAGTAGTTAATTTAAAATGCTTTGTGCCAAAGCTTTCAGGACAGCAAGAGAGAAATGTGACTTTTCATAAATAACCGCCTTCTCCTTTAATCCTCTCAATTCCATGAAACATCTTGAAAACATCAGTCTTTTGTTGGAGTCAAGATGGAGATTGTGACAAAATTGGCTGAAGACATGGCCATAATTCCAACAGAAATGTTAAAAACATGAATATGCCTTCTAATGAACAGAGGAAAGGTACTGTGGTCTGAGTGTAAATGGCTCTGCGCTAGCAGACGTCTGGCAGAAATGCTACTGGAAGACTGTGGGGTAATGTTCACTTTCATGATGGGAGCCAGATACTTTGGGGTGTAACTCATCAAGTCTGAAAAGGGATGACGTATGAGGGGAAACTATGGGAAAATAAAGTGTAGGTAAAGTTAAATCCTGTCTCCTCTCTGTATCAAATTACACAGATCACTTTGGGCAGTGCTGTAAAGTACATGTCTTCCTTCAAACTCTACCACTATTGTGTTTAAACACCTGGTCAGGTGTGTTTCCTGTTATACAAGAACATGATAACAGGGTTTTTGTGCACTAGTTCAGCACCGGGTCATTTAATTGTTATGGCCTGTGCTGGGTTGTTGCTCAAACAGTTCTCATTGTGATTCAGATGGTAAAATCATTTTCTGCTATTACAGCTGCAGCCATTTGGAGCCCAGATCTGTGGTGACCAACTATGTGACTATAGATGTTTTAGGCCCTGTGAACGTCAATTTGAGAAGCTTAGTCATGGCCTGTTTATGCTTTCTTGCCAGTATACATTAAATGTCAAAGGAGTTGGTTTGGCAAAACGAGTCTCAAGGTTATAGCTGGAATACAGACACCCATACTACACTTCTGCTGCTGTTTCTTCTTTCTGTTTCTTTGTATTGCATGTGGCAGGTCGCTGCCACAGTAAAGGTTTCTATGGTGATGTGAGTCAACACAAAGCCCGCCTGTGTTCCTCTTCATAGCTCAAAGATTTAGCTCATGAATCGTCTTCAGTCATAGCGTTACAGAGGTGACTGTATATCCAGAATATATTGGTTGAAAATGTTATTAGTACTATCTATAAATACTCATACTTTTTTTTTTACGTTTCTTTTAGATGTAGCATTCTAGTGAGTTTCCGTCGCCACGTTAACCAGCCAATGAACACATTTTCTCAAACACTGATTACAGGAGGGCACAGTCCACATTTCTCTCTTTACCTCCCACTTCAATGCGTCGCTTAATATTTAAACACAAGCCACCAGACCAGGATAGTGAGGCCTCAGTGGTTCAGATTAAATATTTATCTATAGCCCTCAAGTTTGGGTAGAAATGTTGGTTTTATTGTTGTGAATCAATCAATATGGCCGTAAAATGATCAGCAGCTCAGTCTGCCTGTTTTATTGCTCATTGATTGGTTTTAAAGTGAGACACAGGCAGTTGTGTTTATAGAAATCTTTCCAACTGTAACAGTGTACGTCATGTATAAAAAGCCAAGTGACATTAATGATAATTATAGAGTATATTCAACAACTGATATCTATTACAACCACTTGTTGATGGCCGTGACTTTAACTCCAAGTCCTTTCAGAGTGGAAGGACAGGAAAGGGCAGTGTTGTTAGACTGGGCGAGGTTTGGTTGTTTGGACATTTGGGCTGCGATTGCTCTCTGAAGGGATCTTTTCACTCAGTTTATTGGGCCATTTAACTGCAACGCCCACATCTGTGTGTTGTATGGAAGTGAAAGACACAGACTCGTAAAGGCTCTTTTGAAAGTGTGATGTACACACACACACACACAAGAAGGGGAGGGCGGAATCACAGAGGCCTGCTAGTCCAAAAAAAAAAAAGCCAAACAAAAAGAGTTGGTCGTGGGACTGAAGAGGGAGTCATGACACAACATGAATTACAGCTACTATCTCTTCCCAATACACTGAATCTGACTGTATGGCTGTTTGACATTGTCTCACCAGAGACTTAACTTCGATCATTCACAGACGGCCTGCAGGTTTCCATGAGTGTGTTGTTCGCAGGGATCTCTGTCGATGGGAGAAAGGGAGTGTTTTTGCAGTTTGAGCAGACCTCAAGTTCATGTTGAATACCATACAGTGTGCCCTTAATGAGGGAGAGAGAAGATTAGCCTGTTTGCTTACTGGAGCCTAAAAGATTAGACGATAGCAGGATGAGATAAGAGTGTGTGTGTGTGTGTGTGTGTGTGCATGCATGTATGTGTATGCATGTGTGTGTATGTGTTTCCAGAAACTTGTGCAACCTTCTTTATTGCTTTGGTTCCTGGTCCCCCATCATAGCCTAAGCATAGATCATATCCCTTCTGTCCAAATCTGTAGATGCTAGACTGTCTTATATTATGGAATGAATTCCCATTCAATCAGAGCCTCTCTGTACCGTAGACAAGTCTTGTGATGGTTGGTTTGTTCAGGCTGAAGCAAAGACATATGATCCACAGACATATCCATCCATAGAGCCACAGCAGTGGCTAATAAGCCGATGTACTATAAACAACACTCCACCTTAAAGTGCAACGTGGTAAAATTAGCTAGAAACATGCTGGCATGCAAATTAAAAATTCTTTTTACTTTGCACGATGCATGTGTTTTCTGTTATCAAGGGCTGGTAATGATCACGGAGCAGGAGCCACTGCACTCATTAGCAAATATCAAGAAAAATATTAGAAATGTCAGCTAAATGTTTGAAATGTGCAATGATAAAGAAGCATGACGACTTATTGTGTACTTGTGTGTCCGTTCCATTATGTGCTTGCTTGCCTGACAGCATGTTTGGGATCAAGGCCTTGACTCATATGTCTGGTTGGTTTTGGACAGTGTGTGTATGTGTGTGTTGCATGCTGTTACCAAGGTGAGTTTTAAAGATTAACAAGTGCTTCTGGGCTTTAAATGTCAAACGTTTAGGGTGTCATAACTTCCCATCTCTATAACCATTGAATCTAAAACATTACAAGTAATTGTGTCATAATAGTATTAATGTAAGACTAAGTTTAGACTAAAATATTTTACACTGAAGCTGATGGCAGGTTTACACCATTTGCTGTACAATGTTGTGTGTTAGTATTTTCTTCCCAGAGACTGGAGGTAAGTAATGCAATCACGTATGAAATGGGACTCATGCGGCTCTGGCCAGTTTACAACGCAGCCACATGAATACATGTGGCATTGATCAGTGTCAGCAGCCAAAAAGATCTCAGTGGGATGCAGGAGAGAAGTTCTCTGTCAGTGATCTCCACAATCTGATCTGTCCGCTTCAGACACTTTTCATTTTCATCCACCAGGGAGCAGTTTATTTTCACGTCGAAAGTTTATGACATGGCAAGAAAAGAAACGAATGCTTTAGCTATGTGTGCAGCAACTTGTGTAGACTGTGTCACTTTTTTTTATGTTTTGAGTTCAGACTTACACATATGCTGACGATGGAGCCTTCCATGCAAGGTGCTCCAGTTCATCAGCGTCTCGCCCAAGGATGCATACACATGCGGACTGGAGGAGGCGGAAATTGAACCACCAATCTTCCAATTAGTGAAAGACCCACTCTACCTCCTGAAACACACACACACACATATATATATATATATATATATATATATATATATAGTATAGCAAATTAGTGTTCCTCTTCCACAAAACTTAGGAACAGATGAGAAACAATTTATTTTAGCTAAACAAATTCTGGATTCTACACTTCACTATATTTCATCTTGGTCTTGTATTTCATTTGACCTCCCCTGCCGGGTGAACATCATTCAAACTCCACACCCCCGTGTTATAAATTAGTAGCCTCCAAACACAAGGTCAGATAACCCTGACGGCATCACTATATCATCGGGGTCATTTCCTCTGACTTGACAAACGTCCTCCAAAGATACAGAAGACATTATACCACTGTCTTCACAGGATGAGTAGGACCAACCATTATAGAGTGAACCGACTTTGACATATAAAATTGTTGGATTGCCCCTTTAAGGAGTTATATTGGAAAGCTGCTTCTAACTTTTCCTTAACACAAGTCTCGCCTCCTGTGGCTGCCCCCCTCCCCACACACTCGTCCTTGTGGCACAGGGTTCTGTTGCCATGGCACCCAGCAGGGTATTCATGCTGTGTATGACAAAGAGTATAATGTCGGCGGCCCAGTCTTAGATTACAGGAACACAGAGGTCCGTTCCCCCTGGAGAGAAGACGGTTACAAGAGTAAACCTCCCCGACCGTCACGCCTGCTAATGTTAGACTCAATAAACACTAATCCTCTGCCCGGCCCATCCCTCTATTCCACCAACATTTTCCCACCTGCTTCTGTCACAAATAAACAGTTAAAGGTGGATTTTGGTGTTTTGCCAAATATAAACATATAATATAGTACTCATCCCACTTTTGTAATTGTTTCTGTTAAACCAGTATTAATGGAATGCTATGTTAAAAAACAAACTTTTGCATGAAGATATTTCTGTTTTTACCTCCCAAAAGAATTACAAATGTGCAAAAGTGTCTGTCAGGATATCCTGCTTTGAACTAGGACATGGTCAGGAGAGGGATCCGATAAAACCTCCTCTGTGCAGGAAGTCCTTAGTAAGGGGGAAGTTTTTTTTAGTAAGTGATTAAGATATAAATTATTTGCCTTCTCCACCTCTGACCCTATCATATCCTCACTGACCTTTTCCCTTCTTTGTGCTTATAAGTGGTTGTTATGTGGACAGTGTGCCAAACATTCCTATAGGAAGTTCTCAACAATGAAAACCCAAGTCAGCAGCACTAATTCACTGCCCATGGAGACGGCTATTGAGATATCCGCTCTGAGGTTAAATCAGATTAACATCTTCTGTCGAAGCCGGGGAAGGCAGATGGGTTCTTTGAAACAATCCCTCTGTGTGTCATAGGATCAATTTGACCAAGAAAGACCCCTGTCTGTGAGCCTTATGAGCCTACAGCAAGCTTACTGAGCTGATAATTGTTGTTTTTTTTTTTTTACTTACGTAGATTCATGTAAGTTCCTTACTGATGATAAAACATTTTTCTTTTGTGATTCATACATGACAACAAGCTTAATACATAAACAATAGTGAGTAGGTCATGGGTATGTGTGTGGTACGTGTGTGTGTTCTTTAGTCATGTGCTACCATGGCAGATTTTTGATTAGTTGTTTATTTTCCCTGCCTTGGACATAAGTGGTTCAAGTGTGAGGGTTGTAAATGTTTAGTTTACATCAAGAATGAGCTTGGCAGTGTTTTCGCTGAATGCCCTGGGGTTGAAGTAAGAATCACTCAAACACGCCACATGTTAAGTCGAAATTCACACATTTATACACAAAATGTTACTGGAAATATGCTGGCTGGAAACTTAAAATCACTTTGGGAAAATATGTCTGTAAATAACAAAAACAATAAAGAATGTTTACTGGCTGTTTTGCTGAATTTAATTTACATGTGTTTAGTATTTTGCACACATGTTTTTACCACCAGTGGTGCACACTGTCCCTCAACAATCTTCAGCTGCCCTTAGTAGCCACTGTTTTGTGTGTAACCACCATTTTACTGTGTATCCCTGCTTCCACCCATTAATGAGGCGTAGCTGATTAACTAAAACTAATTTTCCAGTTCTGTGGGTAAGGTTAAATTTGTGCCCTGTGCTGTTTGAGACCAGTACTTTCTGTCAGCTCTTGACAAACACACTGATCAAATTAGAGACTGTCATGTTACCCAGTGAGGTAACTATTTATTGAGATACAACCGTGTCAAAGTCCACATTTGGTTTTGATGTTCTATCCTATTAATTTTGTGTGGAAGGGTCTTTATTGCATTACTACCCATATCCCATCCTACTGTCATCATTGTAAGCTTTGCACTTGAAGCTCACACAAAAAAAAACATGTTTGGCTTAGGGAATTAGACACAGCAAAGCTACTCCGATTACCTCCCTCTATGTGTGAAACTTTGTGATCATATTTGACAGTGAAATTAATATATTTCTAAATGTCTGTTTTGCATTAAAAAGGCAGCTTATTGCATGGATTGAAAGCTCTGTGGTTTCTGTCTAATGGGCTCCCACAATTTGTTTGTATATCAGAGGAATGCTGTCTGCCCTCAGCCAGGCCGAGTGGTGGGATTGTGATGTGGCTACACTGTATGGAACAAATTTCATACTATTTTTACTAAGACAAAATATGTCCAAGACTGTCTGTCATTTTTCTTACTCTCTCTCACTTTCAGTAACATGTTTGTCTAAGGGCACCTCCTAGACATGTAAGGCCTTATGATATGGGGGGCAGGATATCTGATCTGCCCAGCAGGCAGACCTGTGGTCATTTCTGTGGGAGTAATGGAATTCTGTGGTTGGTCCCAGTACTGATGGAATTTCAAAAGCAGTCAAGCATGGTTCATATAACTCACATAAATAGACCGCGGTCATGATTTAGAAGTTGGTTAGGGGAGGAATGTCAACTTCAGTGATTTTGAGTTGTTTTCACTGGCAGGTCAATCAGAGAGAGAGAGACCTCTCTAGGCCAGGTGTGTTTGAGTGTACTGTTCTAAGATCACCTGTTTCACATAATAATCTTGGTGGCGTGTCCATATGTTTCAGGTGACCTGTCCCCGGTGCAGATGTCCCCTGTACCCCAGTCACAGTTCATTCCCTTGGCTGAGGTGCTGTGCTCAGTCATCTCAGATATGAACTCCTCCCAAATCACTGTCAACCAGGAAGCACTTATCAATTACATGAGCAAAGCACATCCAGGTAATTCATAAAATATCGCTTTTTCTTGCTTTTTAAGGATTCCATATTATTATACTCTTAAACCTTGTTCTCTTAGCTGCCTCCTGTTTACATCTTCTTTTCTTTCTGTATTCTAGGGATTACAATCCCCACTCAGGACATCCTCTACAATGCTCTGGGCACTCTCATCAAGGAACGCAAAATTTACCATACAGGCGAGGGCTACTTCATTGTCACACCTCAGACTTATTTCATCACCAACAACATGGTCCGAGAGAAGAGCTGGTGGACTTCAGGTTCAGCAGATGATCCTCCATCGCCACCTCCTATCACTTACCTTTTGAGCAACGATGCCTGTGTTGAGAGCACTCAAACGCCACCTGTGGCACACTGCAAGTCTTGCAGCTGCTTTAGCCCTCTCCAAACATCCAATAATATCTCCCCGACTACCATGACAGCTACTGTTCCTCCATCCACTGTCCCTGACCAGCATTCTGTCTCTGTTTCAATTAGTGAATGCACAGGTAAGAGCTTAAAGTGGCCTCGACAGTTGGATCACAAGCCCACAGTGCAGCATCAGTCCACCTCCACAGCAGCAGATTGTCAAGCAAGTGAGATTAGCAAAACTACAGCCACCACTAATGCCACGAGTCGTAAAGAAAAAGACAACAAACCAGGGAGGAAGTTTGGTCTCAGTTTGTTCCGGAGGAACGGAGCAAAAAAAGAAAAACCAAAGAAGGAGTATGCATCGTTCTCAGGTCAGTTCCCTCCAGAGGAGTGGCCAGTAAGAGACGAGGACGACCTGAACAACTTACCCCGTGATCTGGAGCATGCCATCATCAAACGCATCAACCCTGAACTGACTGTGGACAATCTGACACGCCACACAGTCCTAATGAAAAAGATGGAAGAGAGGAGGGACAGGGGGATAGACAGAGTGATGGAAAGGGCTTTGGATAAAGATGATAAGGGAGTAGACAAGGGAATGTCTACTGAGATCTTAACATTCTCAAAACCCAGGCACCATCACTCCTCCAAAGCAGCGGCAGGGAAAAGATCTGCTCTGAAAGCCTCTCGCAGCAAGAGGAGGGGCCATTCCTCCAAAGAGAAGCAGAGGGAAAAGGAGAAAGAGAGGGTTAAGGGTAAAGCTCCCATATGTGTGGACAACTATCCAGAGGGGGAGGATTTGATCCCTACGCGGCTTAAAGTGGAAATCCCTATTGATGAACCAGATCAAGTCGAAGATGGTGGAGCTACAGAGGCAAAATCTCTTTATAAGAAACGCATTGAAAACCCTTTCCAGACTCATCAAAACAAAGACCCAGCTGAAACTGTAATTCCTCCTGCTATCAGCAGAGAGCATCGAAGGAGAGAGGTGAAGGAGGGCAAGGCTTCAGGGTCAGGGAGGAAGGAAGGAACAAGTCACCGCTCCAAATCGTGGGACCCACATCGGGCCAAATTGATTGTAGCAGACTTAGAGCATACAGGAAAATCCCCTACATCGGAGGACAGATACGATTGTGGCCATGAGAGGGATTTCACCGCTGATCATCTGCTCCATCCAGACATAAAGCTTAACAGAGAGCTGCCACTGAACTACAGCTCGGCATATCCACAGAGCAGTACGCTACGGATAGACGACAAGGTGCGGCATCAGAGGGAGGGAAACAGCAAGGAGACCTGGGAGAGAGAAGGCAAAAATGGGCTGTTTAAAGAGGCAGAATACAAGAGTGCACCAGACCACAGCCAAACTATAGAAGATGGCCTCACTAACAACCAACAGTACACCAATACTGATGCCATTCTGCCTGCCCATCCCCATGAGACCATCATGAACCGCTCATATGATCTAGGTCTGCCCTGGCCCAAGCCATCTTTACAGCGTAAACACTCCCTCAGACTCTTCAACTCTGGGAGGAGTGACATTGAGAAGCCCAGTGAGCTCTCTTCACACCATAAGGCCTGTGAAACCACAGCCAACCAAGGACAGGAGCTAAGAACCTTTTCTATCAATAACAGAGAGCAAAGGACCATGGGTCAGGGAGGACAAATAGCTAACAGCACTCCTTCAATATCAGACAATGATGGCTTCATAGAGGATGACTACAGACTCTATCAGAGAACAGATGAGCAGGAGGATGAAGATGCCTGCAGCTCCTTGTGTTTGAATGAGGAAGAGATTATTGATGCAAAGGTTTACCGAACAAGTGTAGCAGACTACCATCACCCCCAGTTGGTTTACCACACCTATGAATCTGACATGCAGTGTCAGCGACCCAACAGTCACTATTATAATTTCACCTTTCACCAACAACCAGTCCCCTCAATTCAAGATTCAAGGGACACCACCTTCAAAGATCTTATTCCTTCGGCCACACAGAGGGAAGCTTCCCACAGCCCCAGCAGACCTGAGGAGACCAGCTGGAGACTCCATCATCACCATCAGAGGACTAGATCACCAGGAGCCCAAAGTGAACCCAGTCCCAGGCAAGGAACATTGATCCAAGGGTTAAGACGGGATGAGTCCAGCCTTGATTTGGACTGCCCTGAGGTCCATGGGGTTACAGATGGCAGCATCTTTGACTACTGCCAAGCAAGTGAGATAGAATCAGACACTGAGACTGTCCGTAAATCCGCTGATGAGGGTGACGGTGAATCTGCTCACTGGGCACCTGAGGTGGAGGAAGTGCAGGCGGAGGATTTTGGTGAGAGGGGAGCTCTTTTGACCCAAGGAGCTGGTTTAAGTATGGCCAGTGGAGTCAGAGGAGCAGAGATTGGAGAAACAGTGGAACTGGGAGAGAGCCAGAGTATCACAGGAGACAGTGGTATAGATTCTCCACGGTGAGTGCCTGTCTTGATAGTTGTTTACATTAGCTGTAATCAGATTCTGTGATATTGTGTTTACCTATTATCACTCAACATTGAATCCATGGGTTTCTCGTTAGAATTGATCACTGGACTCACTGAAAGTTAAACAGTCCGGGGCTGACGAAACAGTTTCATGTCGTAAAGAAGAAGGTCCACAACCAATAAAGAAATGATTTGAATACCTTAGCCCAGAGGCACATTCTCTTCAGGCCAGGGTTTAACTAGTTTTCACACATCAGGCTTGTGTCTCATCTCTCCTGCTGTGAACTCAGACCACAATCTATCACACTACATTCTGGAGCAGCTTTAGACAGACAAAATAAACACTGTACTGAGGTTAGTTAACCTCTGGGTTACTCATCTGTGGTTGGCCATACTCCAATTTGTGTTTTGTCCTTTAAAGTAAATTGCAATAAAGCTGAACAAACACCTCATGACCAATTATAGCATCCAGTATTTGGACAGAAGGGAGTAATTTTGATGATTAGGTGTAATTGCTGTGCAGCACTTACATTCTCATGTTATAATCAAAGAGGAAGGAAAGACTTCTTTTCTAAAATTGAACTCACCGAGCTCCACATCATTTAGAGGACTGATGGGAGCGCATGAACACGTCACCATGTTTAACTGGCACTTTTATAAAAGATATCAACCTCATGCCACTTTTTACCCACTACAGGACCCGTGTGAGTTTGGCCTCCAGTAACACCGTCATTCTGGAGGGTCTTAAGAGAAGAGGGTTTTTACAAAACTTGGAGAAACTGCATTCAAAGAGCAACGCCATTCAACCACAGAGCTCACTGCTACAGCTTACTCCTGTCATGAATGTATAGCAGCCCTGGGTCCTCTGCTGAAGCTTTCACGTTGGAGTTGACCGATCTCTTCATGCAGCAGGGTATGAAAAGGCCAAATGAGCTTGTATTTCCATTTCTATGTAACTCTCGTCAACTGTCAACTGAAACATATATAATAAGGTGGGTTTGCACTTTGTTGTTTACCTCCAGATCTTGACATGTTACAACAGTGGCCTGTGTACAGATGTACAGTCTATATATATATATATATATATATATATATATATATATATATATATATATATATATATATATATATATATATATATATATATATATATATATATATATATATATATATATATATATATATATATATATATATATATATATATATTTCTTTTTTGTAAATACTTTTTTAAAGAACATATGCTAAGATCCACTCATGGACTCTATGAGTATATCCCATTAAATGCATGTATCAACAGCATTTTTGTCTTGTAAATGTACAGATTTCGTTCTCTACATGTCTTGTTGGTTAAAAAGTCCGTAATAGTAGTATTTCTACTAACATTTCCTTAATTTCTTCACTTGTAGCGTTTTACTGCAAATAAAATTGTACATGTCAACCAGATGTCTTTCATGAGGTGTCATGAGTTATTTTCCTATGAAGGAACATTAACCACTAAAATACTATTCCTGCTCTAGATGAGTGTTTGGTAACATTGTTACTTCAGTATTGTCCAATATCAGTGTAAGAAATCTGTATTGTTTTAATAATACTTTTATCCAATAATTGGCTATAATTATATTTATATATTTATACAAGTGGCTCACAGTTTCCTGAGCCACTTGTTCCTTTCCAGTTGAAATGAATGCTTTTATAAATGTTGGAAGAGTTTTATTATCTTAACTGTACCACACCCTGATGCCAGTTGGAAAAAGAAAATGTTTTGCATGTTTTATCTATTTTTTTTATTTTAAAATAGACCAAATAAACATAATCAAGAGCCATTTTATTTAAACTAAAAAAATGTTAGAAGTTTTTAGGGTCTATACCATATAGCAACACTGCACCACAGTGGAAAACAATGTAAAAATAATTTAAATTGTAATAACAACGTAATAACAGTGTAATAACATTTAAAACTGAAAAATATCTCAGTTATATTGAAATGCAGGACTCACAAAATGCAGATACAATGCTATCCTGAGTTACCATTATCATCACCTGACATTGCTATGGAAACTTGACAAATCTATGAAGATCAATGTGAGAACTTTCTGCCCAGGTCATCCTTCTAATTGAAGGTCTGCAATTATGTCTAACAATAAAATTACTGGTATCTTATTTTCAGCATTTTCTGAATCCTTGCATTCCTGAGTATTACAGTTTTTGTATTTGTATCTTTGATGTTCTTTGATGCCACAGAGCTAAAGGAACTTATATAGTTTAGGCAAAATTTGTGTATAAATTGGTGTCATTGGTGCTTTAAATTTTACACAAAACACTGAATAATGTCTTGATGATGATCCTAAACAATCCCCACTCAGGTGCATCAAAAATACAATTTACCTTAGGGACGGTTGGCTTCATGAGGTGATAACCACTAATAAGCTACCAGTCCTGAAGCTCTATCATATCAAAATGATATATAGTAATCAAAACATCACAATTAGAATTTGCCCACCCAGATGTTACTAATATCTGGTCTGAGCCATGGACTATATTGATTTAGCTTGATTTATCTGTGGGTGGGGAAACACAGGAGACGTGCATCAGTTTAAAAATAACAGTAACATCCCTAATGTAAATATCAGTGATGTAAACCAGACATTTTCCTGCACCCCAAGGGCTGATAAGCCCCGATTACTTCTGAAGGTTGCAGTGGAAGCCGATCTCATCCTAGAGTGTCTACCTCAACAGGCCACTGAAGTCTGACCTCCAACTGTGAAGGAATGCAAACCAGTGTGGGAAGGCAAGTAGTTTCCTGACATGTTTTTAACACAGCTCACAGGTCATTCCCATGAGTTTATCTGTCACCCATCAGTACATTAATACCTGCCCCACATCTGGAATCACTGAAGCAACTGCTTTTGGGCTTTCAAGAGTTGGCAAAGAGTGACACCATGTGGATCATTTGAGAAGTGCTTGGTGCCAGCACTATGCAACAGCCTTATGCTATAAGATTTGATAATGGGTAGTTTAGTCAGTCAAAATTAAGTAAAAACAGAGTTTGTCTTCATTCCTCTAAAGTCGTATAAATACTCAATTGATTGAACACCACAAGAGAGTCAACAACCTTTATTTATCCATATATGTGCCACTCAGAAATTGGGAAAAAGGTGTTACAGGATTTGCCCTTAAGAGAAGCCTATATGGATCATTTACATTTTTCCTCTCTACATGAGGCCATTGACAAAAATGGAGGGGGAAAAAAATAAAGACAATATGGTCGTAACAGTGTAAACACATGGTAATATACATGAAAGCAAAAAAGCAATAGGTATCAGTGATATTAAATTAAAATGTAGGGTAAGTTAGTATGAATAAGAACAAAAGACTCCTGAAAACCCTAACTTTTCTCAAATAACAGCTCAGCATACATTTCTACATAGCATGCAATAAGGCACCTATCTAACACAAGGAAGAAACCTATGCTACAGATTGAAGCACAATTGTTATCAAATAAAGAGGGAAAAGAAAATATTGCTCACCATAATCTTCACTCCCATAAAAACTGTATATCTCTCATTCCCTTTCATATAACCCAAGCCATATCTAAAAAAATACATCAGTTTGTAAAAGATATTTTACACAGAACAGTAAATAGAGCGCAATCCATTGGAATTTCGGAAAAAGGGTGTAAAAGTGAAATTTTCTTGTATAGTCTTTTTTTTAACTATACACAACTTTTTAGATCAAATTTTTATGTTTGCAGATCAACAATGAACAGTTACCTATAGTCTATACACAGGTAATTGAATTAGTCTCCAAAGCAATAAAAGTGAGTGAAATATTACATTTCATGTACATTTGGTGCTGGAGTACAGAGGAAACTGCACAGTAAAAAATTAGGACACAGGTCATGTTGTAATATGCTACACAGTAGATTTTTATTTTCTATTATGCATTGTTTTCTTATGGCTAAATTGCATGTCATAACAGAATCAGGGTGTCAGCAAGTATTGCTCTCTGTACAGTCTATGCAGCAGTGATAACCCATCGTAGACATACAAGAAAACTTCAAATATACAAGATGGCTCATGTCTGATGGAGCCCAAATTCAAGAACAAGCTGCATGAGAATACCTGCAACATGTTTATCTCCAACACTTAAAACAAATTAAAGTCATAAAAGAAAAAAATAGGTGGAGACGAAGTGGATCTTACTATAAAAAATGTAATCTTTTGGAACAGCACACTAGTGACCTATACATATATATAAAAGAAATCAATAAGTATTTACATTGGATTTCCATCATTTGATTCACATGGATTATGTGGGTGAAAAAGATAACTATTTAAATCGAGACGAAAGTTTTTCTTCACCAATTGTGTTGGTAGCCTTGAATAAAGTTGCAGCTGAAAAGCGCCATGTGCCCACCTGAAGGTACAATAACTGAATTCTTGTATCAAAAGACTGACCAGAAGGTGAAGCAGATTTTCTCCAGGTTACAATTTTATCATGTAGATCTTCAAATCACATTTTTTTTTCTCTTTTAAAAGTGTTCGAAAAAGGTCCTGGAGCAAGTGACGCACAATCACAAACAAGAATTCCTTCAGAATCTAGTACTAAACCCTCTTCAAACCGAGAACATGTCCCAGGTTCAGCTCTGAATTATAGATTACTCAGTCCTTCAGTCCAAGACTTTTCCTTTTGAAGACTTGTGTCACTGTCCATTTCTTCTCAACTGCTCCACTTCAACATATCTGTGCGCTGACCTGACCACTCGTGTCTATAGAAGTTGGCCTGATGTTTCCTGCGGTGTGGTGATTTCTATGATGGGACCATTGTTAAAACAGAAAGGGGGGAGCAGAGATGTGTGCGGTTGCAGGGGACAGCATGTGAGGGGGGTGGCTCACTGATCTACATGGATCCTATGATGTCTAGAGAGGGAAGATGAATGATTAAAGCCTTTTCCACACTGGGTGCACCTATATGGTTTTTCGACAGACAGGATGCGCTGTTTCGGGAAGGCGTTGTTAGGGAATCCCTTCCCTGAGGGGATGGGACTGTACTGCTGAGGTTGTGGCTGTGGTGCTGTTGGCGGCGACTGCTGCTGCTGTTGCTGCTGCTGCTTATTCTCCAAATGAACTCTCTGATGCCTTGCCAGGGAGGAGGAGTGATTGAATCTCTTACCACAGTGGCCACAGGTGTAACTCTTTCCCTCCGAGTGGACTCTTTGGTGCCGCGACAGGGAAGAGGAATGATTGAAGCCCTTATCACAGTGGTGGCACATGTAGGGCTTGTCTCCCTGCTGGTGTACCCTCTGCTTTGGGGGAGTGCCGTAGGACAAGGTTTTCCCTGGCTGAGGGGGAGAAAACACTGGATTCTGCAGGTGGGTCTTGTGGTGGCGAGAGAGGGAAGAGGAGTGATTGAATCCCTTGTTGCAATGTCTGCAGGTGTAGGGCTTCCCTCCGGCATGGACCTGTTGGTGCTTCTTCAGATGGCGCTTGCGGACAAAGCTCTTCCTGCACATGTTGCATTTGTACGGCTTCTCCCCCGAATGGATCCTCTGGTGCTCCCTCAGAGTGGCTGCGGCCGCAAAACACTTTCCGCACTGTGCGCACCGGTGGGGTTTGTCTCCAAGCACGACTCCAGCGTGGGTCTTCTGATGCTGCTTCAGGTTGGAAGTTGTAGCAAAGCCTTTGCCGCACTGTGCGCAGGTATATGGCTTCTCACGTGCATGGACCTCCTGGTGCTTTTTCAGATGCCTTCTGCGGACAAAGCTCTTCCTACACTGGGTGCACTTATAGGGCTTGTCCTCTGAATGCATCTTCATGTGTTCTCTGAGGGTGATCGCAGCTGCAAAGCTCTTCCCACACTCTGAGCATCTGTGGGGTTTGTCTGGCAAATGGATCATCTGATGAGACTTGAGGCTGAAGGCATCAATAATATCTTTGCCCATTATCTCAACTCCTGCGGGAACATAGGGCATTTCTTTCATGTGTATCTTCATATGCTGCTTGAGGCTCGCCTCCACAGCAAAGCTCTCACCACAGTGGACACAGATGTAAGGGTTGAGATCCTTATGGATCTCAAAATGTTGATGAAGATCAGCTATGCTGCCGAAAATCTCTCCGCACTCGTTGCACTGCAGACCATGGGCTTCATGTATGATGACACCGTTTTCTGACTCGACTGTCAACTCCCCACCATGGTCAGCCTCCACTTTCACCACATGCTCGCCGTCGGACTTGAGCAGCACCTCTCCCAGCAAGGCTTCATTTCCTGAAGTCTTAATCTCTGCTCCTGTGAAACAGTGCATCTCACCAGGTTCCACTTTAATGTAATCATGATCTGTCTCAGCCACAATTGCATCGACACAGGCTACGGCTCCGAGCTCTGTCCCCAGCCCCTGGATCTTTAAGTCTGAGCCATGGATCTCAAGCTCTAATCCACGTTTTTCTTCCGTCATGATCTCCGTTTCTGCTCCATAGTGAAGGTCGACATGGCTATGGGCTATGACACACTCCGACCCAAGTGTGTCAAGGCCCGGCGTGTCACATTCAGTCTCTGACTCGGCCATGAGAACACACTCCAGCCCCACGACCTCCGTTTTCCTTCCGGGCGGTGACTCAAAGGAGAAATGGGGTATGTAGAGCTCGCTTTGTTTTTTCACGCAACGCTGGTGGTCTTGTCAGTGAGTAGACCTGCAAAAGTGGAAATAAAGAGCAATAATTAGTAAGGGGGTTTCATGTATTTGTCTGAGATTCTGCCAACTGATGTGCAGAAAAATATATTATCCACATGTGTAGTATAAAGTCCATTGCTACAATGACTGTGATGCCTGTGAAAGGCAGGAATGTCTGACACAAACCAAATGTGTATAACAGTTGTAGAGATGCAGTAATTTCCATTGAATCATAGTGTGTACAGTAAGTAGATTGCCACTGTAATTGTGGTAATTTCTTCAATAATTTCCTTGCACAGTTCACAGGCTAATAGGTTTTCATATTTGCCACACTACAGAAAAACAGACATTTATTTCACAAAAGTTGACTACATTTAGCAAGACAAGAGGTAAAGCAATTTAACAAAGAGCTTTGGCACCCAAATTCACTTTGCAGACAAGGTATCTATAGG
Source organism: Lepturacanthus savala (assembly GCA_030544235.1). NCBI lineage: Eukaryota > Metazoa > Chordata > Actinopteri > Scombriformes > Trichiuridae > Lepturacanthus > Lepturacanthus savala. Next base: position 16,156,792 of record CM060478.1, read on the forward strand.
TGAGGGTAGTATGATATACCCATGATTAATACAATTACTGTAATACTTCAGAATACATTAATTACAAGTGTGTCAAAAAAGTCTCCTGTTAAATTTTATTCAACCAAAATAAACAATTTCTTATGTATTTAAATATTTAAAAATATAATTTCACTTTTTGAAAGATCTATGGTTTTTTGACATAATGGGAGGAGAGATTAAACCTTAGATTTGATTAAAGGGCCAGCATTGCTGAAAAAATATCTGATAAGAAATCCTCAAGTCTGCCACTCTCCCTGCTAGAGAAGGAGCACTGGTTACCCAGGACACACATCTAAAAGACATACAGTTTGCAAGGATTGGTTGTTTACTTGGTTTAACAAACTATTGCCATCTGTGTGGAAAAAATGAGACTCCCTGAATATTAGTGAATGAGTACTCTGAATTACTGCATTTCTAGACCAGATGATTGCTGCATTGCTTACAAATCTGGATTTGATGAGGTGTAACGCTGTGAGAGCTAAGGTCTCAATGCCCGCTGAATTATTATATATAAATATAACTACATACAGAAATATATAGTTGCATGCCTCACAGAAAAAGATATGCAATGACTCACAGAAAGCTAAGTGACCAATTTGCTAGCTAAGTTAGCGCTGAATGCGAGCTACACCGCAATAGCTAACAAATGATAAAAATCAAAGTGGACCACATCATGATGGCCACATCACGTCGTCTCTTAATCCTCAGGACAAAGAGCGGCCCAGTAAAGTGCGCCCATGTGCGCAGTTAAGTAGAGGGTTCTGACTGCTGCAGATACATTAGGACTATGTTTTGTTATTAAACACTGGAGTGTTTTGGTTGCTAGCCGTCCGTAACTGCTACAAATAGCCTCCATAGCAGCTAGTTAGCTGGCTATGGTCGAGGGGGGGACTGGTTAACGACAAAACAGCATTGTGTTAGCCGCTAATGTGCTCACCATTTAGCGAGCTAACTAGCTTCATAGCACAAAACCAACACGCGAATAATGTTGGTCAGTGCAAAAAAACAACGAGATACTTACATTAAAAGAGGAAGTAATTTGGTCCGATTTATGACACCGCTACCGAGGCGGAAACCCTCATTGTGCGGGTATTAACAGGCCATCTTGTTGTGCCACACCAGCACTTCCAGCTAGCCAAGATTACATGCTCGCCTAAGATGGCTGCCGCGAGCTAACGTTAGCCATGTTAGCTTCCGCCCTTCAAAGCACCATTCAATTAACAGCAAATACACAATTGTTCGAGTAAACCGAACACAAACGCGTTTTGTGATTTGTCAAATGCGAGTATACCAGAATAAAAGCAATAAATGCATCATTTAACACGCATCATCAGCGGGTACGACGTCGCGAGCTAACGTGTGTTAGCACGCCGTCATCGGGAGGTGGCTAGCTGAAACAAAGATGGCTAACCAGACAGGGCGAGGAACGTTGTGCGAAAAGCCCGGGAGTTTACCTTTCACTAGTATAATAATCCATGTCAGACTCAAACCCTTCAAGCAAATGCACTTTATGTTACAATAACCGAGGAGGGGACTATCGGTAAAGCTTTTAAATATCTGTCTTTGGTAGCTAAAAGAAGCCAACATGAACCTTCCTGCTGCGGCTGCACCCAGCAAACCACACACACCAATCTGCGATGGCGGCCTTGCTGATGTTAGCAGCTACCCAACAGAGACGATGTTAGCGTGCTGGCTACATAGCCATGATGCCAAGCTAACGAGCCAGCTAATCCAGATTGCTAACTCGGCTACAGCCTGCTCCGGGTGTTCGTCTCCACTTCCAGGACGAGCCTGCGGATCGTAAAAAAAAAACACTGAAGAGGAAGCTTTGCTCCGCCGCCCATCCGACCATGTCAAGCCGTATGCAACAAAATGATAAAAAAACAGCTGCAGAAGCGTCGATTCTGCACAAATCATCCCGTTAATATGACCTCGATAGGAATAAAAACTGGAATAGATTCTAAGGATATAAAGTGGTTCGGTGCCACCAGTGCGAGTCCAGGCCTGTATTTTTCCATTACAAAGTTCAGGCACTATTACAACAGACAACCTATCACTGGCCCATCATTACACACAAGTACTCGGATCATATCCAGTTAAAACGACGTCCCTCCGCCTCAATGCTGCTTAAATTCACGCTGGAATAAGTTGAATTTTAACGATGTAAAACCCAGCAGGGGCAACGCCGGCTGTAAAATGTATAAATTCGGCTACATCGGCAGCACTCACCTTCCTGTCTTTTTTGGCAGCTAAAGGAAGAAGAGAAACGAAAACAATAGGTATATAATGCTTCAAACTCCGGGTTGAGAAGGGCTTTGCGAGCTGTTGTGAGCCTCGTCAAAGTGCCGTGTGTCTTCCTCTCTCTCCGCCTGTGTGTGTAGCTGGCGCCACAGCTCATCTGGCGCCAACGATGGACCACCGACGCACTTTAGCGAAAGCAATCTTTGTCTGTTCAATGCAGCGCGGGAACCAGCAGCCCCCCCTACCGGCGGGGAGTCACTGCACTTTATATATCAGAACAATACACGTCGGCTTTACAGCGGTGGAGACTATTAGGATCATTTAATTAAGTAAAAGTTGGAATACTCAAGGCTGAAAATACTCCTTTATAAGCAACGACTTTGAATAGAAAATGCCAGTTAAGGCATTCCCTTATTTTTGAAAGAAAAACACTGTTTTTTCAATGAAGATAACTTTAAACTAATCAGAAATACACTCTATGCATTGCTGATGTGGTAAATGTGTATTCTACACAGGTGTATAGAGGCCCATTTCCAGCAACTATCTCTAATGTTCTAATGGTACAACGTGTTTGCCCATTGCATCAGAAGGCTGATGGATGATTAGAAAACCCTTGTGCAATCATGTTAGCGCAGCTGAAAACAGCTGGTTAGAGAAACTACTAAACTGACCTCCCTTTGATGAAAGCAAAATTTGAAGGAATAAAATATTATTCCAAATACAAATCATTATTTCTAACCTTGTAAATGTTGTGACTATATTTTCTATTTATTTTACAACTCATACTGGTAAAATAAAGTGTGACTTTTCATGGAAAACACTAAATTGTCTGGGTGACCCAAAACTTTTGAACAGTAGTGTAAATAGAGAAGTATTATCAACAGTGGTGTGTGAAGTACCTGAAGGCCACACTAAAAGGTAAAAGTGCAGATATCTGACCAGAAAATGATCATTTGATTTGATTTGAATTTTACTTAAATAAAAAATAATTTTGTTATTATATGTACTTACGTATTTAAAGTATAGAGTTAAAACATTAAAAAAGCTACATTTTGAAGATTCTAAAGTTTATTCTCAGTGTTTTGTATTACTGTAGGCTTCAGGTGCACCACACACTCGTGTAAACTAAATATTAAAACTGAATTCCTTCCAAAGTATTTGTGATGTTTTGCTTTTATCAGGGTTATTTGCAGTATTGTTTTTTCCCAACAAATTGTTGTATTAATTAATGAAAATGTTCTGGGGAAATGATGTAGGAGACACTTTTTGTCTAACAGTTATTACTACTATTATACATACTTAATTTTTTTTTATTCCGTTATTTAACTCCTAGATAAAGTTATAATGTACCCCATTGCAAGTGAAAACAGCCAGTAGAGCTGGGCTATATGGCCCATATATCTCCGATTTTGTTTTTTTTTTTTTTACAAAAAATCCGGTTTCCGATTTTAATCGATTGTTCTCTACACTAATCAAAAGCAAATGAGAGATGATGAATACATGGCTCAAAACAAGTTTTAAGTTTGTTTTTTTTTCCTCGGTCGCTGCCATGCTTGTGAATCTAGTGTTTGGGTGCGCCCCGCTAACTTAACCGTGTAGAGCGTTGCAGAGGGTTAGTTCCGCTTTTGACGCTGGCGTGTAAAAAATATAATAACAATAAAAAAAAACGATTTTAATAAAAAATACTTCGTCCAGAACTGTACATTCGAATTAATCGATACATCGCGCAGGCCTAACAGCTAGACTTATGCCTAATGGACATTTTTTATCGGTATAAGTTACTGTGACCTGCGCAGGTTCAAGACCTCCTTGGTCCTGGGTCTGGGACCTTTCTGTGTGGAGTTTGCATGTTCTCCCCGTGTCTGCGTGGGTTTTCACTGGGTACTCCGGCTTCCTCCCACAGTCCAAAAACATGCTGAGGTTAATTGGAGACTCTAAATTGCCCGTAGGTGTGAGTGTGTGAGTGAATGGTGTGTGTGCCCCACGATTGGCTGGCGACCATCTGGGGTGTATCCCTGCCTCTCGCCGTAACGCGCTGGGATAGGCTCCAGCAGACCATGTGACCCTAATGAGGAATAAGCAGGTATAGAAAATGACTGACTGTGACCTGTGTGGAGAAAATACAAAGTAAAAAGAAGAGAAATATGACAGAAAAGCCAAATCTGTGTAAAATGGTGTAATACTACTTTACTGTGTAGCATATACATATTTTAATTAGTCCTGAGCAAGTGATGCTTCAGGAACAAACTTGTCAAACCATAAGTATAAGAGCCTCAAGGTGCATGTTGTGAATGTCAGTGTAGAAACAATTACTTAAAATGAAACAGTACCTAAAGTACACTCTGGCTCTGTAATGTATCATATCTCTATAAAGTATGAATCATGCAGAGATTGGTTGAATTGCACTAGTGTATTTGACAGCTTACAAATAATGACATAACACATTAAATGGATTTTATATTTCGACTCATGACTGAAATATGTTCTTTAAACCAGATGAATATAGAGATGAATGACAAATTAAAAGGAAAAAACAGTGTAAGGTTACAGGAACAGATTCAGTGTGCCTTAGATTCTCAAAGTGTCTGTAACTCTTGTGTCTAAGTATTCTTTTTTGATGAGATCTTGTGACTGTGAAGGCCACATCGTGTAATTCACATTATTCTCAGATACCCCTCCTGACTTGTACTGAAGCATCTGCATTTATTATGTGTCTGCACCAACCAACCAACCAGTTGTCATATGCAGAGTACAACCAGTTTTATTAATCCACAAAATAAGTTATGCAACGATTGGCAACATGTAGAATGTGGTGACTGTCAAAATATAACAGCAATATTATTCTTGGAACGTGTTGTAATTATAGGTTTGAGGAGAATTATTTGACATCCTGTGGATAAAACTCTTTTAGTTTAATTTGGATGAGGATTCTATAACTATTTTATATACTGTGTATCAGTATTTAATGTAGTAATGTATTAATCCCACAAGATGATGCTATTCTCATGTTGCCATTGTGGGTGAATGTCCTGTAATGTTGTCCCTATCTAATAAGATAATATACATCTTTATTAAATATAATGGGGGAAACTACACTAAAAAGTGTGGTATCTATCTATCTATCTATCTATCTATCTATCTATCTATCTATCTATCTGATTATTTTGAAGTAAGTACTGTATGTCTCTTTAAATTGTAAATGAAGTTTCTGTCTCCTTTGTTTGAACTGTCTTTGTTTCAGGCAACCCTTTCCCTGACTTAAGCACCAACCAGGAATACTGGTTTTACCCTGAGAGTAGAGCACATAGCTAACATTCTGTCACACACAGTCAGTTACACAGTTTCACTGAAGCTGTAACCACCTGGAACTCACTCTCTCTCTCTGTGGATACTTGATCCTGCTCACTTCAGCTTTTGTTGACTCGTCTCTTCAGCTGTGGATCTCAGCATTTTATAACATTAAGAGATTATAGTTTTGCTGCTGATCTAAATAACCTTTGGGCTTTCATTTTGTTCTCATAACTCCTGGACATCTATATTACATCAAAGTAAAAATGTCCCACCCCAGCACTCTGGATTTAGACAGATACACCACCCTAGAGACATCTCGTCGCTCCAACAGCCGGAGTCAGTCCAGGCCCCAGTCCAGGACCCACTCCAGGAGCCAGGCTAACGGAGATGTCCTGTGTGACTTCTGCACAACGAGGAAGCTGAGGGCTGAGAAGTCCTGCTTGGTGTGCCTGGCGTCTTACTGCGAGAACCACCTCCAGTCCCACTATGACTACCCGGCCCTGATGAAGCACAAGCTGGTCAAAGCCACCGGTCAGATGAGAGAGAAGATCTGTGCACAGCACGACAAGCTGCTGGAGGCGTTCTGTCGCACCGATCAGACATCGGTGTGCGTTCTGTGCATGATGGATGAACACAAGCACCACGACATCGTCCCGGCCGGGACAGAGAGGACCGAGAAACAAGTGAGTGGTGAAAGCAATCTGTCTATTTTTTGGTGAAAACAAAACCAACGAATGTGGTACTCAACAGGTGACTTTTGTATAGTTATCATTCACTAATATGTTGCTCTCTCTGCAGAAACAGCTCGGCACCACACTGCACAAATCCCAGCAGAGGATTGACCAGAGAGTCAAAAAGTGGCAGGATCTCCGGCAAGCTGTGGAATCAGTTAAAGTAGGTGTGGAGCATTATCGTGTCAGACTGTCAAAGTGTGTCAGACTTTTCATCCACATTTTACAAACTCTCTCCCTTCTCATCCTCGTGTGTCTCATCAGCACTCGGCTCAAACGGTCCTAGAGGAGAACGAGCGGATCTTCACGGAACTCCTGCTCTCCATAGAGAGGAAGTACAACGAAGTGAAGGAGATGATACGCACACACGAGCGGAGCACAGTGACACGGGGCGAGTTGCTGCTCGACCGTTTGGAGGAAGAGATCACGTTGCTGAGGAAGAGACACAACGACCTGGAGAAGCTCTCACACACTGACGATCATATCCACTTCCTCCAGGTGAGAGTGAAAACCTTCCTGTGGTGAGTCCATTTGGTAGATGTTTCCTCTCTAATCTCTATCTTTCCCCTGCTCATTTGTTACGTATATATTTTTTATTTTTTACCAGAGCTGGCAGTCTCTGTCAGGCCCCTCAGGATACGAAGACCTCAACAACGTCAGTGTCACTCCATTTTATTCCTTTGATGCCACCAAGAGAGCCATTGCTTCGCTGAAATTACAAGTGGAGGAAGTCAGCAAGACAGAAATCAGCAAAGTCTCAGCAGCAGGTTGATAAACGTCTCTTCACTTCGAGTAGCATTCGGTGTCTCTCTCTGCAGAGGAGATTTCTTTCTACAGTGTATTTTAGTGGTTTTATGGAGCTTATGCTGCCATGTGTTTATGTCTCTTCATAGTGAAGGAAGTCTACATCACAGAAGACGGTGAGACAAAGTCAAGGAGAGAATCGACATTGAGAGAAGAGCCAAAGGTTCAAGAAGAGCCAAAGACAAGAGAAGATTTCATGAAATGTGAGTTATCGCCTCGCTCTTTATGGAGCAGAAAACTGTAAGCGAAACCTCTAAGCATCTACCTGGAACCATTTTAAATCCCACTTACATTTCAGCTAGTGAAGCTTATTATCAGATTTGAAATAGTTATATTCATATAAACCATGTTTTCAGTTATTTCACCTTTTTTGTTATGTATTAACTCCATAAACGTGTTCATTCATAGTTTTGATACCTTCAGTGAGAATCTACAAAGTAAATAGTCATGAAAATAAAGAAAACACACTAAATGAGAAGGGGTGTCCAAACCTTTGGCCTGTACTGTATAATGGAAACATCTCCATCCTGGGATGATTACACCTTGTGGTTAAACAACTGAAACTAGAGTCAGGTAAAATACGCTGCTTGCAGAACAGGTTTGGTGAAATGCAAGAAAGCAAACAGGATGATCAAACAGAGATGTTCCTGTGCTTCTTCCAACACATGGATCCATATAAATCACCCTTTTTAACTTTAAATAACAAAACAAACATCACATGACAAACTGACTTTAATGAATTCAATTTTTTTAATTAAATGTATTTCTTATTCCCTGTCTGTTTTAGATAACACCTTCTCATATAAAACAATGTTTTACAAAAGAAAGAAACCCAACAAGGGTCAATTGTTCTTTTCCCTTTGATTGAAAAATAAATATCATCCCCCCAAAATAACCATAATTAAAAAATAAATAGGATTTCTATTTCTTAGTATTTCCCAGTATAATTGTTTGAGGGTACCTGCTTAACAATAACAAAACTCTACCACATGGGGGCATAGATGCACATCTAATGCTAGACAAACGCAAATCAATAGAAATCTTCACTGTATAAAAGCTGTGAAATCTGCAGTTATTTACTGTGTTAAACCGTATCATTGCTGTAATGATTATTATATATTGTTGTATATATTAAAATAAATCACAGTAGTGAAATATTACTGTATAATACGGTTAATCACCCAATACTGTAAAAGCAACTTGACAATTTACTACTACATTTTTTTTTTATTTAACATTAAAGACACAATATTGTAAACAGAAGTACAGAACTTCTACTGTAAAATATAATTACAGTAACTTTCAGGATAATTGCTGCAAGTTAGTTACTGTAAATTTTAAGGTAACGGTTTTACAGCATTCTTAAAACCCATTTTTATAGACTTGCTTTTATATGATGTCATCTTTTTATCATAATTGATATATTATTTGTATTTGTATTTTTTCTGTATTGTCCTTTATGTCTTTACTGTTCTTTCATCTTTCTGTTTTCCCTGCTGTTTTTCTTATTACGTCTTGTTTTGTGTTCGTCTTGCTTCTGTTTGAGCCTGATCCTTTTTTGATTTTCTGTTATTATATTGACTTCTGTTGGAGTATTCTGTTGTTGCTGCATCTGCCCTTTGTAAATGCTGTTTTTGAAGATTCTGTGTATAAAGTCATTATTATATTTATATTGTCCTCCATTGTTCAGTCTCCTCCCAGATTATTCTGGATGTCAACAGCATCCACCCCAACCTCCACCTTTCTGAGGGAACTCGAACAGCTACAATGAAGAACGATCCCAAGAATTATCCTGACCACGCAGACCGGTTCGACTACTGGCAGCAGGTGTGAAGAAGTAGAAGGAAACCTACCTGTTGCTGTGACTAAAACACAAGATGATTCACTTATAAAGCATTTGGCATTTGTTTTAAGATTAAAAGAGTGTTCAAAGAGAGCTTTAAAGAATTCTTTGATCATTTAATTTAATCGTTGCCATGTTTCTTTTGCTTTTCACCTTTACATTTTGTATTTTCTCACATGATATTCATTCATTTCATATTAAAATAGCCATTATAATTGTGCATTTACAGTAAAAGATTTATCTGCAGGCATCATAAAGGCTCTCAGTTCTTATTATCCACTCATTTGATCCATTGGCTTCCAGGTGTTGTGCAGGGAGAGCTTGACTGGGACTCATTACTGGGAGGTGGACTGGAGGGGAACAGAGGTCGATGTGGCTGTTACCTATAAGGGAATCCGCCGTAAAGGAAACAGCAACGACTGCAGCCTGGGCTGGAACGACAAGTCCTGGAGCCTCTACTGCTCAGAGTCCAAGTTGTCTTTCGTGCACAACAACAAGAGCAAAGACATACCAGCACCGAGGTCGTCTCGTATCGGCGTCTTTCTGGATCACGCAGCGGGGACCCTGGCGTTTTACAGCGTGTCTGACGGCATGCATCTTCTGCACAAGGTCCAGACCACATTCACGGAGCCCCTCTACCCTGCATTCAGTGTGTGGGGGTATGGCTCTAGTGTAAGACTGTAGGAGAGCATCTGGAGGCTGAGTAAAGTTCATCAATATACTCAGTTAATCAATATTCTCATCATCACTTAATTAACTATTTCCTGTTGGCTTTGTTTTAGCCAAAATGCTTTTTTCCCCCCCAAATATTTGACTTTTACATGATAATTACGACTATAATATGATATATGTACTACTATTATATGAGTGGTTTTAGAAATCACATCTCAATCATCATATCTGTTCTTTGGTGTATGATGTTTTGGGGGCAATCTATTCTGTCTGTTTTTTTTAAAAAAAGTTAGTCAAGTAGGGGAAATATGCAATAATTGATTATGTTGAAATTGTTTTCTCTGTTACAGTAATCATGTGACTCTCAGTTATATTGATATTGTTAGTGATTTGTTATAAATACTTTGTGTCAAATTAAATCTGTTTGTAAAGCCATCAGAACGTTACTGATTTATTAGCATCTAAAATGTGGAATTGCTCAAGTCTCTGGTCCCCGGCGGCACGGTGAGCAGCGGGTAGCGCTGCTGCCTGATATCAAGATGGACGCAGGTTCAAAGACTTTAGCTGGGACCTTTCTGTGGGAGTTTGCATGTGTGTGTGTTTTCTCCGGCTCCTCCCACAGTGGGTTAGGTTAATTGCAGACTCTAAATTGCCTGTAGGTGTGATTGTGTGAGTGAATGGTGTGTGTAGGTAGACTGGTGACCTGAAGTCCTCTGGGATTGGCTCCAGCAGACCACTGTGACCCTAGTGAGGGACAAATGGGTATAAAAAAGGACGGATGGTGTCTGATCCTGTTGTGCACACGTTATGTGGAAAGTGCCTCAAATTTACTGGAGCTGAGTTCTTTCTTCATACTCAGGTTCACTTAATGGTGGTTGGTTAAATCAGTGGTGACAAACCAGGAAGTTAAACCTGGTAACCATGGTAACTGTGGTTTGGGTTTGTAAACCACCTGGTAAAAGTTTTTAACATTAATAGATTAAGAGTTTTGAAAAAAATAACATTATCATATTGTGTTAAAATGGGCACTTACTTTTTAAATGTGTTTGTATTTGTGTTACAGAGCAGATACACTATGCATGTGGTAGAAAAGGCTGTTCCCAGTGCTCAGAGGGGACATTAAGAAGTTAAACCTCCAGGGGGCAACACAAACACGTTCTGTTGAACGAACTGTGTTTTTTTTGTCTCAAAATCACGCATCCAATTCTCCAGTGAAGGGCTCAAACGGTGTAGGAGGCGGCAGCAGCTGCCAGTGGCACTTGTTTCTGACTGCCCTGCACAGACTTGGTCTCAGATTTCACTACAGAGTCCTTGTTTACTGAGTTCAGTGGAGAGAAGAGAGCGATCCGTCACCGCCGACTGTAGAAGAAAGCCACCAAAAGACAGAGGCGCTTGGTTATTTGTTTGACGCACGCCGGAGGCATTTTCAGATCACAAATTGCACTTTAGTACTGTACTGTGATGTACTCTCCATATAAAATATATACAGATATAGAATATTGATAATATTATCAATACTGAAGTGAAAATGTGTATAAAAAACGGTAAAAGTTTTAATATAAAAAGTACAAACAATTTGAAAGATAAACAGAATTATATAGCCTATTGTATCTGACTCCATCTTAAATCAATTTTCATTTTATAATTTTTATGAAAAAAATATATATATATAATTGGAATCTGACTTTTTCTCCTGAACACTGAAAAATAAAAGTGAAATTAAGAATACAGAAGCTGAAAATTCAGTAAAAAAAACAGTGCTGCCTTCAGTTTCTCTATAAAACCTTCTATAAAATATTCCTAGTAATGTGCCCTCATTGTGTGACATGAAACCATGAACCATAAAACAACACATATCCATACTCATTCATTACCTTTCATTATCTTTCACAGTACACAAGTCAAATTAAAATACACCTGCTGTGCAAATAACTGCAGCAAAACCTCAGGAGCACTCTCTATAATATCATTGGTGGCTATTAAACTACAAAATCTCTTTAGACAGATTTAATTACATAATTAACAAACAATTAAAACACTATCTATGAAATCTAAACGTTTTATTTAGTTTATTTTCAACCCTTTATTAAGAGAGAATAATTGAGTAAATTAAATTTTTTAATAATTGAATTTAATTTCATAAATTAAAAAAACTGATGAATAAAGATGTTTGAGAATTATAAAATTATATGATTAGATAAAGTCATTAAATAAAACCCATTAACAAGAAAAACATAAAAACGGGTTAATTATAATTAAAAACATAAAACAAATAAGTCACATAAACAATATTGCACACTGCAAGAAGTAGACTTAAAGTTCAGCAGTTTGTGTTAAAGATCATTCCATGAAGTTAGAGCAAAAAACAAACGCCTCTCTAAAGGTTCAGACTGTGAAAGACCTTGATCTTGAGTCAGATGCTGTTTTTCACGCATAAAACATATACACATACTATGTGTAGCTTCTTCTTTTTTGCTGTTGACTCCGCCTAACCGCCGCCGTCGGCGCGCAGCCGACCACAAATGCAACGCACACTGGTGTTACAGGTTTCTGGGGGGCGGAGTCAAACAGCTGGATACACTGGAGTGTCTCGTGGCGGCGATGCATCGAGAGGGTGATCTCCCCCTCCTCTTATTCCAACAGAACGCGGCTAACAGGATTATATGTGACCGGGAGAGAAAAAGATAAGATTTGATTTGAGGAGCAGAAATCACCGAAAGTCCTCTGAGTCCAGAGTGGAAGAGTTTCTGGGTGGAAGAGGTGTGGAGGACTCAAAGTTACCAAGAAAAAAACAGCAAAAAAAAACTGATGGTGAGTAACGCAGACATTTGCTTTGATGTTCGTCGCCGTTGCTGTTAGCTAGAAACACGAAGGTGAGCACCGTGAGAAGAGATGTAACGTTACATTAGTTTTAATGGGAGTAAAAACATATTACCTGTAATATAGACATTATCAAGTTATCCCAAAACAACATGTTCACCTATCTAGCTAAAATAAATCAACCAGATAAGGTTAAGATACACTAACCGTGAATATAAAAAGTCCCTTAGGGATATATTAACCAGGAATAACACATTTATTGTACATTACATTGCATTGAGCATCATCTAAGACAGACTACACTGATAACTCTAACTGGCATGGCTTGATAAACACTATTATGATAATTAATGAATGCATCCTGACCAGCTGTCCCTTCTCCTCCTATTCACCAGCTCAAAGGGACACATCAGTCCTGCAGTGTCCCATCTACCATTCCTCATCTTTTAGGGAAAATGAATCACTTGGTGGCCATGCAGATGTCAGCCACACTCAGTTAAATGTTAGTGCTACTTGAGCAGCTATTGCTCGGCTGGCCGAAGAGGAAAAAGAAGAAAGGGGCTGTTCAAGGAGCCAGAAGATGTCTCTCTGGATGATCCTGCCTGTTAGCCTCCCAGCGCTGACCATCACTGGGATATGGGTTGTGTAAGTGTAACATTTACCTTTCTTTGGCTGTTAGAATGAAAGAAGGTCAAACCCACATATGCTCAAGCCTGAAACTGGAATGTTTGTCCATTTGATGTCATGGATGACACATGATGTAAGAGTTTGTGTTGTAGAACTAAGCATATTCGTGCCAATGCAATGAACTCTCGATAAAAGTGGAACAAACCTTCAGTTTTACGCTTTATTTCAGTCAGAAACTTATTCTCTTATTAATTCACTTTATTGTAAATGATACCAGGCTCAAATTAAACAGCAGAATTATGATTTTTGCACTTAATATGTATTTCCAAATAGATTACACTGTACACTGTACTGTAACTGAATACTTCTGAGTAATATTTGATCCCTGCATCAAGATCCAAACATATATATGTAAATTATTTTCATTGCAAAGTTTACTATGGACCAACTGGGCCAAAGATGCCACACTGTATAAACAATTTAATTGCTTAATAGAAACATTCAATTATGATTTCCACATAATATGATCTGCCTGCATGGTAAATGACCAATCACAGTCATTCTCAGATTCATTGATTTCACAAGCTTCTCATCTGGATTTTTGTTGCATTTCTATCTTCTTTGAATCTACTTTCTTATTGTGTTTGGCAGCGTAAATAACAAAAACTAAACTATATTGCAGTGGTAGATTATCCCCCAGTGTCGTCCATCTACCACAGATCTACAGGCCTGTGTTTCGGATCATTTGCCAAATGTACGTCACTAAATTTCTCCTGGAATGTATGAACTGATACGCGGGTCATATTCCAAGAAATTCCAAAACTGTTGTTTTTATTTTTTTTTTTTTTTTTCGGGCCTCTCCTTCTTCCAGGAGAGCAATGCTGCATGTTTACCCTGAATTCCTGGGAGCCATGGCAATTGCATGTGGATTAGCTCCCTCTGTGGAGGATCTGGGATTATCACTCTTCTCATAAAAAACGAGACGTGCAGGTTCACGTGCAGTATATCATAATTATCTGCAGGACAGCGTTTGAGCAGATGTGCCAGAGAGAAAGTAGCGAGTACCTTCTGCTTACATTTGGGCTGACAGCTCTCCTGTCTGCTCTGTTATTACTCTTAGAGGAGGAATGCAAACCCCAAGGGGAGAGAGACAGGTGGCGCAAATCCAAATTGTTGTAGCGTTTTATTTAAGGTCTGCGCTGCATTTAGGATTAGATGTGAGGGAAGTGAGCAGAGTTGAAACCTCCTACTACTACAGTTTGGGAAAATGGCTGTTTCGCTTTCCTTCCAGGAGTGTGTGTTCAGGTGCGCGGGGCTTTGCAGGAAAGAAGGGACCAAGCAGTTAATTACAGATCTATACACACTTGGAAAAGACGTGGATTGAAAATGCACATTTCCTTCTTGCTCCTGCGTGTGTTTCTGAGGTAGAAAGCTGATCTGAGTTAATATGCTAAATGCCGCTGTCAGTCCCTTTAAACCCATTTCCTTCCTATTACCTTGACAAGGGCGCCTTGTTTCTAAGAGCAGTCAAGGGTCTTTTTCCAGATTAATGGAATGTCAGAGGATGTGACATGTTGCGTAACTCCCGCTTTCACCGCGGGTGACTTGGTGGGAGTAAGGTAAATACTATAAGGGGGTAAAGGAGAACATAAGCAGAACCTTCACAAAACATTTGGTGGCCCTGTCAAGAGTATGAAAGGTCTGTGTGAAGCCAGAGAAAAGCTAAGGCTTGTGCCCACCCAAGAGGTGGTGCTGACCTTCTCGAGAGCAGTGTTATACCTGCGAATAGCTTGTCTAACACCTTTTTGAGAAGCTTTTGAAGCATATGTTTAGCATTTTTATTTTAAAAGCGTTTTAAGGGGTTAAATCAACAACCAGCCACAGAAGCAGCTGATTGGAGTCTAGTATACTGCAGAAATTCATTCATACTTATTCATCACACCCTTTCCTGTGGTTTCTCACATGTTATTTTCTGCACGACTTTTGGAAATGTTCACTGTACATACCAGACTTTTCCATGAAGTCCTTCGAGAATGTTCTTTGTTCAAACTTAAATAAAAACCATACTCTGTTCCAACCTACAGTACCGTATGTTGCTCCCAGGCTTGCAATTATAGTTTACAACCACCACGAGCTGTGATAGAGGCCTAATTATGTAAACAAACCTATTATTACTCAGCCTCTGGTTTAGTTCCACATATAGTTAGGAAGACTACTTTATTTATAGATGTCTCAGAGCACCACTGCTCCTTTTTTAGGTTGTAGCTGGCCAAAGATGCAGAATGTGTCCCAAAATGAATGGGCGGAGTTTAGCTGCCTCTTTTCCTATATGTTCTTTTTGTTTTGTTTTTTTTCACTGAAATCCTTTAATAATCCTCAACGTGTGTCAAAAGCCTCCTTTTCTGTCACCATGATGTCATTGTGCAGGTGGTGGTTTAAGACCTAGGAGATCTAGGCTCTGGCAGCCTTCTACCTGACGGCCATATTTCACCCACACCAGTGAATTTCCTCACTGCATTATGCAAGACCAGTGCTCCTTACAGACAACACGTCTGCCATCTGGCTTGTATGACTTTCACATGGGTGATTCACATTACCCAATGTGCGTCTGCAAGTGTGCATTTTTATGAAATCATAAACATTTGTCTATGATAAATAGATACAATGATAAATGGGTACTTCCTTTCTTACATGTTACTACACAGTAAAATCTCCAGTGTTAATATAACACTGAAAGAGTTAATTTCAACACCACTAGTGTTAACTAGTAATTAAATGAGGTCTTTAAATGTTATATTTACACTGGTGGTTTTACTGTGTATGACGCCATAGTAGATCTTGGCAGTGACTTGTCACTATAATTATTTTTCTTAACTGTTAATAATATTACCGTAACTTACAGCTTCTTACTGAACTGCTTTCACAAATGAGGACAAATTTTCTGATTCTCTCTCTCTCTGTCTACATATTTTTAGACAACATTTGATCTGTCTGGGCTGCACGTGTGTGTGAATAACAAGAAGATAATGTGACAGCTGCTTTCCTTCCTGTGCTTCCTTTAGATCTCCTGTCATATCCATCAGTAAACATGGCTAAAATGATTATCTATAAACATATCTGGATTTTAGTTTCCACATTAAAAAGAGCTGGACGCCACACATTGCTCCCTCTGCTTTGTTTCCTGTCAACTCTCTCCTCTATTGCTACAATAATGGCACACAAATGTATAAAGAAGAAATCAGTTTGACATAATAACCCCTCAGAGCGCTTACGGATGATTTTTTCCTTTTCATATTAAGCAATGCAGCCAAACATATCTGTCTCATTTACATCTGCTGCACCATATGTCTTGAGCGTTCCGTGTTCTGACAGTTGAGCCGTACATATTGCTGGTGGGGAAGTGGTAAAGGCACTGGCCATCACCTCAACCCCAAGAGATGAATTATCTTATTATTTCAACACAGCTCAGAAAAAGAATAAACAACCCAGTCATAGCGGAGAGAAAAAAAATGTCCCTTTCGCTGCATGTCCATGGTCATTTAATTCTCTAAATTTTCTATTGATCGAAAAGTTGTTTATAAAAGCTGTGACATGAATGTGTTTGTAATATTTCACTTAGTAATATTTCACTTAGTCCCAATCAGATTGTATAGCCAGTTTGTGGAAATTTAACACAAAGAAAAGACATGCACACAAAAATGTATATCATGTTGACTAAACAAAAAGTTGCCTTTATTTTCCACTATATGTATATAAGCCCACGTAGAAGTCATAACTAGCTTCAAGCAGAACTTTATTGGATTATTGAAGAAACAGCTGCTTCTTTATGATATAAACTTGTATAGAGGAGCTATTAATGTTTTTAACAAGACTCACGTTACACAAAGTCGACTCTGGTGGGACTCGAACCCACAACCTTTGAATCTCTTCTGAAGTGTTTAACTAGAAGTCCAACGCGCTGTCCATTGCGCCACAGAGCCTCTTACCATAGGCTGTAAAACATAGCTGACTATTATGGCGGAGAAGAAGCTTCTTTGTCATAAAGATGCACAAAAATCTGTATTTTTAAAAAGATATACCCTATTAAACATTGTCTCTGATTAGACATGAACCCACAAACTTAAATCAATCGCCCTTATTTAATTCTGTAAATATATCAAGTACAAAGCAGAAAATTTAACACAAAGAAAAGACATGCACACAAAAATGTATATCATGTTGACTAAACAAAAAGGAACAAAGTCTTACAATAGTCTTACCATATGTACAGTATATAGTACAATATTGGTCTTAATCTTGTAGAATATAGTTGCTAATGACCTCTGGTGTCGATCTCTGGCATCAGTCTGACCAAACCAAAACCATAAAAGGATTTCATCAGGAGTTGTATTAGTTTGGCTGACACAAAGCAGGAACCTCTTTGTGATAGTAAAATGTCCGGTGAGCTATTCCTACAGGTTGAATATGGATGCAAATCCCCATTTAGGTTCAGATAAAAAACAAATTAGAAGAGTGCAGTCAGTAGATTGTTGGTCTCCACCTGGTGTGTCTCCCTTACAGTCGAGATGGTGGCTAAAATAGATGGATCAAAGATGGGGATTTATTCATGTCATATCGTAACTGTATAACTAAGTGTTGGGTATGGAATTAATCTGCAGATGCTCCGGCTAAGATGAAATCAGACGTTTCTATCAATGTCAGGTTTTGAGCCACGACAAAGGCTCCTGAAACTGACTAGGTAAACCTTGGTTTTTGCTTAGCCGAATGCTGGAAATGCAAGATTTCAAACTGAAGCCTTAAGAGGAGTGAGGAGATGGCAGTCATTAGCGTTTTTCAAAAACTGTGAACAGAGCAACCACCAGAGGTCCTTGAGCATATAGTCATAAATGTGCACAGAAAATATTATGCTGATGAGTCCAGTCGCACACACACACACACACACACACACACACACACACACACACACACACACACACACACAAAACCAAATTCATAATCTGCTTCCAGGCTTATGCCTGGTGAAGATAATTATATTTGTTTTACTTTGTTCTGTTGAGCAAATACACTTAACCCTGATATTATGCCCCCTCTCTTTTAGTATGTGATAACACTCTGGTCACATTAATAGTGGGATATTACATAGGCTATGGTTCAGCACTTCTTACTGATTGTGACTTGTAATTGTGGTGACTGGGTCACTTTGGCTGACAGTGTTAGCCATATGTCTGTATGTTGTAATGGGTTGACAAGTCGTAAAATAAGTTCACACGATAACAAAAGTGTTGTTTTTTTCTTTTGGCTAATCACAATTGCTCATTCTCTTATAGGTATGCCATGGCCCTGTACAACCAGCATGTCTGCCCCGTGGATAACTGGTATGTCACTTAATCTCTCCTCTATTTCTGCTTCATCGTACTTCTGTTACCCACACAATCTGCAAAATCATACCTTGTAATCCAGTGGGTTGTCACCACTTTAAGCTGTGTTGGTTGATTTGTGGAGTAACAGAATCATTTATTTCTCAGTCCAGGGTTTCCCGTTTATTAGTTTATTTGTGGTAGTCTGCCACAAATAAATCTTTGGCTGCTACAAATGGATTTTTTAGTTTTAGAGCAACAGAACCTCTCTAAGAAACTGAAGCGACAGGAGAGTCTTAATGATAACATGATAACATTTCAAAACCAAGTATAGGAGTAGCACAAATTAGTGTTTTTAACAAGAGACACCTCTATAAAGGTCAATACACATTATTAAACTTTGACTCTGGTGGGACTTGAACCCACAACCTTTGAATCACTTCTTAAGTGTTTGACTAGAAGTCCAATGCACTATCCATTGTGCCACAGAGCCTCTTCCATTTCGCACACACTGTAAAACAAGTTGACTGCATTATGATTGAAAAGAAGGGTATTATTATTATTAAACATTGTTTCTGATGGGACACAAACCCACAAACTTAAATCAATTGCCATTTTTTAACATTTTAAATATGAATTCAATTAGAAACCTGAATTAATCAAAGTAAACAATTGAAGCACAAGAGATTCTTTATGGCATATACACCTCACTAAATGTCGACTCTGGTGGGACTCGAACCCACAACCTTTGAATAACTTCTCAAGTATTTGGCTAGAAGTCCAATGCGCTGTCCATTGCGCCACAGAGCCTCTTGTTTTACATGTTACACTGTAAAACATAGGTGACTGTACTATAGACACAAATAATAAAATCAATTGCTAAAGAAGTTTCTTTGTTGTAAAGGGTCACAAAGATTAATATTTTTTATAATATGAACCTACAAAACATTGTCTGAAAGACACAACCTTTGAATGAGTTGCCTATATTTTATATTGCCTATATACAGTATATATAACCCTAAGTAGAAGTCATAATTAGCTTTAAGCAAGTGATTGAAGCTTCTTTATGATATAGATTCAAATATAGGAGGTAGAGAGATTAATGTTTTTAACAAGACTCACGTTACGCAAAGTCAACTCTGGTGGGACTTGAACCCACAACCTTTGAATCACTTCCGAAGTGTTTAACTAGAAGGCCAATGCACTACCCATTGTGCCACAGAGCCTAGCCCAGCATGCTTACACCGTAAAACATAGTTGACTGCATTATGATTGAAAAGAGGAGTATTACTATTATTAAACATTGTTTCTAATGGGACAGAAAACCACAAACTTAAATCAATTGCCATTTTTTAAGACTTTTTTTAACACTACATATGAACTTAAGTAGAAAACTGTATATATATACTCAAGTAGAGAAGTTATTCAGATTGGTATTTTTAACAAGACACATCTCACTAAATGTCGACTCTGGTGGGACTCGAACCCACAACCTTTGAATAACTTCTCAAGTGTTTAGCTAGAAGTCCAATGCGCTGTCCATTGCGCCACAGAGCCTCTTGTTTTACATTTTACACTGTAAAACATAGGTGACTGTACTATAGACACAATAAAATCAATTGCTAAAGACGTTTCTTTGTTGTAAAGGGTCACAAAGATTAATATTTTTTATAATATGAACCTACAAAACATTGTAGGTTCATATTCATAGAAGTTGAATATAGGCAACTTCTGAATCAGTTGCCTATATTTTCCACTATATATATATACATAACCCTGAGTAGAAGTCATAATTAGCTTTAAGCAAGTGATTGAAGCTTCTTTATGATATAGATTCAAATATAGGAGGTAGAGAGATTAATGTTTTTAACATTTTAACAAGACTCACGTTACGCCAAGTCGACTCTGGTGGGACTTGAACCCACAACCTTTGAATCACTTCCGAAGTGTTTAACTAAAAAGTCCAATGCACTACCCATTGTGCCACAGAGCCTAGTCCAGCATGCTCACACCGTAAAACATAGTTGACTGCATTATGATTGAAAAGAAACGTATTACTATTATTAAACATTGTTTCTGATGGGACAGAAAACCACAAACTTAAATCAATTGCCATTTTTTAACACTTTAAAACTACATATGAACTCAAGTAGAAAACTGTATATATATACTCAAGTAGAGAAGTTATTCAGATTGGTATTTTTAACAAGACACATCTCACTAAATGTCGACTCTGGTGGGACTCGAACCCACAACCTTTGAATACCTTTGCAAGTATTGGGCTAGAAGTCCAATGCGCTATCCATTGCGCCACAGAGCCTCATGTTTTACACTTACACTGTAAAACATAGGTGACTGTACTATAGACACAAATAAAATAAATTGCTAAAGAAGTTTCTTGTAAAGAAAAAGAAGAAGTTTCTTGTAAAGATTCACAAAGATAAATATTTTTTATAAGATGAACCTACAAAACTTTGTCTCAAAGACATAACCTTTGAATCAGTTGTCTTTATTTTCCACTACATACAGAAGTCACCATTAGGTTCAAGCAAGTGATTGAAGCAACAGCTGCTTCTTTACGATAATGGACCTACAGAGATTAATGTTCACTCACGTTATGCAAAGACGACTCTGGTGGGACTTGAACCCACAACCTTTGAATCACTTCTCAAGTGTTTAACTAGAAGTCCAATGCGCTATCGCATCGCATATAAGAACTCATGTACAAACCGGGATTAATCTAATTAAGCAATTGAAGCAACAGGACTTTCGGTTATAGGATTTACACAGATTATCAAGACACACTTTATTAAATGTTGACTCTGGTGGGACTCGAACCCACAACCTTTGAATCACTTCTTAAGTGTTTGACTAGAAGTCCAATGCGCTATCCATTGCGCCACAGAGCCTCTTACAGCAGGCGCATCATGTAGGTGACTGTATTATTACCACAAATCAAATTTCAAATTAAAAACTGATGTACCCGCAGCCCATGGTAGGATGGTAACCTGTTTGGGGTATGTCTCTGTCTCTTGCCCGAAGCAGGCTGGGATCGGCTCCAGCAGACCCCCGTTACCCTGAGACACAAATACACAAGCTTCAAATTCATTGCTCTCATTTAACACTGCCAATATGAACACAAGTGCAAACCAGAATTAATCTAAGTAAACAAATGAAGCAACAGGAGCTTCTTCATGATATACCATTTTTACCAAGACACACTTTTTTTAAACATTGACAATGGTGGGACTCAAACCCACAACCTTTGAATCAATTCCTAAGTGTTTGACTAGAACTCCAATGCGCTATCTTGTAAAGATTGACAAGGATTAATATTTTAACAAGGTAAGCCCTACCAACGATTGCATTTCCCACTATATATATGAACCCATGTAGAAGTAGTAACAAATCTAACTTCAAGCGAGACATTGAAGAAACAGGTCCTTCTTTATGATAGAGAGTTAAGTACAGGAGAGATTAGTGTTTTTAACAAGACAGACATTGCTGAATGTCAACTCTGGTGGGACTCAAACCCACGACCTTTGAATCACTTCTCAAACACTTGAGTAGAAGTCCAGTGCGCTATCCATTGCACCACAGAGCCACTAAGTTTTGAATGGAATAATATAGGTGACTGGACTTTGAATCAAATTTCAAGTAAGAAATAGATGCAACCATAGGTAAAAGAGCTTCTTTGTAATAACAACTTGCAAATTTGTATTTTTAACAAGCTTATTAATTTGCTGCAATGGGATTTGAACCCACAACCTTTGAATCATATCTCAAGTGTTTGGCTAGAAGTCTATGAATAGAATCTGATTCTGTGGGAAACAAAGCCGTTATGTCACAAAAGTTCCTCAATCCACTCACAGAAACCAGAAGAAAGCTACAGTAAATTCACACCACAGATCTAAACTGTGACTAAGCATTTGTTATTGTATTTGATTGCTCTGTCATGGAGTGACTTCCCATTCCTGTCAACCCTGGGCCTGTGTCGGACATGCTGAGGTTAATCTCTATCAGCAGAGATGCTATTTGATGACACAGGGGTTCTCTGACACTTTTGCCCACCAACCATCCTAAGCCTAGTTGTGACCCCACATTATGGCATGAGAACAAACTGACTTCATTGTGATGTACA
This sequence comes from Lepturacanthus savala, assembly GCA_030544235.1. Taxonomy (NCBI): domain Eukaryota; kingdom Metazoa; phylum Chordata; class Actinopteri; order Scombriformes; family Trichiuridae; genus Lepturacanthus; species Lepturacanthus savala. The sequence continues at coordinate 16,179,340 of CM060478.1, forward strand.
GTCAGTTTGTTCATGTTTAATAAATTACATATTTATTCCAGATCATGAGAATATAAAATATAATCAGATGTTTATCCATGACTTTTTGGTTTTAAACCCGACTTTTGGCAACTGATTTGTTTTTTGAAAAGTATTAGAAAACATGATTTGATTTATATGTTTTCCTTCAGCTTTTTATGGTCTGTGTTTTGCGGTCCAGGTTGTACAACCAGTCATGTGAAGAGGAGCTATATGTGCAGAGGGGTCCTACATTGTGCTGCACACTAGAAAATGTACCTCTCATCAGGTCAGTGAGACGCCACCATGAACCCAACCCTCTCCCTGTCTTCCCCTCTGTCTGTTTTCTGCTGCTTTGTTTCTAGTTTCTGTCTGGTGATTAAAAACAGGAACACTGCCATTGTTTTTCATGACCCCTGTTGACACAATGTTGATAAAAAAGTGAGTATGAAGGAGACGGTTCTCCTGAGCTTGTGTGCGTGTGTGTATGTGTTCATTCTGAAAATAACTTGGGTCTGAAATAACCTGCCTCGCCTGCCACCGTGGCAGCTCAGAGGCAAAGCGTGTTGATGCACATGACCATGTAAACACACTAAGAGGAGTCAACTTACATTTGGGATGAAATCAAGACACTCCCCACTCTTTTGTTCAGCTTTTTGGACCATTGAGCTTTGAGCATCAAAGACCAGTTTGAGAGTTTATGTAGTTCTGTGATTCATATAAAAATTGTTTTAAAACCATGACTAAATCACTGTTTGTGTTGTTTTTGTAACGCAGATTAGCACAGAAATGTATTCAAAATCCAAATTTAGTTGCGCTTCTCGTCATTTTATGAACAAATTGTGTAAAATTATACATGAAAAATAATAATGATAAATACACTATAATTTGTATATCAACTTTAATACTGAAATGCAGCTCAAAGTGCTTTACACTGCAAACATTTAAATCTTTACAGGTGAAAATATATATTTTTTTGGTACAATTAGTCCAATATTGAATTATCTTATTCCACTGGCAGATAATTTAGCTTATTTCAACTTGTGTTTTTTATGTGTTTCTTAAAACAGTTTGGTCTTGTTTTAAGAAAAGAAGACTAACATTTTCTTTAAAAAAGATTAAATTGACTAAAATCATCTTGAAATTAACTAAATTATTATTAGGTAAAAAACATGATAAAGAATCATTAGACATGAAAGACATTAGACCATTTAAGCCCATTTAAGATAGTAAACTTTAATTATTTTAACAGTTTTAAATATTATAAGAATAAAAATCAATGTCAACATTTTCAGACGTTTCAGCGAATGTATGGTGGTGAAAATTTGCCTCAAAGTCAAGGAAAGCCTCTGAAAAATCATGGAAAAGTCTCTGAGTTTTACTGGTATAAATGTGTATGAACCCTGAGTTTACATTTTCATCTATACACTGAAGAATTTGTGCGACTCGAGTCAGCTGAGAAAGCTTTGGCTTTGTAGGCAGCAGGAGCTCCGGCACAGACAGCCTGTGTGGGCTCATTGTCTCCTGCTTTCATTTCCCAGAAGAGCGGCAGTATGCAGTAGGTGAAAAGTCAAAGGCATGATGATGGGATGGGAGGAGGGCATGGTTATACCCCCCCTCCTTTATTTTATGAGTATAAATGCATCTCTAAAAATGTATCTGTATGTCTGATTTATTTCTTTATTCTCTCATTTGCAGTAAATGTGGGACTCTTCCCCCTGAGAGCTGCTTCTTCAGCCTTATCTGCAGCACAGGCTCATTCATGGGTAAGACGTCACGTGCACACACAATGTCACAATCATTTTATATCAGCTCCAATTTCTGCAGTCACCCTATCACTAACAATTTTTCTGTAAGTTAATTTTCCATTATTGATCTACCCACTTATCGAACAAAGTAATTGTTTTGTCTGTAAAACATCAGTGGAAAATGCCCTTTACAATTTCCCAGAGGCCAAAATGAAATCTACAAATTGATTGTTTTGTCAGAGAAATAAAGATTTTCAGGTTACTTGAGTTTAAAACAACTAATAGTGTTTGTTCTGGACAATATACGAAATCCTTTTTAGAGATGAAATATGTCAGATGAATTTTTAAATACAGGATTTCACTTTTAATTTCCTCTGTAAGAAATGAGTTATAATGTAAAAAAGAGGTTCTCAAACTACATCAGCAGGAGAGATGAGCAGGTAGGTATTTGTAGCAGGTAAGAAATGTAGTTTTAAACCTATTTACATTATTAGCGGAGAAACAATAATTTTGTTGAACTCTGAAAAAACACACCCACAAACACCACACAGACCCAAAAGCAGGGAAAATGTGGTCATTTTGAATCAAATGGGGTAGAAATCATTTTTGCATAACAAATTTTGCATCTGAATGCTTTCGTAGAGAATCATTCATGTGTACATGTACACAGTGAGTGTGTAGTTTAGTGGAAACAAGGAAAACACGCATGATATGAACAAAAAGGGAATGAGCTCCCATGTGCTGGTCCCGTTGTTTTTTTGTGCTGTTCCCTCTGTTAACTGAGTGGTTCTGACGACACTGATCTAGTTAATGTTTCCCAGCTGTGTCTTAAATACGTTGAGTGTGTCTGTGTACATGCTGTATATAAAGGAAGGGAGAGGTTTCTTTGCCTTGTTTGTTCATAAAGAGTCTCTGTGCCTCCAACAGCTATTTAAAGCCTGTCTGTCTGACCGTTGCTTTGATGCATCTGAGAGTGAAGCAGAGACGGATCCACGATAACACAATAATCCCGGTAGACTCGAAAACAACTTACAACACTAAGATGTGTGTTTTTGAGACCAGAAGGATGACTCCGGTTGTTGCCTGTGACAAGAATGATCCTTTTCCATGTATATGTGTGTGTTTGTTTGGAGAGCCTACAGGTATAGTGTGTAGGAGAAGGCTTTGCAGGCACCAGACTGTTGCAGTTAAGTGTGACGTCTGCTCAGGAAGCAGTGAAAGTCCAGCACTGTGGGCCAACTATGACCCCTGGACCACAGGTCGGTCTGTTGACTTTGTGTATGGGTGTCAGCGGGGGAGAGGCGTCCGTGAGGAACTGGGTTTGTGTAGACGAAAATCCAGACGCACTTCGAGTTATGTTCAACTGAACATTGTAGCAATCAAACAATGGAGCGTCTCAGGGTTCATACATAACAAGAACATCACTTTATTGCAGATTTGCTGTCTCCAGTGCAGACCTCATTGGTCGACCACAAAGACGGTTCATGTCTGACTCATCTGAGGTGATCTCTCAATCTAATTGTATTTGGACTTTCCAGTAAACCATGTTTACTACAGATCTGTCCTTGTCCATTACTCCTTACGCAATGTGTCTGACATGTATCCGTGGAATAAGCAGTTCTGGTTTACATTTGACTCCGCTGGTCTGACTTCTACCATTAAACACTTTGGAACATATCACTCTGAGCAGAACTCCCAGAGCTGTGTCATATAGACTCAAAAAACTAAAGTCCATAAGCAGTTTCAATTGCCACTAGGGCTCCCAAAACATAAGGGTTAGTTTTGGGGTGCCGTGGGGTGCCAAGGATCATCTTCTGTCTACATTATGTGACTGAATTATGGTAAATAAAATTATGGTAATTGAAAAAAAAAAGTGAGAACTATTCACTTGAACCATGTTAAGATTGCAACATATCCTGTAAAACAGCCCTTGAATACACTTGTTCTCCATTGATGGCGGTGAAATGCCACTTAATTTCTGAAAGGCATGTTACTAATACAGTTGCAGTCTGCTTACAGTCTGCTTCCTGTTTGAACTGCATTTTTTCAGCCTCATCCGTCTGCATAGTGTATTATTACATAAATAGTAGTTGTAATTTTAATGGCTCAATCTGTAAGCCAATCTACCCTATTAGCCAGAACATACCATCATGTTGATTCCTGTTGTAAAGCAAGTTATTATGGCTTCACACAAGTAGGTTAGGTTGTTATACAGCATTAGCTGTACGACAGGCTAATCAGTGCTTATCTTCTTAGCCTATTGATTTATGTCTTAATTTGTAGATCGTGCCTGCTACAGTTGGCTCAGGGGTTCTCTCCTAACTGGAGTTACTTGGACCCCATGAACTGGTTGCTTCACAAATATTCTTCTTGTTTTTCTTTTTCCTTTTTTCCAGTTTCCACCTTTTTGCCAGTGTACACACACACACAATCTATCAAAGACAATGCATGTATTCTTTCTCCACATGCCTCCTGTGGGAGAGATTGTAGCCGGGTGTTTGGGTAGAAATGTATCCCCTTTGTGGGGACAGCAGGGTTTATTTAATTGCAAGGTGTGGTGTGGCTGATGTGACTATTGTGGGAAAACGCGTGTGTGTGTGTAAGCATGCTAGTGTTAGTGCTCATGCATGTCTATGTGTGATCATAAAGGCAAGTCTGTGCATGTGAGAGCAGGGTGGTACGTACATTACAGTACGTCCACGGTGTTGCAACGCGCCTCCCATTGGAGAGTAACCTTAGTGTGTACGGAAAACATGTGAGTCAGTGTTTGAGCCAGCACTCTGCTTCCTCCCCTGGGCTTCCTGAGCTGAGTAAGTAAAATCCAGAGAGGGTCGATGTATGTGCAAGCTGGGACAGTGTTAGGGACACTGGCATGTTTTTGTAAAATTATTCCTGTAGTTGAGCTGTCAGTCAACAGCTTGTCCTGACCTTCTGAAGCCAAGTGGAGGTCAGTTATTCTGCCTTTTCATCAGACACAGCAGAAACCTTATGTTGTAGGAGCAGCAATGGTATGTATCCACAAAGAAATACTCCAGAAGACAGCTCAGTGCCTTTTCGAGTGCACAAAGCTAAACATGGACAAACCGTGTTTACGGAGAGTAATTGGGGAAAATGTCCCTTGTCTTTAACCTTCAGGGTAACTACTAAATGCCACCATGTTCAAACATGCCCATCTGTAATGATGAAAAACTCATTTAGTTGAAATGGGGAAGATCCACAGCCAGGCAGTCTGAGGCAGGGAGACAGCGATGCCCTAATCTAATGCAGTACAGTGTGTTCTCCATTTTAGGAAGGAGAAGGAAAAAAAACAAAGATTGTTTCCGTGCCTGGAGACACTGCTGTTTGTTTTTCCATGATTGTAACTGGAATCACTTTGCCAAGATCATTTCAGTGGTGAGGGAACAAAGGGCAGCTCACACACAACGTGTTACACACACACACAAACACAATATATATGAACAGTTTAATTACATCCTGAAGTTGTGTGAGAAACACACATACTTAATATTGTTCATGTCTTTATTCAAGGAAAAGTCACTCATGATCATGGTGAAGTCTCCAATCTCCAAATCAATGCTAAAAAATATTCATGGATAAAAATAAAAACAGAAACAGAAAATTATTATATTTTACATATACTAATAATATAAAAGTTTGCAGTTACAAGAAAGTCATTAACTTAAACTTGTTGTGCTAACAGGAAATTGCTTAAATGAGGTGCGTTGTAATGTAACCTATAAGTGAGGCCCTCGCCGTCATACTTGGTTGACTGTAACAGCCTGTGGAATGACTTTTACGTGAAGGGTGCCTTGTGCCTTACTGACGCTACTGTACCTCAACAAACGGTACCGGCATCCACCACAAAAAACACCGGGGTATTTGACTATGCAGATATTATTAGCTAATGAGACGGCTAGTCTGACCACCACACACGACAAAACACAGCTGCAATAATGAGTTACCGAGCTCTCATGCACAGCTAAAACACAATATCTCCTCAACAAAGGAGCCAACAACAAGCAGCAGACTGACAGCAGACCATAGCATACCCCTCTTTGTTTACCCACGATGGTAAATTTGGTAATCTGACACTTCACAACTCACTGGCCAGTATGCGGGGTCGGTGTGTGTGGGGAGAGGCACATGCTAAACACAAAGTTGCAGATGTGTCAGGGAGTAGCGCTATTGCCTCACAACAAAAAGGTCACAGGTTCAAAACCTTGAGCTTCAGCTATTCACTGTGGAGCTTGCATGTCTCCCTATGTCTGTGTGGGTTTTCTTTGGATTCACCAGCTCCCTCCCACAGTCTGAAAACATGCTGAGGTCAATAGGAAACTCTAAACTGCCTGTAGGTATGAGTGTGTGAATAAATGGTGGCCCATGGTATACTGTCTGGGGTGTATCCCTGCCTCTGGTCTGAAGTACGCTGGGATTGGCTCCAGCAAACCCCTGTGACCCTAGTGAGGAATAAAAGTGTATAGAAGATGGATGAGAAGTATAAAGTTGAAGACAAATTACCTGCAATAATCTAACGCTACTGTGCAAGAGCAGAAGCTGTAGCCCATGTCACAGTTATTGAAAAGAGATCTCTGAAAGTTACACACATCCCCTTTATAACATCACTTCTTAAGATTTTGAGTATAAGATCTTATTATAATGTAGTTTTTCCAATATATACAACACATGCAAAAACAGTAATGTACTTGCTACATACCAAATAAAATAAGACAGAACATAGATTCTAAAGGTCCCCTGAGGACAGTTTTGGGATGTGTGCAGCAAAATGCTCTCAGAGCAGCCACTTAATGTTGTTGCATGTAGATAAGTTGCTTTAAGAGCAGTATCAGAACAGTATAGATTCTTAATGTGTTCTTAAGGTAACATTTTTGTTGGTGTGGTAAATGTTCATGGTTTTGAGTCTGTGTATGTTTAGCACAGCACTGCCTGCTATTTGTAAAACGGTAACTAAAATGAGACTTTGCATATTGGTAGTTTCTATAGTCAATTTATTCATGTTCTATTTGAACATTTGGTGTATTTTTAAGGAATACTGCAAACTTCTGTTACACTGTGGGAGAAATGCTGAATAAATACATTGTGTTTTAAAAAAAACCAAAATCTGAAATAATGTGTGCGTGATTTCAGTATTGAACAAAATAATCGTAATTATGATTATTTAATCAAGCAGCCTATCACCAGGCCACATCATATCTGAACCCTGTCTAGTGAAGACAAGGCTTTCAATTGTCAGGTTCTGCACTGAAGTTTTTCTCTCTTCGCTGAATTCATGTTTTTGTCTTTTTTAATCTTTTGCCAGTGTGCATGCTTTTAAAGTTTAGCGGTTTAACAGTTCAGTCTCTGGGACAGTATATGTGCTGCAGGTCAAGACATGAGACACTCCTTGTCCCCTCTAATTCCCCCTTCTTTCCACTCACCCTCTCTCTGCCCCACTTTCACCAAGCCCAGTCAACCTTGGTCAAGCACCAGCCGTGAGGGGCCAACAAAGAAAAAACAAGCGGGGGTCAGCTCCTCAGTGCAGCAACAATACCCCCAGTCACAGCCCATTAGCCCATCAGCAGTCATCTGCCCCAGATACTGTACTACAGCTCCTCTCACCTTTTAATCTTATGTAAAACCGAGACCAACCCCCACCCAAGGTTCATTCCAACTTTCCCGCCATTTCCTGCTTCTCATTTTCCAGCTAGTAAGGCAGAGAAATTCAACTTCCTGTAATCAACTTCCAAGGAATTCTTGTGTTTCTTGGCTAAGCGAGGTGTGCGAGTGTTTACATTAAATTGGAACCAGGCACACTGAAATAACCGGTGTCGATTTGTAGTAGAGTCTGATTTGCTAGTTAACTGCCGAACATTTATCAGAATTACAAATAACTTCTGCTCTCTGTTTGTGTCTCATTCTTTCCACAGTTATGGCAATTGTGCTGTTCCGCTATGCCCATGTCATTGAGAAGCACCAAAACTGCGTTCTCAACACTGCGAGTCTGTCCACAGGCTGGATCTGTGCTGCAGGACTCATCATGGTGGGCAACTTCCAGGTACGTGAACCAATGCCCAAGTTTCCTTGCTCACTAAAGCAAACAGAACGGTGGAAAAGATCAACAAAATTCATAATAAATGTGAAAGGAATCAAAAGTGGTACAAAATAGCAAAGAAGTGGAAATACAAATATCTGAAGTAACAGTGTGTGCATTTGGCGAGAGAGCGAGAGACCTTCACTGTGACAGTAAACCATCAACTGGAAATATAAACAAAACTAAAACAAGTTATGAAACAGAACCACGTTTGTTTTCATGAATGTGCTTCCTTTTGCTTTTGTTAGTGTCTGTTCTGCCTTTGGAGTTCTGCTCAACTCTTTTTTGCCAGTGTCACGTTAAAACAAGTGAAGAAACCCAACCTGAGTTCCTTCTCTGTAGATATTTGTTCTTAGGGAAAGAATTCCTTCAAGTTTAAATATTTGGAGCCCTGGCTTGATGCCTCGACTGTGTGTGTGTGTGTGTGTGTGTGTGCATTTCTTGTTTGAAGAAAGAGAGAAAGAAAGCAGTTAAAGGTGGCTTTTATTAGACTTCTTTTGTATTTGTATAGAAATAAGGAGTTAAGGATAGGGACTTGTGAGTTAAAATAGACACGGCCAGATTTCTAATGAAAGGGAGGAAAACCTTCTCGTTACCCGTCAACTTTTAAACTTTTAAACTAAAGATTGTTTTTGGGCACTGTGTGGTGTGAGACAAGGAGGGGGAGGACACGTGAATTTCACGGTGCACACATTGGCCTGCTTGTAATTTTGATACTTTTTCTGGAAACTATGCAGTGGTCAAAGTTTATTTTTTGAATGAAACCATGTTTCATTATAACGTATGACAGTGTTTCCTTGAATGCGTCATTTCTAATTGTATATTATCCTCAACATGTTTTCACTATCAAACTGTCTACAGTTTGTTACATTCATGTATGAATCCACCCTTTTTAAACCTTTCTTTGGTAAATGAATGTATTGTATACTGTATATATTAAATGTGTTTATTTATGAAAGGTGACTAACAGTCACAGTATATGATTTAACTTCCCACGTTGTTTGTTGTTGAAACATGAGCGCAATGATGACCGAGAAGTCAGCAGTACATAATTCTGACGGATTACTTGACTCGGCTGTTTTCTTTGGATGACGAAGCAGTGCAAGTTATGGCTGAAATGCCCTGTGTGACGCTGAAGAAGAAAAACGTTGTAAGGAGCAGATGTGCAATGGTATTTCGTCTGAGAATGCACAAAGAATCCTCACCTTGTTCCCGCTTCTCCTGCGGGGCCTCAGCCCGGCAGAACCGGGAGGGATTTTACGGGAAGAGCCAGGAGGAAGTGAGTCATCAAGTCTGGCCATGCGTGGAGAAGCGCTGTGCAGACAGGGCGTGTGTAGCAGAGGCCCCCGACTATAACCAATCACAGGCCTCGGCCTAGCCAATGGCTCACAGACTCCCATCTCTTACAGATGGGGACATTCCACTTGGATGAAAATTGAGATGTCACTGATAGTGAACGCACTGAAAAATGAACCTCATGACAGAATAAAAATTCTGCTGCAAAATGAAGCACACACCCAAAGTCATGAGCTCAAAAAACATGGACACAGCATCCACAAGCAAACACCACAAGCAAATTGGAATTGGGGGAAAAAAACAGCGAGGAAAAACAAGTAGGATCTAAGAGTGAAAGCATCAAAAACACAACACATAGTAGCACACACTTCAGGGGGCAACTGATTCAGTTTGTAGCCGTGTTACATAAGACTTTGGCAGCACAGCTGTGGTGTGGCCACTGGGGCTTTTCCTGTCAGGCAGATTGATGATCTGGGCAGGGAATACACAGAAATAGATTTCTGGAGAAGCCCATCGCTGCCACACAGAGGTCCATGAGTGGGAGCATAGCGTAGCTGAAAGATGCCTTCAGTAAGAAAGAAAGAAAGAAAAAAAGAAAGAAGACAAAGAAGAGGAAAGAAGACAAAACAGTTGGCTAGACTGCTAAACCTGCCCACTTATTTACAGTTCTCATACAGGTCACTGTTGCCATGGTGAATGGACTGCATTTGTATAGCACCTTGCTAGCCTGTGACCACTCCAAGTGCTTTACAATACGTGGCCACATTCAGCTTCACACACATCCAGACACCGACGGACACGGCTGCCAAACAAGGATGCCTCTGCTCCTCAACATCTAATCTAATCACACATTCACACACCACTGTGTGCCTAACCTAAACTTCTTTTTCTCTATGTTTACTTGATTTTCCCTAGAAAACGAGACAAAAAAAGTATAAATAAAAAATCCAATTACTCACAATGGTCTTAGAAAAGAGATAAAAGTGGTTGGTGGTTTCACTTTATTTCGTTTGTTTCTGTTTCCCTGAAGTTAACCTGAACATGTCAGGAAGCTGGATGTCAGATTTGCTCCCACGCATCCATCCTCACACGTGTCGTAGCATTCTGTATCCCTGTACACTGTTTTCAGCACATTTCATATCCCCTCACTGCACACGTTTATAACGACTCTCTCTCTTTCTCTCTCTCTCTGTCTCTCTCTCTCCAGGGAGTGTTAGCTCTGCTGAGTTCAGCATTGCTCCGTGTGAGCACCATTACTATTCATTTATGCAAGGGAATGGTTCATCACTGTCACCCTACAGGAACTTAGTTATCAGGCTCATCTTGCTTACTCATCAAGGCTCATTTCATGTTGACGCAAATACAGTAAAGGAACATATCTAAGATGCTTCAGAATGACTGCGGGGGTCTGAGAAATGTCATTTCTGATGAACACGTGTAGTCTTAATGAGATATTTGCTCTGAAGTGTTGTCCGTTCTTCATCCCCCCCCGATGTTTCTCCTGTTTCTTCAAAGCTGCTTCTGCTGACACATTTTAGTCCACTTCACTGCTCTTCAACGTTTCATCCTCCTTCTTTACACATACTGTACATTAAGTGGAAAGGCTTGATGGGTTAATGGTGCATTAACTCATCAAGTAATGACTGTAATTAGTGGGAGAATCCGGGACACCAGGCAGCAGGCACGCACAGACATACACGTAACCTATAGATTCACACACAGGCAGTACAGAGAATTGTTGAAGAATGGAGTAAAGGCTGTAACTAGCAATTCATATTTTATGTACATTGTACTCTATATGAATTCATTGTTTTGTCTATAAAGTATCAGGAAATAGTAAAAAATGCAGATTAAAATTTCCTACAGATAGATTTTATTGTGTGATCAACAGCACAAAACTCAAAAGACTTTTATTTTATTTACACATCAGACAAAGAAAGGTAGCAGAGAAGCTGTTTTTGCCATTTTTGTTTGAAAAAATGACATAAAGGTCCCTTATCATGCACTTTTCTGGGTTTTATTTGAAGATTTCATACCCCTGACATGATATATTTGCGATTTATAGTAGAACAATTCATATCAATGTAGTTTTACAGTGTTCTCTCAAGCACCACGCTGGATTTCCATGAAGAATAGGTCGTTTTTCTCATTCATGAGTCGTCTGTGTCATTCATGAGCTTCTCTTCTGATTGGCTGATTTTCACTTAGAAGACTGTAAAAAATGGGTGTGACACTGGAGACAGATGGACCATGCTGGGAACCTCTACAGGTTTAAGTCAAGGAAGAACTAACGAGCTGTGAAACAGCAAAGTTTCTAAATCTAGGCTGTTTTTTTTGTTTTTGAGTGTTTGATGCATGGGACAGTTTTTCATATAACCCCTAGATCTTGTCTAGAGTAAATAAAACATGAAAGTGTCTATTTGCATGACACAGAACCTTTAAAAAATACAGTGTATAATACATATCTTATATATATATATAGAATATATATACTGTATATGCTAGTTGGTCCAATCTAGATATCACAAAGGATGATTGCAGATAGGTCAAAGATCAAAGTGAAGTAACTATAACTGATACACATTGTTGAGTGGCGGGTGACTTTTAATGATGAATCAATTATCAAAATTGTGTTAGCATATTTAGTTTGTGGATTGACTTATCACTCAATCAACTACTTGTTTCAGCTGTAATGGACATAAGAAGAAGAGGAGTAGGAGGAGAAGGAGGAAAATGGAGCATATGGTTGTTCGTGTGGGTGGGTGTGCTTTTCTATTACTTAGTATAGAGAGTAACAGATTGGCAGTAGTATAGCACTGAGCCCCCCCACAGTGCCAGAGGGTTACAATAGATGGAGAGGTTATGCAGTAGAAAAAAAAACAGGATTTCATAATGGCCACTCTACTCTAGAAGGTACCAGACTAAAATAGAATTTCCACAGAAAAAAAAAGACTCTTTGAACAAAAGGCTGCTGTGAAAAGAAAAAAAATGTGTAAGACCTTTGATTTCTCTCCCATATTTCTCTCCAGTTCTGGAGACGTCAAAAAAACTCCTATTACTCTGTGTAAATCTTACTTCAAGGATTAGCCTACAGCACAAGAATGTTCAGTATGTTCTCGCTGGTTCAATGGACACATGGCTTAGCCCACACTAAATAACTTCAAGGCTGTTGCTCCAATGATCCTACAGAATTATGCAGAGCAGAGCAACATTGTTATCCCAAACACAAGGCTTTTGCCCATTCAAATCAACCAAGAAAATTTGTCTAAGTGAGTCCAGCCCTTGGAGATGTGTTCCTAGCTCTGGTAATGCGCCATTGAATCGCTTATTTGTCTTGATCAGTACATCTGAGTGTGTGTGTGTGTGTGTGTGTGTGTGTGTGTGTGTGTGTGTGTGTGTGTGTGTGTGTGTGTGTGTGTGTGTGTGTGTGCGTGGGCAGTGGGAGCTGTAGTCACATGCTCTCAGCAGCTCTTTTGTGTATTGTTACTTATTGTGATTGTAACAATTGGTCAAATTGAACAATGAATAATCTGATCCAGCAGCTTGATGCAGACGCTGTCTGATGTTGCCCCCTTCTGACTGCTTCCACGTGGCGTCTGCCTTTTTTCAATGTGTTTCTGTCGCCTGTTTTGTCAACTATTTTAACTAAACCACTCACCGTCTCCTTTCTTCATATGACAGGTGGATAATGCCAAAGTTCTCCACTATGTCGGAGCCGGCATCGCCTTCCCCACCAGTATGCTGTTTGTGTGCCTGCAGTCAGCGCTGACTTACCGCTTGGCCAAGACCCAGGGGGAGTACAACGTGGCCCACCTCCGGCTCTGCATGACCCTGCTGGCCTTCGTAGCCTTGGTGCTCAGTATCCTCTCCAGTCACTGACAGATGGCAGCCTCCGAGGCTGTCAAGCACTAAAGACTAGTGTGCAGTGCTGCCAGCTTTATTATCACAGCAACTGTTTCCCTTCTGTGTCCAAAACCCCTTCCTATAGCTTCAGAGCAGAAATGATATAAAAAATTGTCTCATTTTAGACATGCATATATGGCACACCTTTTATCTCTGTTAGACTTTCTACAACACAGACCTTCATCTAGAGCAAATTTAAAGGGGACATATATTGCTTTCTGTGATTTTCTGTTATTTTTATACTGTTATGATGCTGGACACCCATGTTAAACAGTCAAAGATCCAAAAATTTAAGGTGAACATATGTACAATGTCCCCTGAAAGTCAAAAAGGGGCAAGGGCTTCAGCCTGTTTTGCATTTGTCTGACTTTGCAAATGAAGCAACTTCCCCCCATCTGTCGTTGTTAAGGTTGTTACATGGGTTATTTGTGTTGTCCACTTCCATTTTTCTGAATAAGATTCAGACTTATTAGAAAAAGAAGTAAGCTTCATCAGAACTGAGTGGGCTCATTAGTTTGAGGCCTTAAAAAGACAGGAACTAACAGTCTGTTTCAGACAGAGACTGAACTGAGAGGCTGCTTAAAGGGCCAGTGTAAGCAAAATAAGGAATTTTATGGACTGTTAGTTAATGCAAAGACAGACCAGCTGAGCCCCAGAATATAAATATAGACCTGTAGTCCTGTTTTATTCTGAATCTCCACACTGTGTTGTTGTTGTCCTTAACCTCGATTGCAGGTGGTGTGTTTTTCTGTCAGGAGAGCTTTGTCCTGCAACACGCTTCAGCCATCTTTGAATGGGTGTTCTGCGTCATCATCATGCTGTTCTACGGGACATTTGCCTTTGAGTTTGCCGGCATGTCTGGAGACACCATGGCGGTGCTGGCCCGAGGAGGATCCCTGGGACCTGCTGGGAGAGAACACAAGGTGGACCCACTGGGAGGTCCCAATCCACACTCACAGCCACATCCGCACCAACCTGAAAACATGTCAATACTGTAGCCCGTTGACACATCTAGAGGCCACGCAGTTGGCTTCTATAATCCTCTTGAGTTGATGAATGAGTTTAATTATTCATTTCCAGCCGTCTGAAGCTTTGAAATGAACCAGGCCAGTGCAGCAACCGTTTGAGGCAGAGTGGACGCTACTATTTAAACCCCAGGAGGGTCTAGATCTGCTGCCACAATGGAGTGCTCAGCTTTTATTGGACTCACATCAAAGCTCTGCATCTCTAAAGAACTTGTTTGCATTTTGCACATTGCACAAGTGTTAAAACCAAATTTTCTACCCACCCAGTGCTGCCTAAAGTGACTAGCTGAGGAGTATTTTATCAATCAGATCGAGAAAATGTATAACCCCCTTATCGGCTGAGGTCCTGGAACCTGTCTGAATAAGTGGCCTTGGACCATTTCTTCTTTAGGTGATGATTTCATTGTATGAGTGAGCTTGTGGTAATTGAATGTAGGCTGCTGGACGGCCAAGCTGATAGTGTAAGACTCAAAGAAAAGCAGAGAAGATGCTGTATGAGTGTCAGATCTGAGGGTTGTTTACCCACAAGAGAATGGATGAATGCAATAAATTTAAAGAGACAGTCCATCATATAGGAGCATATGCTAATGTTTAAGACTATCCTGGAAATGGAACAGGGGAGCGGCTACACCTCGCAATGATTTAAACCTGCATCAAGCAATATTTTTGATATCAAAAAAGCAAATAACATGTCGCTTAAAGTACCAAACATCCTAGTCTGCAAAGGTTTTAGTAGCTTCTAGTTGATTGGTTTAGTCATTTACTTTCTAACAGACTCATTCTGACAAACTGAGTGTATCCTACCTTCCAGCCAAAGTTACAGAGTGAAACGGTAAAGAAAGTCGACCATCTAGCCAGCCTAAGACCTAAATATATTTTTCTCAGGCGTTGGTGGACCAAGCTAGAGCTAAAAAGAAAGTCAATATTGGGATGATAATAATGTTTATGTAAGCACAGACAGAACAGCGTGTATATTCTGTCTGTTTTGTGGTCAAAAATCTCTTAATGCAGCTTTCAAATATGCACCGTCAACAAATTCATGTTTGAACAGATCTCGCTTCCCTCCACATACGATATTTTTAAAGTATCCATTCATGCATCCGTGGGACACACAGAGTGCACAATTTCATGTCATATGTTTTAATTAACGCACCATATCATGATTAAATGAAGTAGACACAGCGCCTCATGAATTCAAAACCTCATAGTCTGTAAACCAACATACCCTCAATACATTATATATTGAACTTCAAGCATTTTTTTTTTTTTATTGAACTTGCTCTCTGCCAAACAGTATGAAAGAGAGATGACACAGTGTCCAGAGGCCAAATGCGTACCAGCTAATTCAAGCCAGAGCACCGGGCTTATTGAGTTTAGTGACGAGGCATCATCACATGTGTTTTCAGGTCCTATGGACGGAGCCCTGCATCTCATTATACTCTAGGAAGGAGACTCCTATTGCTTTACATGCTGTCTTTTTCTCTGAATCTCACAGAAGAGTTTTTTCAGCACGTCTATTTGTTTTAGCAGTGCAAAGGGAAAAGGAAGCAATAACTGAAACACACTGTCCTGCCTCCACTTTACTGTAGAGTATATGTGCCAAATATCAGTTCGCCTCTGGCATCGGTGCTAACACACAAATGGCCTTATCCTGACCCTTTTTCCTTTGAGTTAAGCTATGATTATTAAAGTAATATGATGGACACATAAACTCAATCTCAGCACCAGTAACTGCTGATAGTAGAGGAGCAGTGACAAAAGATTCCACGAATACCAGATATTTTCTTGTAAAACGCCTCTTGTAAAACGCGTAAAACATTTTAGAACGCATCCGGTTTCCCAGTTTTTATTCAAATTTAATAAAAAAGCAGAGCAGATAAATAATTGGAGATAAAAGCATTTTTTAATCTATCAAAGTATCGACCTTTAGCAGATATAACACTCTTGTGGCATGTTTTTTCTACAATGCAAAGCAAATATCACTTGCAGAGTTGTTGGGTTGAGGCGTGCTCTAAACATTTGACCAGTATATACACTGACTTGATATTTTGATATTTGAGGATTGATCGTGTCAGTATGGTGAAGCCAGTTTAGCCTCACGGTTTGGTATTTATTTCTCTTTCAGTGTTCCTCTTTTCAAACAGTGATTGTATTCATTTACTTTCTCTGACATTCTGTGCTGTGTTATAATACAGAGTTGTACCAGAATTACTGTTTATATTTTTTAGGAAATCTGTAACCTCTCAGTGTAATATTAAAACTCTCCAAGCTAAAAAAAAACAGAGCGAGCCAGAGGGTTTACAACAGAAAAGTTCACTCCCTCATTCCAAAACTCCTCACTCCCTCATACCACAACTGGCCACATGTTGGGCAGAGGTTTTTGTAAGTGCCAGTATTTTGGGTGCAAGCGGTTTAGTTGCTCAACAGGACATATTTCGACTCGCAATCTCTGTTGTGGAAGGACAGAAATGTGGTCAGACTGAGCATATGATTCCACTCATCAAGACTGAACTGGAGAAGCTTGTGCACGCTGCTCTGTGGAATGAGCTGGAACCAGCTGCACACTGACCGCTTACTTCTCTCTACTGGTCAAACTGCTTATTGCATATGATTTTTTTTTTTTTGCTGCTGCTGGAATTTAATGTTATAGTTCAGTATAGTAAGTCAGCTCTTGTCCTCTACTTGAAAAATGTTGTATTTTCAGCAAAGTAGTCAGCTACAGGTTTAGGCTGAATTTTGTTTTTTTTTGTTTTATTTTCAAATGTAGATAGACGCCCTCCGCTATGAAGGAGGCGCTCGAACACCTTCGCTTGGCGTAAAAATCGGGCCTCTTGGACAGTTCACTATTTTTACAGTATGCATTGTTCTAACAAATCACAGTTCAGATACGTTCTGAGATGCATTTTGAAATGCAGAGACAAGTTTTGGTGCTGCTCATGCTGTTCTAGCCAAGACACATTTTGTCACATTTACGAAAAGTGTTTAATTTGTTAAAAAAGAAAATGCAGGTTAGGGATCTATGCATAACAGCCCCGTTTCCTGTCGGCCTATCAGAACACTACAAAACCTATTTTTAAGTATTTGTATTTTTTCTTTTTTTTTTTGAGAAACATGCCTTCAAAGCCCGCCTGTCTAACCCCCTCAGTTTATCTACGTCTCCGATTTCTGTCCCTTTTTTTTCCTCGTTTACTGATCTGTCCGTGATCTTTGCACTCAGGAAAATGTTACGACACCAGCTGCATTGTTTGATTCAAAGCAGAATGAACTCTGTTTGCTTCTGCCCCCTGTTGTCTTTGTTTCAATGGAATTCATTTCATGTTGAGGATTTGTTGTGTATAGTTGTTTTATGTAGCATAGATGCAACTGCTTTTTTACAGTTGTAGGATGTATTGATGGTTAGCCGTGTTATAATAGTTTTTTTTTTTAATCTCTTTAATTAAAAATAAACATTCCTGTGTTGTGAGCTGGTGAGAATGTGTATGCTCCTCACACAATGTGGTTAAATATCTTCAAAGCAAAACGAGCTTCAATCAGTCGGTAGATCATTGGTGAGTGTTCTAAAAACTAACTAGCGCCTGTAAACCTTTCAGAAAAATGTTGCATGTATTCTGAGTTGAAATGCAAAATGCTCCGTATGTGCCTTATGTATTATTTTGATAATGAAAACCAAAGAGGTTTAGGTGTAAATTCTATTTTGATGGAAAGTCGTATGATTGTATATATATATATATGCCTTAATGTTCAACAAATAAAACATGTTTAAAAAAAAAAGCAAAGGTCTCGAACTTGGAACTTGCTGTGAAAAGAGCCGGACAACACTTTATATTTTAAATTTTCTTTATTTCTTTAATTATTTACATTATCCTGTTTCTCTGTCGACAAAAGCTGACAGTACAGAGCACCAATCAACATATGCAAAAGAGGAATATCTCTTTTAAAAAATGTTGGCTGTAGATGAAAGCACAGAAAGTTACACCACTAAGGGAAACCTGAACAGAATATTTAAAAGCGTTTAAACACTTCCTCAAGATGAAGAATTAAATACTTTCTATGTCATTAAGAAATAGCAAAAGCTAAATGAAATGCTCCAAATGCCCTGTGAGATATGCAGATAGGTAACAAAGGAAAACCTGAATAAAGGATCGGAAAAAACAACAGATGTAGATGCTTCCACACAGATACACTGTTATAAAATTTAAAAAAATCAACGTACAATCACGCTTGGTGGCAGGTATAAAAATGCTGAGCAGGCCCAGCTGATTCTGATTTTGTTTCAAGATGGAAAATATCTAAGTGACTTTGAAAGGTGGATAATTGTTGAGCTGCTCAACAGGGACTAAAGTGAGATCTGCATTAATTCTAGGAGACACTTTGTAAATAGGGTTGATTGTGCTCATCTGATGAGTCAGAAGAGCAACTCTGTGATTGGCCAGGATGAACAGTCCATCGACAAATATACAGAGAGGATGTTATAGCAGGGCTGCAGAGCATCAACCCCTCATTACCAAGATGAATGCACATTTCAGAGTTCAGTAGTGGAAAAAAACAACATCAGCACTGGTTTACAGAGATGTAGAAAAGAGTGATATGATCAGATGAGTCATCCTTCATCCTCCAGGATGTCTGGACCCCGTCCACAGGCGACAAGGGGTCATTGAATGTTGTTTTTTGAAGTATGAAAATGTGACTCATGTGCTATGGCCTTCAGGCACCAGATCTCAACCCAATCCAACACCTAGGGGAGATTTTGGACCAATGTGTTGGACACTGTTCTCTAACACCACCATCACAACACCAAATGAGGGAATATCTTTTGGAAGAATGTTGTTCATCCCTCATTGCAGCAGTACATTTTCTTCAAAATGTTCACCTGTCTGTAATTTTAGAAACGCTCCCTTTTTTCACTTCACAAATCAATTGCGTAAGTCCGAGATGTTTTTGGAATAATTGCAACACCATGCACTGAGTAAGAAATTACCAAAATATCTCAATGACATCGAAGGAGAAAATTGTTTTAAAATGAGAGGAAATTAACTTTCTCTCAGATCGTCACAGGCATAAAACACTGTAAAAATGCAGCAAATGTAAGACGTCAGTGGTCCACAAAATGCTCAGTCTCGACAGTGTGCAGCGTTGATTACACACTGCTGAAAGCATGTAATCACAGATTGATTCACAATTAAAGTCAGGCAAAAAAAAGAAAGAAAATCAGCCAAAAAAAATGATAAGGGCTTGAGAAAGGGCTTGAAGAAAAATACAGTGGAGGAGCAGTTTGAAAACTTCATGGCTATTTTACACTTGATTGTAACATGTAAGACCTCTCCCCACTTTCTAATGACCTGTGTTCTTGCTCAGTGGTGGTTGTAATGGTGCAAACAGCTTCCTGTAAGACTTGGAAAATGCATTTCGCAGTCATGAGGCAAAGATTAAAATCTACAGCCAAGCTTTTGGTTGAGCGACAATTACACTTTTGACATTCATACGATGAAGGTGAAGCTGAGGTTGTTGCTGCACAGTTTTGAGATAAAACACCCTCATGGTGTTGAAGATTCATTTTCAGAGTATTTCATTTGCTGTGGTGTTCCTTTATGTTACCAAGGTAGATCTCTCACTAATGATTCTACGTATATTTCTAAAGCACCGGTTTTTAGATGTTGTTGAGTTTGGTTACTGAGATGTCCTCTGCGATGTTTCTCTTCTTATTGGGAGAATGTCCCATCTTATGTCCGGTGGGTACAGCCACTCTTCCATGCATCTTCTCACCTCTTTAAAGCTGATTTATCCCTATAACTTTGGCTTTATTTCTTCCTATGAAAAACAATGTCCTATCAGTTGATGGAGCTGGCAGTTGTAGCTCATACACAGGCTTTGTGTTGGACCTCCAGGTGGGCTGATCCGATCAGGATGGGCAGGTGTTTAGAGTATTTAGAGGACAAGCTTTTTGGGAATCTCCCAAGTGAACTCTGGCCGACCAAAGTGGCCGTAAGAGGCTGTCTGCTGGTAGATCGGCCTCTTCAGATTCAGCTCCCTGGGTAAGATTGAGAACGAATGCAATGTTAGAAATGAAAAAAAGTATATCACAGGAGTTTTCATATTTTCACAAGATTATTCCCAGTTTTCCTGCACACCATTTTCGGACATTCACTTTTATAGTGTGTGAGGGATTATGTCTATTTAGGAGATTTTCTCTGTTTTTTTTTTCAGAAAATTATTGAAATCAAGTTGTGCTAAGTAAAAGTTCTTCAATCTGAATGAATGTTATCAGGAATAGTAGAGAGAAATGTAAATGTAGACAAAGGCAGAAGTGTTGAACATGTAGAAATTGTTCAACTGTGCTGCCCCCCTGTGGCCGTATACAAAAAAACAGAAGAAAGTGAAATATAAACTGCATTATTATCCTCTGGGACTTTCCATTACAATAGTTTTACAGAAAACATAAATAAGAAAATAAAATAAACAAATAAAGTATATAACAATACAAATAATATAATATACAAATCCGATGTCCCATATTGTACACTTATCCTTAGTTTCAGTTGAAATTTTGATGTCACTAACAAGTGAGTATTTGTGTTTTTAAGAGCCGAGAATCCTCTCAAAATAGTTTTACACCTCCTCTTTCAAGCTTCTCTCTGCAGCTCTAGAAAGAACAAGTCTGTTCCATTAATATCAATGAGTCTCTCCTCTGATTGGCCGATTCAAATGGCTGTGAATGGGGGCAGTGACTGTATAGTTCTCTGTGGATTGGGAATTTTGGAACACGGAACAGTATTTATACAACACCTCAACCTTCTTATGATCAAAAAGCAATCAAATCTCACTTTCTACAGTCGTACATAACATGGTCAGATGTCACATTGATGTGTTTACCTGACAATGACTCCTGGCCGCAGATCAAAGTTCTTGTTGACAATATGGAGCAGCTCCGTCTCTGTTTTCTCAGAGGAGCCGTAGGTGAACAAAGAGATGGACAGAGGCCGGGCCACTCCGATGGCATAAGACACCTAGAAACATACAGGAGGGTAGAAAGAAAGAGTTATTTTTCATAAAAATATGATGATGCTGCCGACACTCATCAACTCAGAGCATTTTTTTCATTCACTTACCTGAACCAGAACTCTTCTGCACAACTTGGCTTTGACCAGAGACTTGGCGACCCAGCGGGCAGCGTAGGCAGCGGAGCGGTCCACCTTCGAGAAATCTTTGCCAGAGAAAGCTCCGCCTCCGTGAGCACCCCAGCCTCCATATGTGTCGACAATGATCTTCCTGCCTGTAACACCAGCATCCCCCTGTTGGGAAAAAAGTAGTTGTAGAGTTATGAAGTTTTAGTTTTCAGTTTTTTTTTAACTTTAATTTCTAGATGCAGTTCATGTGTGATCGTTACCTGGGGTCCTCCAATGACGAAGCGGCCACTTGGCTGCAGGTGGTAGATGGTCTTGTCGTCCAAATACTTAGCAGGAACCACTGCGTTGATCACCTGATAATGTGGTCGGAACATAAAATCAAACATATTGGTGCACATGTATATTGATGTGACTCCATTTTGTCAGAAAGGCGTGTTCCTGAGGCTTTACCTTCTCTTTGAGGACCCTCTTCTGTTCTTCCAGAGAGATGCAGTCATCGTGCTGGACGGAGATCACGATGGTGTGAACTCTCTTGGGGATCACAGCTCCGTCTTTCTGGTCGTAATGTACCGTCACCTGAGGGAAGAACGAGGAGTCAAAGTTGTACTCACAAGTCATTTTGTCACCTTCAGTGTTCTCACTTCTGCTCTCCTTATCCAATTTCCTGCTGCTCCTGCCTCTGCTCTAGTGACCCACATTTTCCCACAGGGTGACTGTTCCTATTACTTCTTCTTGTCCAGACCCACATGTGAAATGTGGACTTTAAGGAATTAAATCACATTGGCTTATAATACACATGCTCTCCCCCTGCTCCTACAAAAAAAGTGTCTATATCTGTCAAGGCCAGTGATTTATGAAGCAGAAACTGACCCCACATCTGTGGTGCTGAGACCAGATAATTACATGGTGAGGGGCAGTTGAGTCAGCATATTTCCACTGAGGGCGAAAAAACAAGCGTAACAAGTTTGCCTCACCAGCTGTCATCTTCTCAGTGAGCCATTGCTTGTATCTTTCTCCTCAGGAAGGCGTACACTAGTCACTTGTTGCTTTTTTAGTTCAATCTGGGATAAAATCGAAAGCTCTGTGTTCAGATCTGACCCACTACTTAAGTACAGTAGGCACACACCTAGTGTCACAGAGTTGCTGTTACAGTAACTGCCCCTAAATCAATCAAAAGTCTATTTGTTCTACACAAAGAGCTTTATCATAAATACTCGCAGTAGCCACTGTCTGCTGGCACCAAAATAAATCTCTTGGAATGCATCCAGGTTAGAAACAAAGGGCTAATTTACAGAAAGGTTGCTGGGTTTGAGGAAAAAAACAAAACAAAAACAGCTTGCACTACACTACGTCACCTGTGTTTTAGAGTCAGGACGCAGCCAGGGGATGACGTTGTTGCGTCTGAGCTCGGCCATCTTTGCGTTGAGTCTGTGGGCTAAGACGATGGTGAGAGGCATGCACTCCTCGGTCTCATCTGTGGCGTAGCCGAACATTAAACCCTGCACAGGAGAGAGAGAGAGGGAGTCAGAGCAGAAACTAAACACTTGCCATCGTAAAAAGGGAAAAGAATAGTGAAGAAATGGTTGAATCTGTTACAAAACACAGAAAAAGTGGAAATATTGATATGTGTTTAACTGCACAGCAGCCTGTGAGGAGTGAACTGTAGCTGTTTGAATTGACGTGATATCACTATCTGATATGAGATCAATTAGAAAAACAGCACTTTTTGAAATAAAGTTACAAAGACAGACAGCTTGGAAACGACAAAACATTAAAATGGACAAGTAGTTGTTCAAAGTAATAAATATAAATGAAACATGAAATGAAACAAATTAAGATGTTTTCTCATCAAGTTCATGCTCACAAATAAACACACACGTGTGTATATATATATATATATATATATATATATATATATGAATCATAAATTTGATGAGATTTAAAATATGACCCTGACACTGACAGATTAAAATATCCTTAGACATGGTATAATGGATTTTAACTGTTGAATTTTTAAATTTGAGTGAAATGAACAACGAGCTGCTCCACCACTTCACTAATGATTATGTCTCATGTTTTTTAATTAAAAAACTCCAAAACACCAACATTTTGCTTCAATAATTTGACGCTGTAGTATTGAGTCAAACAAACTATAATCACCTGAGCCAACACAAGGACAGAGGACAGGTCCCATTGTGACAGTCCCTACCTGGTCTCCTGCTCCGATGTCCTCCTCCTGTCTGTCGACATGGACGCCCTGAGCGATGTCGGGACTCTGCTGCTCCAGAGCCACCAGCACGTTACACGTCTTATAGTCAAAACCTGTGACGTACGGAGAACAGGTGAGATTCGGAAGGGAAAACCTGTATTTTTTTTTGTTTTCTTTGTCGTGTTCCCACCTTTGTCAGAGTTGTCATAGCCGATGTGCTTGATGGCATCCCTCACCACCTTCTGGTAGTCCACGTTGGCTCGAGACGTGATCTCGCCGCAGAGCAGCACCATGCCGGTCTTACACACCGTCTCTGTCAATCGAATCCACATATTCCACATTTAATGATCTTGTGATCTCACTAAGAACAGAGCAACACAACATTTCTTTTAGACTTATAGACTAACTTCTAGACTTCGATCAAAAGTTGTCACAACAACAAGAACAAGAGGTCATCAGAGGTCATTGCTGAAATACAATAATCTCAAAGGCCAGGTCCAGACTAGTTTGTTTACACATACTGTCCTGTGTTTTACTGAAGAACGTGGAAAAATAAGTTAAGATACTTTTTGAAGTCAACCTCTCTGTGTCTCCATGTTTCACTCACCACAGGCCACTTTGGCATCTGGGTCGTGCCTCAGGTGAGCGTCCAGGACGGCATCACTGATCTGGTCACAAATCTTGTCTGTGGAGAAACGACAAGAATCGAACCGTCTTAAAAAGTGTGAGTTCACCTGAAATTCCTTGGCCTGTTTGAGATACTGGATCATCTTTTTCCTTTGATCGAGTAATGTTTGAATGATTAAAATAAAACTTTATATTGTGTAGAATTATCACTTAAAGCTTTTGCACAAAATAAAAAGAGGATGTTTGGTGCCAGACATGTATGCTGCATTTCTGTATGGGAGCAGGACAATGCCTCACTAACCGTTCCATTCATCTCTCTCTGAGCCATCCTGCTGAAGCAACGCGATACAAGGGTTACATCAGACACAACATTAACATCTGGTTGCATTTCCTCAGCAGAACAATGAAACATTTCTCAAAGAAACAAAATAGATATTAAACGTTTTTTTCATGAGCTGACTGACTACGCAGTCGGTTTACAGTCTGCAGCGGCAGGACGACATATCCGATCCCCCCCGAAAAAATGGCCACTATCTGTGGGAACAGCCCAGACCTCAAGGTGTGTTATCAAATCAAAAGGTGTGCTGCACCCTGCCGCCAAGGCCACACAGACCTGTGTACGTACAAACAGTGCATGGATAGTATCGTCCCTATGAGTATTATCACCATTGCTTATGCAATGTGCTGCACTGTTATTTATTCATTTCATGGCACATATAAAATCCAAAATTAAGATTGTCTGTACAAAGAAAGAATCTACCAAACTACAAGACTGTAAAAAGACAAAAATATGAACTGTTGCCTTGTAAAGTTGTTACTGCAGATTTCATTTTCCACCTGCTTCTCTTCCACACTATGAAATTATAACCTGGATATAACACAAAATGACACATTTGCATGCTATTTTCTGCTGAAATTCCTGCTTACATTATAATTACATGTTTTCCCCTCTTTATTTGTTTTCATTTACTTTTACTCCACTTTATTATGTTTATTGTTAACAATACACACTCTGTAACTCCTGCATGTCTTTTAAGTGACACCTTCCTCAATGCCCTTGAAGAGATGTAAAGATCAGAAAATAAAAAAGGGTACAACTGAATTTCTCTGATTCAAATCTGTGGGATTTAATATTAATATTAGGACTCAAAGTCGCCACTTTCTGTAAGGCTCCATGACTTCTTTACTCTGCTGTTTACTGATTATCGATTTAACACAGAGGACTTTGTAAGGTTACATATTTGTGAAAGGATTACAACACATTGACAGGGGGGAGGGCATCAATGCTCACAGTACAGAGCAGTGAGTGCATTTGCAATTATAATAAGTAAGTCTTCATCTATTTGAACTGAGTGCTAAAAACAAAACAGACGCATGACAACAAACTACTACAATTTAAAATATATGCATACATAGGTTGTTTAGTAGCAGAAATTTCCAGCACTCTATTGCATGCATTTTTGATTAGCCCCATTTTGCATGCTGGATATCACTGTTTAATGATGCCAACATGCAACTTATGTCATGGATTCACATGACACTCGGATGCCTCTTTTGTGGTCACTGTCCTTTAAACATGAAACCTTACACCAGCCTGTCATACACACACATTCACCCCCTGCTGCCCAGGACTGAGAGTGAGTGAGGGGCATGTTACTGTGAATGGGATATCAACCGTGCTTGGTGAGAAATACACAGCACAGTGGAGTTATTTTGAACATATAGTCCAACTTACACACAGTTTGTTCATATGCATCTTTCTGCAAAATAAAAATGCAGGTTTAGTAGACATGTTAAATATTTTCCTCTGTATGTAGATTAGAACAAGTTTTGGAAAGTGCATGTTTTGGAGGCTAAGAGAGTGGACAAGTTGTGAAATCTTATATAGGCAAGTCTTCATATTGAGTGTAACAGTAAGTCCCCATTTCACACACACGGGTAGATTTATAATTGCTGCCAAAGCTCACCTGGATGTCCCTCTCCTACAGACTCCGATGTGAACATGAAAGAGCCGTCGTCCAGCAGGTCACTCATTTTTCTACAGGGCCAGGTACTCAGCGAAACTACGGGCAAAAAAAGGTTCCTCAGTTCCCACCAACAAGCAGTCCAGAGAGATCTGAAGGCTGCTTTATATTCCTGCTGGTTCTCTTTAAGAGAAAAATGGAGAATGGGAGGCAAACTGTCCTGCAGCCAATGCAAAGTATCCTACAAAACTCCACGACTGTGTCCACATGGCCCTTTATATATGGCTAAGAGAGTGCACACACGCGCACACACGCGCGCACACACTTGCACACACACGCACACATATGTCATGTGAATCCATGGGACAGTCCATTCAAGGGGGGAGTGGATGATGGGAGGGCATTTCAGTTTGTGGCGACTGCACATTAACCCTTCATATACAGTGATGCTTGGTGTGCATTTATGTTCATCACCCCTGTTGCATTGACAGATCTCATTTAGGGTGTGATGCCTCTTGGGTGGGAGCATGAACATCTTTAAGTAGGGGGTCGTCCCTCCCCCCGTCACACTGGCAGTTTGGGGCAACCTATTAAGAGAATTTTTTTTTATTACCAAAATGATGCAACTGCTTCAGTTTACATCATGTCCTGATAAGTATTTGTGTAATTGTGATGAAAGAACACTGAGTAAATACCCAGGGAAGTTATTAGAAAGAAATCAAAACACAAGGTTACAAGGGATAACATGCCACACGGTGCATTTCTACATTGATCTACTGAAGAAGAGAGAAACTTTAGTTTAAGAGGCCAATTGAGAGCCAGTATACAATTTACACAAGTGTGATATGGAAACTTCCAGTGCTCATAACAGGCTTTTCGGTGAAGTAGGAAGTATGTATGTAGTTGTATCAAGAGGATTAACTTTTTAAAGTAACCATATTATTTATTATTAGTAGTATTATTAATAGTATTACTATGGATTTGGTATGTGGTAGAAGGAGAAGATGCTTTTTAAGGATTTTTAACAAAGTAACTGAACAATTTTTGAGGAAAAACATTCCTGACATAATTTATTGTTCCTGGTAGATTTAAATATAAACTATGTTTTATCTGCAAATGTTACCTGAAAAGTACTATGTAATAAAAAATACAATACTTACCTCTGAAATGTATTTCTATTTTCCATATATAGAAAGTAGTAAGAAATAGAAAGTTAAGTATTTCAATTTGGTCTTTTGTAGTTTACTATGCAATTAGTTACTTTCCATCGCTGCTGACAATTAGGTTTAGAGCAGACAGTCACCTGTGTGTCTAAATGCTTCTTTCGATCCAAGTCCCAGCCTGAGGCTCTTGTCTCTGCACACAATTGCAGAGAATACTGAGCCATTTCCTCAGAGCAGATCAAATAATGAAGATGTGTTTTTCAGATATCCGTGGCCTTACAGTTGACGCACTGTGCCTGTTCTTTTGTGGAAAAGCAGAGATGTACTGATGTGTTTGTGTAAGCCATGCACACAGACAGACACACGCAGTCATATAGTATGTGCATGAACACCTGGAGAAAGGATGGAAGTGTCAGTCATCCACACACAGACAGTGACGCTGTACCTTTTCATTTGGTGCACAAATGAAGAGTGAAAGTAGAGCGGGACAAACCCTTTCCACCCGTCTCCCTCGCTGTCATCTGGCTCTAATTTCAGTTGGTGTTGAGTTGGCCTCATGAAATGAGACGAGAATTTTAACTAGCTCTCGGTAGTGAATAAAATACCTCTTCCAGAATGCTGCCATAAACACAATTCACATAATCTGCATTAACCATAAAACAATAAAGACAACATAAACTGTGATTGTAAGACCTGTTTTCTTTCCATTTTCTTTTACAAAAATTCTAGGAATGGTTTAATTGGCAGATGCCATGTACCAGCTTCCTTTTGTATTTCAGAGCATGTGTGAAGCCAGAGTAGGTCTGTAGCTGCAGAACTGTAGTGAAGGATGCACTTTTGTTTTGCTTTGTTTTTTCAGGTGGGAGCAAGAACCAATGATGTGAGAGCAATGAAGGAATAAATAAAAATGCCAGTGTTTGCTCAAAATATCTTATTTCTGAAAAAGGTCGTTTTGTGTTTGTGTCATTTCAAAAAGTCAGAGGAGTGGATGAGAATTAGAAACAGCTGTCAACATAATAAATAGCACTTAAGTATGAAGCGAGTTGACCTAAATTTACCTCAGAGTAAAATCAAACCTGGAGCGGCAGAAGCTGCATGCTGAGCGTGATACTAATATAAAAGCTGTTGCTGGGCTACAAAAAAGTATCCATTATTCTTTTGCCATACCAACAAATAAGACTTTCACACCAAGGACCATTCAAACCCATACAACTCATCACTTCGTCTGGAGCAAACACGCAAACCACCTGCCCCAGATAAATGTATTTCATACAGTGTGAGACTTGTGAAACAAAGTCGAAATATTCCATGCACATGATCTTATTCATTTACCTCTAACAAGATCACGCGATAACTCGATCACGGGAGGTTTTGATTAACAAACCATCTGACACCTCAGATTCATATGCAGTCAGTCATGACATATCATATATAACTAATTCACACTAGAATGACTTATACAAATGTGTACCCACTGTATTAATTAACAGGTGGTAAACTGATTTTAGGTGAATTTAGCTTCCATGACATGGCAGGATGTGGGTCTCTGTGAGCCTTTTGGACATAAAGGTCCACTTGTGAGCAGGAACAGAAGCTGTGTCACAAATCCATAGCACATACTAACTGCATACATATTGTATACAGATAGTATACAAAAACATCAATAGACTGCACAATTTAATAGGAAATTATACAACATCTGTGCCAATGTACATCAATCAAACTGTGACTTTGGATCGTCTTTTTAAATCTCACAAATAGAAAAGATTCTCTTAATATGACTTAAAATTTTCAGGTTGATCACAGTAGACCTGGCTAAGATTTGGTATGCAGTAGAATAAAGAACAAAAGTATAAATACTCTCATCTAAAAACATACTCTAGGACAATTAAAAGACCTGGATTGAAAATGGTACTTACATACTTAATGTTACAGTACAGAACTATTAGCAAAGTAACAAAAGTAGGAAAAACTACTCATTATGCACACTGTTATTATAGTATATAGTATAGTATATTATACTACTCTTTTATAATCACTTAATTTACTTTATTAAATGTAATATTTTACATTACACAAAAGGTGCATAGCAATTAAAAAAAGAAAACAGCAACAATTTATTGGATTACAGATATCACAATATTAAAGTATATCCATTTATATAAAATATTAAGAGGAATTATATTGCATGGAAATATTCAAGTAAAGAAGACGCAATTTAAAATTTAACTTAAGTACAGTTCTTGGGTGAATGTACTTAGATACCATCACTGGTAGTATGGAACTGGGACAGAGCTACGGGGGCAGAGGTCAGAGGTCAGTTAATCCTAACAAACGTGAACTAGATTAAACCAGACAAGCCATGAACGTCGCGCCTGGACGAAACACCTCTGTTTGTTTTGGCCTGTTAAGTGTGTCGGGATGAAAACACTCAAGACACCACAGCACATGTTACATTACATGTGCACCACTGAACACTATGTGGCAGAGCGAGAAACTTAACATCTTTCTAAGTTTGTGTGGTTTGCTTCAAAACATTTGTTAATGACTAACCAGGAAAAGTTTTTTTTTTTCAACACTAACAAGATCGTTCTGGTTATGTTGAAAGATAACTCCTATCACCTGTTTTATAACATGTCAGTATGAAGCATACAAAGGTGAATATCAGCGAGGCACATGTCTTGGTTCTTAATGGATTCCTCTTAATGGGAAAATAATCATTAACGTCATACTGCAACCCTGTAAATGTAATTTATCGAATTATACTTGTTTGTGTTCTACATGAGGGGAACATGGTGCAAGAGGGATTATCTGGAGCATGAATGAAAGCTTATAGGTCTCTTGAGGTTTATAATAACTCAAGCACATATGGGTCAGACTAACAACAAAAACATTGCACTCATGAAGCACATGGCCAGGCCATATTCCCTAAAACTATTACAAACAGTCCAGCACTAATACCTTTAACTCCTTTTGTCCTGTATTTGTCTACAACTCTCTAGACTTATTCTAAGTTCTTATTTGAAGTATTGATTAGTTTGGTATATTATTAATAATGGAGAAGCTGAATCAAACCCTTTGAAAATAATCTTTATTTAAAGTGAATAAACTATTCCTTTATTTATCACTAACATTTCTTTTCGTTTTTAATTCCACATTTATGCACCACAAGCTATGCATTCCATTTGAAACGTGTCATTCAATTCAGATTCCTGTGCCTCTGAAACACCTTTCTGATCAAGTACTTTCATTGCCTGTCTTGATCGATTTAACATTTAATATTCATGTAAATGATTCTACATAAATTAGTCCATAGAGACAGATTGATGGGCAGTAAATTCCAAACAGAACCTGGACTGCCTGCACACTGACTCCATATTGAAAATCTGTTTAAAGAGACCACATTTTGATCTTAACCGGATTTTTGTCAGGTTACAGACATAAAACTCCAACTAGGATCAAAACGTCTATTTGAATAAAAGTGTAGTTTGGAGTCACTATGTGGGTATTACTGTTTGTGCCATTAAAACATAGAAGATGGAAAGATTCAAGAATTTTGAGGATCAATTTAAATCTTATCTGTGTGTCTGATATTTATGAAAAAACTGTACCTGTACTCAAAATAAAATGTAAGTGACTGATTCCCAGAGTGCTATGAAACCTGCATCAGTCAGGGGTGAATGAAATGAATAACCTCAAATCAGTGTAAGGAGATGTGTTTAAGAACACACACTTAATAAAGTTTAAAGTTCACATCCTCTGCTGGACCCCTCAGAAGATGTTAATAGAAAAAAAAAGAAAAAACGCCTGAAGACCTTTGGTTTGTTGAAGTAAGTGAATCTTACCTAACTTAATCTGGATTGAGCTCAGTTAATGTACATCCAGCAAGTAAGTCAAAGGTATGAAAGTCTCTGGTGACTTTTAAAGACATAATGATGTGCACTAGTTTTAAACTACAATGACATCAATTTATCAGTTTGTGAAGTTTAACACTGTAGGAAAAGCCCAAGGAGAATGAACATTGGTTTGATAAAATAACAGTTGTTCCTCCCTCTGTCCCATTCACTACGTCAAGTGTGTGTCATATTGACTCCCCCGTTGTTTAACCCAAAAGTCGGGGTCAGGGTATCTGGGGTTACTTTGTTTTTGAGAATCAGCCGAACTCAAACTTGAAAGAACAGGCTTAGATAAATGAACCCTGGCAGCCTCGGAGGCCGTTAACACCTGTTTGTCTTTCCCCAGGTTCAAGGGCACAGAGTTTACCTCAACCGCTCCGATCTCTGCACTGTGAGCCTGTCTGGTTGCCGACCAGTTTTATCTGGATGGCAGTCAGAATGAGTTGGATCTTTCTGGAGTTACATTATGACCTTTTTATTGTATGACTGAGAGATTGTGAAGAGTGTATAACTTCATTATATAACACTAGATAATGCACAGACCAAAATTATTTTGATGAATATCTCAATTTCTCCTTATTAGTGTGTCGGTTCTGTTTTACAGAGCCCAGCGACATTTTCATGTTGATTCTTAATATGCCCAAGGTTCATATTTTGGCTTTCTTGTTGGTATTTATTGGTTTTCTTTCTTGAAAAGTGTTTATAGCATTAGCAGGTGGAATTTGTCATTAAATAAACATTGATACCACCAATGTTCTCTGCACAAAGGTCTTAAAGTTCACTTAAAACACAGCAAAGGAAGTGTACAGCATCTCTTCTGGCAAAGTGACAAAAGATGAAACAGACCCAACCGCAGATCACTCTTCCCACAATGAACCAGGACAGTAATGACTATTGTATTCTCACTACTAGCCACTAGCCGCTCTCTGATTGGCCGAACCTGCACAATGAGAACCTGACATGTCGACCAATGCCTGCGAGTGATAACATCAAACGGGAGGTGGGGTGCAAATCTCCCGCTGTGATTGGCTGCTGGCTCCACACACTCCCCACCAGAGGAGCATTTGTCCAAGAAAAAACTTTTTCTGCATTTGTGTGTATCTTTGCACGCGTGACTGTGTATGATAAGATGCGACAAAACATTCTGCCCTCAATTGAACTTCAGTTGAGACCTGATCGATAATGTTTGATGTGATGTGCTAAATATTTACAGCTTTGACTTTGACTCATTTTATTATTATATTTCGTATTATATCAACCATTTTATATATATTTATATATATTTCACAAATGGCTGATTATCTGAAAACAGAACATTTAAGCAACTGAAAATATCAAGCAAAAAGCTTTGATTTCATATCATTTCCTAAGAATAGATAATCCTATTTAGCATTTAATTCTAGTTTGCAACAACAAAAACGCAGCATATGGTTGAGCAGAACAGCCAGAGGGAATGCAGCAGCTGGGGCCGTGGAGAGTCATCCTATCCCATCTCTATTCCAGCTCATTTTCGACCCTCAGCACATTCCTCTGTGAAGCTGCCACCAAATGAGTGAAATATTACCACAATACCATTCTAGCAATGCACTTCCACTGCACACATCATACAGGAACAAGACAATGTGGCCGACGCTTCACTTGTCTTTCACTAGTCTGTAATATAGAAGGCAAAGAGTCACGCTGCACACCTTGAACCGCCCTTTAGGGTCAAGGTAAAGGAAAATGTTATTAAAGGTCACTTTAATAGTAGCTCACACTCAATGTTCAATGTTTCCCATTATAAAGCTGCTATCTCCACTGCTGTTGGTTGTAAAAAGGGTCATAACTCATAAGCTGCAGACAGGCTGTTTCTGAAGATGGACCTTTCATGTGTGTAAATGGGGTCAGAAAATTATTTGATGAAACCCTCAAGTCCCATAGAGTGGAATCAGATTTATAGGAATGTCTAAGTGTTCAATAAATACTGTCCCATGGTTTAAAAAAAAATCACATAGCCTCTATTCAGAAATTGTGCCTTTAAACAAGCTGTCAGAACATCTGTGAAGTTGTGATGTCACATCCATAGAGTCAATGCCCACTCCCATTCACAGCCATTCAATCAGCCAATCAGAGAAGAGGCTTATTATTATTAAAGAGTCATATACAAAATGGCCTGTCCTTTCTAGAGCTCTAGAAAGAAGCTTGAGAAATGTAAAAATATAATGTAAAGATTTTTAGGATTAAAACTATAAATGTATCTTGTTACGGATATCATAAATTCAAACAAAACCCAGGATATGTGTACAATATGGAACCTTTAAGTAAGGTTACCTAATAACCTGGAAAGTCACTTTACAGGACAGTGTAATGGGGAAACTGTAAATTGTAGTACAAACACTTAATCTAAAATGATAAGGGCTAAAAGAAATAGATCAGCTATTATTCTATAAATTGATTAAATCATTTTTTCAAACCAAAACAAAGGTGTCCCAGCCTCTGAAATGTGAGCATTTGCTGATATTTTTTGCAATTTTGGGGGTTAGGACTGAACAACAGTGTTTTTCACTACTTCCTGGCCCAAAACAATTAATAGATTAATCAAGAATATGATCAGCAGATTAATTGCTAATGAAAATAATTGTTAGTTGCAGCCCCATCCACTGAGGAGACTTGGTGGACTCTGCAGTGTCACTCACCTCCTGCAGGGATCAGTCTTGCTCTGTGATCTCAGGATTGTCCTGCTGAAAACAATGAAAACACACATTTACCACACTTACCAAAGCTTTTTCTTTAATGATCTTCACTGAGACTATATTTCAATGGTTAATAAGGAATTCAAGATTGTGTTCATTCCTCTGTGATATTCTGGTACACACAAAATATACACAGAATTTATAGATCACAGCATTTATAGAACTTAACAGTTTGCACACAATCAAAGAAACATAACTAATGAATACATGTTCCAAAACACTGTTCCATTTCTGCAGCTTTGGTGCGAGCTGCACTTTGCACCACACTGAACCTGGTACAGAGGACTCAGCTCAACGTGACCCTTGTTTCACAGCAGCCTTTGAGGAATTCCTATCATGTTGCGTTCGCATAAGCAAGGCTTTCACAGTGATTGGACTGATCTGAGTTTAGAGGGCTTAAGGGTCTGGCTGAATACATCAGATTCCTCCACAGTAGCAGCAGCCACAGACTGGTGAGTACGACCTCTTTACACGACATGTTGTTGGCGTTTTGTATATTTAAACCGCTATGTTGAATGTTAAACTACTGATATATTTGCTCTATTATCTTATTTGTATTTCCTTCATGAATGGAATGCATGTTATTAATCCAATATGATTCTGAGCATCTCTGTGTCAAGCAGCCAAGGGAAACGGTGCATTCCTGCTTTTTGAGCAATGACATGACATTTCTGTGTAATCTCTGTGTTTGGGATTCTTCCTAAGAAACCAAAGACAAACATGTAGATCACAACAATAAGATTGAAGAAGAAAATAACGTAGTCATGAGTGCACCCGTTCCTGAGGCACAAAGCCTTGTAAATATTACAGATAACAGCCAGGCTTTAGTGAGATGACTGATATGAGACAAAAGCATCTTTGTCTCGTTAAGTGTCCTAGAGGCAGAAGCACATTTGAAAGTTAATCTTTTGTTGTTCTCTGTGCAGGTGGCCTGCGGAGCGGGTTTAGGGCCATGGCGACTGTGACCGCAGGCCTGAAGGCGGTGAGCCTGTTCGTTTTAGAGCTCATCAGCTCCTTTACAGACTGGTTCCTGACCACACCGGCACGGGCCGACCTCAAAGTGCTGGAGGACACGGAGCTGAAGAGCACCGGAGGAGGTGAGTGACAAAGCATAAAACGTGCAGAATCATGCAAAGAACATTATCTAATGAGCCCTGTTTTAAAGATGCAAATTTAAACGTCACATTGTGATGACCAGAACAGCACAGATTACCTTTTATTAAAAAAAAAAATAGTCATGGGCATGGTAGTGTGGGGGAGTGGGGGGTGGGGGACCTGACTACATGAAAATCATGATTATTTTTTTTTGATGAATGAATGAATTGGGCCCTCCAGTTA
The DNA here is from genome assembly GCA_030544235.1 of Lepturacanthus savala. Classification (NCBI taxonomy): domain Eukaryota; kingdom Metazoa; phylum Chordata; class Actinopteri; order Scombriformes; family Trichiuridae; genus Lepturacanthus; species Lepturacanthus savala. The sequence continues at coordinate 16,214,450 of CM060478.1, forward strand.
ATTAGTGCCATATTTTAATATGGTGTCAAATACATAACATGAGAGAATGAACTGTACGATATTGGACATTGGGTAAGAAGACATTTTTATGATAGAAAGCTTCCATCACCAAGTAACGTTTCAAAGACAGGTTTATACACAGGGTTATAATGGAAGTTGCAAACTTGGGGGAGTCTGTCTTTACTGGATTAGTTCTGACCATTTGAAAAAAATGGTTTGTGGATGCTTTATGGAAGTGAAATATTTAATTGCTGGAATACCTATTCAATAAAAATAAATATATATCAAACTTCTCACAGATAAAAATGATTGACACAAAAGACAGTTTCATTTAATAACGGCCTTCTTTCTCTTTCAGTCCATGAGCAACAAAAGGCCAAAACTCTCTGGGAGAAAACTGGAGCTGTGATCATGATTGTACGGCGACCTGGGTGATTTTTGTGCAGAGAGGTAAGTATTAAAGAGTACCTGCCTCTATGTGTGTTTATTTGTCATCGTATGTTTATTCATGCTACTGGGGTCCACTTCTCTCCAGGAAGCTGCTGAGCTGTCCTCTCTCAAGTCCCAGCTGCAGGATTTTGAAGTCCCTCTGCTCGCTGTGGTGAAAGAAAACCTCGGCAAGGAGCTGGACAGTTTCAAGAAGTTCTTCACTGGGAGGGTCTATGTGGATCAACAGGTCTCCATGATTTAAAACTTGTAAACGCCATGTTGGGCCACATAATTCAAGCCAATAAGCTGCTTTTGTGTTCTCCTCATAGAGAAAGTTCTACGGCCCTAAAGTTCGGCGGATGTGTCTCTCCATGTTTGTGCGAGTTGGAGTTTGGAGGAACATCTGGCGGGCGTACCGGAGGGGCTTCAGTGGAAACCTGAGAGGTGAAGGACTTGTCCTGGGTGGAGTCTTCGTTATCGGGCCTGGAGATCAGGTTGGCCGCATCTTCTTGCAGGATAATACATATTCCTGTTTTCGTGGGGCATTGACTCGTTGCTATTTTTATTTCAGGGTATTCTACTGGAGCACCGCGAGAGGGAGTTTGGGGATAAAGTGAATATGCTGGCAGTGCTCAGAGCGGCCCGCAAAATGCGAGACGACATGGCGAGATAGACCTCAAAATGTGAATGAATGGAATGATTGTTAGTGTGGGGTTATGTAATAATGGTTGCTGCCTGTTTCCATATGCATGTCTGTGTTCCTAAAATCCAGACAGGGGTTTTCTCTGCACCTCTACATCGCCTCTCATGTGCTGCATTCTGCTTATATATTGCCTGTTTTTTCATTTGTAAATGTAGCATCTTTCTGGCTGCAATCTCCTTCTGCTGCCATGTTACACACTGCCTGAACCCATCTGGCTAAAATGTGAAACTTTAACTGCTGATTGCCTCAGTGTCTGCATATGCGCTCTTGATTCTGGCATCTTGTGTGTTTTAATGAAGATCTGTTTCTAAACTCTACAGAGAGAGCAGCTCTGATGCTCGCACACTTTATCCAACACTTTCAACAGCGAATGTATTGGCCTGACTTGAGGGAAAATAAACTGCTGAAGTTGTGTTTAAGCAAACTAGTGAAATATAAATATTAACTGCTTATTTACCTTTCATGTGTGTTGCTATGTCTTGTCTTCAGTGGTGGAAAATATTCAGTTCTTCTACTACTTAACTAACTACTTAAAAATCCTTCATTCAAAAGTGTAATTTTCAAGTGTTAGCAACATAATACTCTTGGAGCAGCAAAAGTAAAAGTGCTCATTATGCATCGTTTGCATTAATAATATGAATATGAAAAGTAAGGAGTAACTACAGCTGGCAAATAAATGTAGTGGAGTAGAAAGTACAATATTGTTGTGTAAATACTCAAGTAAAGTACAAGTACCTCAAAATAGTACTCGAGTAAATGAACTTACATTCTAATTCTGTTTGTCTTGCCTACACTCTGTAGCCTCGCCCCTTAACACGTGTTTATTGGCAAACCTCTAATCTTCTCAATCGATTATTTTCCCTGTTCTCTGGATCGGTTAATACGCCTGCGCATAAATCTGTTTACAAAACGCTGGTTCGGAGAGACGCTGCGTGTGGCTCCATTGATTCTGGTGAGTGCATTTCTAAAGTTTTAAAAACTACACACGTTCACTGCATTAACTTAATGTCAGCGGCGGCTTCTGAACGTCTGCAGCCGCCCGGACAAGCGCTGATACTCAGCAGCTTCATGGTTAGCTGCAGGACGAGCTAGCAGCTAATGTGTGACGTCAGCCATGATAATTATGCGTTTGTTAACGTTTGGTATTATCGTCACTGCGCGCGCTCAAACTGCAGAATAAAGTAACGTGGGTCTAACTCATTGATGTTTTATATTATACATCCATGGTCTAACTCAGTAAATAACTTTCATCACAGACGATCGCGCCAATAAGTTGATCTTCAACACGGTTCAAATTGATTAATCCTCCATTGATAATAGCAAGGTCGTCACCAGTTTTAAGTGTTTTATTTTATAGTTTGAAGAATAAAGTCAGAATTGAAAAATGACTGAGGACGTCAAGATGGAGACGTGAGTTGTGACTTGAGTGAAAATACAGAATTGACTTTATATAGTTGAGTAAATGTGTTGCAGCAGTAGTCTGAGGCGTTATTCAGGACGAGGACCCTGCAGAGACCCTCACGCGACGCTGTAGTTAGCTTCCGATTCGCATTTACTTCACGTGCGGTGCGACTGCTTGTCCACTAATGGTCAGGTTTTTGTGACACTTATTGATGTGAAAACATTTGACATTTTAAGTATACATGTAATACATAGGGCTGATTAAATGTACTCATATTCTCCATCAGAATATAATATATATTTTTTTACATATATTGTATTATTGGATTGTTATAACAGAAGAATTCACACCCAAGTAGAGCAGCAGCTCATTATCTATTAATCTGTTGATTATTTCCTCAATTATTTAATTGTTGTTTGGTCTATAAAATGTCACAAAATGGTGTTAGAAGTTTCCCAAAACCTCAACTGTCACGACCAATATTCTACACCTTGAAGATATTCAGTTTATTATCACAAAGTTGTTGACTTAGGGCTGAACAACACAGAAACGCATACCATACCATTAAAAATAAAATGCATTACTCTAAAGCAAGAATGAAGACTAAAGTAAAATTAACAAGGAACATGCATTGACTACACCGAGCGCTTGAGCAACAGCAGTTATTACAGAAGAACTAAAACAGCCATCCATGTCTTAACTTAAAGTAGAGCAAAAAATCCTTTTATCTTAAAGCAATGTAGTTCAGGGAGACGGCATATGAATATAAAATAGTTGATGAAAACAAAACCTGGGTTATGAAAACAGCAAAAAAAATCACAGTTTTGAAGATCTTGAATGTGTTGCCTGAAATCGCTGGTTTCGATCTAAAGCAATGAGATCATTCATAGATTAAAAGCTGATCAAATGAAAAATGAAGGACCTCAAAACTGTACTGAAGTGCAGAATTTAGTGAAGGTAATTAGATAATAGATATCTAATTAATATAATAAAGTTCTTGATTTATTAGCTGGGTTCATTATTCACTAAGCATTGAGCCATTCTGCAGCATGTGTGGCATTGCCAGTCTAACATGTTTGCACCGCTGCATTGCAATCAAGGAATTTAGACTTCCTTGTTGTGTCTCAGATGTGGGCGTCTGTCTCTTATTGGCTGCGGTTGCATATCTTTTCTGCCCACAGTCCTCCCCGATATAAAGTGTTAGATTTAGAGCTCAAAAGTGTTTGGTGATTCCGAAACTGCACAAGCTAAATGCCAAGGAGAGAACACACTTCTGTGCTCAAGTCAGTAAAAGTCATTTTTACTTTTCAGCTGTTTATATAGATTTGCTATATATTTATGTCAGCAGCAGTGTTTGTTTCAGTGCTAATTAATTGATAATGCCTGAACATTTTTGTGCAGCCTATAATTAATATATTTGTGCTTTCGGTGTATTTTGTTTGCTGTGAGAGCTCAAGGTCCAATAATAGGAAGTTTGTTTGCAAACGGGGAACAAGATAAGACACAATCTACTTAATGATTTTATGGTGCTTATTCTGCAGGGTGGGTAATAATTTATCACTGGTATGATGGTTCCTATTACATTTTAGTGATATACCCAATTCAAAGAAAACAAGATTCCATGGTGTTTCCCTGAAAATCTCGAGGTCACATTATCTGGGTCGGTGATTTAACTGTCACAGAAAATACTTTTTTTTTTTTCTTTCTTCCAGTGAGATCTTGAGAGTGTGTGTGTAGTGAGAGAAGGTCAGGCTTTTTTCCACCGCCCCGATGCTGGCTCTGTCCAGGTGTTCGACGGCGGCTTTGGGGTGGAGACTATCCCCGCGCTGCTCCGCTCTCTTTCGGGGGAGCGCCGCCACGAGCAGCCAGCCCTCCACCACAGCCGGGCTCCAGTTTCTAAGAACCCAAGCCGCTTGGTTTCACCAAAGTAAAGCCAAAGCCAGTCCTGACCCAAACAAGCCCGCCTCAGGCAAGGACATATTTGACTGTGTGCACAGGTCACTGTTCTCTGTCATAATCAAAACCTTCATGCTGTTGTAAATTCAGCAAATTCCCACCCACATTATTTCTGGAGCGACTCCCGTTCTTTCTGACGCTGTGAGTGTTAGGAAAGCAGATGAAAGTCATTTATAGAAAACATCACCTTAGGCTTTTTTTCAGTATCTGCTGATATTTTACATACCGAACAGTCGTTAATATAGTTGGCAGACGCTACATTTCTTAAAATAAACCTTGAAAAATACAAGTGAAACTGCACAAAGAGCAGTTCGCTGTGACACATTTAGAAACGTACCAGCCACAGTCAAAGCTAGCAGGCTGTGGTTATTTTCTGACGTGGCATCCTGTCGTCTCAGACATCCCGTAAAGTATCTAATCTCCTAAAGTTTAGATAACACAAGAGTGAGGTGAGGCCAAGGGGGTAAAACCTGTGCTGACACGATAAATAATATAAAATGGGCAAGTTGTCAGCAGCAAGAACAAACAAGAACCTTTATGCAAGAACTATGAGTGAATCCTTGCTATCAACTGTGCAAACACCCACACGTCTGCAGCTAAAAGAAAGAAAACTTAAAATAAAAGAGTCTTTCTTTTCACGTTATGGTTATTTTTGCATCCATGTGACCCGCTGCACTCCACGTTTTGCCTTTTTTTTTTTTTTTTGTGCTGCAGTGTTGTCCGGGCTGGAGGGGGAGCTGTTTGGGATGGGGATGTGGTCTCTGGGTCTGGGCGCTGTCGGCGCCGCCCTAGCTGGGATCTTCCTGGCCAACACCGATCTGTGTCTCTCCAAAGCTGCCCAGGCTTCGCTGGAACACCTTGGAGACACCGACCTGCGCTCCACCTTGGACGGTATGTAAAACGTCGTCTGTGGAGACGAGAGATGAAGCAGCTCGCCGATAAATCCGTCTCAACGCTGCTACTTCTTCTGTCCTGTCACAGTAATCCCATAATCTGCCATTTGCAGTTTTCTTCACAGTTGCATGTGAACAAGGTCTTGTGGAGCATTTAGGGCCAAGCTGCTTTTTAAAATCTGCCTGTCACCGATTAGATCACCGTAGAGGTCTTAGGTTTGACCTTTAAATTTATTATTTGTAATAAGCATATTCAGGATGTGGATGTTTTTTCTCCATTCGAAGGCTGCATATTTTTATCTTCCACACTACTGCAGGTTTTTTTTAATTCAGTTCAAACCCTTAATCAGGGAAGTATCAAGTTTGTCTTAAAAACATTTGGGTCATGTTTTCGCTGCAGATGATAAACTCGTCAAAGCAAAGACGCTGTGGGAGACGAGCGGGGCCGTGGTCATGGCCGTGCGGCGACCTGGATGATTTTTGTGCAGAGAGGTGAAGGCAAAATCTTTCTGAATAACTCTTGGTTAGTTCAAAATGACTAAATTGAAGCAGTGTGTGCGAGTTCCATCCTCCCTGATGTGGTAATCTCTCTGCCGACTTCCAGGAGGCCTCTGAGCTGTCCTCTCTGAAGCCCCAGCTGGAAGAGCTCGGGGTCCCTCTGGTCGCTGTGGTGAAAGAGAACATCGGCACAGAGATCCAGGACTTCAGACCGCACTTCGCTGGGGAGATCTACATCGATGAAGAGGTTAGCAGGAATAGGGAGATTCTATTAGAGATGTTGTCACTATGAACGGAAAAAGTTTAACACCAAAATTAAAGAAGCACATGGTTCATGGGTCCCAGGCGATGAGTCCTAACACTTTGGTGACTTTTACCCCTACGCTTTCTCTACTAGAGAATTTAGTTTTTAATTTAAAAAGGCTTGACAGAGAGGAAATGGATTACCGTGACATTTGCTGCAGGATGAATTCTAAAGAGGGTGTTGATTCCCTGACTTTTCATCAAGCATCACATTTCTATAATAATACTCACAAACATGCCCTGGTCTTCATTAAAAACTAGACTGCACTTGCATGATTTTATCGATCTATTGAGTGGAGAATAATGGGTTTAATCTGACAAATTTAAAAAATAAATCTGCCCCCTATTACAACATAGCAGACAGAAGGAAAAACAAGACATATTTATAGACTTTGAGAAAGCAGAAAGACATTGTTTTTGATCAGGCTGACTGAAACCTAACTGCTGTTGCAGAAACGCTTCTACGGTCCGCTGCAGAGGAAGATGGGCGGCCTGGGCTTCATTCGCCTCGGCGTGTGGAGGAACTTCGTGCGGGCCTGGAGGTCTGGTTTCCAGGGAAACATGAACGGCGAGGGTTTTGTTCTGGGGGGCGTGTTTGTCATCGGACCGGGAAAGCAGGTAACTTGGCGAAACAAATTATTGAGATTCGTCCCAGCTGAGCTTCATAAAACGTTGTCTGTGTTTGACCTGCTCGCTGTGGTTTGCAGGGGATCCTCCTGGAGCACCGGGAGAAGGAGTTTGGCGATAAAGTGGAGATCGAAGACGTTTTAGACGCCGTCAAGAAAATTGTGCCACTGAAATAAGGCCTATCGGTCCTGAATTAAGCTCTTTTTACAACAGCAGCTCCAGCTGATTTAGATCAAAGCTAGAAATAAGTTATGACACTTTTTAACGTGACACGTTGAGTTGCTGTCCATCACTGTACTACTGATATAATATGCATGATCACAGAATACCTCTAGCTTTTGCACCTTAAGAGAACTGTTGGTAAAGAAAACGGCTGTGAAATGCAGATACCATTACAGGATGTCTCGTGGATTATTCCATTTGACCTCTGCAGACACATAAAATTGTTGTTAAAGTGTTTTTAAGACGGGTATTAGAAACAAGAATAATAAAAGACACTTTCTTTGTGTGTAGTTGTATTAACACCTGGTCGTGGTGTTTTGTGTGTTACCTTCTCCTGATCAGACACCTGAGCTCGCCTCCAACATGACAGACAAGTGTGTGTGGACTGTGTGTGATAATGACAACTTGACTCTAAACTCAATTTTGAGAGGAGCAGGTTCGATGATGACAACACACACAGGTTCAGCTACTGTTGCCATGTTGAGGAGTGTTCGTAGTGTCTGCAGCAGGTGTTACGTGTGCGTGTGTGTGTGAGAGACTTTGTACCTGGATATATGAATAGCAGCTGCAGTGAACAAATAAAATAATAATAAAGAAGACCTTATCACCACATGTTCACTGAGCTCCTGTGTGTGTGTGTTTATTTTTTTAAGGGTTAATCTATATATTAGTGCAGCACTTTGCCATAAAGGCAGATTTTGCAAATGTGTTATTGACCAGTACATCCTGCAGCTGTAGACTTCGCATCACCTAATGGCATCAAGCAACATACAACCTTTTATTTATTATCCACTGTGTATGTCATCAATTATATTTGTATTTATTTGACAGTTTTTGTGCTACTTTGGGCTGGATCGAATACAGAATTAAGATTGTTCTGCTTACAGATATTTTGAAAACTAATCAAATCAGACATATTAGTTGAGTCAGACAGCACTCTTATGTTAATCTAATTTGTGTTTGATTTATGAAAATGTTTAGATTTCTCATTAGTAATTCATTAAGTCCTGTGTAGTTGTTTTCTAGTAGCGCCACATAGTGTAAATAGTTAAAACAAATGAGCAAAAAGATTAGCACACTGTGTGTTACCAAAACACTATGTAATGAAATTTAGTTTAATCTTGCGCTTATCTGATTAACTTATCCTCATAGCTGTTTGATAAACTAGTCATATCAGATTCTAAAGTGCATTGAGATAAACTTCATTATGTTTTACTTTTAAGAACAGAGCAGTAAGGAAATATAAATAAAATACGAATAATAAACATAAATAATGACATAAGTCAAGGTGTCAGGCTTGGATATTAAGGTTATATTTTTTATTCTATTGCTCTGAGTAAAATACATTTCAAGGAAATATATTTCGACACAATACAAAATAAAGGGAGAGAACAATGTGCACCAATGACGACAGAACTAAGGTGTATGAACATGACCAAAACATTCATGGAGTGTAACAGTAACACGGACTGTCTTTACATTTGTGCCTTCAATATGCAAAGATGTGACTTTCTTATGGTGTGCATGACAAAATGAATAAATCTTAAGAGTCTTAGCCAGTGTCCCTAAATTCACTGCTATTATGTAGTTAGATTTCATTGAAAATGTAACCAACAAAACTTCAAATGTACATGTTAGGATTGTATTTCATTTAGATCCTTGTTTCATGACCTTCTTGAAAGATTTGGTGTGCTGCTGATTAACTCGCGAATGACCACTTCTGTAAAAAAAAACAACCTAGAACTTATTTTTGCATTAGAGAAGCAAAAAAAAGGTCCATAAAATAAAGCTGGAACAAAAAGTTTAAAAGCTACAGACTTCTCCTCAATTCTGTACAATTCATATCCGTCTCATCTTTGGCTGTTACGGTGGTACAGTACAGTCACAAACTGACAAATGTTTACAACTGTGTTTAAAAGCTCACTAAAACCCTCCAGTTTTGTTCTTGACACTTCTGCGCCATAAGCAAAAACAAAAAACAAAAAAACAGAAAGGAAAAAAAATGAAAGAAAGAAACATGACCATGGTTAATTTTTTAGCACGATAAACAAATACAATCTTCAAGATACACTTTAAAAAGCAGATGTTAATGTCTGCTCGTTTTAAACAGCAAAACAAATCCTAGCAGCTCCTACAGCAGCACAGCAAGAGTTTTATATAGTGCAGTTTCACCCTCAGCAGAAAAAAAAAACAACACAGCACAGAATATTAATTACATTCAGCACTGATTCATGTAGCCATGGTATATACTGTATATACTGCAGGATCCAAAAGTGTAAGACAAGAATGTGATCAGTGGACTTTTGGACCCCCACTGTACAGGTATGTATACTTACATACATACAATATATCAAATATGATTATAGTCCCTTAAAAATGATTGATTGCACAACTTTAGATTCCTGAAACAGACCGAAGTGATGCTACGAATGCTTGAAGGATGAAATTAAAGTAAAAACATGGCTGGTACAATCTTGCTGTTGAATATAAATCCCCTTTTTTCTTTTTTCAACCAACATACACAAAACAACACTTCACACACACATTGAGCCATAGTTGGTACTCTGTGACTGTGTTTGCCTTTATCAAGTTTTATCTGATAGAGGAACACTCCTCTAATCTGGCAACTCATTAGCCCCAAAACAAGAAGAGCCCTTTGCTCATTTGCAATAACTTGCACACCTCTGTAACACGAGCGGCCGACAACACTGTTTTCTGATGCATATGTAGAACCATCTGGTGGAGTCACTAACAGAGGCCCAACTTGAAGTTTAAATCTCTAAAGTCCCTCATGCATATGTGCACCAACACATATATATATATAATATTTCTAAATATATCCAAGAAAAATATACTTATTTTTAATTAGACAATACTGGGGAAAATTCAGGTGATAGTTCCTCAGTTACATCATCACTATGTACCCACACTGGACAACTACGTGTTTGGATTTGATCAGAGAAGCTCAACTTTATCCACTTTATCTAAGCAACAACAACACACAGTAACCTGCTGCCGTGACCTGGAAATAAGTATTTGGTGTTTTAACTTCACCACACAACATGAACTATTTTCATTTGGTACAACGGGGCCAATATGAGTCAAGTGCAAAAGACAATTTTGCAGATGGCCAGCAAGCTGTCGCATAGAACACCACTGCATCTCACACTTTTTAGGAAGTGAAATTCTCCAGCCTTGCACGAGACGCTGCAGTTTTAACGCCTTTCGACCTGCTCATACAATTTTTCAGCTCAAGTGTGGACGTTAAAGTCACCAAAATCTGAGTTCCAAAGTTTTTGCATGACAACAGCGATACCTTATTGTCCGTCATTTGCACATCACTGCATTTCAACACAAAAGAATGGCCAAAATATAAGAAGGAAATTTCTGATCAGTTCTCACCATTTTCTCAGCAACGACCTTTACACACAACAGGGTTTACACCTCTCCACCAGACACAACGACCAAACAAACACCATTACCTCCAAAAATCTAAGAATTCATTATTGTGTCACTAAAGATGACTAGTTCATAAAGAGATTTCAAATAATGAAAAGCCTTGAACAGGCTGCCACTGCCATGGCAACAGAACATATTTATGTTGACAAAAATGTGCTTTTTTTCTGTTATTTAGCAGAATTTACAGGCTGTGCTTTTTGATGGAGTGTTTTGTAGTATAATTCTCACATATTTTCTTCAAAATATGTATGTCATAAGAATATGAAGAAGCATAAGTACACTTAAAGGATAGTTGAAGAGATTATGAAGCTGCATTGTTAAGTAGGCAGAGCAAAACAAAAGAGGAACCTATTTGTCAAGGGTTGAACAAATAAAAGCTAATTAAAGCAATTAAAGTCTTTACAGTGGAACTACATGCTTTACTTGGTGTGTAATAACTTTAAAATACTAGTTTTCAAACCACTGTAATGTTACGATCACTGGGCAAGAATTGGACAAAGGAAATCTAAATAAGGGTAGACACAAGGCAAAAAATAATGTTCAGTTTGGAAGCAATGACATATAAGGTGTACAAGCCTTCACTTTTAACTGGAGTTACACATAATTTATCACAGGAAACAAACACTTGCATGAAACTGAATGCAACCTAAATATGTGAGTCAAAAATAAGTCAGTAATTCTATGAACTACCCAACAGGCAGCTGCAAAGGAAATGAGCCAGAGTTAGTGTTTCTTATGTAACAAATGTAATGTGTATAGACAGAATTGTCAGTCATCCTTCTCAAACCATTTAGTTTTTCTTCAATTACATATATTTTTTTTCAATAATCAAAATGATCACCAGCCTAAAATTGGAGCAGCTTCATGTAGTCAAATAAAAAAAATGTGTGTAAAAAAAGAAAAACAACTGCATAAATAAATGTTTTGCTCTCCTTCCCCTTGTGCCCACAGAACTACAGACGTGTATATAAGTGTGTGTGTGTGTGTGTGTGTGTGTGTGTGTGTGTGTGTGTGTGTGTGTGTGTGTGTGTGTGTGTGCGTGTGTGTGTGTGTGTGTGTCTTGTACATGTGTTTGTGTGTGTGTCTTGTACATGTGTGTGTAGATGTGCTGGCTGGTCCTACAGGCCCTTGTTGAAGTAGACGGTAGTTGTATTGGGACTCGTCTGTCGTATCCTCTCCTGCAGATCTGCTTCCAGCCCACTCACACTCATAGAGCTACAGAGAGATGGATGAATACAATTTAAAAACTACTTAAGGAAACTTAATATTTCATTCTAACTGTTCAAAGATGTAGCTACACATTACCTCTTTTGTGGAAACAGGGCACAGCACAGAGGGGTTGCAAACACCAGGCTGAAAACAATAAAGAGGCATGTTTTAGATGTTGTACAGACAACTACAGATACTTGCAATTGCACATTACTGCTGGTGTAATTTACTTACCACAGACCGACGAGCCCAACCTGGACTGGAGCGTTTAAAATGGGGAACCGCTACAGGGAGAACAAAAGGCAGTGAGAAGCAGTAGCAGTGGCCAAGCAGAAAAGAATGTGAAATTTCACGTGTTGGTGTGACTATTTTCAGCCTCAATAAAACACCAGCAGACCTAGTAAATCTACTGACTTTAAAAACACCAGCATGACAGTCTGCTTACCTTCATGAATGCTCTCTTTTCCAGAGCATTCATTATAACAGGAGGAATAGCTGGAAATAAAATAGACAACACGTCAGGTCAAATCCAACATTTCAGGGTGAGAAATTGTTTTTCCTCAGGCCATCAACTGTTAAATATTCAGAAGAATCAGTTTTGTTTTCATATAATATTAAAGGGAGATGATGGAGATCTTTCTGCTTTTAACAATGGAGGAGTGAACGGGGCGACAACAGCTGGGTGTACACAGGGTTTCAGGTTATAGTCTGCTGTCACTGAGATAATTCTTTTATGCCAGCCGTGAGGGCTTTAGCAGCTGTCTTAACATATTTTGTATATAATATTTATGTATTTATCATATTTCATGTTCAGGTAGGGCTTCTCCATTTATTATCACCATTATTTTGGCCAATATTGAAATAACAATTGTTCAAACGATAATTTTTTAGTTTCACAATGAATTTACTCCGCATGAATGACTTTATGCTTTTGCTTGAGATGGTTAAACAGATATGTTGTCTTGCCACATGGATATCACCTCATAGCAAATATTGCATGTTGTGTTACTTTTGCTTTCATTCGGATTTCCGACCCTTTATCTTGATCAAACACACTGCCCTCCCCATGCTATTCTACTGCTCTTGCTTACTCACACTCATGCTCTCTCTTTCAGAAATTGTGTAGAAAGAAAAATATCAAAAATCGTTTCAACTCGATTATGACATGCAAATCGAAATTGCGATGAAAATTCAATTAATTGCACAGCCTTATCTTCAGGTCTGTGCTCTGTTTCCCCTTGGGAACAGTACATTTAAAGTCGAGTTCATTTTTGTAATTCTTTTAGAACAACAGGCAAATTATCGCTTTTCAAACCAGCAGATATAATGTTGACATTACCCATGGCTGGCACTGCCATCCCGATCCTGGACACCACCACCTGCACAATGGCCTGCTTGGCAGCATTGGCAGACTCTCCTAACCTGTTTCCACTCTCATCCAACACGGGGATACCGTACTTCAACTCCCTGGAAGTCAGAAAAAAAAAGCAGCTGTCACACACATCCCAAGAGTAGTGAGCAAAGCAGAAGTCATTATTTTAAAGACCTCACCTCTGTCTCATGAAGGGGATGTTGATACAGTTAGCAGCAGCAACAGCAGCAAAGGGGACAAACCGGCTGGCGATTGGTGGAAGACGCTGGAGGGATGGGGCAGAATCACAGACTACCTTCAAAACTTTGCACAAATACTCAAATGTAAATGCTGATTGTATGTCTGTACATGAGTCAATTTATCTTTATTTGCTTCTAGTTCAGGCATTACCGTGGCTAGAGACTTGAGTCCCAGGGCAGTGACTACAGCTCCGGTAGTAGCACTGATGTAGGCTGCACCAAGCTGACTGCGAGGAGACAGAAATCATACATCAATTAACCACTTTCAACATGTTCACATATTATAAATGATTTCTGTCTCATGCTACAACATAAGAGGATGTGGCAGACAATCTATCAAGTAAACTAGAATGAAACATTTATAAGTAGAGCTGTAGCAGTAAGTGTGCAAACACATGCTAAGTATGACTCTACAAATAGTAATATTTGTCCCTCATAACATGCTTAACACAATGATTTTTATGTACTTGCATGTTCAGAAGGCACCCTTCTCATTCTTTCTGAACACATGCATTTAATGCACTTCTGCAGCATCTCAAGGATGACTTATGTCAGCACGAGTGCACAATGACACGGAGCTGAACATGCTTAACAGTGGAACTTAATACCGCTGCAAGGGAAGGGGAGAAGACAGCAGCTCCCACCGCCTCCTTACACACATTAGTTTAGAGCGAGGACAGGAATGATCTAGAGTGGAAGCGAACTGAGAAGTCCTCCCTACTTCACGGTCATGGGGGCATCTCCGCTGCGGTTGGTGTAGTTGACGATAGCGTTGAAGGACTGGTTAACCCACTGCCAGAACACCACTGCCGGAGTAGTCCTGCAAACACAAGGGAACATACCGTCAGATTCCACCGTCTATGGTATCAACTATGATGTTGGCACCACTTCCACTGCAGCACAAAAGTCTGTTGTCAATGAAAACACTGTGATAGCAGCATGTTTAAATGCGGATAATTACTGTCAATACAGTAGCAAGAGTGTTCACCATTTAAATTTATAACGGACACATTGCAGGTTCACTCACTTATTAATTTCACAACAGCAAATAACGGTCAAGACCATTTTTAAATCCCTTCTTAAAACACACATTTTTACTCAATACTTTGGTTTAGTGTAGCATCATCCATGTTTGCTTTTACCCATGTCTGTTTATGCTTTTACAATTACTTAGTTGCCATTTGCCTGTTGTTTGAGCTTTTTCTTATACCTGTTTTTGTTAACTATAAATTGTATTAAGACCACGTACCATAGTGATTTTTGCACTTTAAATAAAATCAATGCTGGCTTGATTTTAAAGGGGATATAACATGCCTGATGTGATTTTTCTTGTCAATTTTGAATCACATTCAGGATTGAATATGTACGAACACATTTGAGAAGTTGACTTTTTTATTGAAGAATGAGACAGAAGTTATGAAGTTACAGAGTGTGCTCATCCAGATGGGGGGTGTTTTCACACCTGCAGTTTGTTTAATTTTATATATCCGGTTCCTGTTCACACTTTTTCTTTTTTAACTAAGGAACCATTCGAAACAAACATGAACTCATAACAGAAGAAACACAAGGGGCACACATTTTAAAAATAATTTAATAAATAAATAGCCATATTCAAAGCTGTGACATTTTCTTTCAAATTATAATTTCATTCACATATCCCAAGAGCCATTGATCTGATCTACTTCACACTTGGTGGTTGTATTGCTGGGGACTGAAGGAAGTGCAGCGTTAAATACGGTGCAATCTAGAGAGGCTCATGAACAGTTAGCTTCAGGTCTCTGCAGCTGCATGTCATGCAGAATTAGAGAAATGTATTTGCACAAGGTGTGCTCTAAAAAGACTAAATAACTTGTGTAATAGTCAAACGATAACCTTCCCACAGGCAGATAAAAACCAGAGCGCACATATTTTGAGCAATATATCTACTCAAATAACGCTACAGAAATTAAAAACTCTAAGAGCTCAATATGATTGATCCAGTTTGTTGTAAAATGCATTTTTTTCAACATTTATCAGTTATATAGCCTATTTACTTTTAATGCAAACATATTCCAATAAAGACCTGTGGATCAGGGCTGTGCAATTAATCAAATTTTAAATGTTAAAATGATTTATTTGTCATTTTTCAGCGTGCAGTTACGTCAAGAGATTTTCTGAAGCGACGTGAATGTCTAATTCAGTCTCTCCAAAGCATTCAAAGTGGAAACTGCTGACTGGCAGTCACTCTCTAACAGCTGTGTGTGAGAGTGAGAGTGAGAGAGAGAGAGAGAGAGAGAGAGAGAGATAGATACATATTATATGTGCAATGCTATAGATCAAGCATTTATGCAACATTTTTATTGGATCAATTATTGTGTTGTTTTTGCTGGTGTGGTTAAAAGTCCATGGTTTTGTGTGTGCATGAGCGAGTGAGTGAGTGAGTGAGTGAGTGAGTGAGTGAGTGAGTGAGTGAGTGAGTGAGTGAGTGAGTGAGTGAGTGAGTGAGTGAGTGAGTGAGTGAGTGAGTGAGTGAGTGAGTGAGTGCTGAGCACAGCACCACCTGTTTTTTGTATTACAGTAACTAAAATAAGACCAAGCTCACCGGTAGTTTCTATAGACCTGTGTGCCCTTTTTATCACATTGGGTGACTTAAATATATTGATTTTACTCATTATATGTTCTATACAAATTGAAAACAGCTGGATGCATATTTGCATAATACATTATTTTTTTAATTTGAACATTTCCTATTTTAACATTTATGTATTTTTTATAAACGAACATTTGAACAATGGTGATTTCAATATTGACCAAAATAATCATTAGCGAGCAGCCTGACTGTAAATGTAACCATTACAAATTCAAAGCCAATATGTGTAGGAATTTGGCACTGCTCAGTGGAAATATAAAATAATTTAAAAAGGAAACACAAAAAACATTGTAGACAGCAGTACAACTAATATTACAGATTTCTATCAAAAATCAATCGTTATTTACACCGTGCTGGGATTACATCTCTATTTTAGTGCAGTACTGTATGTTTTATTAAGGTTAAATTTAGTGTGACAGGGAGTGTGTATTATACATCTAATCATGTATATAACTTGTGCTGTACCTGTAGAAGGTGAGCATGCTGCCTGTGATGGACATGTTCATTGGCACCTGAGCGGACATCCGACCTATCACAAACATCTTCTCCCCAGTATCGGGGTGGAAGGCGGAATCGTAGATGTACTTGGCTCTCCAGAGCTCATCCTCTGTCAGGCCAGGTTTCACTTTACCGGCTCTGAAAAGATACCAAAGCAGTGATGTGTTGTGGTATTATGAACATTAAAATTACAGCAATCACATATACTGAAACATTTGGATAGATTTGAACATGAATGACTATGAAACTAATTGTAAATTATTTATCCACAGTCCCTATTAGATATGATACTATTAATTTATACTCCATCTACCTGTAGTTCTCCACCGTCACCCTGGCATCCTCCAGAGTCTCCGAGGACAGCAGGACGTTCCTGGGATCTGTAACCATGAAGAAGTGCTTGGCACGCCCCATGAACGTGCCTTGGTCCCATCGTGGCTCTTTGATGTCTATGTTGAGGGACAGATCTCCAGACATCCTGGTTTTCTTTTAATAGAAGAAGCTTAAATTATTATTTACACTATTTTACAAATCTAGACCGGTTCTACATTTTAAAATCAATATCATATGGATTAACGAACATGTGCATCAACACTGGGCAGTGTTTGTAATTTTTTAATACTATTGCCAACATAATAACAATCCTTACACAGACACCAAAATAACCATTTCCAACTTAAATAAAATCAACGAATATGGAACCTAAGCCTGAAACTGCAAATGTCTGACAGTTTCTGATACGCTGTGCTAAGGACACATTTAGGATTGTAGGATGTAAGGATTTACAGTTTGAATGTGGTGTTACCAAAAAGACTTTTACTCAACTAATAGTCTCAATGGTGACTAACTTCTAGCCAAGTCATTTTCTGATCAGATCATCTGTTATCTAAATGTGGCTTTCCGGTTCCACTGCCTGAACCTGAATGTCAAAACGTGGACGAAAAGAGCTGACTAATGACTGACTACTGAGGAATCTACACGTGTTCAGTGTGCCACATTGTGAGTATGTGAACAAAGAAGTAGCGTGACAGTGACAGCCACAGTGATAGATAGGATTGGAGGGAAGTCACGACACGCTGCTGCATGGTTCCTGTCAGCAAACCTCTCCAGCTAACATTAACCCAAACTCACACTGTAGTATTAATACACAAACATTAACAGCATAAAAACATGCACAAAATAAAAGGTTAATGCGGCCAGAACTATAAACAGCTTTTTCGAGATATAAGAACAAATATTTTCACTGCTCTCTTGGTAAACAAAAGTCATCCAGTTAGCTAGCCGGGGGTAGTTTTCAAGCTAACACATATGCTAGCTGTCCAGTTAGCGCCACAAGGGCACATATCATGACCAAGCAAATATTTACTTAGTCGGACTGTGATTTAACTTAATCTAGGAAATGACTTCAGCTACCATGGAAACGTACCTTGTTTGCTTTCTTTGTTTATCTGTAGATGAATGACCTCTCAATATCACAGCACCACCGGGTGGACCTCTGTTGCCTTCTGGTACTCTTTGAATCACCGTAAAACACGGCGTCATGGTGGATGGCAAGATAAACAACTCTAGGTGAAGAATGGAATTATTATTTTCTGCCACTCGTACCGAACACATGGGATGTTTTCTTTTAATGAAAAAAAGGATATATCATTGGCTGTGTTGTTACTTTTCTATCAATGTAACAGTACGGTCAAATAGTTGCATATAAATTGGTTCGCGGAATTCTGACGTTCTCGGGGGTCTGTGAACGCAGCAGCAGCAGGGCGGGATCTGTTAACAGGACGGTTGTCATGGAAGACGTGAGTCGCTGGAAACCGCTGGGCGTGGGCGGCAGGCGGCACGTGATTGGTTAAAAAGCAGCTGACTGTGACTCCAGGCTGTTTTATACCCCTGAAGATAAACAAGTCTCAGTCGTTACAAAAAATGTGACTCACACCCTAAATACAACCAGAACAAAGATTTTGAAGAATGTTTCAGGATATTTGGTCACATCCTACAGCTAAGTAACGAATTACCGATGTTTATTTTGACTGTAATTCTCCTATTCCAATATATTGCAGTCGAAATGTCTATATATCCTATGGAAGTATCTGTGTTTATTTTGGAAGCATGGTTAAAAATAAATAAATACATTTGAAACTTGTGATGACAGAGTCTCTTTATCTGTTTTTGTTTGTTATTCTTTAATCATTATTTCTGTTATGTGCAGTCTGGTTGTTTATTAGACCTCTAGTTAGTTGTATCTATTTTGTATCTGTTTTTGCTGTTCTTTGCTATTAATACATGTTAAAATGCAAACGTTATCATTTATTGAATGATTTACTTCAAAATTAGAAACATTTGCAATTTGCAAACTTCTTTTACAAAGAAATTCACAATACTATTAACAATATATAGTTATTATTATATTATAAATAACAATAGATAGACAATATCAATACATAACAATTTGCTTAACAATATATAGGATTTTGGGGAAAAAATGTAACAAAGCTCCTGGAAAGACCGCATATTCAAGGTCAATGAGTCCTGTTCCTGTTTAGCTGCAGTATATTGATTGTTATTAATATGAATGGTAAAATCCCTGGAGATTAAGTCAGCTGTGCACAGAGTGAATATGACAGTTCCTGGCCACCGGGTGGGGTTGTCTACCTACACTCACATTCTCATGCTGAAGGCAGGCGACACTCAGTTTTTTCCAGGCAGCTGCAGTTTTACTGACAAATATGGACTCATTTAACTCATCAATAACACGGGCTGTAGGCGAACGGTGAAGTTTGAGTCAGTGCAATTGTAGTGCAATGACCTAATCATCAGTATTCCAGCGTTAATGGCTGCACAGCTGCAGGAGGGGCTTATGTAGCCTAAAAGGCTTACCCCTCTTAAGACAATGATGGTCACCAGGAGAACAAATGGTGACACTAATACCCTGAAGGTGTACAATGCGTCTGCGAACTCATCCTGCGCAACATGGAGCCAACAGGTAACGCTGCTCTACCCTACTCCCTAAACGAGAAGAAGAACGCGATGCTAATTATTTTACAGCTGGTTTGTAAAGTACAGGAGTCATTTAATGCTTTGGAGTTTAAATAGTTTGTTAACGTTATTAGACATATTTACAATAGGCCGCTAGTCTCTGTCCGAGGTGCTGTAATATAACGAGGTAATAATACTTATTTACAGTAAAGTATTTAGGGGGAATTCATGTACTTCAGTTGCTATATCAACTTTTACTTTAACTCCACTACATTTCCTCCAAAGATTTTTTATTACTACCAGTTACTTGCATTTTTACTGTCAAAAACGTTTAATGTTAGAGAACTACTTTTAATGATTAATATTTAAGTACAATAAATATCAAATACTTTAAGATTTAAAATGAAGTAATATTCTTATAGGTGATTTTAACTTCAGTAATTTTCTGGTAAGATATAATATATGAGTGTGGCTTTCAGGTATTTCAGGTATTCATACTGCTCATTCCACCTTGCACATTACTTGTAAATATCTGAACATAATCTGCCTAATTATAGCTTATATTTATATTCTATGTCATTTGTGTGTTATTTTATTCTATATACACTGTGCACATGACAGAAAGGCTTTGAATCTTGAATCTTCATACACCGCTGGTGCTGACTGATAGAAAAACATGTGAAGTTCAAGTGAACCCTCATCTTTTCTAAGTCATTATGATCTTTAAATCAAAGGTGTGATGCTCACAACTGTGTCAAAAATGACAGTTTCGTCAGCGCAGCTGGAACTTCTCTGACCACATTACTCATCTCAGGATATTCTTCTCACAACAGATATCCATTTAATTAAACATGACCCGAGGGGAATCACCATGCATCGCCGGCTGCTCTGCAGACTACCCCACAGCTCCTCAGCTGAAGCAGGAGGAAACACGCACCATGGCTGTGGAGATGGAATCAGAAGCAACAATTAAGGGATATCAAGGATTATACCAACACCTTTAACCCACAAGGAAGAAAGAATGTTAAAGTATTTTTATTCACTGGAGTTTTTTTTTACGTCACATTTTCTCCTGTGGATCTCGGATATGTTTATTTGTTACCTGGAGTCAGTTTCATTCAGTTTAAGGGATGTCACAGCTTTGTAAGCTGCCTGCTTCGATGGGGGTCAACCTCTCCATGTTATCGCCCAGTGTGGACCGGCAGGTGCTAAAAAGGCCAGTTCCCCACCGCGCTTGTCCCCTCACTCCCAGGCTGCACCGCTTCCGTCCTGACAGCAGAGCCCGGGTCTCCTCCTGCCTGGATGACTAAGGGAACGGCCGCCAGACACGTAGGATGGCTCGCTCCTCTCACCCCTCTGGCTGGAGGGAGATGACAAATGGAGGGGGGCACCCCCACCCCAGCAACGGGGGCCAGACAGGGGGGTCCCACACCACCACGCGCTACATGCTGAAGAAGCAGCACCGCCACGGACGCAGGTCGTCCTCCCCGATGGGCAGGGTGATCCTCATCAACGCACCTGTTGATAGTGAGTTCTGTACATGACAACTATCCTCTGTTACCACGGCGACGCCGCTGGAGTCTCATAGGCACATTAGTCCAAATTATTCATATTTTGGTATTCTGGTGTATTAGGCTCCTGATTAAAAAGTCACTGCTGTCTGATATGATTTTGATGTAGTTTTAATGCAAATATATACTACCGTTCAAAAGTTTGGGGTCACTTAGAAATATCCTTATTTTTGAAAGAAAAGCAATGTTTTTTTCAATGAAGGTAACTTTACACTAATCAGAACGACACTCTATACATTGCTAATGTGGTAATGACTATTCTCGCTGCAAATGTCTGGCTTTTGGTGCAATATTTACATAGGTGTATAGAGGCCCATTTCCAGCAATTATCATTCAGGGGTCTAATGGTACAATGTGTTTGCTCATTGCATCAGAAGGATAATTAATGATTAGAAAACCCTTGTGCAATTAGCACAGCTGAAAACAGTTTGGCTGTTCAGAGAAGTTGTAAAACTGAAAGCAACTGAAAAAACTGAAAGTTTGAAGAAAAAATATTATTTCAAATACAAATCATTATTTCTAACCTTGTCAATGTTTTGACTACATTTTCTATTCATTTCACAACTCATGGTGGTAAATAAAAGTGTGACTTTTCATGGAAAACACAAAATTGTCTGGGTGACCCCAAAATTTTGAACGGTAGTGTATGGATGATTGCATTGGGTATTTACAGTGTGGTTTCCCCAATGAATGATTCTTAGAGACAGACATTTTGTATTTATCCACTCAATACACCTTTCATTATGATCCCAGTTCATCTGGACATGCCGACAGAATGACAAGGTTCAGTCGACATTTAAAGATTTCATAACACCTGTTTGTTATTAGTCAGAATACTTCAGAAATATACATGATTGTCTTCCAACTCTGCATCTGTTTAGACGTCCTGGCACCATAACCACCAATCCTGTGACCTGTGACATGACCTGTGACATGTCTCTAAGTCTCTCATTCTAACAGATATGAAATGAGCCCTCCAATACACTGAAAATACCCCACAAGCGGGCATGAATGTATATGAAAAACATTTAAAGGACATGGTAAACATGTATATGTTTGAGGTTTTTTGGCTGTAAAGATGCACAAATCATCACATAATGCTAGTTTATATAAGCTTAAATAAAAATGAGTTGTTTTAATTTGTGTTGTTAATTAGTTAGTTTTTTAAGGTAATACTTCATTGTAACATAGGAAAATTGCTTCTGCTGCAGCAGTTGCTGTACACAACCAAAAATTAGACACTAATACACATCATACATCTCATAAATACCTAGGTAAAAGTAGTTGTACAATAACTTATACAGGATGAATTCTATGTATTAATATATTTAAAAATAACTTTTTTGTTTAGTTTTTCACAACAGCCACACTCCGGTTTTGGACCGAGATCACTGTGAGGAGTTGGCTGTGGGGCTGTATAAAGGTTTATAGCTGGAACATGTCTGCTTTTGTGTGGTTGCAGCTGGGGACGACTGTGAAGACATTCACACAGTGACAGTAGATAAGAGTCCAGATGGGCGTCTGGGCTTCAGTGTCCGTGGGGGCTCTGAACATGGACTTGGCGTATTCGTCAGCAAGGTGGAGGACGACAGCTCTGCAGGTTAGGAGGAAGTGTGTGTGTGCTTATGTGTGTGTGTGTGTGTGTGTGTGTGTGTGTGTGTGTGTGTGTGTGTGTGTGTGTGTGTGCATGTTTCTCACAGTGATGGCAACATTTTTTCCCCCATTGTGCTTAAATCTGGCCATGTGGTCTCATGTTTCTGTGTGTCACTTTTACTCCGTTGTACCATGCTGAGTTCCAACTGTGTCTGCAGCGCAGGCTGGGCTGACTGTGGGCGATAAGCTGGTGGAGGTGAACGGGGTCAGCCTGGAGACCATCACCATGAGCAGCGCCGTGAAGGTCCTGACAGGCAACAACAGGCTGAGGATGGTGGTGAGACGTGTGGGCAAGATCCCCGGCATCCGCTACTCGAAGGAGAAGACCACATGGTGAGGCTCAAAAACAGCTGCACTCCACAGGCAGTGGCAATGAGAATAAGACAGTGATACCTATCTATTTACGCTATATGGAGTGCATTTATTAACTGTGTCAAACAGGAACTGTATATTGTGACTGTGTATACTTTGCTGCATATATATACACTACCGTTCAAAATTTTGGGGTTACCCAGACTATTTTGTGTTTTCCATGAAAAGTCACACTTTTATTTACCACCATGAGTTATAAAATGTAAAAAAAAATGTTATTACATTAGGCAAACACATTGTATCGTATCAATATTGTACCAAAAACCAGACATATGCAGCTACAGTTTAACGTTGTCCTCTTTGAAAAAAACAGTGCTTTTCTTTTAAAAATAAGGACATTTCTAAGTGACCTCACTGAACGTTACTATATATATCTGTAAGGAATTTTGTTTTTTCCGACTGGAAACAACCTTAAATGATCTGTGGATAGGCATTCTGACTATGTAATACTATGTAGAACACGTTGATTCATTTTCCACCTGTACCTATGCAACACCATATATACATCGATGGAGGGGATGGGGTTCTGAAAGCATTATGTCAAGGTCAAATCTGAAGCATTTTAAATTTATATTTAATTGTATTATATTTACCTTTCACCATTTGTTGTGATGTGATTATTTAGACAGAACACAACCATGTTTTTACTAGCTCTGACCTTTGCACAGCTCTTGTTTTGTGTAGTCACGTCACTTGACTGTATCTCACGCTGGCTATCTTTCTTTTGGGATATACTGTATCTTTGGTTTCATGTGGCAGCAGTGGATGGATTACTGCTGTGACCTTTATTGCTATTTGATTAAACGATACTGACAGGCTCAGCAGGGAAAGACAAAGCAGCATATGTTTTTTCATGCATGTGTGTGTCAATATGTCCCCCTGTGTATATGTGCTTGTGTTTAGGGTGGATCTGATTCACCGGCGGATGGTGGTGGAGGAGAACGGTCGCACGCCGTCAGAGGCCAGTTCAGACAGCGCTTTACGCAGGATCGTACATCTGTTCACCACATCAGATGACTACTGTCTGGGATTCAATATCAGAGGAGGCAAAGAGTTTGGACTGGGAATTTATGTCTCCAAGTATGAACAAAATCTGGCCCAGAACATGTTCGGCTAATTCTTTTTGTGCATCAGAAGTGGCCATCAGAATCCAACAAATAGAACTGAATTCTTATACATTTAGCAGGTTGATGCAGAGTGTAAGAAAATAGACGTTTGTGTCGTGGAGCTCAGGCCTAGCCCCACTGTGCTGAAGTGTCCTTGAGCAAGAGGAAGAGAAGGAAAATGAGAACAGTACTTTCTCATAGGAATTTGATATTAAATCTCAAATATCTGTAGTTTTTGCCTTAGATTAATTAAAGGTTGTGTGTGTGCATGTGCTGTGGTGAACTTGTAGTTTCATACAAGATAGCATTTAACACAGCATACACAACTAATACAAAGTGAGACAAAAAATACATGTAAACATGTTTAATACATATAAAACATGTGCACAACATGCTTAAAACGTCAGGTATAACTTTATACTTTAAACGCCTACAGATTACCTGCAGTCAATGTCAGTCAATGTTTTTTTCAGCCTTTATTTTTCTTGTGTGTGTGTGTGTGTGTGTGTGTGTGTGCCTTTATTCATCTCCTCTTCAGGTTGGACCCAGGTGGGCTTGCAGAGCAGCATGGTATAAAGATGGGTGATCAGATCCTTGCGGCCAATGGGGTCAGCTTTGACGACATCACGCACAGCAATGCAGTCGAGGTCTTGAAGAGCCACACCCACATCATGTTGACCATAAGAGTGAGACACTTAAAGCTGCGCTTATTCATATGTTCATATTAACACTGGATCAAATGATTATGTATAGTACAAAAGACATTGCACGTAAAGACAAGCCCAAAGAGAATTTTTAGCTCACTCTGCAGCAGAATATCCTTGGAGAAACTCTATTTAAAACAAGATCAGGACATCTGTGAATTTGTGAAGTCACACCTAGACAAACACGAAACAACCTGTTCTTTTTAGAAGCTCCATAGAGAAGCTTGAGAGAGGAGATGTATAACTATACTGAAATTATTTTTAGTATGTAAAAGTGTTTACATACCAAAACTATACTGTATAAAAAACTTAGGTTTTCAAGTGCTGTTGGTGGTGTGACACAATACTAAATGTTACAGCATGTTAAACAGGAGAGGAAAGCATGAGCCTGTGCAGCACAACAGACAACAGCTGGCTTACAGCCCTTGACTTCCTTATGTGGGTCTGTGTGTATATGCATGAGTACCAGGCTGTGCTGCTCTGACCTGTGTCACTTTTAAGTAAAGGAATTGTGTGTATGTTTAGGTGAATAGGCATGAACGAATAGGCATATACGTGTGTGGCGCGGTGTGTGTGAGTGTGTGTGTGTATGTTTGTGCACTCCCTTAGCTCGCTAACATCGCTGTGTGCTCATTTTACTCCTCTGATCTCAGGTTCCACGTGTGAAAAACAGCCAGGGACGACGTTCATTATTCAAAGGCAGTCAGGGATCAGGTTATAATCAACAGAAAGCCTAAATTTATGCGTTCATTCTCTCCTGTATTAGGCCTATTTACTGGTCAAAATCACACATAGTGGAGCCAGGGTTCCCTTACTAAACTCTCTCACACCTGGGCATCATAGAGCTTTGTGGAAATTCATTTTACATGTAAAGGTTGGTTTACTCACTTGAAAACAGTGAAGTAAAGTAGTCTTTTAAAGTCTAAAGTTCTAAAGTCCAAGAAAATAACAGAAATCCTGATGTATGGAGTGATAGATGTGTCTGTTTACCACACAGGGAAGATTTAATGAAAAATGATATCAAGCTGCATTATTGGAGGATGAATTGTAGGATTCAGGTTTCCAGGGGGCTTGACTCTTACTAGGAGGTGAAAGTCAGGGTTTCTGGGGCCTTTGATGTTTGATTTTGATCATTCTTTTGTGGATATATGTCTTACAAGCTGTACTTCATGGAAGCAAAGTAATAAATCAATGGCGTACCCTGTAGTGAGATAATATATTTTCAGTCGCTAAAAAAATGAACTCGATATGGGTTATGCTGCTAGAACCAAAGACATCAAGACAGAAGCAGCCCAAAACAACAATGCAAAATAAATAAATAAAGAGAAAATACACAGAAAGAAAAAAGCAAATGAGCCAATTCAAGGCCACCCTTAAGGCCTTTAGCAAAAACCTACAGTATAAATGAATAGTGACACTAAATAGCGAAGTAAATGAGCAAAGCTTATGGCACCCATTTTGTGAACCAGCAGTTTTACAGTAGGTTTGTTTTAAATGTTACTTTCTCTTTATTTGATAGGGATGGATACAATACATATAGAAAACTACACAGCAATCATCCGATTCACTGCATCACAGCATATAGAGCTTCTGCTAAATTCCAGTGCTCATCCCTAGAAGTCCTTTAATTATGCTGGAGATGATGTTGACTTTTTCATGTTCTTGCTAAATATTTCATTTGTTTGCACATCAACAGGAAGCTGGAAGATACCCTGCATACAAGGAGATGGTGGCAGAATACGGTTGGCTCGACAAATGTATGTATCCCAAAAGAGTGTTTGTCACAAAATATGATTTTACAAGATAGATATAGAGACATAAAACAAGATAATGAAGATATGACCTGGAGTTTTACATTCTCATGTTAAGCCACATGTTGGATTTTACTTGGAAATGTTACCAAATAAATAGAACATTGGCTACATGTTGCCTGCTTATACTAAAACCATGTTATTATTTTCCTTCACAAAACCCCTGTTTTTCAGTTTGCTTTGAGTATCTCTAGTAAAATCCAGGGATTAGTTTGTGTCCTCAAAGGCAGTTCATTCA
This sequence comes from Lepturacanthus savala, assembly GCA_030544235.1. Lineage (NCBI taxonomy): Eukaryota > Metazoa > Chordata > Actinopteri > Scombriformes > Trichiuridae > Lepturacanthus > Lepturacanthus savala. Next base: position 16,241,320 of record CM060478.1, read on the forward strand.
TCTGGAACACATCGCATCCTGGCATCTGGGTCTCAGGGTTTTTTTTCACAAGGAAGCAGAAGATGCAGTCATTTTGGAGTCAAATTAGAAAAAAAAATGTCCATGTTCTCTCTCCCAAAATCTTAGAGGATTAACAGGACATGAGATCAAACAGATTTTTAGCCAAAACAAAGTAAATTAAATCCTATTCTCGATTTAGGTTTGCAGCTTTTATTTTGAGTTTGTTTGTTTAAATGAAAACTGGTCAATTGAAATCAATGATATTCTGAACAAACACTAAGCTCCCTTCCTTCTTATGTCATTTTTTTTTCCAACAGTGGCCAATGGGGTCCATGCACCATCCTCCCAGGGTTCTGACTCTAACTCCTCTGCCTCCTCGCTGTCCTCCGGCACCCCTCTCAGCTCCCTCAGTGGTCTCTCCCAGGTCCTTTTCCCTCCTGTCTTTGGCTACGAGATGGTAGACGTCGCCATCTCCACGGAGGACCGCTCCAGGAGTCCAAGCAGCACAGAAAGAACCACTGACACCGCCATACAGACTGACAACCACCCTCCAAACTGCCTGGAACACCCCCTGCCTAATGTCTCCTACCCCGACAGGCTGGTTCCCTCAGAAACCAGCCGCACTGTAGGTGCCACGCTGCTGCTGAAGGACACGGTCATACGGGGGAAAGGAGAGGGGCCGAGGGACGTGGGCGGAGCCGGGGATGGTGGGCGTGGACGGACGAGGACGCTGTCATCGGGGGACCAGGAAGCAGAGAAACACTCGCCTAAGACGGCGGCGCTGATGGCCCTGAGCAGACCACGGAAGCCAATCAGACGCTCCCAGAGCCACATCACTGCGTCAGGTGAGACCTGCATTAGTCTATTGCAGCTGTATCTGCAGCACAGCAATGTCTCTACATGTATTCCAGCCATTCCATTCCAGCGTCTGTTGAATTCCAACACATGCACACCTCATTCTGCTTAAAGGGGTAATGATTAGGTGAACATCTGAACCAAGAACCGTATGAAAGACTTGTGGAAAGCATGCCAAGATGTATGAAAGCTGTGATAAAATATAAGGGTTATTGCACCAAATATTGATTTCTGAGCTCTTCTTAAGTCTAAACATCAGTATTATGTTGTTTTAAGATCAATTTGATCTTGTTTCTTTGCATTGTTTGAGGTCTGAAAACATCTTTGTTATTTAGACCCATTTGTCATTTTCTGCAAATTAATGGTCTACATGATGATATTTTTATTTAGAATTTGGGGAAAATGTTGTCAGTAGTTTATAGACTCAAACAAAAATGTTCCTTTTGCCCAAACACATACCTGTCAGTAGTAAAATCAGAAAAAAAATGATAATTTTGCAGTGGTCTCTTTTTTTCTACAGTTGTATTTGCTATCATTTAGAAATAGTTTCTCCATTACATTGTCTGACTGTAAATGACTGATTGTTAATTATCCCGTTTAGTAGATAACTTTGCCACAATTCTTAAAAAAAAAATGACTTGAGGATGATTGTCATGTCATGCTAAAAAAAAAAAAGAAAGATTGCATTAGATTGCATTAGTAATCCATCCAACAGTTCTCTTTGAACCACAAATTTCAACCTGTTGATGGCACTAGAGGAAGTCAAAGGGTCACTGAATTCGTTAAAGGTAGATTGCGTAAAGAACTGCCCCCCTGATCCCTATAAATAGACTCTACGTGATTGATTTAAGCTCCAGACAGATTTTATCCGAGAGCGCAAAGTTAGCGCAGACTCATGATTAATCGCTCCCTTTTCCTTTCACTTGTTGTACCTCTGTGAGAAATGAATAAGAACAAGCAGAGAAATATCCATCTAAACCTTGGCGGGGTTCTTGACTTATTAGGCTTTCCTGTTCAATTTATCCAAGGCATTCATACGGCCAGGACCTGGCTGGGGCTCGGGGCAAGGCCCAGGGCGGATTGGACATTTGTTATGTAAGCTCGAGCACTTTGCTGTAGTGCTCTCAATATATGGGAGGGTGTGTGTTCATGTTGGTGTAGCTGCAATTCATCAGTATTACTGTGTTACTGTCCACGGTGGCAGATTTACTGCAGCGAACAGAGGAGCTGACTGGAAGAGAAATGAACAATCTGTGCTCATAGCGGAGAGCGTGTATCATCACCTCATGTTATCACGTTACAGTACAAAACCTAATGAATTAGATTTGAAACATTGCACAACATAATTATGAACAATGGGCCGTTTTTGCTATGGTTCATCACCTCTTGGAAGATTTTTATATGAATAAGATATACCTGCGGCAAAGATGGCTTATAGTTAAGTACTTTTTTTTATTAACTTTGTTTAGCAGGTGAGAGTTTGTGCACCTGGTTGGAAAAATGTATCTGCACTGATGTGAAATGTGTTAATTTATAAGTACCGAGTATAGCATGTTGTTTCTCTGTTCCTTCTTTTAGAGGACAAGCAGAAGAAAAAGAGACAACAGAAGGAGAAGAGCACAAAAGAAAAGGGTAAAACCGACCTGCAGCGCTCCAAAACCTTTGTTAGCCTGCTGTTTAGGAAAGATCGTAAAGAGAAGAGCCGCTCCAAGTCACCGTCTCACCATGCTGACAGAGGTGAGGCCTCAGTCCCACCACGTTTTTTTTTCCTTCCCGGGCACATTTTCTGCATACCGCAAAGCAAAATATAGCCTGACTATTTAGCTTCATTCATTGTATTTGAATCACTGGACAAATTGGAAACATGGGCTGTGATTCTGTGGTTTGAAAGTAGTTTATGCAATCACTCTTTGGCAAGTGCTGCCAAAAAATTACCTTTACAACCAAAGAATTAAGCCACGCATCATATTGAATCTTGAAATGTAATTGAAATTAAGGTAAGGGGCTAAAAAGTTATGCCAATAAGAATGGTTTACTTAGATGTAATGTAATTTCATTTGCACAAGTATCAACTTTTGACAACAAATAAAAAAAAATGTTCTTTTTTCCACATCCTGTTTATTCAACTTTACTTCATATCCACAGATAAGGAGAGGGGTCGTCCCTTCCAGCTCTTGACCTCCCCTAGAGAATCCCGTGCAGGAGTTAGAGACGGCAGCCCGCAGCCCCGACCCGAGACCCTGCAGCATGTGGAGAACATGGCGAAGAGGCTGCTTAACCAGGACGAGGCGGCTGCCGTGATGAGACACTGTCGGCGGGTGAGTTCTCGCTCTGAAATTACCGTCTCTGACGCCTCGCATCAGCTACTTGAAGGCTTAAGTGCCCAGCATCCTTCCCCCCTCGTGTCACGGAGTGTCCCTCATGATGTGCCGGTAGCGATAGTGGGTCTGGCAGCGGCTGTGACACAAGACAGATTTGGCCTGTCATTTGCGATTAGGATCAAATATCAGCCATCATCTGATCCCCTTGTCTCCCTCAGTCCCACTCACACTCGTCGGCCAATTTCAAGAGATTAGCTCCTCGGCTGGCCCTTTGCCATCCCCGCATAAAATATCGAGCTTACTTAGAGCAGAGTGTGACTTTCCTGTTAATATAGTAGTTAAACACCAAAGACTGGAAACCATGATGGACCAGGATGTTCTTGGCAAAAGGGAATATGTTATGGTCATCTATGCAACACTATCCGAGGACAACCCAGCTCCCAGTGATGTGCTTACTCAGTTATTTCAAGGTGCAACTAATCCAAGATTGATGACCTGAAAACAATCTGATGGAAACCCATCTATGGGGATATTTAATCTGCTTGCTTCTTATTCTTCTCCTCTATTTTGTTCACTCATCTAATCCATCCCTCAGTTTTTGTCCGACAACGTGATCGAGGATTTAGTGCGCCCCCTTTTGGCGATCTTGGACCAGCCAGAAAAGCTGCTACTCCTCAGAGAAATAAGGTGGGACGTAAACGCACACGTATGTGTTGATGTTCATATTTGTGCGATTACATCTGACCGATCACGTCACGCTGCAGAATGCTGATGCCTACCACAGAGTTGGGTCGTTTCGATGGCATGGTCATGCCCTTTGAGCTGGAGGCGTACGATATTCTCAAAAGCCGCTCAGGTGAGAATCTTAATATAGTCTTAAATTAAGAGCATTTTACATGTAGGAGTTAGAAAAGCAAGGTTAGATTACAGATTGCAGATATATTTTTTGTTTTCCTTTCTTTTCAGTGCGTTCACCAGCTCTGCGCTCCCCACGCAGTGGAACCCCACGACGCCACCTCATAACTCCAGTCCCAGGTACATCTTCCTCTTAACCTTTCTCTTCCTTGATCTCTCTCTCTCTCTCTCTCTGCTGAAGGACATCCCAGAGGAATATCAGATAAACAAGGGGCTCCTCCAATCTCCTTCTCTTAATTTTCCTCCCTCCTTACATGCTCCATCTCATATGTCAAACTGAAATACCTGCACATCATATCCTGATCCTGACATTCAATCCACACATAACTGCCTCCAAACCTCATAAAAACACACTTACACACACACACACGCACACACATGCATACCAAGTACAGGTTTCCTGTGTCTGTGCTGGAGCTGAGGCTTGTGTTACGTCTTTGTCTTTACAAAAAAGAAAAGAGACATGCCTGGTTGGCCAGTGTGACACTTCAACAAAACAAAGATGCTCTCAGCGTTTTCCCACATTCAAGAGCCAGTACAGGGACAGACAATGGAGTATCACTTTAGACTGATTACAGCCTTTTCACTTTATGAGGTCACAGGGTCAACGATATGAAAGCTAAAGGAAGTTGACAAGGCATCATGATATGTCAGTGTTTTGAAAGTGAAACCTTACATTTCAGGAGATTGGGTTACATTGGCAGAGAACAGGTTGGAATGGCATTTTCCCACATTTATAGGCTCTATGTTGTTACCTTTTAAAGGGAAAGACCTAGTTTAGGAAGTGAAACTCTTTGTATTTCTACGTATTTGCAGAATATGGCAACTTTAAATGTTACACGTGTTTTGTATCTCACGTATCTCAGATTCAGCAACTGACCTGTTGTCTCAATGGTCTCCTCATAACCTTTGTTCACGTTACAAACATCCCACAAATGTTACACTCTTGAAGAAGGAAATTTCAAGTTTTTTGGGTGTTTCCAGACTACAGGGGTGGATTCCTGCTCCAGCCGGTCCAGGACACATCGAGGGAGCGCCAGTTGATCGAGGAGTTGGAGAGACTGCGTTTGTGCAGCCAACAGACAGGCCAGGTGCCTCCGTCCCGTGCCTTCACCCCCCTGCTGGATGTACATGTGGACAGCTACGCCTACCCCACCGCGCGCCCCCGCTCCTTGAGCCCCTCGCCCACCCATGGCTCACTCCTCGCAGAATCCCTGCAGAGCACCCAACGTGGCCGCCAGCCCAGTCGCTCCCCGAGCAGGACAGAGAACGGGCGCTACGATGAGATCTCCCTGTTGTCTGTGTCCGACCGAGGAGACGCAGCTCCCGAACGGGGAAGGTCACACGTGAGGAACGGAGGTGGGAGACCTCGGAGGGAGGCGAGTCCCGACAGCGTGGATGGCAGGCGGATCAGGCAAGAGGGCTACACAGAGGTCAGCGTACGGGTCCCGTCACAGCGGCGAGCAAGGACCCCTCTGGCGGATGTTTTTGAGAGGGATCAGGGATCAGGGATCTCTACAAGCAGAGGGATCAGCCAGCCGGTAAATGGACATTCAATGAATGGTCACGGTGGGAGAAGAGGAGCAACTCTGCCACCAGAGGAGTATGATATCGTCACTTTGACCATCTCCAAAGCCAAGCAGTCACTGGGTGAGCACAACACAGAAATGTGTGTATTTCACACTTTGATCCAAGTTTAGATCAGGTTCGGATATATCAGTATTTCTGTTCCATGGAAAACTGACCATTATGTTTTCGGCCTCCCATATACTTTAATCACCAGTAGAGGTCAGGGCAATACTTACTCCTACACTTAAAGGCTCTTGGAAGAGTTAGTAAATGCTTTAAAGATAGATGAAACTCACCAAATAGATAGTTTAAGACTAGGTAGAATACAGGTATATACTACTGTTAGTAAATCCCTTATTTTATAGGATTTGCTTGTGTTATTACAGGTATTAGCATCTCTGGAGGTATGGAGTCTCGAGTCCAGCCCATGATAAAGATCGAGAGGATCTTCCCTGGAGGAGCTGCATCAACAAATGAGGCTCTAAAGGTGAGCAAAACAGAAATAGACAGAAACACTTGAAACTTTACAAAAAATAGTTTTTCCTGGCTGCAAAAGTTTTAAAAAATATGAAAAACTGTCTTGAAGAAGAATCAACGTAAAGGCAACAGACATGGCAAACATTACTCTGTCCTTTCAAATAAAACCCTGATTTGATTAGCCGTCTATCCTGTCTGTTGAGGACCTGGCAGACCTCTGTGCTGTGGTTATGAGTTGTTTTGTTATAGGCAGCTTGTCAATAAAGGAAAGGGTGAAGGTGTGCAATGAGGAGTGGAGAGGAGATGAGTGGTGGAGCCGTCTCAAGTAGCCCATCTCTTCTATTATTGATGAGATACACGGGTGCAGGTCCTGCTAATGTATTGGTAATATATTTCCTGCACAGTAAATTAACAGTCATCCCTGATCTCGGCCTTGACATATGATACGCACGCTCATTCACTACAGTTGACCACGAGTTAATTCTTAAAGCTTGGACAGTCAAAGCTACAGCATTTGCATTAATATGCATTGAAAGAGATGCGTGCGTAAAGAAAGTTGTGACCCGACATATTGCGTAGCTGCAATTAGGCGCAACTGCGTGTTCAATTTGCATGTGCGACCAAAAAAGTAGGTATCACTTGACAGCAGCCACTCAGATCCAATGCCTGGTTAGAGTGTCAAACATCAGGAGGATCCAATATCTCTTTGGAGCTTTCAAATTTGAAGAACTTCCCTCTTATGGTCCCTTTTCACGCACACACATGCCTGACATGACACAGCGTGCACCCGGCCTTGAATGAAAGAGAAGATAAATGAGGCACACTTAGAGGCAATATGAGAGCAACAGTGGTGTCAGAGGGATTGCAAAGATGGAAAATAAAGCAGGGTATTGGGTGTGTAAAAACCAGACGCTGGCAAAGAGAGACAGACTGGAAAAACAGATTTAGGCCATAAAGACAGAGACGCTGCTTGTTAGCCTCAGACACGGAGATGTGGCTACCCGTTAGCACCGCGCTGCTATCTGTTGTCTCTGCCTCACACCTTACACATACACTCAGCATATCACCCCTATCAGCATCAGCCCCACTCTGCAGAGGGAAGTGAGGCCAGAGCAGCCAAGTGTTAACACACATCCCGTCTCCTTAGACTCACATGATAAGAGACAATCAGTGAAGAATGTTAGTGTGTGTGTTTGCATGTGTGTTTTCCTGCCACCTGCTTCCATAAGAGGAAACCTGGACAACAGTGTGTCTGGTCTGGTGCATTCATTTAACTAGACAAACCATTATAGGTTATAGGCTTATGTGTGGTTAAAGGATCAGTTCACCCACATCACAAAAAAAACAACATATTTTATTTCGCTATGAACAATTTGAACTACTTTCAATTGAAGAAATACTCACTGTGTTCTGCAGATTATCCAGAGGAAACAAAGGTCCTGATTCTGGAAAAATACTTTTCTCTTCTCATTTATAATGAGACATACTGTTTGCATGTATGGATATACTGCATATTACATGTTTAGATATAGTTTGCAGGCACACCGAGCCAATGCTTCTCTCCTTAGCTAAATAAATCTCGTTGAATGTATATATAATATGCTGATAAACCACAGTATGAAAGATTCAGTCGTCCTTTCATGCATGCTGTCGTTTTACAGGCCACCTTATTTTTTTGATGCACATTGGCTAAAAAAGAGGAAACCTCATAAATGTGCTTCATAAATGGCCATAAAGAGGATGGGGCAGCTTAGGTTGTGATCTATTTAATTCAAATAAATTACTTTTCAAAAATGAAAAATCACTTTTTAATCTCCTCTTTGGTCGAATGGATCTAAATCTGTTGAGGCTGTTCTCATGAAAGGCTATGGAGCTATGGGATGGCGCATGAAAGTAGCTGTCAGGACAAATACTCCTCCTATACTCAGATTGAATCAGTTGGTAAGAAATGAAGGGGAAAAACTAATCTATTTGTGTCGAATGACTGAAAAAGGAAAAGGGAAAGGGAAAAAGGCATGATTACTGGAGGTAAAAACAATGGCCATCGGCCTTGCATGTGCGTTATGTGTTTCTAACCTTCGCTGAGGTTGAGCTCATTCTGCAGGTGCATCCTCATGACATCAGAGGAAGCTTCTCTCCTCCGGGCTCCAAAGATTTGCCACACTCTGCTCACATCCTGCAGGAAACAGAAAGCAAACGATGCCGCCTCTTTCTGCCTGTGCGTGTGTGCGGATGTCTCGGTGTATGTTCTTTTTTCAGCAACCTTGTGCTGAAGGGGAAGCTCTTATATCTGCACTAGTTACGGCCTTCAGTGTGAATATATTAAAGTAATGGGAGAGCCCCAATTCTCTGTGGCATAAATCAGGTTCCCGCTATGGGACCCATTCACTGCATATTTATACAAACTGTCTGTAATGTTCCTCTAACAGAAGAAGAGATATGTAATTATGGAATATGATTAAAACTAAATATAAAGCACTATTCTGTGTTTGCATGAAGTTTTGAATTGACCCTCTAACCTCTATGTGTACAGGCGGGCTACGAGCTGCTGTCTGTGGACGGCGAGAGTCTGCAGGGAGTGACTCATCAGCACGCCGTGGACGTGATTCGCCGTGCCTTCAGCAACAAGGCCAAAGAACCAATGATTTTTGTGGTCAAGGTCCCTAAGGCCTCAACCACTCCCACCAGCCCCAGGAGAGCTGCTGACTAACCTCTGTGTGCCTCATAGCAAGAAGACTGCAGCTGTGGCATGAAGGACACCAAAACCTGCAACTCCTGCGGGCGGTGAATAAACGACAGGATTCACCCCAAAAGAGGAAATATGGGACAACTGGAGCTGTGGTCATAGCGGAGAGGAATGGATGCACAACAACATTAATCCTGAACGAAAGGCGGAGGGGATGTGACGAGGAACTATGTCAGAGAGAAAGTTGAACAAGATGAAGCGGGTTTTTAAGATTTACTATTGACTCTCAGCGCTCAATCCTGTTATAAATCACTTTTGCTACGATAAAAGACACAAGTGTTGGAGAACAAATCTTGCAGATGTACAACTTTTATATCATTCTTTTAGCAGACGTTTTATTAAATGCATACACTGGCAAATTAACTGAGGAAAAAGTAAGAAATGCTTTATGTCATCTATGATAAGATTGTGTGGTTCATGACCTCCTCCTTGGTTGAAACTGTGCCACCATTTAACACGTGGCAACCTTGCCACGACCTCCAAACACTGATTGTGGAGCCAGTGGTCTGCACATTTCAGTTGGAGCATCTCAGTCCACCAGCCCTGCAGGCCTGCCGGAGAGAGATTACTTCAGCCAGCGTTATGAGATTTATAGATTTATACCCAGATTAAACCCCTGTATTATGTCAAAACTGATAGTTTGGGTTTAGTGGATGTCTGGGGAGATTATTACAAATTGCTGCTCAGTATTTTTGTGCTGTATTTTTCTGGCAGAAGTGCTTGTACTCTGGAGCAATCCGCCACTTTAGAGGCTTAATTACACCACGCTGTGGACTGAGCTTATGCAGACATGTGGAGGGGTTGGAAAAACATGTCAATGAGAAATGCAGGACATGGAGGCCAATGGCACAGTTTTATATCTAAGTAGGGTAGAGGAGATACGGGCAAGGTAACTGGAATATAGCGTGCATAGTGCCTTAATTCAGCAGACGGCCGCTGGGCAAAACACTGATAAATGTTACACAAACTTGGTTTTAATAAGTGTTAGGAAAGCTGAAGGTGAAATGTTGACATGCAATTAAATTTAAAGATGAAAGTGAGTGTGTGTGTTGCCTTTGAGTTATTACAAAATACTTCAGATGTTTGACTTAAGGGCAATAAATGTTCATTCAGTATACTTGTCTCACCCTTGATGTGTAAAGTAGGAATAAGCAATTAAATCAACAAAGTCACTTTAAGGTGAGACAACTTGTTCTTTAATTAAAAACACAGTCATTTGTACAAGAAATGTACACATAAAAATATACATGGACAACTACATACTTTATGAATGAATGCAGACACAACGTAAGCAAACGTAAAAAAGAAAACAAAAAAAAAACAGAAAAGCACACAGAAAGGATGAAAGAAAATGCCACAAAAAAGAAATGTGTTACGTTGCTTTGGTCTAGTCACAGTGGCTACATTTGAAATAGATATTTTGTCTAAATAAAAGACAATGTCACTCTGTTATACTATTTAGTGTTTTACATATTTACACAAGAGAAAACGGTTATGCAACAATGAAGGGAACTGAGATATGTTGAGGAAAAATAGGAAGCCCAGGATGCACACAGTATTTTTCAGTGAGGGTGTTAGTTTGATTTGCAACACCTGTACTTATTAATATGTACCTGTGCTGCATCTGTGGTGAGGAGGTAACAGTCTAGATCTGGTTAACAAAGTGATTGTGGTCAGGCAAACCCAACTCGTTCCAGTCAGTCACTTTCCACGGCTTTACGTTAAAGATTTATGCACAGTTTTGACTTTTAATACTCTACAAAATCTCTCAAACCACAGTGAACGCGGTAGTGTCATGCAAAAATATAGACTGATCAAATTATGTTGATTCAGTTGAATTCCCAAGCATATGAAACTAAACACTTTCTTGGTTTGCATCAGCTCCGACCTCAACTTAATGAAGAAATCACTTGATAGTGACCCATCTCATGCAATTATAAACTAATGACGTGCACAAAACCCGACGATGAGGACATGGATTGGTGTGATATTATGATGCTGATGACGAAATGAACGATCAATCAAAACGGAGAGACAGCAGCTCAAAACTCAGCCCGAAGTAAAAGCTCCCAACTATTAATCAGCTGCAAAGTTTGGTCAACGTTGTGTCACACAGATTATATAATGTAAACATATTTTCATGCATTACAGTATTAAGTACACTCCATCTGTGCTGCCGTCTCCATTCATAATTGATCCATCATTTGAAATATTGGTATGTGATAGAGATATATATATATCGAAGTCTTTATACTTTGTATATTAAACCCACACTGATACCAGTACTACAACAAAATATCTTCAGGTGCTATATATAAAAAAATATACAACATCTTCTCCATTATATAGATTTCCTTTTAACTGTTATTCCTTGATATAGACTCTTTGTAAAATAAAAGATCTCAGCCCACTTCTTTTTTCTTTCACAGAGACTCGACCGTGCTCAGTGTTATACACAGCCCTGCATATCCTGCGAGGAAATAACAGACTCAAATGTTAACATGCTCCTCATCAGTTTAGTTTTGGTGCTTTAACAGCTGACCTGCATTGAGGACATTCAGCACTACTGCATCTTCTCAACTCTATCTCACACAGCCTCTCCTGAAGTCTGAAATAACAATGGCATGCAAGCATGCCAGTCTCACTACCTATATAGCAGTCAAGTGAAGATTATTATAGTCTAGGGGAGACTAGGAAGACTTAAAGTGTTATTTGGCCTCAGGCTGCCAAAAGCTAAATAAAGAGCACTAAGGGGAAGCAGGGGAACAAATGGATAGGATCCACATGTAAGCAAACCAGGAGCCAAATGTCAAAACTGCTTTGTTTAAGGTTGATGATTAGCTTCACAAGAAACAAAACAGTTGTATCCAGGACAAAAAAAAAGCGAGCAGGAAAAGTTGTGCAAAACAATACCATGTTTCCACTGGTGAGCAGATTCCTTCTATGCCGGTGATAACCATGTATACTGCGATTCTCTGGCGTGACAACAGTCACAATACATTCCTGTTGAAATACACACTGCTGAGGAATCAGCTGAACACCGTAAAACAGCAGATGTTGTGTATTTGGTGTTACTTTCCCTATAGCAGTCGGTTGGAGGACCGTTGTGAAAATCAGGATGAGGTCATTATTAATAGCCAGCCGTGGCAGCGGTGGTGGTGGTGCTGATGGGAGAGCTGTTGTGGATCGTTACATGCATGCTGGTGGCGGGGTGTATAACCTTGTGTGCTACCTAGAGAGGTGTCTTCATTCAGCTTACTGTGCGTATAGTAACTTTGCTTTTTTGCTTGAAGTTCCCGTCGTTTTCAATACCCTGATTTGAACGTGGTCTCTGAAAGAAACACTTTTTTTTTTTTTTTGCTCGCGCGGAAGGAAATAAGTCTTTGTGCTGGCTTTGTTGTGGAATAAAACCCATTAAAAGCGCCGGGGGTGGGGTGTGGGGATTGGTCAGGGGTGTGTGGGGAATACACCTTACAAGGATTTGTACATCTCTTAGCAGAAAGTAAGGATGCACCTTTAGGAGATCTCCCATTTGACAGTGATGAGTGGCCAGTGCTCAGGTCCAGGTAGAGCCACAGTGAAGATATTGCAGTATTTGGCCTAGAGTTCAAGGTTTGGTTTACATTTTATATGAGTGCCAGTTGAGTTCCTGTGTATCTGTGCACATATTACTGTAGGTTTGTGGGTGTTTAGATCTCTGTGGCGGTGATTTCCTCAAAGTGGATGTCATTGCTGCCACTGTGGACCTCGTAGTCATCCATGTCCCTGTTTTCCAGCTCCAGACTCAGTTCCCTCATCACTCGCTCCAGGTCCCGGTTTCTACGGTACATCTGGATGTAGTTCTGCTGCAGCTGTTTCTGGTAGCGGATTACCTGCATTTGGGAAAAGCAGGTAAGTAAATAGGTAGAGGATATGCATTCGCTGCTGGTGCCTGAATGAATGAAAACCTCCTCTTTACCTTTTCCTTCTCCTCTTGCCACACCCTCCTCTCGTCCTCAAAACGTGACAGTTGCTCCTCACTCGTCCTCCTCTCGTAGATGAGCTCAGCCTTCAGCCTGTCCACCTGAGGAAAATATGATGGGGGAAACATTACTTGCTGCACTGTTTGATCTTTTATACTCGTGGCTGGAAAAGGTTCTAATGAATATGTACCTGCTGTCTGAGTCCCAACACGGTCTCTGCATTCTGCCTCTGTGCCTTAGCCTCGTCACTCTCACCGCCCCAAACCAGATGACTGTCGTCCACATCGCGGTACACAGAGGGGCTGGGACCACCCCTCCCTGACACACCTCTACCCTGTTGGAGGGACAGGGGGCACTGCCCTTTTGCGGCTGCATGTCCGGGCAGAGAGTGTACGCTGTGATTGGCCAGAGTCTCCCGGAGACGGGCAGACTCCTCTTCCAAACGTCCCATTTTCTCTCTGAGCAGCTCGGCTTCGCTTTTGCGCCGCTGGAGTTCGTTCTCGCAGACCTCCAGCTCCAGAGACCGTGTCCGCACGGCCGCCTGGGCCTCCTGGGACCGCGTCTGACTGGCTTGCAACTCAGAACGTGCCTCTCTCAGTTGGGCCTTCAGCACCACGATGTCTCCGGCCTTCTGGCTGAGCTCTGACTGGATCTCCTTCAGCTGCTGTTTCAGGAGTGAGATCTCTCCCGACTTCTGACACACCTGAGTAATAGGTAGGGACAATGAAAATGCAAGAAATTACAGACTAAGCATCACCTACCCCATCACCTTTCCAGTCTCTGACTCTCACCCACCTCCCACTTGGTCTCCTCCAGCCGTGGCCCCAGCTGGGTCTGTTCCCTCTGGATGGTGGCACACCTCCTCTCCAGCGTCTCCCTGTCTTGCAGCAGAGAGGAGAAGTCCTCCTGCAGCTTCTTTTTCTCTTGTTGTAGCTGAAATACCTGATGACAAACAGAGATCCTTTTCAAACTATTTCGCATACAAAAGCAGATATTCGGATCTAGAATATGTCATGCACCCTCAAAGAGAGAAACCATAGTCTCACTCCAAAGCATAATACATAAGTAGTAATTTGACCTTTACATAACAAAATTACATTTCTAAACAACCAGGATGCCTCCTACGAAGTAAAAAAAAAACTTCAGGCAATGTTTTTCTACAAAATAGATGAATTTAGAGATTAACTCTTGAATTGTATATTCTTTTTGAGTTTCCTCATGTGAATCTGCCTGGAAATGTTTTGAAATCCTCAGCATACCTGTAGCTGTAGCACCTGCTGAGCCCTCTGGGCCTTCTGAGAGGTCTGCTTCATCTTTGTAGCGCAGCTCTGTCTCAGTTCCTCCATCTCCCTCTCGCAGCGACGCTGCTTCTCCTCATACACCTTTCAGAGTGAAAGACACGTGTAAGAGGTCAGAGGTTAGCTCTTCATCTGTACTATTACTAAGTTATTTATTTGGTCTCTTTCATCACCATCATCATCGTATCTCACCTGGCAGATAGCAGCTTCGTTCTCATCCAGATTTTCCCGGAGCTGCTGCAGCTCCAGGTCTCGTTCTCTCAGCTTCTCCTCCAGCTCCCTCACCACGGCTTCGTAGCCCTCGACGGGCGGCGGCGAGTGTCCACAGGACCCGCTGTCCGACAGGGGCTGCCCGCGCCCGCTTAGCGACCCTGAGCCTGTGCTCTTACTGGACGAGGAACGTCCACTGTCCGAGTTAGTGTGTCCGTGGCTCCCGGTTCCACCCAAGGTGTTTCGGCCCAGGCCAGACACAGGCTCTAATTGGCCCCCAGAGCCAGACCCGGAGCTGGAGCCCTCGCTGGGGGCCAAGCTGTAGCCCGTGCTGCTGTGGGTTGGGAGGCTGGAGAGGGAGTTCCTCCCTGAATCCGACATGGAGCAGGACTGGCTGCTCCGAGCGTTGCGACCCCCGCTGTAGGAGTTACGCTTCCCTTCAGAGCCGGAGCTGCTGTTCGCTCCGTTGCCGTTGGCGCCGGCGGTGCCGCTGGATCCTCCGAGGGGCAGCAGCAGGTTGAGGCTTCCCTGGCTCTCCGACAGACTGCTCCCTCCCGGCCGTGGAGACAGGTAATGCACCGAGTGACGGTTCTTGGGAACAACGGGTTTGAACGCTGTGGGACGGATCAGCACTTTCTCCATATTCTGAAAGTGTAAAATTATATTTAAACAAATGCATTAGTGATTGATATGAGCTAAGCCACACTAATTAGCAATGGGTGAATAAAACTCATTAGAAAAGGGTGAGTGATATACTGTCAGGTCACCCCTCCAGGCTCTGATTAACTTAATTTGGTTTAATTGATATTCATGGACATCATTAAGCAATTTTCTTAATGGTTTTCCTATCATCTAAAATAGAGCCTGAGACAGACAGGCAGGCACAGGGAGAAAGAGAAAGAGGAGAGGACAAAGAAAATGATGAAGGGCAGGGAAATATAGACAAAAGACAAAGACAGAGAGGTGAAAGCTCCTCGCATGTTCTGTAAGCATTTCTCTTTTTTTCATTTTCCTCAGGGCTCACAAAATACTCTGCTGAATGTAAGTGAGGTGTGACACTGATCATGACGTGTCTGCATTTCAAGGTGAGCAGCTGCAAAACGGTCCATCTGAGGCTTGGGCCGGTGATTAACCTTCCCGCTGGATCGATGGCAATTAATAGCCAATTAGACGGCTGATATAAATCTGCCATAAAACATGTTCTGACGCACAAACGCACTTGTCCGCACAAGTGTTTCATGAGCACAGCTAAATTACAGGCAGAAGGGATGAAAAAAGTCCTCACCACAATATGAATGGTATGACATATTTGAGTGATTGAGCTGTAATTAAAGAAGATATTTTCTTAAAATGGAAGTCAGAAGTCAGTGTGGATGTGTGGATTTAGTTTCACACTGATGGGTAGGGTTCTTTTCATCCATTGGAGAGCACAACTCCTTGTACACAGACATTTTGTCCTACAGGACGTAATTCACATAAAAAATGCTGAATATAAAAACATTGCTTGAACAAACTCAGCAGCTTACTAGCTTTTTTAAAGGCTCTGGAAAAAAAGCTCTCCACTTGCCTTCTCTAACTGTCCGGACACTGGGATGAGTTTGGGTGGGGGTCCTCCTATGTTGCCGTTCAGAGTCCTATTGTCCCTTTGGTCCTCCGAGTCACTGCAAGGGCTTTTATTAGCTGGGATCGGGTTTGAGTTCCAGTCTCCAACCACCGCCTCATCGCTCACGCAGCCAAAGTTCGCATTAATTCCACCACCTGCAGCTCCAGAAACTGTTCCACCACCGCCTGATCCGGTGGAGTTACCGGGCCGAGGATGCTTCTTGGTGGGCAACGGCGGAGGTAGAATCAAGGCTTGGGGCTGATTCTGGTTGCTGATGACCAGCAGTTGCTCCAGGGAGCTCCCGCTGCGGAGGGTGCTATTATCCTGCAGCCGGAAGCAGCTCGTAGCCGGCGTGGAGCGGCGCGGCTTGTTGGGGAACTCGCTGGCGGCCCGGCAGTGTCTCTCCTGGTACGTCCGGCCTGAAATGAGACTGCTGACGGAACCCATGGCTGTCCCGGAGCTACAGGGCCCGCAGGGGCCGGAGCAGGGGCCTGAGGGGGAGTGGGACGATAGCGGCCGGCACTGCTGGACGTCAAGGCCTGGAGTGGGGTGGTCAGTCACGGTTACAGGTAGTGCCTGAACCAGAGCCATGGCACCCCGACAGCGTCAGACACACCACACACCCTGATAAAAGACAGAGAGAATAAGGATGACATTTTCATTTTATACCATATATGCATAGATCTGTAACATGTATCCATGTACGAAAGAACGTAATACTAACTTAACTTCTAACTGCTAATGACATCACCACCAACGTCCCTTTAGCCTCCCAGAAATGTGACTTATAATATATTGCCAAAGAAATTGACATAGGCTTAGGAATCAAAACAGCCAGAGGTGGCACTAGGACCCAGAAGAGCCTGCTGGGTCCTCCACTATGTAAAAACTAGTAAAACAAACAGAAGAGTGGAGCGTTGCTTGAATGACACATAAAGAGATGAAATGATCAAAAACACCTACGACAAAAACATTTTTAAAACATATCACAAGAATGTGTCAGTCTTGTATGCGATCAACTTGAGGCATGCTCATTGTTTTTTTTGTTTTTTTTGAGCAGGTGGTGAAGCGTGTGGGTGTCTAAATCAAGACACAAAAAAAGATCAATTATATGTAAATGCTGAGCAATGACAGCAGTAGCTGGTTTTAATCAGTGAAACTTTAAAAATAAGTTTACTTTCGCCTAAGTAAGAAAAGATGCAGTTACCTATTATATATTCTGCAGAGAAAAAAAACTCTTGTGAAGATTTAATATTGTGATTCTATTTTCCTGGATAAGCCCTTAGCACCAAAGGTTTCTTAAGAATTTACAGTAAAGCTTTATGAGCCATATATACAATGTTTTGGTAAATACAGGTATTGCAATATTTTGTACTATACAATGCTTTAACTTGACCATGAAACATTGTACTAAACACTCAATGTTGGAAATAGATTGACGGTCAGCTTTTATTTTTTTGCTTGATTTTTTACAATTATCCAGATGATGTTTTAATGTTTGTAATATTAAAATGAGATTATTGGTGTGGTATTTATTTATTTAACATTCTACTGATCACAATTAAATCATCTTTGCAACAAAGAAGACAAATCCTGTATTAATTTAGGGCATGTTTATGCCACTCGCAAAACTCATTAGCACCAACCATGTTGATTTAAAAATCCTGGGGGAGCATGTCCCCAGACCCTCCCCCACCCATGTGTATTGTATACCATATCTCTAGTGACGCTTCTGCTAATTGTTAATGTCATTAAAAGACAAAAAGAAATAGAGGATGGATTTATGAGAGACTGAGGATGACACAGACAGAGGGAATGAGTCATGGTCATCTCCATCTGCAGCTGCTCTGGGATTTTTTTTTGTCTGAATGTCCCCGTCTGAACCTGGTGAGCAGTCATCTGTGTATTAGTTCTGAAGAGGGTTTGAACATTGCACCGTTTCATGATCAAAATCTCATACGCCAATCAAAAAGCCTTTGAAGGAATTAACAATAGCCTCACTTGGTGCTGTGCTGACCCTCTATTTTTAGGGAGTGAAACTTGGATATTAGCAACACAATAAGTGGCAGCAGATTAAGTCTTCCGTTTGCAGACATTGTTATCAGTGTTTGTTGCCTGGGGGAACAGAGAGGGGACACATATCCTCAGAGTGTCGCGCCAAACCCAAAATCCGTCTGGCCAAGTGGACTAATCCATGCCAGCTATGACTGCACACAGTCTGCCAGGACTAACACAATCATAAGGGCTGACACAAAATGCATTCATCAACAGCGGCACGGAGCACAACATTCATGTGAGTATCAATAGACAGAAAGTCTTGCAAATCAGTGTCAATAAATATGAGGGTGATAGAAATACAAAAAAATAACAGAGAAGATGAATCAGATGATTTTTTTTGCTTTTGTTCTTGTTTACTGAAGCATGATTATAGCAGATTAGAATGCACTATTGCCATTTCACTGCAGTTTTACAGTCACAAGCAACACTAAGAGTCCACAGCCAAGCTAACTGCTCTCTGAGAATAATCACTGTTTTCAGGTCATTTAAAGTACTGGTTAATATCTAAAGATGACACTGGATTAAAAGTTAAATGATCTCTGAATGATTATATTTCATCCTGAGGGGAAATTTAATGTGTGTACAAGATTTTATGGAAACACATCCAATCATTTTTAAAGGTCCCATACTGTAGAAAGTGAGATTTTAATAGCTTTTTGATCATAAGAAGTTCTAAACCCTTGCATATTTATGGGATGTGGAAAGTATAATTTTGGCTTATAACACCAACTGAAACCTCATTCCCCCCATAGCTACAACAACCTGTGAAAGTGATCTCAGACTTTTGGACACAACTGTATAAGTTCAACTGGTCAGTCATTTCACAGCACAGTTTAGAAAACCAGAACCAAGTGGCCATACTGTAATGATCGGGACGAATAAATCAAAAGTGACAACAACACTTTGTAAACGTTGCATTTATCTTTAAAAAATTGTGATGGTTCGGTGGTATACAGATTTGTGGTCTCATCATTCAGCCCTACATGAGGAAACATGTTTAATTATTTCAGAATGATCAGTGTGGTCCAGTTCCCACCAGTTGACTCCAGTTTGACTAAGCGGTGAGCATTTCTGTGAGTGAGTGAGAGGGAGTGAGGGGGCGTAAAAGAGAGGAGACAGGCTTCATGAGTACACAGGAGTCAACGAGATAAAGATATGTGTGGTATGTGATCACTTCCCATGCCAAAATAATCATGCTTCACAACCTCCTTTCACCTTTTATCGAGCCGACCCCACCTCGTCTTCACTCCTACCCCTAACAAGGCCCTCTCAGGCAGGGATAATAGAATTAACAACCCTCTGAGACCGTCAACCATGACCCCCTGAGCCCTAAACCTGTGGCCCCCTGATGGGTGGAGGGGAGCTGGTCTGATTCTGTCCTCTCACCCCCTGTGACCTCCAAGGGTCTGGTTTTGTTCTGGCTACTCAGGCAACAAATCCCAAAAGCTAATTTCCCCCTCTGATGTTGCTCACCGGTTATTTCTTAAAGTTATTGAAGTCCTCCTCTCCTCCCCTTCTGGGGGAAATACTTTACCGTCCCTCCACCTTCCTCATTACACACACATCCTCCTCTGCTGTCAGAGACAGGCAGAGAAAAAACAGTCATTGTCCCTAAAAATAGAAAACATCTCAAGTGCCTGAAATCATGATGATTATCTTTCACCAGGCCTCTGCAAGGCATTTGATTCAATGTTCAAAAATAAACTCCAATAGTCTTGCAGCCAGCGATTACGGGGTCAACCCAGGGGCACGTTGCACCACATCCTGACACTCTAAAACTATTAAATGATGCTGGATGGATTAAAGGTAGGCTCACTGCTTTTCGCCGGAACTGGAAATACATCTAGTGGATGTGAGAGTTCGCCCTCCACATGCTGCCAACTGGCCCAGGATGAGTAAGAGCAGGGCTGACAGAAGAAAGAGGTTCCCAGGTAGCTTTCTAACAAGTTCCAGAAGTGGGGTCTGTGACGGGGAAATAATCCCGTTATCATAAGTCTGTTAATAACACCAGCATTACCCAGGAGAGGAAGCCCATTATTCCGCAGCAGCAGATCGCCCTTTTCAATCACACGCAACCTCCAAGCTGTTCCGGAGACTCTGCTGGGCTCAGGACGGAGTTAGAAAAGCGAGAGGAAGAAAGAAGAAAGGGAGGTTTAGGGTTGAGGAGACAAAGGCGAGCTGGGTGGGGTGATGGCTGGGGGTTTAGGGGAATTCCAATACCTGGTAGAAGAGAGGGTCCAAATTCCCTGGGAAAACCAAGCATCTATGGACACATTGGATCTGAGCACCTTAAGATAAGGACAGGAAAATCTTTTCCTATCCAAACCATCTCCTCTACTGCTAAGCACCACACATCATGTCAGCTTGAAGGAGATTTCTTCTCTGTCTGTTCTCATCATTCTTCCACCTGTCTGCTTATTTCAGGTATAGTAGATAAAAGAGAAAGAGCAGAGCAGGTTAAGGCTACGGTGGCATCTGCAGTAGTTTCAGATAATGTGAGCCATTCTCATGAAAAAAAAAAGAAAAAAAAAGTTGGTTGTTGTTGCACAGTTGTTAACAAATGTGCAAACCATGAAAAGATATTTAATGTATAAATATATAACCAAAAACATGCTACTAATAAAATGAACTACAAAATGATTAAATCTGTTGGTGAAATGTGTCTTCTCTCAACTTTAACCCGTATTAATGGATTTCTTTTACCACTTAGGGGAATCACAGGCCGTAAACATCCTGTCAACATTGTCTATCACCTTGTAAAGTTGATAAGGTGAATCTGTTTAAGGAGCATTAGCATTTAGTTGAAGCTGTGTTTTTCTCTACCTGACGTCAAATACCAACTGCTTTCAGCCGTTATAGTTTCCACTAACTCCTGAGGGAAATATTATGCCTCACAAAGTTCATCATCTATTTGCTGCAGCGGCAAGCAACACTGATGAGGACAGTGACACTGACAACAGTCAGATCGTAAAGGTCATAAAACCAAAACAATGAACTGAAAGAAGCTAAAACGCTCCATAAAGCTGAAATGAACTGACAGTATAAAAACACTAAATAGAGCAACTAGTTATTACAGTGACATCTTTTCCTTCCTCCCCTCCTCTTTCATCCTTTTACCGTTTCCTTGCTTCCTTGCATCCTGTGCTGGATTGTTGCTCCAGTGTTCTCTTGTCAGTCTTTCCCTTTCCATCCCCCTCTATTCCTACAACTCCTTGCTCACTGGTCTATGCAGCTAGATTTTCCTCGGTCCCTTCTTTAGCAGCAGTAGCACCACAGCATGACTAACCAAATGCAAAGCCAGTGTGGAGACGGGGGCAACAGGTGGAAAGTATAAATTGTCAGATTAGAGCAGGCATGTATGGACAAGGGCAAGAGTATCAGTATGTGAGCAATATTAGAAACCATCCATTAAAAATGCCATTTGTAGAATGTTTCTTCTGATTTGATGGGGTGATCACTGATCACAAAAAGAGCAGTATCCAAAATAAAGCAAAAGAAAGAGAGTTGAGAGCTTGTTCAGACCAGCAGAAATGTCTCGAACACAGAGCCTGGGTGGCCTTGATTAATCCTGAGACCAGTGATCTCGCTTGATGGAGAGAGTGAGAAAGAAAGACGGGCAGTAAGAGGCAGAGAGAGAGAGTCAACGGCCTACAGGTGAGTCATATCAATTCCTGCTAACCTGGCCTGCTAACAAGAAAAAGTCCACAAGTACAGACAAGGCAAGAAACACACTGACACACGCACAATACCTCAGCAGGGCAATCAGTCCACACGTAATCCACTCTCCCATTTATTTGTCATGCATCTACTCACTGAAACACCGCAATAAAACTTCAAAAGAAAATGGTATTGTAATGAAGTCAGACAATTCCACTGTAAAACTAGAGAAGTTTTGCCAGAAGACCTGAGGTTATATTATGCCTCCATTCCACCACAATGACTGTCTGTCTGAGTGGTTGCTCACTGTCACCTTCCCCCACATGGCTTGGCTTTAAGGTCTTGCAGTGTGTGTGTGTGTGCGTGTGTGTGCGCGTGTGTGTGTTTGTGTGTGTGTGTGTGTGTGTGTGTGTGTGTGTGTGTGTGTGTGTGTGTGTGTGTGCGTGTGCTTGAAGATCGCTGAAAGCTTGCAAACTTACTCGGTCCTCATTAACCCGCTGTCTCAGTGCCAAGTCTCCTTTCTCTCAAGCCACAGATATCTGTTTGGCAAAGTAACGTGCATTGACATTGTAACTTTGAACAAAAGTTGTGAAGTGGAGCATCCAGGCTGCTGCAGGGCTCCGACTTTATTAAACCAGGTTTTCCTGAGATGAAACTGAGAAATTTCTAAAGCGAGTCTGAGCAGGAGTAATTGGCAACAGGTCCTCCCACAGTCCAGTTTTTTTCCGCTTTTCTCTTCCTCTTCTTTTACAACAGACTTGTTGCCGTTTCAGACTTCAACTTCTCCCTCTGTTTGCAAGCGTCGCCATGGCAGCAGAGGCCCACATTTTTTTTCTGATAAGAAGGGGGGGAGGAAGGAAGGAAGAAAGAGAAAATGAATAGGTGAATAAGTGAATTTTGTGTGTGTGTGTAATAGTCTGACAACCTGACAGTCTGACAGCGAGCAGGTTAGCTCTTTAGCATCTCAAAGCATTTGGCCTCAATTTGGACGTAAAATCCTGCTCGAGTGTGGGGTGATTGAAGCCGAGATTCTCCAACACACACAACTGCAGGGAAACTCACAAAGTCCCTGTGGGGGTTGACAGAGAGAGCAGCCAGCAATCTATTGAAATGGGATGCAGTAGACGTCAATGACATGAAAGTAGCGACACAGCCTTGTGAAAACACTATTGGTCGTTTGGGGACACAAACTGTCAATCTCCTGCTCATTTATAGGTCCGGTTTAAAATGAGTTATCCTGTTGGTTTCCTTGGTAACATGCACACTTTGTGGTCATACAGGAAGCTGAGCTTTACCGGACTGAATTATTGTGATCATTAATTTCACTTTACACAATACCTTACTTTATACTTACTATACTTTTACCATACAAATGTTAGAGTTATTGATGAGTTAGAAGAGAAGATTGCTATCATTCTGTACATGTCTGTACCCTTAATAAGAAGCTACAGCTTAGCTTAGCATAAAGACTGGAAATAGTTAGCCTGGCTCTGTCCAAAGGTAATAAAACCAACCTACAATCGCCCCTAGAACTCACTCACTAACACATTATCTATTTTTTAAAACTAACAAAAATAAATTTGCAGTTTTACAAGGGTTATGGGTCAGATAATTTCTAGTCTATTCCTTTAAATGCTGTCCTAATAGAAGCAGCAATGACAGAACTTTGTTTAAAATAACATAAACTTGGTAAAATTGTAGGTTAAACCAGGAAATGTGATGAAAGAAAAAGCAAATAAGATTAAAAATCTGACCAGACACTCACACACACACACTTACTGACAGAATCACTACTTGCTATATGGCCTCATATCAGTTGGTACCAAAAAGAAATTGAACCCTAAACAGCAGCAGAGCTGTAGATGGTCCGTTTTATAGTCAGCTGGCACAGGAGGAAATTGAGGTAACAGTATGTGAAAAAGGGGAAGATGGCTGACATTCCTGGTCTGCTCTGAATGTTGGATTTTCCAGGAAGTTTTCCAGCCACTGACAGTTATCCAGCGGCGGTCAGTGGTCAGACAGGCAGACACTGGAAATGCTGAGAATGCCGGTGTTAGAGACACAGGGATTAATGTGGCAAGTGGCCTACGGTTTGTCAGAATCAATGACCCTTGCAGCCTGATAAAACCACTTTACTTTAATTGTATGTCTTTGAATACGACCGTCAAAGGGCCGCAACGACTCCTTTAGTAGTCCTTCTATCTTTAGCGTGGCGTTTGCTGGAGTATATTTTGGAAAAATCCAGGTGGTTCTGTTGATCTGACTTCTATTGTCTCAAATGTGGAGAGAAGAGTAAAGTTTTCCCTCCGAAACTTTGCTTCCTTCCCCCCCTGCTGCGTCACCTGTATGAACAGCGGAGGGCCATTGTTTCAGTTTAAGAGAGGGCAGAGCGCAGAGAGAAAGGGCCTGTTATCTCACAATAGAAGCAACACACTTTGACTGACAACGTGACCCATAATGAGAGGGAGAGCGAGGGAGGGGGGGGTAAGCGGGAAGAGATTTACTTACTATCAAACGCTGCTTTCTCTGAGGAAAAGTAGGCCACCGCATTTTTTTTTTACAAACATTTCAGCAAAGGTGTCAGCTTTAGAGTGAGATTACTGAACACAGCTAAAGCTAAACATCACACACACAGACATGCGCACATGGACACACACACACGCACAGTGCTGCTAAATGCAGGCAGGCAAATGAGTTCCACAGCAGCTATTACATAAGCAGCAACGCCTCAGTTTAACTGTGCCAGCCTCAATGTATAATTCACTTCCACTCATCTGAGAAAGTATCTGACATGGCAAAGAACAGCAGCAGCACATAAACACGTGTGTGTTCAGCCATACTGTCCGTGCCGCCTGTAAACTCAAGAAAGGGGGCGGGTGGGGGGGTGGGGGTGGCTGACTGGCATGGAAAACACCCATTCAGCAATGTGAAAAAGAGGCCAGGCCGACGTCTAATCTCTTGCTGTCTCCTGTCTCTCCGTCTCACCGCGTTTCTGTCTCTCGCTCTCAGACTCCCTCCTCCGGTACTTCAGTCCTCCACCATGCTTCTCTCAGCGAGAGGCTTTGCATAAATACCTGGCATGAGACGTAGCTCGACGGGAAATAATGGAACTGCGGATAGGAGAATAGGGAGGAAAAGGAGGGAAGACCAAAGGAGAAAGAGTGGCAAAAAAAAAGCCTCGCTACCCTTCATTTGGGAGGACTGTGACCTCTGCTACTTTATTATCTGTCAGTACAATGCACACCATATAGGCCTTCACAAGCAGGAAGCGTGAGTCAACACGACTGGAAAGGGTTACGTATGTGACCTGCAACACGTGACACACGTTTACCTCATTTGTTTTGATCAGAGGGGATGAGGTAACCCATCTACTTCTTCAACCTTAAAATTCTCCATCTTCATCCCACTCTCTCTCCCCCGGCTCAACTTTACGTCAGCGATTATGCCTCGACACCTGCCCATTTACGGGCCGCTGTGTTTATGGAGCGAGACATCAGTGCCTCCAAACTCCTCCAAAACCCAGGCTGGATAATTACAGTCTTCTCTTCTTAGCGTGCTCTTGCTGTCACATGACACGGTCAAACAGACAAGCTACTACAAAGCCTTGATTGAATGGACGGCCTTCCAACCACGCTGGCTATAAACATATCTGCTGACACATCACTCCCGGGCCTTAACAAACATAATGAGAAACTACAATATGTGGCCTGAGGCGCACGAGGAGTCTTGTAATTACACGCGCAGGGGAAGACAGAAAGAGAAACAACAGCGGCCGGCGTGTGTCTCCCAGAGTGCTTCGTCATCAAAAGAAACACAAAGATTCCCTTTGAGTCTTCTAGATAAAACAAGTTTTGTAGGGGTCACACTTGTGAGATGCAGCCTAATCGTCTGCCCTGGTAGAAATATATATCTGCAGCCTCTCTTATCTTCAGTGTGTGTGTGTGTGTGTGTGTATGTGTGTGTGTGTTCACAGACAGATTGAATAACACCCTCCCCCCTCCTCCTCCTCCCTCCTCCAGGCCAACTGTCCAGAGGGTGGAACAGCTTTTCTAAAGGCTGAGATTTCAAATCAATACCCCAACAGTCTGTAAAGAGCAGATTACACCAGGTCTGGGTTAGTTAACCTGGGCTCATACACACCATCAAAAGCTCATCATCCCACCTTAAAAAATCCAAAGCCAGGGTCTGTCTGTGGAAGCCAAAAAGCCTCCGAGCTCATTTAGACTTACATATAATAAGCTACACTTAAAACTTTAGAAAGTTTGAGTCGATGCCCAACTTCAACGACACCAGTCAGCTGACTCTGAATCATCCAGCTGCCTTCAACCGCTGGCAAAATGATGAAGAAGAAGTTTTCCATGGATTCTATCGTTATTTAACTAATCAGAGCTCTATGAAGCTGGATTTTAGGAGTCATCACCAACTTCCCGGGCCTCAGTGACGTTCCTATTCTCATCGACAAACAGTGTTTCTGTGTGAGCAACTGCCGAGCAACTTTTGTCTAAAAAGTCTTTCCGTCACACACCTTCAGTTAATGGCATTTTCTGCAATTGACACCCTCTAAGTGACTTTGCGCCAACTCAAGGTGAATACAAAGTTCCCTTAAGTATTCATGCAAATGAGGCCACACTGAAATTAACATCAGAGTAAGGAGAGCCGTAGTTAAGTGAATGCACACACACTCCGTTTCTCACCCCAATGAGAGCCCTGCATCGCTGCCTCCACTTGTCTCCGTCTTGCTTGGAAAAAACAAAAAAAAACAAATCCCTCCAGTCTCTGACAGTATTCCGTCGGCTCAGATTCTCTCCCTCTTTTGTCCTGTCGTCCTATCTCTTTACTACAACTCTGCCTGCCTTTGCCTCTGTGTTGCTCCCGGACTTCATATCCCGACACGAGGACTTTCGAATGGAAGCCCCCTTATTTTCCTGTCCTGTCCTCCCCTCTCTCTCTGTCTCCCTCTCACTTCACTCCACTGTTCCTCTTCTCAGCTTTCCTTCCCTGCTGTCTGCCTTAGCACCGCCTCCCCCTCCTCCCTCCCCTCTCTCACTTTTTGTCTGCCAGCCCCCCTGCCTCTAGTTTCCCTCTTTTAACACACACACACACACACACACACACACACACACACACACACACACACACACACACACACACACACACACACACACACACAC
The DNA here is from genome assembly GCA_030544235.1 of Lepturacanthus savala. Lineage (NCBI taxonomy): Eukaryota > Metazoa > Chordata > Actinopteri > Scombriformes > Trichiuridae > Lepturacanthus > Lepturacanthus savala. The sequence goes on from CM060478.1 coordinate 16,268,162, forward strand.
ACTTGCAGCCCTCCTTCAGTCTCTCTCTCTCCTCCCCCTTCTCTTTTTAGCTTCACCCATCGCCTTCTCTTTCACACGTTTTCTCTGCATCTACAAAATCCTGCATCAGATTGGGCATTTTTGAACATCTTACCTCCCATGTTTCTGTTTGGTGTGTGTGTGTGTGAGAGCAGAGTGGCCCCACATGTATCAAGGAAACACCACCTTTTTCCCCCAATTGTCAGCATTTGTCCTGTAGCTAAATAACAGTGATCAAGATCGACTATATAAAGAGCTGCAGCCGCTGCAGAGGGAGGGAGGGAAGTGAAATAAGAGCGATTGTGAAGGCGGGTCAATTAACCTAGATGGGGCAAATTACATAACATCGTTCTGCTTATCTACTTGCATGCTCCTCATGCTGTATTGAACACACGTAGGTGAGCAGCAGCATTCGTTGGCAGGTAACAGACAGCAGGGAAAAAGTGGAGAGTCAAATGAAGGTTTTGCTCGTCATCGAGTGATGCGTTTAAGCTGTTTAAATGTGGTATTGATAAGGTGATCCTGTTTGCTGTGGTATGTTTTATTTATTCTAAACATGTAAAACTAAGAAAACAAGATAAAGAGAAAAATAAAAAGGGAAAAAGGGAAAGGAATACTGCCATTTAATATATCTATTTACATGTTCAAAAATGAGTAGAAAGAAGTGCCCACTTATTTAATCGTACCTCTCTATCACTCATACCAATATGCCAATAACAACAATAAGAATAATATTAACGTAATACTCATATTAATAATAGTAATGATATTAATGACAGCAAAGATATAAGAGTCACAATTTCAACAGTAACACCGATTTTTTGATTTATTTACACAGATCATTTCAGAAAGAAACTGGTGTTATGGATCCTCCTCCCTTGTATTTTCTGAATATATTGTGTTTATACCTGTTCAAAAAGCAAGCAAAGCATCATGTTTGAACATTATTTCTTGCTTTATAGATACATGTTGCTGAGTTTCATCAGTTTTGATTTTATGAATAATGGATTTGTGTGTTCAGGAAACCAGCGTTGTGTATTATTCTTATGGCTTGTTTCTGTAGTTTGGATAATGGCTGTAAAGTGTTGTTGTAAGTATCACACTAAATTGTTATGGTCCAGAAGGTGCTTTGCTTTGGCTAGAACTGCAATAATTTTAACAATTTTATGTGGATATGTCTGATGTGAGATTTCCAACAGATTCTGTCATCTATTGTTATTCCTAGAAATTGGATGTCATGAATTGCTTCTATTTTAACACCCCCTATGTGTACCTGTGGAAAGGACTGTTTCTTGTCAGTTATTTTCATATTTTTTCTTCCTATCTTCTTATCTTAGATTGTTCCACTTAAAGGCTCAATATGTAACTTTTCTGCATGAAAATATGTTTATATATATATTTTGTTGAGTTCTGTACTTACATGATCCCAAATGTTCCCCACAACTCTGAAATGTAGAGAAATCCATAATTTCATCCAAGGTAAATAAATAACACTGAACAGTGAAGGAATCATAACCAGGAAAAACCTGCATAGCACCATCTAAAAATGAAGACAATTTAACTTGAAAAAGGGTCCAGTATTGTTGAAGAAAAAAAGCAACCACCTACTTCAAATCCTCTTGTGAGACCCTCAGGTTTATCTTCAGTATGAAAGCATATAAGTAGAAAAGAGGAGCCACTGCGGCCTCTTTAAATTGTTTGTTTTGTCCGACCTGCAGTCTAAGCCAAAAGATTCACAATAAAACATGCACTTCAAAAGCCCGGAAACCAGCTTCATATCATTTTTGCTTCGCATTTAACTTAAACAATTACCAGAACAGGACTGTCAATCAATTTATTGACTTATTTACCAATTGTTTCAGCACTAAGCTGTTTACAAATCCCACACACACGCACAAAGTCAGGCCTTTGAGAAGGCAAGCACACACACTATTCTCTCCGTTTATTGTTGTGTGCTGCTAGGGAAAACCAGTAGGAGGACTGAGTAATGCTGGACGAGAAATGTAGTGTGTGTGTGTGTGTGTGTGTGTGTGTGTGCGTGTGTGTATGTTTGTGCCTTCTCTCTCTCTTAACGGGAACTTCCTTGTACCACCCTCTGAGACCCACAGTGCTTCAACAAGTGAGAAGGGTTAGGGTTAGTCCCCCCTCAGCTCTCTGACTTGGCACTTTATTTCCATTAACACTGCCCACCTCCCAATGCTGAAACTACACCAGAAAGCTTTTGAGTCTTTTGTGTTAATGTGTGTGTGCGTGTGTGCGTGTGTGTGTGTGTGCATGTGCGCGTGTGTCAGCAGGAGTTTCTATTTTACCATCCAAACACGTAATAACCCACAAGCCAAGTGCATCCATTCACTGTACCATGTTTAATTCTCAGAACAGGAAGCTGGACGTCATATTGAGAATAATAGAATAAAGGGGAGGAAATTTGCCTATTTTGTGGACAAGAACAGGAAAAACAAACCTTTGTGTTTTTAGAGGAGTGTTAGATGAGACATTATATTTGATTAAATCTGCATAAAAAGCAGCACAACGACCTGTAAATGCACCGTTTACATATTGTCACCTGAGGAAGCTTCTACTGTGTATTGAACGTCTCGGCAAACAGCTGCTTATTCGCACATCCAGCATGGAGCAACATTAGCATTCATTTGGAGGCAAATACAATATAGTCTAATATTAAAGAGCTGCAACAATAACTTGAATATTCAATTAGTTGATTGACGGATTGGTTTTCACCTTCTTCCTATTATTGTAATCTGGATATTTCTTTGAGTTCTGGATTGTTAAATCCGACAAAACAAGATCTTTGAAGTTGCCATCTTGAACACCAGGAAAATGACCATTGATGACCATTTTCATCATTTTCAGAATTGAAAACATGAGCATACTGAGTCCTTTTGTATTTTAAAGCGACCTTGCAAAACGGGCAGTGAGTATCGTTGTGGGACAGCTATTGAGGGAACGGGACAGCTGGGCTGGGACGGGCCGAGCTGGACGAGAGGAAAGAAGGAGAGCAGAGGAGACAGCAGATCTGTAATGGAGACCCTGGAAAGAGGAGAGGAAGACAGCTGCCGCTGTGTTGACCACACATGATTATCACTCCACATATCTTCCAAACACTGTGGCGCTTGGAGCTGATAGAGATGATAAGGGGCTAGTGTAGGATTCAGTGCTGTAGGACCGCTCCTGGCTGTTGTTGTGGTTGTAGCTATCCAATACACAACGATATAATTAATTTTTATAGAGGAAATGCTGCTCCATATTAAGGCTCGCATGAGAAAAGTGTTTTACTGTGAGAGACATTTGTGGCAGAAGTAAACAGACAAACACACCTTCCCTGAGGTCTGCAAACTATTGCTGTCACCCGGCTGCCGTATGGAACCACACGGGCTTAGTGGTGAATTCCCGACCCCTTGACCCCCTCCACTCCGCTCCCCCTGTGTCACACACTCGAACCGCCATCCATCTCCAAACCCGGTCCCTAACTGGACACTTCAAAGACGGAGGCCAAGACCCTAATTTCCATAAATACGTGTGCATTGGGTGCATCCATGAGGACAAAGTGACTATTACGAACTGAGCCAGCACCAAGTCAGACCACTGATCAATGTCTCTTGTTCCCCGAAAGATAAGAGAGGGGAAGAATGACGCTGAAAAGGGAGGGTGTGAAAGAGAAAGATGGAAAGAAAAAGGGAGGCAGGAGGAGTGGGTGGCCTGAGTCAGCAGATAATGAAGGTCAACGTCGTCAGAGAAGGGTTTTGTCTGCAGAAGAGTGTGTGTGTGTGTGTGTGTGTGTGTGAGTGAGAGTGTGAGTGTGCACACTTGTTTATTTGCGCCTCTGATTGTGTTTTTTTCTTCTTTTTACCTCAGAGTGTTGCCCAGCCGTCTCCTCCTGGAAGTCTGGGGGAGGCAGGGAAATCACACAGAGCTCTCATCCCAGGACCTTGCTCCTCTCCTGAGCTTCCTCCCCTCTGCTACGGCCCTGACCTAGAGGAAAACGCAGAGTTTAAACGTTAGCAAAGATCACACCCCTGGTTGCATCATTTACATATTTAAGTGTTATCAGGCACATGATGAATCCTCTGGAGGGCCATACTGCCCTCCCCTGGGCACAATCCAAAGTTCTTAAAAGAATGGAGAGGGGAACAAAAAGAATCAAAATACGCGCAGGAGCAAAAATGAATACTTGACTAACATGAAATGAAAATGCAGCACATTTTTTATTCAAACTGTAACATCAGACAGTTCATATATAAACGGGAGATTGTGTGCATGTATGTGTGTGTGAACACCAATTTCATTCCAGCTCATAAAAAGATAAGGGAGAAAAAAAGATCAAGGTAATTACAAAAAAGGATATAACAGAAGCAGCAGAGATGCATGATATATTGATTTTATTATTATGCTTATTAAGTAATATCCTGTATTTGCTTTTTTCCCTCTGTTTCATATGTTGCATTTCATGAAGCAAAACAAAATTTCAGAGCTTATCTGATGTCCGTTATTTGCTAGTAATTTTTCTTTTTCAACATATTCAAATGTGTAGATATTTTATATGTAGATATCTTATGTTAATGCCTAATATTTAGTTAAAAATGTTTCATCAGTTGGGATCCAATATCAGAAATGATCTTATCTACCATTCATACACTGGAAGTATATTAAATACTAATGCTAATTTCTGTTTTCTTTTTTTTATTTAGCTTTACATCTCCTGATCTCAACCCTTTTTCCTTCTCGCTTTCTCCTCACAACCTCTCCACATTCAGCCGATGAGGTAATCAGTCAGCTTGTTACAGTCTGATAAGTGATACCATTCGACTATTGATCTTGGCTGCCATGCTCCCGTGAACGGGTCAGTCCTGCCACATCGCCCGGCTGCCAGCCTCGCTGAGCTGAGCCTCAGAGCTGCTTTCAGGGAACAGATGCTGACTGTGCTCTTTCACAGCTATTGTCACATGGACAGATACACTGACAGACAGCGCCTCTTACAAAGAGAAAAATCATGTCAGTCCGAGTTTGATGTTGTGTTTTGGCTTCACAGCAAGTCAGTTATTTGGGTCAAACTTTGATCAGCAGCGGATGAAAACATCATATGGCTTCCACGAGAATGTAATGACTTTACGTTAGATAAATATCAGATTGCTTTTCTATCCACAGCCGTCATAACACAGTTAAAAATCAACCTCGTCATTGTATAAAGTGATGCTTAAAAATGCTAGTTTCGTTTAGAAAACAGAACATGAACACATAAAGGACCATTATTGAGTAACATTCAGGTTTTATTATAGCTTTCATTTGGTTGATGGTAAACATGTAAAACATGAAATGGAAGCATCTGTTGGTTCATGACTGCTGACAGAAAACCTTACAAACTTATGAATGGATTTTCATGAAATCTGGAGGTCAGTTGGGCTTTAGGCCAAAGTACAACTGATTAAAGTGGCAATCAGGATCTGGGATTTCTGCCATTAGTTGATTATTGTGTTTAGACATTTGGGAGCTGATTGGATGGAGGTTTGTGTACCGTCCACGTGCCTATACTGGTGAGGCACAGTCAAATCATCTGAAGATGATCATGGAGAGAGTGTGTTGTGTGTGTGTGTGTGTGTGTGTGTGTGTGTGGGGGGGGGGGGGGGGGGGGTATAGACGAGATCAGACCTAACATGGAACAAGGAGTCCCCGGGAAGACAGATGGTCAGGGTCTTCCCTCAGGGACACAAGGGTCAGGGTTGGGGGTAAAATTAGCGAGATAGAAAGGTTGGGGTAAGTTAAAATGTATTTTATTTATTTATTTTTTGGCTGATATGTGCATAAACTTGACATGTGACAGAGACAGAAAACTGCATTGAAACGGTGGCGCATTTAGTGTATGCACAGAATACATGCATAAATACACAGATCTGCCTGTCATCGGCTTGTCATCTTTTCATTTTCATAAAAAGCCACTGCAGGGCCAAAAGACATGACCTGTGATACTGTAATGATCTCTGTAGGGCTCACAGCTTAACACACACACACACACGCACATACATGAAATATTCCACCCACTATCTCTAATCAGGAAATGACATCTCAACCTGCATGATGGGGTGATGTGAACCCAGGGGGAGATTAGATTGAGATTATTAATCCTGCAGATCACTGGTGGATAGATTACATTGCGATAGCAGCATATGTCCTCGCTGCAGGGACCACACTTAATGTGAGTGCAATGACACCATGATTCAGGGTCACACTCCCACTGGGTGCTGCAGCATTACACTTCAACTGAGGGTGCTACAGTATCAAGGTTACGCAGCCCATTCTCCTCAGCTTCACCGTGTTAATCACAGCATCTCTAACGTCACAGTTATTGTGCTACTTCAGGTCTCTGCTGTGTCTTTTCATGTCGGAGAGCGACGCGGTCCTGTGCTGATGAGAGCGGAGGTAAAGGAGGGTGAAGGAGAAAGTCGCTGTCGTCATGAGAGAGGCGTGGCTAAATCTGTGCCAAGGGTACTCAGAGTGCAGAATGAAATAAAAAAAGTGCCCTTACAGCCCTGAAAGAAACAGATGAAAATCCCTGAATATTATGACATGGCTTTTTATATTGTAGTAAAAGGTGCCAATTTATTGTGACGTAGTACATTTTATGAGAAATCCTTATGAGAAAATGACAGATGACCGGGGCTGCAAATGACTATTAAAAAATGTAATTAATCTGTCAATTGTTTTCTATATCATTTAAATAATCGTTTACATGAAGTGTTGGAAAATGTGTGTTAATTAATAGCTTTGTTGTTTTATCTGCAAAATGTGAGAAAGTGGTAAAAATAATCACCATTTCCGAAAGCCTGAGATGCAAACTATAATAACAGTCCACAACCCAAAAATAATCAATGTTACATCTCAAAGACATTATGTTTATCGCCATTCATCACCATACATTATTTTTCCAAAATAGGGTCCCATGAGTAACCGGAAGGTGGAAGTATTTAGGCACTCTATCGACTAATAGAGTGTCTAAGTGTTGCAGCTCTATTCAAGTGTTTTGCACAACCAACAGTTAAGTTATTACAAAAGCAGTAAATCCTCAAATTTGAGACTATGGAACAAGCTAATATTTGGTATGTTTTTATTAAATATGGGAAATGGTTATTGATTATTATAACAGTTGCTGAAATATTTGATGTAATCGAACTAATTAGTAATTGTCTAAAAATTAGACCGGGATGTTTATATTTGGCCAGTACCAGACAAATCACAGTACTTAATCAGACCGATGAAAAACTATTAAAGTGACAGCTCCCTCTGTATGAACCACAAGACAAAATCTGTACCCGCTGACAAGTTTCTATATTGTCATACTGCCCAACCCTATAATGGAACAGACAAGTCAACAAATCAGTTTCTACACCAGAATAGAATCAATGGGAATAATAAAACACTTCCCCGGAATAGGAGTAGAAATGCAATTTCTATGTATCTCGCTTCCCATTTGTGGCTGTCATTAACTAAACACTCATATTATACTCGGTCTCAGGCGCTTTGGCGGCTGCCGCTGTCATTTTTCCAAGAAAGGGAAAGCTGCTTTGTTGCCATAATATGCCCTGTGTGATGCTTGGCCCACTTTCCAGCCTGCTTTCATTGTGTAAGCACACATACATAAAACATGATTTGCTGCTTCAATTTCTGACTTTTATTCAGCAGGGATTTGGTGGCAGACAACATCAGAGCCATGAAAGGCAGAGCAGAGCAGCGGCGAAATGCAACTCTCCCTCTGATCCTCCAAGGGAGGGAGAGCTTTGAGCTGACGGTGGTAGAGAGAACAAGGTTTAACCGCTGACCTCTAGACTTGCAGCTGAAGACAAATGGCCATGATTAATGAGGGCCATTCATCTTATAGGTTAAGAACAATAGGAACTCTGTTTGCCAGTGCTGCTCGCTGATAGATCTATCTGTTCTATATATTAAACTCCAGTCCTATTAACTTGCAACTCACTTCTCATCAAGAAGCTAATTGTAAGGATCATTGTGGTTCCCACTCTGAACACTAGAGGGCAGTCTGTGCAACTCTGGCAGCTGGAGTGAAGAATAGAACTAATCTGATATTCAGACCTTAGGGAAACACTGTTGTCACAACAACGCATCTAAATCGGGCTCTCATAGGTTTCAACTCATCAGAGCATTGTTTTAATTCATTCCTTAAATCACCACTTTAACCTTTACTCAGCAATGAAGAAAAGCAATTAGCCCTCATCATGTGCAATATTCTGCTAATCAATACACTCCCGACTCTAGCTGGGAACAGCTAAAGGTGACTGCAACACAAAGTGCGGAAGAAATTGAACAAAAGTGACACAAAGACTAGAAACATTTTTAGTGCTTCAACACAACACACAGCTGAAGCCAAAAGCTTCATCCTGGCTTTTTTCTGTCTTCATTTGTCTGTGTTTGGAGGATGTGAATCCACTTTCATACATTCTTCCACGTTGTCTCCTCTCCTAGTCATCTGCTTCCTGTCTTTAGGTTCCCTTCCATTCTTTCAGATGCATCTCTATGCTCAGATCCCCCTCTCTCTGAGCTCAAAGGAACACAATGTGCAGGGTGAAGTTGCCGGGGGGCCCGGTGTCAGCGACACACTGGAGCACCTGTCGGCATCTGGCTGCGTTTGCTGAACTGTGCTTTGAACTCGCGTGCAGGAAGAGTTTGAAATGAGACAAACAATGAGAGACACGCTGCTGTCACACTGCCGAAAAGTGAAAGATATCCGATACTTGTGTTTCACCACACATAAACACAGGATACATGCTGTTGCTATGAAAACACATTTAAAACACTGTCACATTGAATTAATAAAGCCTGATCAGTAACAATCCACAGAGCAAAGACGAGGAGCACATGAGCACGTATGAGACAGAAGAACAAGGAGAAACAAATTAGACAATTTGTCTTTGTTTTAAGCTCATTTCCAAGTTCTGCCTCCATGCGCTACAGTACGTGGTGGGAGTGTGAATGAAAACGTGAGGCTGAATATATATTGCCTGACTCTGCATGCACATGTGCATGTTGTGAATGCTTGCATTTACGGGTGTTCATGAATGTGTGTCTGTATATGTGCGTCCTCTGCAGCGGCCACAGTAAACGTGCAATTGGTGCAGGGTGAACCAGGGAGGGGAAACAAACGAGGTCCTGTGCAGCCCAGAGACTGTTCCATGAATCATCCAGGAAGTTATACAGTAGCAGGCCAGTCCTTGCAGCTTTTGGCGCACTGTTAATAACTTTACATACAACGTTTCCCACTGTGGGATGATTTAGGAGTTAAAATCTGTTTCGGTTATATTCTCCAGAAAACACAAGACCACTGTTTACACTTCATTTTTGACGTAATTTAAGAGAAATAATTCCGCTCTTGTGTTGTACCGTGGAAATTAAACTGAAATGACCCAGAACCGTTCCTGCTAACCGGAAAAAAAAAAAATCACATAAACAAATAAAAAGGGTATTTCTGCAGCAACGCTGAACACGTCCACTGTTTGGTTTGGAACAGCAGTTATTTCTCCTGCCGGTGACTCGGGTAGATCATGTGGATGTTCACTTGCGTGTATGCACACTTGCCTGCAGCAGGCACAATAAACAAGTGCACTGATGTCATCAAAGTCAGCCAGAAGGGAAGCCCGCAGTCTGATGGAGGTAAAAGAACATTCCTCAGCTGTATGAGAGATGGAGGGAGAGGGAGGGAGCGGGAGAGAGAGGCAGGAGGGGGGGGGGCAGATATGCAAATATGATCTAAGAATAAAAAATAACTTAAAGGACAATGGAGATGCGGCACAGTTAATTTATTCCCAAGATTTAGAAGTAGATTCAAGGAGAAGGTGATGTACCATAAAAACAGGTTTGGGGTGCACTCTGTGCATTTCAGATTAAACCCGCTGCTACCCACAGTGCTCCGCTTGTCAGAAAAGACAATCATTTCAACCACTGAGCTGAGTGACACGCAATCTCCCCCACATTTCACATTAATGTCAGACACCGTATCTGTTCACTCTAGCACCGAAACAGCACCTTACACAAACGCCCACACATCAGACATGTCTGTGTGTAACTTTATTATTTTTTTCAGTAATTCTTTTAAAGCAGTAATTCTCTCCTGGGTGCCAGCTGGTGCAGGGTAAACCACAATAAACAAAAAAAAAAAATAATAATCATATTCCAGCACACAACACGATAGACGCTATTTTATAAATGGATTACATTAATATATAAACATACATACAGTATAAAATCCTTGTGGCTTTATAATATTACATTATGGATTATGTGTTATGGCAGATAATACCATATTCCAAAACATCAATAGAGTGAGTCTCTTTCTACTGAAACACAATAGAATCCTGCAGGAAACAAGCTCAAACTGTGCTAATATGTGCAGGTAAACTGTAGTATCCTATTATCCTTACTGGAACTAGAAGTGTATGATATTACATTATATTGACTGACCACTGTCTTTTTGTATTGTGCTACATTGACTCATCTTTTTCAGAAATAGAACTAGAAGCTGATGCATCATGAAAACAAATCTGAATAACTTTGTGTGCTTATTTAAATACCGGTTCCTGGATTTATGCAGGAACACCATTTTTAAGGGGTTTACAAGAAAGTTTGAAGTGTTTTGTAAGAATGGTTTAGTTTGCTTTTTGCTTTTGTGATGAAGAGACGTAGAATGTTTTGCTAGTTTTGTGTAAGGTTTTGCAAAATTACTTGTTTCTAAGCTAAACAAAAAGCCTGTGATATCTATTCTGTAATAGTACTCACCTACTCCAACTTCTTTAATGTATTATGGTGAAATATATTATGAAGCCTCTTTCTTCTACTTATATCTTATTAAGAGGAAATACATGCATTTTGCACACTATTATATTTATGGAAATGCATTCTGGATCCACACATCCCTCTGTAGTATTAGAGATGGAATAGCCCTACATATATATAGTACTATATATTTTCTATTAACATTAATTGTATCTCATTATCTTATGGAAATGTAGTATTCTGACCTAATTTTAGGGATTTTACTAGTTTTCTGGATGATAAAGAAGGTCTAGTTAAATGAATAATATCCCATGTAAATGCTTAATGCACCAAAAAATGCACACAGCCTCCCATTGTGGCTGATGTCACAACTGTACAGTCGTGGTCCTCCCCGCCCGCATTCAAATCAACAAATCAGAAGAGAGGCTTATTAATTAATGAGGCAGACATAAAATGGCCTGTTCTGTTTTAGAGCCCCAGAGAGAAGCTTGAAAGAGGAAATGTCAAATGATTTAACTACTTAAAACCATATCTTGTGTTAGATATCAGAACTTCAAATAAAACCAAGGAAAATTAGGAAAATATTGGACCTTTAATGTAATTCATTAATAAATTAGCGTCCATCCTAATAGCCTGGTTTGCACAGGAGTCTTTTTTTGTTTGTTTGCTGTGGTTTGCCCTGCAGCGTATCCACGATTGTGTGACAGCCTGTATTTATGCCCCTCGAGGTACATACATATGTGTGTGTGTGTGTATAGAGCTAATGGAGACTGACACGAGGATTGACACGGATGCTGAGCTGTGCTGTGCTGGGCCAGGCGGTCTAACCCAACAGCAGGGATAAACTATAAATAGACTATCTCATCCACCCCAACAATCCCCCATCCCATTTTTCTCTCCCATTCCCTCTTTTCCTTTTGCTTTAGCTGCAGACCTTTTTTTTATTACCGTTTACTCTCATTCTATTTCCTCCACCAACTCCATATTCCCTCCCTGCATCCCCCCCTGTCCCCTCATCATCTCCTTTCCTTGAATCAACACTTTTCAGTATCCTCCTGCCTTCTATCTCTCAGGGTTTTGTCCTGAAAATAATGGAATAACAAATAGGCCAACACCAATCTTGTGATCTCACCAGAAGGGGGAGAGGTGGGCTAGTTATAAGGGGAGATGGGGGAGATGGAGTTATGTAAGTGAGGCTAATCCCCTCCCAACCCTGCATAGTAAATGAGACATGGATGACACTGCCCTCATTTCATCCTGCTCGTCTCTGCATCCCCGCTGCTGCCCCTCCAAAACCTCTCGGTCTCCACCTCAATCTATTCGTTTGATCTTCGGCTGTATTTTAAACTCAGCACACCCGCAAATCCTGGTCGGCTCCTGACAATGAGCAGATGTTTGAGATGCGGCAGATGACCTATTATATAAGTTATGGTTTAATCATGAAAATGTTCCCAGAAAATCTGCGCCTCCTTCCTTCCCCCGGCTTTCCTTTACCCTCATATCAACAACAGCATCTGAATTTTTCAAAGCTCTCTTATGTAGGAACAGGGTCTGTTCCCTTTCAACAAATTCTGCTGACAACGATTATAAATATTCCAGATCCTGTCTAGTATTGTCTCAGAATGCCAGGTGTTCTCTGTCTAAATGTGGAGCTACAATAACAGACAAAGAAATCCTCTTATTGCTCAGCAACACATCTTTACGACCCAAAACAAGTTAATTAAATTGATCCAAATTCCCTTAGCAAAGGCCTGATTACCCTCGCCCCTCCAGCCGCTCTCTTCTTAACTCTAACCCGACAGTCTGACCTCTCCTCTCTGCAGCCCCCCCCCCACACCCAAACACCCTAATCTGCAGTGGTATGTTTTGCTCAAAAGGGTCAACAGGGCCAGCAGAAGGAGCTTATTGCTCCAACGGACTATCAGATTGAATCATCTCACATGGGGACGTAAAACATGGGTTCAATCTAAAACTATTTTGACTTCAGGATGAACTCATCCGTGTTAAGGTTTTAAGTTAAGGGCAGGCTATCATGTGACAATCAGGATTATTGAATTAAGGGTCTGTACACTGTCAATGAAGGATTTATTAACACTCAAACCTTTTGAACCCTGCATTAGCCTCAGGGTTCACCCTGCAATATTTAAGTGCATCCAACGGAACCAGCAGACATCCAGTCCACAACTTCTGTTTCTGTTCGTCAGCCAATGTTTACAGTGCAACTAGCAACTTGAGATGCAAGAACGGAGCTTTACAAGCAAATAAAAGACCAATAAAAGGTAATAAAAAGCTAACTCATCAGACTCCCTTAGGCCTGAATTACATGCAACCAGAGTATGCTCAAATATGATTGGTTCAATAATCTTCAGACTACTAACAGAAACTGGAAAGGCTTCCCTTGATTGACAGATCAATGTAATGATACTACTGGTTAAAATTGCTCTGGGTAAAGTCATGAATGTCACATGTTTGTTGTTTAACAGGAACATTTTTTTTTTTATTTTGGTCTAACAAACTTTTTGGGGGCAATATATTTAAATAAATGAACAATATGATCAGGGATGTGAACATCAGGAAGGATTGAAGGATTATAAAGACTTTTTTTCCGTTTCCCACAAACACGTCCTAGAATATGAAGAATGCGTTAAACTAAAATCTGCGTCCTCATCTGTGTCTGCAGGTAATGTTAACGTTGGGGCTGCGACACAAAACGTCAGTCAGACTTCACTCAAAGACGAGTTTTCTATGGGGACGGCTCAGGACAAAAAAAGCAACTCTAAAATGGGGTTAACACCTAGTCATGCATAAAAATACAGCCAAACTGTGACCCTAATATAATTTTGAAAAATAAAGTGATATAAATTTTTGCTCATAGCACCCAGCTCTACTGATGGCTGTGGGTTCACACCGTTACATCACTGCAGCGAGGTGAGAAGTTGAACCACTAGATGTCAGCAAAAACATAGACAACTAGTGTGAAACAGTCTATAACAGTCAAGTTACACAGGCAGAAGGAGCCCTCATTTGTGGACTCACAATGAGGCATTAATAAAGGCATTAGCAACAACTTACAAACCATTTCTATGTAGTTAATTTTGAATACTAAAATACTCTGTTTTAACATTAAACAGGACAGCCTCACTGGCCCTGTCATAGTGAGGAGGTCCCTGGTACCAACAATGCCCTTTAACCCCCCTCCACCTCTCAGATCCTCCTGCTTAGACAGGACGCTCCACTAAACTTTGACCTACTTTTCATCTGCTCTCAGTCTGGGCCTGAGGATGAGGGGGGGGCATAAAAAAAACCAAACCCCAAACACAGTCAGCTTCACGCTGATCCTGCCTGTTAATAATATGAATATCAAAGGCTTATTTGGACAATACATCCTTTGAATGTCAGATCGCAGAGGGAAGCTGGGGGATGCTTGAGGACGCATGTATGTGAAAGAATAACACTGGGCTCGTTATTTTAGACAGTAGAGTAAATTCAGGAAAACACACACGTGCTTCACACACACAGACACACTGTACATCTCATGCTGAGGACTTGATTCCACGTTTCTGCTCATCAGCCACAAGACAAACCCTGTCCTTCTTCATTTTATCCATACTGTTGCTCCCTTCCAAGAAATCTCACTCAGCAGATGGAGACAACCCTCCAGAACCAATTCTCTGCAGGATAAAGTCAAACAGACAAAGACGCCTGGACACAAAGGCAGACAACACCTTCCATGATTCAGCTCCAAACAGCCTGAGCCAAACTTAGCTCCCACTGAAACTGAACTGAAAAACAGCAACAGCATCATCTCATAAACTGCAACTATGTTTGAAATCTGCCAAAATGTTTCATAAGCCCAGGAAGTCGTCCAGGCCAGCTGAGGCCTGGCAAATCCACGTGTGACGGGGACCGCAGAGGGATGAGAGCTGGCTCAGACGAGGGGGTGGTGGGAGTTATGTTACAGAGAGACTACGGCTGGGAAGGCATCCCAGAGATTCCCGGAAGAATTCTGAGAACATCAGGGCCCAACATGTGAGAAACAAAGAAGGAGATGGGGTGTGGAGGGGGGAATTGTAAACAGAAATTGTTTTAACCATAAAACTTCCCAGCACCCCCTTCCTCCCCTCCACCCCGCTTCCACGAGACAAGCGGACCACAACCCAGGCTAGTCAGCTGACGGAGGAAGGGGGAGGGGCTCTGGGCGGAACGCTTTCTGCCAAGGGGTCATCTGGCAGGCGCATCCTATGAGCTGGTTTCACTCTGCTGAGAAAAACACATACACACACATACACACACACACACACGGGAAGAAGCTGGCCAAGAGGACATAGGAAAAATAATCTATAAATCAGACACATGTCCAAACAACTGGGTGTCAACAAATCTTTACTTATGTTATTAGCTCGGGGGTGTCACTGTAACACACTAAAAACCTCACTAATTCAATTCTGCTGAGGCAGGAGGTGTGTGTGTGTGTGTGTGTGTGTGTGTGTGTGTGGGGGGGGGGGGGGGGGGTTATGGCGGATTTTGTGTTTGCAAAGACAAATTCAAATGTGTTCATAAGCTCCTCTAAACATCCTGAGGAAATGACAACCAGCAGGAGATGATAAGCTTTTAAAGACCGGATCAATGATTCATGTTTTGCTTCCCTCGCTGGCACAAATCACAGGATTCCAATACATGCAAAATCAACAAACAGCTTAATCAATGGCTTCCACATTTGTAAAGAAGCAGTCTTTAGACTCTACTTCTCAGATGGAATATTCCTTCTGATTACAACCTGGAAGAAGAAGAATAAGAATGTCTCTTGACTGAACAAGTCTGAGAGCACAATGGGTTTTCTCTGAGAGATAAGATCACTACCGATAATTTCCACACAAGAGCAATAAAAACATCTAATCGTTGCAGCTTCAGGTCATCTCCTGACCTCCAAAAGCTGCTCATCTGCTACCAGCCTCCTAATACTTGTGTCATCCATCAATCTTATGTGTGTGTGGTCTGCTGCTTCAGCAGAGGCCATTTCAGCCCTCATACATCAACCCCCTGACAGCTATGAAGTGATGCTTTGTGACATATGAGGCCACTTTACCTTCTCCTTGCAGAGAGGAAGAGAGAAATGAAGGGAAAGGCGGTGTGTGTGATGATGATGATGATGATGATGATAGAACTCATAGTTTGCGCAAGGTCGACTGCTCGTATCATTTGTGCTGCAATATCTCTTCATATTCAGTAATAACTGTGATTAGTGTCGCATTATAACAGAAAGGGGAATTCAAACCTGCAATTACAGGAGGCAACAGAAGTTCCTTTACAGTGTCTTTGGGACACAGAGAACAAATGCATGAGCTGTTGAGCAAACACAGTTTGATTGGCTACCTAATGGATGTTTGGAGCAGCTGGCAGGCTTCAGCACTGCTTCTAACGCGATCTGTGCCAGGGCTCTGCCCACTAATGTCCATTATGTAGGGGAGTTACTCCACTCTGCATTGATCCTGTCTCTTCCTACAGTCTGTAAGGGCTTTCCGAACTCATCTCCGCCTGCCATCTCAGCTATCAGATTCCAATGACAATTTAATTGACTTACAGAGTGCCAAGAACACATTTTGAGTCTCCCTTTTAATGCTGAAAAGGGTTCTGAATGTACAAGCAGGATAACAGACGGGCAGTGTGTGGGTTCGTGGGGCATTTTACGGATGGTTTCAAGTCCGGGGAAGTCAAAGGGAGTAATGAAAGGCTGAGACCGAAGACAACTTGACGGCAGGCCAACAGCAGGAATTATCCACCCCGGTCTGCACAGCCACACCTTGGGGCTGATGTCTTGTTGAGCTCTTTCTCTCTTGTTTAGTCAGGTGAAAAATGACAAATCATGATATAGCCACCATCTGCAACTTAAACAGGCATTTAAGGAAATCATGTAACTAATAGATATCACCATGAAACTTCCCCAATTGTTTTCTTACATTAAATATGCAAATTATGCATTAACTAAGTAAATATGCACCAATTTGCATTTATTTCTAGAACAGAAATGGATCCACCAGGGATTTTAGATATGTCACAAAGATCAGAGAATACTATCAACATTTTAATAAAATATTATTAAAAAAAAAAAAAACTCATTGTAATTAACTTTAGATTATAGAAGGGACTAAAAGTGAGAGTGAGAATCATTTTTGAGTGAATGGCCTTTAAACCCTTAGAAACAATATCCTATCATCATATATTTGTCTATAACACATCAAAGTTGGTGTGTGTTGAAAAACAGTGTTTTTTCCCGTCGTGTCTCGCATTAAACGATTTAAAGGTCAGTTTACTTGTCAAGAGGGATCCAACTCGGTCAAAACGGGAGCCAGTGAAAACAGTTGCATAATGTTTTCTGTGGCTCTGGAGGGAAATTTGTCTTTTCTTTAATCTCTCTCACAAATGTGGATCACAGGCGTGGCCCTTTAAAATCATTGCAGAAAGACCGAATCTGCACACATTTCCCCCCAACAGACCTGACTTCCTGTAGCCGGATGGATGAGCCACCTACACACTTCGTGACTTGAAAAATGTCAATTAATTGGGAGTGTTGCAGTCACAATCATCAGAGTCAATTCTGACCTCATCCAGTTCACAGAAAAGGGCCTCCTCTATACACATCTCCTTCTTTCTTTTAGATTTGATTGCACAGCAAAGGCCTGGTAATTATCATTAGTAGTGATGGCCTCTACTTCAATCACTCACCTAATGAAATGTTTTGCTATCAGTAATTGGTCTGCACGATGTTAGGGTCGAAATTGTTTCAGAGTGAAAATGACAGAAAGGAACAATTCGTTAACAGGATCCTTCAAAAATAGATTTCTATAGAAATGATTTACAAAAAGAGGTCTGCGTTTTCCAACGCACTCTTTATGCTTCCATTTCTTTAAAGGGAACAATCACAACATGGCTTTTTGATCCAGTATTTCTTGTTTATTTTTGTAATGCATTGCTATTCTATTAATTCTATATCTTTACTAGGAGAGGACCTATCAATAAATTAGAGCCCCCCCAAAATAATATCACATTTCTCCTTTCAATGTCGAAAACTAGGTCTAAAAATCATCATGTGGGGCAATAACACTTTTTCCCACTTTTTAAAAGACATAAAGAATGAGATAAAAGCTTCTGTAAAGGTAGCTCTGGTAGATATTTTGAAAGATTAACTTATCTTAATAAGCCTAACTAAACTTAACCTAACAAAACTTGTCTTATTAACTTATCTTTTCGTATCTAATCAACATCCTATAAAAGTCCAATTACTCCATGTAGATGCCTGCATGCCACCGTGCACAAGGTTTGGTGTTTTATGTCCAAATTTGTAAAAGTAAGTTTGATGTAATCATGAAACTCACGGAACGACATGAAAAGTAAACATGCAACATAACTGCAGGAACACAATCACATCTGTTTCTGAAGGGAACGGTTTGTCTTTCATAAAAATTATTACTATAATTTACTACTGTAAATACTTTAGAGCTTCAACATCATTCACTGAAAATATGTCATTTCTGTACTATTTTGATAATCAGCTTATTGTTTAAGTCATATTTCGGACAGACATTTGACAATTCCAGGTTGGTTCTCAAATGTAAGAATTAGCTGTTTTTCTTGGCCTATCTTTATTAGAAATTGGATGTTTTGTACCATTAT
Organism: Lepturacanthus savala; assembly: GCA_030544235.1. Taxonomy (NCBI): domain Eukaryota; kingdom Metazoa; phylum Chordata; class Actinopteri; order Scombriformes; family Trichiuridae; genus Lepturacanthus; species Lepturacanthus savala. The sequence continues at coordinate 16,286,642 of CM060478.1, forward strand.
TCAGACAAAACAATACATTTGAAGATGCTGTGTTGGGCTTTAAAAATTGTCATGGGTATTGTCAGTGATTGGAGATGTTTTATAAAGGAATTATTGATCCATCAAAACATTAACCTGATATTGAAAATCACAATTATTTGTAGCTCTAACATTCGTTGAAATATAATCAATTACTGTGTAGACGAAAAGCCAACAGTGGTGTTACTACACTTTTAGTCCAGAATGGGCCTTTCAAAGCAGGAAAAGAAAGGTCACTGCAAACCCAGGGAGCTACTAATTACATGACTTTCACATACAGGGTAGTCTTTGTTGGGTTTGTGTGTGCGTGTATGTGTGTGTGTGTGTGTGTGTGTGTGTGTGTGTGTGTGTGAGGGAGGGAGAGTGACAGCTTGTCTCTCCCCTGCTGTGCTCTTGCTCTTGTCCTGTTTTAATGCAGCCCTTAATGGGCTGGCAGTGAGAAACTCTGACGGAAATCTCAATGATGCACCCGCTGTTAAGACACATCACAGTGGGGGGAAAATCAGAAAATCAAAAGCAAAACTGCATATTAGAACTAAAAAAAAGAAGAAGAAAAAACAATGGAAGTGCACAGAAGACGCTGAACTGCAACATAACATCAAACAGATCTGCTTGTCTGGCATGAAACATGGAATGGATCATAGAGGGAAATGAAAGACATAAAAACATATCTTAAGGGTCCTAATAACCTACTTGCACACACACATTCACACATGAAAGTTCAGTGCTGTGTTAGAAATAAAGCACAAGCGAGTTCCTGGTTTATCTCAAGCATTTATAAGAGCAGCATGAGGTGGAGTTCCTGTTGTATCCGGCATTCAGGGTCTCCAACCTCATGATGGATGACAATGAATTATCATATAGACAACCTGCTGCTCCGCATGCTTTTAATCACATCCACCAATCAACATCATCATCATTGCCACAGAGAAATGAAACTGGAGTCCCTCATCGTCATTTCAAACTCTGACGGCTGAGTAGACATTTTGCTAATTGAGCATCACAGGTGTAGCATCAGCGGTTTAATGTGGGCTACACGCCACACTCTAATGTTTCCTCCTTCACCTATTATGTAAGCATGCTCCCGGATGCACAGGTGTGTGCCCCGCCCCCCTCGGCGTGTTATTTTCAGATGGGATTATCTAATGAGCAAATGAAGCTGCAAAAAGCGGCCGCTGCGTTTTGATGTTTCAGCATTCCCTGACTTCAGAACAAGGCACTGGCAGATGTGCATCAGCTGTCATTCTGCCTCCAGCTGTGCTCTTCCTGGTTGTGCCTCGCACGTATTGGTTGAATCGGGATGGGGGGAAACACAGTGGTTATATATTTGAATGTAGAAGCAGAACGCTGAAAAAGAAATGAGATTTTTATAATAATGTAAAAAAAAAAAGAGACTCTGCTCTAAAATATGAGAATCTATCAAAAAGCACATTGACCGTGGGTTTGGTGACACTCTCGCTCTGCTGCTTCACAACTCTTCCCCTTCAGGGCTCCTCCGCCTGTGAAGGAGCCATGTGATAAAAATGATCCTTCAGCATCACACCCTGCCCTCCGCCTCCTTAGCTGCTCCAATCCTGATCGCCCCACAGCTTGGTTTTCACCCCCCACCACCACCACCAAATCCCCCTCGCCTCCCCTCATCTCTCCCTCCCTCCTCCACCCCCTGCCTGTGCTGTGGTGACAGGACAGGATGATATAGGGTCTTCCAGTGAAGTGGCGTGATGCCTGAGCACTAAGTTAACCTCATGGAAGCGGTGACATAATGCTGCTGGCCTGTGCAGGAGAGGAGACATGTGCATGTGTGTGTGTGTGTGTGCAGGATATTGAAGAAACTGCACATTTGCAGCGTGCATGCATGCATGTCTTCATGTTTAAATTCTAGCTGTGAAAACATGAAGTCAAAGCCATCAATCACACGCCAGGAGGGTGTTCACCACAGATGAAGAAGAGATGGAGGCGCGTTGCTCCTTCAGCATTTTATATCTGCTCCTGCGGGGGATTATTTATGGTCCAATCAGACCTAGGGCGTTTCCATTTCAACTCAAAACTAATCCATATATTAAGCCTTGAGAGCATAAAACAAATGGTGCTGAAGTCTCTCTCTCTTGCTTGAAAAATTCCTCTACTGCATGTGTCTGTATTCAAGTGTGTGTGTGTGTGTGTGTATGTGTGTGTGTGTGTGTGTGTGTGTGTGTGTGTGTGTGTATGTGAGTTGCTGTAACCCCCATTCACAGAAACAGCTGGATGGAGACACTTATTCTCTAGTTTCTCTCTGTTCACACGCACACCACATACCAGCACTTAAGGGAAAACAACAGAGTCCAGTACCAAGGAGGAACTGGTGGGGAAAAAGTCAAAGTCACTGCACTCAACTGGATCAACACAGATTACTGCTGGGCTAATCACTCAGACAAGTCAAACTATCAATAAGCAATTAATCAGGAAGCTGAGCCGCAGCAGAATGATTCCTGGAACTCACTGCTAGCTTATCAGACCCCATTATGACACAAAATGTCCCATAAAGGGCCACAAACCTCGCCTGTTTTAGTTCAATTGGTGGGAAAACCCGCTTATATCACGAAATAAGTTGCTGTCAAATTAATAAAATGCGATTAGAAAGCTTTAGAACACGGCTTTAAACTTTAAATTAAGCCCCCTGCTAAAAACAACACATCTGAATCACTGTTGCGCGCGCCGCGTCCATCTCCTCACCTCTCCTTAAATGTTCTCTGGCTCCGTGCGGCTCCGCGTTATTTCCAACAACATTCCGGGTTTGTATCCGCTTCTCTGGGACTTTATTTGGTCTGAAAAAACCCGAACACAAACTCTTCTCGTCTTTCTGCAGTGACTGCCTGCGACTTTTCCCCCCCTCCTGTGAAACTCCGTCCTGGTCCAGTCAGCAGCTCGGCGGCGGCTCCGCTGCTGCTGCTGCTGCTGATCTGGTGGGTGCTGCTCGGTCCTCTCACCGGCGGAGCCCGGTCTGCTGCTCGGCGGGGCGGGCTCTCTCTCGCTCTCTCTCTCTGCCCCTGGAGGGGCTCGACTGCTGCTGATCCACAACGCCGAGGTTTAGGACGGGGGGAAGGGGCTCCGCAAGGGGGGGCTGCGACCAGCAACCTCTCCAGCTACAGCTCTTTTGTTAATAAATGCTGTATTATTCTTTATTAGAGCCATCTGCCCTCTTTTATGACTATTCAGTGGCAGCAGTATCATTTGATAGACTGATGATTAAATATTTAATACTGGTGTTAAAGAGGGCTCACAATCATGAATATGAAGCATTTTCTTGTCTTAAATGAAAGACCCCAACAGACATAAAACATTTATTAAATACTCTATACTATAGGCTACTATACCATACTATAGTATACAACACTATACTAGGACTATTACTATACTATTCTATTCTATATTATACTATTACATTGCTAACATATTATTACATTGCTACATATTATACTATACCATACCAACTGCACTATATAGTCACACATTTTACTGGTGTTCAATCAGACATTTTAATAGGCCTTTGTCCTGACATGTCACACATTGAGAAATTTAACCTAAGTGAGAGATGTTATTGGGGCCTCACAATCATGAATATGAAGCATTTTATTGTCTTAAATTAAATACCCTCTTCAGACATATAAGAAGAGATATAAAACATATTAAATACTCTATATCATAGGCTACTATGCCATACTATACTATACTATGCTGTACTATACTATACTATCCTATACTATACTATATAGTCATGCATTTTACTGGCATCCAATCAGACACTATGCCATACTATACTATACTATACGGGCGACATGGTGGCGCAGGGGTTAGCGCTGTTGCCGCACAGCAAGAAGGTCGCAGGTTCAAGACCTCCTTGGTCCTGGGTCTGGGACCTTTCTGTGTGGAGTTTGCATGTTCTCCCCGTGTCTGCGTGGGTTTTCACCGGGTACTCCGGCTTCCTCCCACAGTCCAAAAACAGGTTAATTGGCGACTCTAAATTGCCCATAGGTGTGAGTGTGTGTGAGTGAATGGTGCGTGTGCCCCACGATTGGCTGGCGACCATCTGGGGTGTATCCCTGCCTCTCGCCGTAACGCGCTGGGATAGGCTCCAGCAGACCCCTGCGACCCTAATGAGGAATAAGCAGGTATAGAAAATGACTGACTATACTGTACTATACTATATAGTCATGCATTTTACTGGCATCCAATCAGGCACTATGCCATACTATACTATACTATACTGTACTATACTGTACTGTACTATACTATATAGTCATGCATTTTACTGGCATCCAATCAGACACTATGCCATACTATACTATACTATACTATACTGTACTATACTGTACTATACTATACTATACTATACTATACTATACTATACTATACTATACTATACTATACTATATAGTCATGCATTTTACTGGCATCCAATCAGGCACTATGCCATACTATACTATACTATACTGTACTATACTGTACTGTACTATACTATACTATACTATACTGTACTATACTATACTATACTATACTATATTATACTATACTATACTATACTATACTATATAGTCATGCATTTTACTGGCATCCAATCAGGCACTATGCCATACTATACTATACTATACTGTACTATACTGTACTGTACTATACTATACTATACTATACTGTACTATACTATACTATACTATACTATACTATACTATACTATACTATACTATATAGTCTTGCCTTTTACTGGCATCCAATCAGACATTTTAATGGGTCTTTGTCCTGACATGTTACACATTGAGCATTTTAACTCAAATGATATTCTTTTCCTAACTCTAACTAGGTGTGTGTGTGTGTGTGTGTGTGTGTGTGTGTGTGTGTGTGTGTGTGTGTGTAAATCTAACCACATCTCAACCACAGTGTTGTCACATCAGCATTTGTGAAATTTGCACCTTGATACATATGAAAGTTGACATTCAGCGTGTACATGGTTTACAGAAATGTAAATTCTCAGCATTTCCCTCTGAGCTGTTTTTCCACCAAAGAAAGTTCAAGTGACTAAATCTAATAATTAAACTAACAGCTCATCCTTCTCCCTCAGTGAAAAATCCAGATTCTATGAATATGAAAATATTTGTCATTTTATATTTAACCGTTATTCATTCAGGGGGAGGCAGCCCCCGATCATATTCACACCATGAAAATGTTTCCTGTACTGTGACGTCCTTGGCGTCTGTGCATCCGAGGCTTCAAGTCACACTTACATCGGTTGCATCCTGGACCACGATTGCCTTCAAATGAGTTGTGATGCCATAACTCATGCTGTTGGTTACACGTCTTAAACTCAGATTGGTGAGCGCAGAGAAACTTCCCCCTTACAGTAAATAAATGATACAATCAGAAGAATAAGTACTTTATTGATCCTCATGTGAAAATTGATTCTCTGCATTCGACCCATCCCCTGCAGAGCCGCAGTGCAGCCTTCAAGTGTCAAACTGCACATGCATCATTGTGTAGAGCGAAGCTGAAATAGTCCCATAGGACATCAATGGAATGTTTGCAGCCTTTTTGTCACATATCAAGTGTATGTTTTAGAGAAGCTTTAGTCATTTTGTTTCTCCTTTTTTCTTGTTATTTTAAAAGGATGAGAAGAGAATATAGAACTTAGAGGAAAATATTAGGATTTCTCATGCAAAAAAAAAGCTAAATTTAAACAAAAGTCAGAAAAAAATCATCCATTTATATGATCATTTCCAAAAGTTATAAAATATTATGTTGTCCCAACATTGAATATTTAATGTGGACCGTTACAGCATGGGATCCAGCTGCTTACAGGTGGGGTCCTTGGGCCTATCCTGCTTTGAACTTTGAGGTGAGGAGATCCCCGCCCACCACCTCCTGTTCGCTCACACACCCAGGAAACACAATATGGGGTCTTCTCTTCTCACAACAATAGGCTGCCACCTGTCTGATTCATCCATGAAAGAGGAGCTGGATGAACGCCTGAATGACCTAATTTGTGTGGAATTGTATGGATTGATTTACACAAGGTCTAAATCTGTAAAAATCCCTGTCAGACAAAAAGGGCTGGCTGCCGTTATTATAAAGCTAATCTAAACTTCCTGATAAATTGTAGGCATGTTGGACGAGTGATGATAAATTTATATATCACATGAACTGCTGGATCATGGAGGACTTTTAAAACACTGCAAATAGTGCCTCTTAACAAATCACATCGGGATGGGGGGAAACACAAAAATGTTCATTTATAACTAATCACAAGACTGTTCAGTCACTCAGTCAAGTTGCTTTAGTTTGGATATATTATCCTAGTTTTATGATATAAACCATATCAAAGATAAAAATAAAAAAAATGGCGCTATCAGCACTTTATTTCAGTTGTTGTTATCAAGTCTTAAAGTCAGAATAAGTCAAATCACTTTACTGGTAACAAGAAAATATATCAAAATGTCTTTTCTCAGATTGATCCTGAAGTGATTTTGCCTCTTTCAGGTAATCTTTTATAACTCTAGACATTAAAAGACTCACTGAGGTGGACACGTATGTACGTTCATAAGCGACTCGAACAGTTATCAACACTATTATTAGCAAAATAAACTAAACGGACAGCAGATGCACGTGAAATGTTTAATTTTCATACAAAGTGTGGCTGGGAGCTATTGGATTATTCCTCAGTCTCCACAGCATCGTCCTGTGTCTTTGATGTTGAGGCGGCTCACCTGCATCAGTATAAAGACATTCAGGAGCTCTGTCACTGCTGAACTCTAATTGACCTCTCCTCTGCGTACAACATACCAATTTATTTCCTGCACCAATGCCAAGTATGTAACCGGCCCCCACCCCCCACCTCTGCTCATCTCCCCCTTCAGATTGCCATCCACCTCTGGTCCTTTTTTCCTCTCTTTTCCCCCCTTCATCTCCCATTATTTAACCCACATGAGTTCCATCTCTTTACTCCCGGCCATATTCAAACTCCACCATCGCAGCCCCCCCCCTTCTCCTCAATCCCTTTCTCCTTTAAATCGTCTCCATGGTTCATTTCAACTTCATGCTTCGGCAGCCCGCAACGCTAATATGATTTCCAGCTGAAATGAAACATGCAAATGTGCCGCAGTTTCTCCTTATCCCCAGTGGGTTCCCATTGGAGTCTACTTCATTAGGCCGGGGTGGTTGGGGATTTTTTTTTTTTTTTTACCTGAGCTGCAGAAGATTAAAGTTGAGCATTTTCTGGCCGCCAGGTTTGTGGAGGAAAAAAAGCTTCTCCTATTTCTCTCTGTGTGCACAGAGTATTCTAAACAAATCTGTCAGATTTTCATAAGGCTTTATTCCAGAATCACTGAGAGGATGATGCCGCTTGTACAAAGCAGAGAAAATTCCTACTTATTTCATTTTCTTAATTTGTTTCTGAAATCATTTTTTTAGCAACATGAATGAAATATGCAACACACATGCATGGTCCCCTGAGGATAAATCTGAATGACTCTGGTGATTCCACTTTTCCATTAGGTTGATATGTGGTTTTAAAATAAATGGCTTGACTATGAATGGATTGCCATGACATTTCATACAAATATTCAAGTACTTTGGTTCTCCCCTTGTTACATCTCGCATCATCAACAATAAGTTTATGATGATCAAATTCATGCAAAACTAACAACATTTCCATCGGTCTTAGATCAACTTCATGTTTTTTGATAGTTAGCACATATCAGCATACTGGCATTAAAGTCACTGGTATGGCTGCCCTCTTTGTCTTATTAATAAATTCAAGACCAGTTTATACTTTGCATGTTCAAGCTGAAGTAGAAACTACTTCAGAGAGTGATCAAAAGCAGTGTTGAGGTTTTGCAGCACCATGATACATCCACAGGGTTACATCACGTGTCGGAGTCCAATATTAAGTCTTTTGACAGCAACTGTGTTCGCTCCTCCTTCCTTAGCTGTTGTAGCGTAGCACATGTGTACTACAGTACAAACGCATGCTGTGTTAGTCAAGTCCACATATGCCTCCAGCAGCTCTGATACTGTGAGAACAGGCACGGGGCTCCCGCAGGGGGGGACTCTGACAGACAACTGGGTCGACACATCCCAACACACTGTCAGGTGTACAGTAACAGCTTCATGAAAGAAGATGAAACACATTACTGGAGAATTCCTCACGCTCGTGCCTCAGCAGAAAAAGAATACTCTGCGAGCCTTTGTTTCCAGCCCGCTTTGGTCTGTCTGTGGAGGCCCAGAGCCTGGATAGTATGACTCACACATGCTCTGTCCCCTCAGGGTCTTCATCCACTGCCAGACACCTGACCAAAGCCTCAGCCTTAACATGATTCAGAACTATCTATGAGCACCCGGCAGTATGAGAATGGAGAACCGGTGGCAAAAGATTTGATTTTCTGTTCTAGGTGAATGAGATTTCAGATTGCTAAATCATAGCCAAGGCACTTTTGCCTATATTTTACACTACCGTTCAAAAGTTTGGGGTCAGCCAGACAATTTAGTGTTTTATTCACCACCATTTATACACTTTTATTCACCACCATGGGTAGTAAAATGAAAAGAAAATATAGTCAAGACATTGACAAGGTTAGACATAATAATAACTAAATAAATAATTTGTATTTGAAATAATATTTTTTTTTCCTTCAAACTTTCCTTTCGTCAAAGGAAAGTCAGATTTATAGCTTCTCTAACTATCTAAACTATTTTCAGCTGTAACATGATTGCACAAGGGTTTTCTAATCATCCATTAGCCTTCTGATGCAATGAGCAAATGCATTGTACCATTAGAACACTGGAGTGATAGTTGCTGTAAATGGGCCTCTATACAACTATGTAGAAATTGCATTAAAACATTCACCACATTAGCAGTGCATAGAGCATATTTCTGATTAGTTTAAAGTTATCTTCTTTGAAAAAACAGTGCTTTTCTTTCAAAAATAAGGAAATTTCTAAGTCACCCCAAACTTTTGAACGGTAGTATAGTTGAAGGTGGAGAGACAGGAAAGGGGGAAAGAGAGTAGGGGGGGGTGACATGGAGGAAGGGTCCAGCCAACCGGGATTTGAACCCGGGGCCTCTCTGCTCTGGGAAAATCGTAACCATCGGTTATCCCAGCCTATGTTAATGTATTCCAACCAGCTCAAAGTAGTTCTGCTTTATTCACAAAACAATGTTCTGCAGGGAGATGGTAGAAGCCCTCGACCCTTAGTACCAACCTCCATCCGGAGAGCCCGTCAAGAATCGATAAGGAATCCAACTGATAAGCAGAAACTCACATACTCATTTGCCGAGTGGATGAAGTTTTTGTCTTTTTGTTCTGCCAAACAAAACAACAATGCGGGACTCTGAAGAATGCATTACCCTCGTTGTCGTGGCCCTTTACAAATTCATCAGGCACTCTGACATCTCCGTCCTGCTCCCAATTAGAGCGCTCCTATCCCGGAGCTGCAGGGCCAGCGTTCTGTGGAGGTTTCATATACATATTTCTATGGCCAAATCAGGAAAGTGCAGTGTAGCATGAAACACTTTATTCCCTCAGATTCCAACCCCAATGAGCCATAGAGCTCATCCAATACTGAATTCTTTGTCTACAAGCAGAATCAGTGCTGCTGGGAAGCAGAGAACTGGGGCAGAAAACAGCTTCATCTCTGTTTGCATACTGCTGTCTGTTCTGAGCCTCACATCTCTGGGCTGTCAAGGTTGATCTTGTAAACCAATATGACAGCTCAGTTTCTGTCGAGTTCGGCGAGACTCTTTGCTGCTGCAGTCAAGGCCATGGCAGGGTAAACTCACTCAAACCGTGCAGCGAAAAGATGATTATTTAATAGGCTATCGCTATTCTACACATGCTCGTTAGGGGCATGTGTGTGCAACAAAAATAACTACATAGATAATTTATTCAGTCGCGAGCCACCACTTTGATCTTCCTTTTATTCGACATCCACTTTCATCCATTTTAATTATGGCCCCATATGTTCACCCATCCGCCTCTACGCTGACACTGTAGCTCAACTCTGACCTCAATGAAACCTCCGCATACAGGACACATATCATTAATACTCATGAAATATATAAAAAAAAAAAAAAGCGAAACTAAAATAAGCTTCGGGAAGGACAACATGAACTCATTATGTATACGATAATCTGACTTTCTCTCTGCATCGTGTGTCTGATGAAAAAAAAGCAGTGCTTGAAAAGGTTTATGTGATCTGTTATAGTTAAATGAATGTATTTTTTTCTCCTTTAGTCTGTGCCTTTTAAAATAAAACACCCTCATGCACTAAGAAAAAGCTGAAATAGAGGTTATTAAAAAATAAAAGCCACATTTTAGTCACATTTTAGTACCAAGTTTCTAAAGTTTTCCAATAAAACCTTTTTTTCTAATTTCTAAATGGAGAATTTGTTCAGATTCAGCTTCATTTTATAAGCTTGTTACACTGTATCTCTGGAAAATATTATAAAATTACATCTTAAACTGTATTTTCTGTCAAAATACAATACATTTTTTAAAAAGCAGCCATTGGCTGCGTTCCTTTCCTTTCATAGATCTGTTTTATAGTTTAGTACTGTGTTTTTCTGGCTGGCTAATCATGAATGTTGTGACCTATTGTTTGACATTTAAGTTAGAGCTCCAATAGTACAAGGTGGCTTGATAGCTTCAAATCCCCCCCAAAAAAACATCAGGGGTAGATGTTGTTGCTTGTCTCTTAGAACCAAAGAGAAATAACTAGATTTTGATTTTACACCGATATTCAAAAACCATAAAGGAAGAATCAACTCCAGAGAAACAATAACTCCATCACAAGTGACTTTGTAGCGTCTTTAACCTTTGATCAGCTTTTCTCAGATATTAGTATCCTCCTTGAATGTCACAAGGCCAGACATTACACATTAAGGGTTAGAGTTAATGTTGGTACTGACATGACATAAAGTGGGAAATATTACACTATATTGGAGTGCAAGAAACTGTTAAAAAATCAAATGCTCCAGCAAAAAAATCATCCATTTTTTTTCTCTACACTTCCTTGTGATGTGAGCACACTTTAAGCGCTAATCACAGCTGAGCAGATTTCCAGGCTGCCAGATTAAAGCTAACTACCTCCAGTCGCTAACACTGCTTCTCAGACTCAACCTCTAGATTCAGGATTTTTTTTTTTTTAACTCACTGAGCCGAAAATGGGATGCCAAGAGCAATCCTCCCTGGATTATTTAAACAGCCACTTCAAAGGGGAGCAATTATAATCCTACATTATTGATATAAGAAAAAAAAACAGTAAGTAAATGTCTATGGAAAGGAACTGCCGCCAACATATTTGGACGTGTAGAATGTGAGCAGGGGATCAGAGCTTTTAGGTTTGTGGTTTGGTTTCTTTTTTGTGACATAAGAAGGTAGGTTGAGTAGATTTAATCCTGCACACAATGCATAAAATGTACACTCGCATACACAAGAGACATCTACCTGCACATTTAATGGTGATACAGTATATTTAGGCATAGAGAGCGGAAGATTTTAAGGCTTATTTATCCATTTGGTCCATGTATTCCTTGTAAATTTTTGCATTTTTTATTCATTAAACACTGCAGCAACAAAAACAAAATGCCAACAATAATAATAATGAAAAAAATGTTTTTGGTGTGTAGGCACAAAGTTGCTGCAGAGTCTTGCACAACAGCATCCTAATTTCAAACACTTACGTAAGATTTATTCTCCTCCTACATTTCTGCACACATTGTGTCCTCATACATATACACCACTGTATACGATGTATGGAATTATGTGCTGTCGAGGGTGCTGCAGCCTTCTGGACGTGTTTGTTCACAGATCACATACATGGCAGGGAAATAGAAAATAAATGGCCTGACCTTTCCATATGAATTGCTCATAAATGTCACCGGTGTCACATTTACTCACATACAAGCACACACATGCATGCATGCACATTCAGTGGTGAATATTCTTCTGTGTTTTTGTGTAGCATGAACATATTTTATGCTGACTCCAGGTTAGTGTATGCGTGTGTTAATGTGTTTCTGTATTCGTAGTTAGTAGCAACTGGCAGTGACTTATTCCGCACGTGTCCCAGAGAACCCGGTGCAGATGGTTATTTTAGTCAGGCAAAGGCTGCGGGCATCAGGATGTCATGTGGTGTAAATCTAGCTGTGGGAAAAAGGGTCCATCCCTGCAGGTTAATGATGAGATTACTGCACGATTGAGAAATGATGAATGAGGGCACTGGAGAAAATGAATAAATTATGTAACATTCAGCCAAGCGGTTGTTTTACATTCTGCAAACTCTGTAATAACTTCCTACTCAAGAAATGACATTTTGTGCCTCAGTGACCTTGGCAAAGTTTATTGACCTTTAAAATATCTGAATCAGGATCAAACAGATTTGTTTTCAGACCTTTAGCTCCTTTTGCTTTTCCCCGGAATCGCTAATTTTGTACTTGTGCCTTCTGTGTTTTCGCATGATTATAAATGCAGTTACAGGATGTCTGCCAGTGTGTGTCCATGATATTGGATTTGTTGAAGGTTGAACAGTGACATGTGGGTATTAGGTGGTTGACTTATTGCCTCCATGATATCAAGATCAATCTGCCAGCATGTTTATCAAGGACATGTCAGCAGGATGGCACAACTATTAAATAATCTATTTTTACACACACACAAGGACCAAGAGTCAAAGATGCCTGTGATTCCATTTAGCGATTCTCGCCCCTCATCATGCGACACAGTACAGGAAAATGACATCTTCAATGATGTGACTATCAAACAAATTATTAAATCAAGCACACGTGCCGACAGACTCACGGCTGTGTGGAAAACATAACGAGGGCTCTCAGATTAATGCAGCAGCTGTGGAAATGTTTGGGTTGGCTGAGGTGATGCAAACAGCGAGACTGTCTCCATGACACTCAGCAGATGTGCGTGTGTGTGTGTGTGTGAAAACACACGGAGATGTTCATCTATAGAGTCAGTCCAGCTGAGCTGGAGCCATAAATGTTGTTGTTCCAGGTTCCTTGAACTCCAAGCAACACACCATGAGTCATGCGTGGCTTCTTTGTTTGTCACAGTAAACGGATGTGCGGAGCATGTGTTTATGCAGTGTGTGTGTGTGTGTGTGTGTGTGTGTGTATTGGTGTGTTTTATTTATGGACCAATCAGATCTTGCTCTGAAAATCCTCTCCTCCTTTATGTTCATCTCACATGAGTTATCAAGAGAGAACTGACAGAAAAGAACTAAAGTATGCAATGTTTGTGTGTGTGCATCCGTCCTTGTGTGTGTGTGTGTGTGTGTGTGTGTGTGTGTGTGTGTCACAAAAATGTTACCACAAAAATGTACAGTATTACTCTTACCCATACACAGTGGCTTTCTGGATTGTGATTGAACAAAAGCAAACAAAAGACAACAAAGCCACATCCATATCCTTTATTTAATGTATAAACCATACGATTATGCTCCTTCTATTCGCTAAACACAGAGATTAAAATCTTCAAATATATGTAAACACAAGTAAATTCCAGTCAAACCTATGGCAGCAGGATGTAGAGATTATAATAAAAATGTATTACACAATAAAATAAAAGCCAGACATTTGACGGTAAGAAGAAGGAGAGAAAAATAGAAAAAAACCTTTGTGGGTCTTCATTTAGTTTCACAGCAAGAGGGCCAGATAACTTTTTTTTTTAAGGTGGAGCATCGGAGAGGCGAGGAGGGACTGTGAGATGCTTTTTCTGTCAGGAGATATTAAGTTACACGTGAAGAGGCCAGAAGAGGAGAGGGTTCGTTGCACTAATGTGGGGAGACAGGTCTGGTGTAGGTAGCATCTGTTTTTGAAGTCTGTCACAGCCCAGGCTCATGCAGTCGACTGGAGAGAAAGGGAGGCCTCATACATTTGAAAGGACTAACAAACGATATTTATGGCGCTAATGAAAATAAACTGAGCAAAAGGAGCATGAAGTGTGTATATCAATGCAATGCATGGGTGAGTGAAATAGTATGGCGCAAGAGGAGGATGGTGAGCTGTGTGTGTGAGATTGTGTGTGTGTGTGTGTGTGTGTGTGTGTGTGTGTGTGTGTGAGAGAGAGAGAAAGAGAGAGAGAGAGAGAGAGAGAGAGAGAGAGAGCATGTGTGCAGCCATGTTTTTTAAGTCCTCCACATATCTGTGATTGATAATCAAGGGCCTCCCAGTTCCGCCTGTCAATCAAGCAATAAGTCAGATCACAGCAGCATGAGTCTCTAAACTCATCCAGCTTCTTTGTGTTTCTTTCTTTCTTTCTTTCTTTTTTTTTTTACCCACAGCACGTCGGTCTCTCCTTCATTTTCTGCATGCATCCACAGTGGTTTCACCGGCAGCAAGCAAAGACCAGGAGCTTCTCCCAGAGGAGCCGGAGACAGCAAGGCAGCTCAAGGTCAGTCTGGGCTGCTCCATTTAACAGCAGAAGGCTACGAAAATATTCAAGTGTTATTATAGCGTGGACCTCGGTAATAATTCAGAGCATGCGCGCGTGGACCATTATTACATAAGAGATTAGCATTTGCGAAGGAAAGAGAGGGAAGAGGGGCGGGTCCGGTCGCAGAAACAAGGATTGGAAAGGAGTGAGGGGAGGTTTTCCGACTTAAAGCCTTCTGTCTTTGTTTATTCCTTGTTGCCATTAAGGGCGGAAATCTGGAGATGATTTGAGGTCAGTCAACCTCGGTCATACAATATTGTGGGAATTCTTTAAAGTTGCTCAAATTTATCCATTTATGGCTGGTGGAAATCAGGCCAGTAAGCATGTTTCCTCTAATTTCTCCAGTTTGTGCTGAAAACAAGCTCGTCATGCTCCTCCCATGTCCTCCACTGAAACCTGCAAATGTTTTCTCCATTTCCACACGAGGACTTCAAGGCTCCAAGTGGCCTCTCTGTCTGGACAACTTCATGATTGCATCTTTGTGATACTTCATATGAGCATAAAGACAATATCCTCGTGTCGTGACGAAGGCCCCGGGGTCGACCCTGAGCCCATAGCAAACACTGAGCTACAAGACTATTAAAACTTATATCAGCCAGGAAGGAAGGAGAGATGAGAACTCAGGAAGGAAAAAGAAGAAAAGTCTAGGGTTGCACTAATATCAACCCCAGAGACCATCTAACCTTCACTTTCACAGCGAAAAACAAAACAAAACATAACCAGCGATAACAAGTAGGGTCAAATATTCCACTTTCGGCGTAATAGCTTTGCGTTTTTACATGGTTCTCTGCTCGTTTGTATATTTCATGACAGTCCTCCCGGTAATGTGTTATATGAGCGGTGCTAATGTTAGACTTTCCCCACAGATTCTCGATAGCTTTTTACTTCCTTATAAAAATAGATGGCCCTCCGAGGAAGTATGACACTTGCTCCCATTAGCTTGTTCACTAACTGCATCATCGGCTATTCAACCAGGTATTGATGACAGAGGGGAAGCGGAGAGACGGTCACAACTGCTGCAATGCAGATCTCACAGGAACATGCATCACTGAGCCTGAAGTGAAGGTAACAAGTGGAGTCTCTCTCTCTCTCTGTCTGTCCATCTCTTTTTTTCTCTCTCATGCTCACACATGTACACAAAGTTGTTTTTTCACCGCTGACTGGACACCTGTTAGTGTTTCTATTAATCAATCAGCAACAGCAGTAATACCTGTGTAGGTTAGTATTGTGTGTGTGTGTGTGTGTGTGTGTGTGTGTGTGTGTGTGTGTGTGTGTGTGTGTGTGTGCATGCGTGTGCATGTGTGTGTGTGCACGTGTGTGCGTCTGTGTGTATCTAACTGGGTCAAACCCCCCTGCTGCCTCTCAGATGGTCCATTGGGAGATAAACATGGAGAGAAGAGCTTTAATCCAGGATTGTAGCTGGATCCTGTAACTCAATTAAACATCTCTGTTTAACAGGGCACACACACACACACACACACACACACAGTCTAATAACTAACTCGAACCCAAGTCATCCTATTTCAACCGTTCAAATACTCAGTTACAAGCACACATGCACACAAACAAACACTACACACACACACACAGTAAGGGTGCAACTTTATACCTGACATCTCGTTTGTGTCCTACTGGCTTTATTCTGCTGACTGTGTGTGATGTAACACCGTATGTCCGACTGATGTGTTTTACAGTCTGATTCTCTGTGAATGAGAGGTTACTTTTTTTTTTTTTTACAGTTGGTTGCAATCATTCTGACATAACTTAAACAAATAAATCACACAATATCACCTTCATCAACATATTGAAAATTCATTAGCTCAGCAAATTGAGTTCACTTAGTAGACCTTTTTCACAGCAGGCATATTGTCATTAAACATTAGGTAAACACAGGTGTTACCAATGAGACTAATTAAGGTCAGTGAGAGTAAGGGTACCTCTATGGTGCTTAATCAAACAGAAAATGAATTAGTATCATTAGTAACACCTGTGTTTATGATTGATTTGAACTGTATATCCTCATTCAAACTGTATATTTCCATCCTGTCCACTATACTGAGCACTATAGTAAAAAAATGTTTGATTTTGGCAAATAAGCTACATAACTGTAATGTCTTCCATACTTTAAATAGAGGTTTGAATCACACATGTTCTGGACTTACAACTGTTTAAAACCTCATTAGACTGTGTAAAGGTGGTAATGTAGGACCCATATAGGTGCTTTCCCCTATTGCCTCATTAGACCTTGTCTCACGACTGTGTGGATTTGTTTAAATCGAATCTCGATTATCATCCCACTCTACTGTTGATTCTGTCAAGGTGTTACAACGCACGTTTCTTATTTTTAAGAAGACCTGCTGTTGTTGCTGGTTTGCACTTTAAAATGCAGCTAAGCTGATGGCAAAGAAACAGACCCTTGTTTCCTGAGAGGAAACTGATTCCTAAGCACCACTTGTTCAGAGACCTATCAGGATAGATTGGCCCTCTCATCTGTATGCGGCGGATGAGATTCAAGATGGAACAAATTAATTCAAAAAGTCTGTGAAAATGTTTAAAAACCTTTCAGAGTTGTGGTCAAAACAGCACCTGCATCACTTGGCTTCAAAACTGAATTTGAAATTAAATACAATTCCAAAGTTATTATAGATAAACAAAAATATTTTTGCAAAAATTAGAAGTACGACTATAACGTAAATAGGAAAGTGTATTTCCAATATAGTTTTCGGAAGGGTGGTGAAGAGATAACTGACTATTATTGCTGGAGCAGTGGAGGGATTTTCTCCATTACTTTGAGTGGATTCTGCACGTGTTCACAGGACGATAATGTCCCCTCAAGTAAACATCTGTTAGTCTTCAGATTCGTTGCTGCTGAACTGTTGGCTGCTATGGAGCAACCTGAAGGTCAGAGGTCAGCAGCGAAACAAGAAGCAGAGATGTCTCCAGGGTGTCCCCCACGAGTCAGCTGCTGCATGCACAGTGTGCACATTGATGTTAGCAGCTGATGCTACTATGATAGCAGAATGGTTTATCTTTTACTGGCTGGTGATCTCTGATGGGGCTTCTCTTAAACCTGTTGCTCTTCTTAAACAGTGCAGTCAAGACCAGAAGCTGTTTTGCAGCTGTTTTCTTTTTGCGCTTGAGGAATTTTCACTTGCAGGAATTTGAACTATTTTCTCCATATCATGAGCAGTAATTTGTTGCTTTTGCAAGGTTGTAAAAATTCTCACTCTTGTTGCTTTAGTACAAGCGGTAGTTTTCACTGTGTATGCAGCGGTACAAGCCGGAGAAAACACTGTGGCGAGATGCTCGCCAGCTGTGGTCGGCCGAGTGCTGGTAGCTGTACCCTTTATTTGTTCTCTGGCTCAATGTCACATTTATTGCTAAGCTACTGAAACCTCTTATTGAAAACAGTTTTTATTCTGAACAGCCATGAAAAGCGCCCTCGTTAAGCTTTCTAGGCTACTGACTGCTCTCATCCTTTCTTCCCTCTAATAAATGTTTGTCTCCTCTTTGTGAAATTGTGTCTTCATTGTTTGTGATACAAAAGCAAGAGGAACCACAGGTTCCACTCTCTAAAACTCTCTAAAACAGTGACATAATATTCCTGCATGGTTTTCATTAGAAATTCATGATATTTTAATTCCTTCTAATAGGATTTTTAGATATTTCTTTCAGGGGAGGACTATGAAAGCCTGATCATTCTGGCATCATGTTGCAAATGGATGGAATTATATTATTATATTATATTATAAATAAATGATTACATTTTTTGCTGGGGATGCCTTCTCCAGGACCCCACTTTGGGAACTATCGAATTAATACAACGCTCAAATCTTTTTTATTGTAAAATAAGGTTATTCTAAGGTTTTTGGATTCTAAACAAAACAAAACAATTGTACCCCACACTTAAGAGCAACAGAACACATACAGTATACCAACTCCCTGTATTATCTATGTGTGTACCAGGGCCTTCACTGAAGCATTTGAAATGATTCCTATCTGCAAGGTTAACAAAGCAAAAGAAAGTCATTTAACATCTGATTTGACATAAAACTGATTGCTGTGTCAAAATGAGCACAGGCTGAGCTAATCAGACGTATGATGAAGTTAAAGAGCCTGTCTCACACAGGTGATTTGGAAGAATATGCCATAAATGCGCCATAAATGCGGCCCATTAGTTTTATAGCAGAGTGGATTAATGCTTACACCAAAGACTGAACCCAGGAGGCCACCTGGCTGAAGGAGAAGCCCCTCTGACCATTAGGGCAGCCCACTCTCCACCCACCGTCATCGTTATGCAAAAGCAGCAATAAGTGTCAGGAGGAAAGATTATTCCAGCGAAATAACTCGACAGTGTATTGATGCGGAGACGGCGTCTGCAACATGTGCTTCTAATAAATGGCAGAACGAGATGATGATGGGAAAAGGCAGGAAACAGTGTCAGTCAGCAGAAATGAGACATACAGGCATGCATCCACACATGCATCATAAGTACACCCACACACACACACACACACACACACACACACACACACACACACACACACACACACACACAATGCCTGACTTCTCCATCCACCCTAAACAAGAATGACACTGAAATACAGACAAGTGTTCTTGTTGGTGAAGCCTGAAATTGCCTTTCCTTCCTGCTGTTGATTGTGTTTCACACTCAGTGAAACACGAACTGGGACCCCATGACAGATTCAATGTGTGTGTGTGTGTGTGTGTGTGTGTGTACCTAGTCATATTCATTTGTGCTCATGCTCGCACCACTTTGAAAGAGATTTGATATCCTGCTTGCTAGACTGAATTTATGCATGCAGGGAAACAGAGCTTTCCAGTCAGTTGACCGACCTCCAATCTAAGTTCACTGTTAGTGAGGAGGGACTGCACCGAATCTTTTGGTTGTAAAAAGCCTCAAATGAGGTTAAACAGTATAGCAAATTAATTCCTACCCCACACAAACTCCTCAGAGCAGCAATAATCGTTTTCTGTTCTCCTCCTATTCTAGTGACTGGGCCTTCGCAGCCACCACACATGGTTAGAACAAGACTACAAGATGGCACATTCTTACTTTCTACTCATATTCTCTCCTGATTGTTGTGATTGTGCTTGTCAGTTTTAGAAAATTACAGAAATTGTTGAATGAAAGTGCTTAATTCTGTCATTAGGAAGGTGTATGGGGAGAGGAGGGTGTCATCAAACAACAATCAGGTGGCCAAATGGACGGTGAAACCTGCAGGTTTGGTTTAAAAGATTTCCTGTGGAAATTCATTGTTTTTGTGTCATGTCTCGGTAAATAATTGACCTGGAATATGTGTTTGGATTAAACCTTGTTTTCTGATTCAACCTCATCCAGTCATGCAGTGGAGTCCTTACCATCCTGAGCTTAGTTCATGACACTTGGGCTGTCTGCATTAGTCAAATAAAGTGGATGTTTTCCATAGATAAAGTATTTCTATTAAAAAAATGTCCCTCTGTGTCTGGAGGGAATGTGTTTTCCTGTTCAGCTGTGGAAGGACAGAAACAATGGTAATAAAAAGGCTGTACTGTTAAAATATATTGAATTCATATGACCAAGTTGGTCAGCTGCATCTACATTATAGCTTCAAATAAAACGTTGAACTAACTTTTTGTTTTTGGATTAACTTGAAAATTTGTGAACCTCTCCTTTAATGGCTCTTCTCCACATACTGTGTTTTAGTATTCATCATTATGCTGCTCACTTGTAGCTGTCATCAGTCAGTCATTTTCTATACCTGCTTATTCCTCATTAGGGTCGCAGGGGTCTGCTGGAGCCTATCCCAGCGCGTTACGGCGAGAGGCAGGGATACACCCCAGATGGTCGCCAGCCAATCGTGGGGCACACACACCATTCACTCACACACTCACACCTATGGGCAATTTAGAGTTGCCAATTAACCTGAGCATGTTTTTGGACTGTGGGCGACACAGTGGAGCAGGGGTTAGCACTGTTGCCTCACAGCAAGAAGGTCGCAGGTTCAAGACCTCCTTGGTCCTGGGTCTGGGACCTTTCTGTGTGGAGTTTGCATGTTCTACCCGTGTCTGTGTGGGTTTTCACCGGGTACTCCGGCTTCCTCCCACTTGTAGCTGTTGTTTAGTAAAACCCAAACAACAAAGGCTATCCTTTAATTTCGGTGGATTTCTGTGTTTTAAATTTCGATGATTTACATTTGAGTGTGGAAAATAAATGTCAATTTTTTTTCAACACAATAGAATGTTTTGAAGATGACAGTTGACAGTGATATATTTCATGTTGTTGTAATGTTTCATATTTATATTCCCTGAGGGAGAGTTTTGTTTTTGCACAGTAAGGTCAGAGGTCAACTTCGGCCATGGAACAGCGCCTCTGCAGCCAGCAGGAGTCAGACCTCTTGTTGTTCTGTGAGATATTCATCAGGTCGGATGCTCGCTGCTGCCGACATGAAGGATTGATGCCAGGTTTTCTGGGTCAAGGTCAGTCAAAGGGCCCGCTACTTACCATGCCAGCCGGCACGCTTCTTTCTATTCTGCCTGTGGGTGGTGCAGTTTTGCTATAAATGAAAGCACAATGAGGGAGTCAGAGAAAGTTGCAGACAATTGCAGGAAATCAACTCAAGCCACACTCTTGACTTGTCCTTGTGTAGAAAAACCACAATCCACCCTGCATCAAATAAAGCCAGAGGTACAATGATCCAGCTGCTGCAGCCCAGATGTTGCCCAGCCAGTCAGGCAGCGAATTCTTTATGGACCACGGAGACACAGGAGGAACAATGAGATGTTAATATAAAACGCAATTAGATCATTTACATCTCGGATTGTTAAATCTCCTCCCAAGCTGTTGGATTTCAGGCTGCGTGTGTGTGTATTCCGGCAGAATAAGATGAAGTGTATTAAACATGGTCGGCGCTGAATGAAAATGAAACTTAAGTGTCCGTGTGGCAGTATGCAACTTTCAGCTTATTTATCGGTGTATTTGCAGAATATAGAACTCAGTGACGTGTGGGGACTTTCTATAAGCAGACCATGACCCCCAGTGGTAAACAGCAGAAGTGCATTTGATATAAATGACAAGAAAATCACTAGGTGGCGCCACATATGTGAGAATGTGTCAGGGTGTTTAGAGCTTAGACCAAAGGGTAAAGTAGTGTATAGCTCAGGACAACACACACATACCTAAACACACACTCACACACACTTATTACATGATAGACGTACAATCATGTCAGGCAGCACAGTTCCCTGGGGCCTAGTTAAAAATGAGCGCTCGCTTCCGTCAGTCCACCTTCAGGCCTCAAAGGGCAAACGTGACACACGGAGGATGTTTACACGCCGTCGATATCACCGGTGCAAAGATCAAAGATCAGACATTTTGTCTCTGCTTCTAGGGTATTTGTCTCCATCTGTCTGTACGCTGCTTATTTCCCATCTAAATAACTGCAGGTTAGAGCCGCACTGTGTGTGTTCATCTAAATCCGTCGGAACGTTCCATAAGGAGGAGGAGGAGGAGAGCAACAGTGTTACACGGAGGAGACAGTTTCAGCTTCATTAGTCACAAGGTTTCAGGTGAAACTGCAGTGAGCTGTTCTCAAAACATCGAACCGGAGGGAAAGAGTAATCCCTCTAAACTAAGTGCGCGTGTGCGCGTGTGTGTGTCACTGTGGTTGTCAAACTGATTGCCCAGGTGACATGCCACTAGGACACAGTCACCTGGGTGTGTCTGTTCCACCCCCGGCAGCGACAACTCCAATTTCCTTCTCTTATTACTCCTTCCTCTTCGACAGGGTAAACAGAAAACCACAGGGCATCTTTTAACGCGCTTGTTTTGGAAAAAAACAACCTTTGTATTGATTTTTTTTCATAGACTGACGTCAGGAAGAATCAGAGAAAACTGCTTTTTTTTGTTTGTTTGTTTAGGCAACAACAACAATAACAACAAAAAAAGCCTGGAGTGAAATTAATATTTAACCCAGTTTGTCATTGGCCGGAAACAAAAATGTGAACTTCTCCCCCAGGTTTATCTCTCTTTATTATCTGCAAACAACCCGCCTGATTTTTTTTTTTTGACAGGCATGTGTCTTGTCTGAAGAAGCCTTGACAGACAGACAGTGAGCCAGCTACGGCAGAGTGGAGGAAACAGATAAAGGGCTGATTGATATGGATGTGTAGTGGTGTGTGTGACAGCAGAAGCACGCGTGGCTTTTCTGGCGTCAAACCGGTCCGGGAGGAGGTAGAGGAGCCGCTTGTTTGCATGAACCAGCAACAGTATCTGTTTGTTTTGGGGAAGAAAAGTGCAATGTGACACATTGTCAGCTCAGTAGACGGCTTTTCCATAATGGTGACATCCACAAAAAAAACATCTCTAGCAACGATTAGGAGCCTATTCATGTGGATTATTGTCGTCGTACATTGACTGCACACAGAAATAAAAAGCGAACTGTGGAGACAGATGGTCTTTTCTTTTCATAAAAATGACAAAGTTGTTTACCCATTTTTTTTTTTTTTGGTTTTGGACGTGTGAGACCAGAGTGATGGACTTAAAGAGAGATCGCAGCTCCAGAGCCCTCTTAGTACACCCTGACTGTCAAAAGCCCTTAATAGCTACGACCTCTCTGACTGGCGTTTCCACCATCACACAGGCAGGAAAAGATTCAGGTGGGGAGTTTGGGTAGAGAATAAAAAAAAGGAGCTTTAGATGTAAAACATTAACTATCAAACCAGGAGCAATACTACTATGTCTTTGTTATATTGTACAAAGATACAATATAATATCCTTTTATAGGATTTACAGCTCTGGAAAAAAGGAGACCAATACATTTTTTTCTATGAAATCAGCATCTCTACATGTATTCCAGCCATTCCATCCCAGCGTCTATTAAATTCCAACACATGTACACCTCATTCTGCTTAAAGAGGAACCAGGAGTGGAATAAAGTCACCCAGGAACAATGGTAAAGACTTGAACATGTCATGGCACATGAAAGCTTTGATTAAAAATAAAGGTTATTGCACCAAATATTAATTTCTGAACTCTTCTTAGGTGTAAACATTAATATTATGTCATTTTGAAATGAATTTGATCTTGTTTCTTTGCATTGTTTGACGTCTGAACACATATATTTTTTGTTATTTTGACTATTGGTCATTTTCTGCGCTAATATTTTAATTTGGAATTTGGGGGAAATGTTGTCAGTAGTCATCCCTTTCGCCCAAACACATACTTAGAAGTAGTGAAATCAGAAAAACTGATCATTTTGCAGTGGTCTCTTATTTTTTCCAGAGCTGTATACCACATTACACAAAGCAGGGAGACATTTATCCTTTCTCTGTTTTTAGAATTACACTGACTTTAGTATTTTTTTTTTTTTGGTTTCTTCCATATGAAATGTGCAGTCCGTGTGACTGTGCATTAATATGAACTTAGACAAGTGTTTTTTTTATTGGTTTGTGTCTGTGCATTCAGGTTGTTTATCAATCCGTCTCCAACAAACACAAAAGTGCTGCTGCTCGCGTCTAAATGCGAATTTAGAGCAATGAACAAACAGACAAAGAAGAAGCACAGCTGAGGACCAGTCAGCAGGAACAAGGGGATGCTCTGATTTCTATGCCTCCCGCTACACGTTCTGCTCACTGACATCTCACTGAAGGTTACCTTTATATATGTGATTGATTTCCGCGGCCTAAAAATCTATTTTGTATCCTCATCTGTCACTGACAGCACTTTCATTCTTCTCTCCTGGGATGATATTTGATCAAATATCTGCAGCTCGGATTCACAAAGGAGAAAAAAGATCTGATATGTAAATCGAATCCAGGAATAGAAGAGATTTTAATCAGATTAAGTTACTTGACAGGTTATGTTTATAACAAGGCAGGCAGAGAACAATAAAACAACAACAACAAATATATGCAATAAGATATCAGTCAAATAGAGGACAAAAGGTTTTTTTTTGTTCTATTTGCTGCCTGAAATACCCAGTAATTTATTAAAAAGACAAGAGCTAGAAAATATAAGTAAGTATATAAATAAGTTATATTTTATAAGTAAAACATAAATATAGCAGAATTTAATTTAATTATTTTTTTCCGCTTTCCTATCTTGTAATGCCTGAAGTGGGTTCTGAACCTACATTCAACCATCATTCATTAATTTAATTAACTCCTGCTATGCGTTGTGGCTGATTTAATGGTGCAATCCAGTTAGAGCGGCAGCGTTTTATTTTATTTACATGTTTATGTGTATCTGCCACTACAGACGGCAAAACAAGCTCTTCTTGCTGACCCTGATTTAACCAAAGCACCATTACATGAATAACATACCAGCCATGACAGTTTGTTAATCACACGTTAAGCTGCACGCACCGCAGGTACCTGGCACGTTTACAAGCTTCCCTTTGGCAGACTCGCATCCGTCTGTGAATGACACGGCTGCCCTATTTTTGTGTTTTGTCGTGCTGCCGGAAACACGGAGCAAACAATCGAGTTATTGTTTAAAAGTTGGGCGTCGCCCCTCGCACCCAGAAACATGAGAAAAGGTCATGGGGATGATGGAAAGGTCCGTAGGCGTTATTTTGACTGTGGCATTTCTGAAAGATCAATTGAAAAGGCTTACATAAAGATAAAGAGCGATTCCCGTTTTGTAAAAGTCGTCTGAGGTGACATTTCTTCTTTGATTGCTTCAGGACACAGGAAGTCTCGGGCTACCGTATGATCACGTTTCATTGCCCTGACACACTTCAGTTGGAGCTGATCCAGTCCTGGGTCATCATCCTCCCAACAACATTTTCCGTACCACTCTGTGCTGTTGCTGTTTGACAGCTCCAGGCTGCAGAACTTGGGCATCTTTCCAGTAACAATGCAGACACCCCCTTTTCCTGCACGTCCGACAATATTTACCGGCTGACAGCTCTCTCATCCTTCCTCTTAGATATATCATACCGGGGCTCCACTCCAATAATATGACACGGGAGATATTCATCTCTCCACCTTTTTGTGAAACATGAGAGGCAAACTGTAAATACACAAAAAACAAACAGGAGGAGGGGAAGAGGTTTGAAGTACAAAGTTTTATTTTAACTCATTATGACTGAAATGTGAAGGAACCCAATGCCCTGTTATATCTTGTTAGTTTAGTGAAAGAATTTGATTTCCGCTGTGTGCACAAGCATGGTGTAACATGCAAAGTTGAGATCAAAACAGTTATGTGGACATTGCGGTGACAAACGAGCTGAACGATCCCTAATAAAAAGGTTATAGTGAATACATAACTTGGTGTATTTTTCCGTTAGTAGGTTATAGATATTAAAGTGTGTGTTGCTGGTACAGTTTCTGCATGCTCTTTTTTGGCTACCATGCTTCTATTTATCACATTTTTGTGCAACACAGGCAAAATTGTGACCTTCCTTTTCTCAAGAAGGGTGTCTCACGAGTGGCACTTGAACAGCAACATTGACAACAACTTCCAAAACACGATGTACAAAAATTACAAAATAAATAGGTCTCTTTTTTTTAAAATCTTTTTTGTTATGGTTTCGCAGGCTCACAAAGCAGTTTTTTTTTTAAAAACATCAACCTTCCTTCCTTGAAGTGTAAAGCGAAACACAATTCATGCAGCAAGTGTGAGAAAAAAATAAATTATACGCTGAGTTTGGTCTAACACGGTTGCATCATACGGAGGCGAGGATGCTCTGTACGCACAAAAGAGCTGCTGTCTGAAGAACAAATGTTGCTCAGTGAGACACTGCAGCCGACAATTTTCATTCCAGTTGTGGGGAAGCAGAGCTGTAGGCTGCTGGAGGTGCAGAGGCTCGAGCTGCAGCCCTCCTCCAGCATGTCTTCTGGCGCCGATGTCCACTAACAATGCTGTATTTCATTTTACTGCTCATTAAAAGAGGATCTTTGCAGCCAGTCCTGCCGTTTGACGCTGGCTGGGAAGCGGGCAGCCCAGGGAGTGAAATTAAGACAGATTTAAACTGACCTGTGCTCATCAGACCTGCAAACGAGAAAGAGGGAAGAAAAAAAACATCCAGGCATGAGTGTGGGCAGTGTGCAATGGAGTTTTGTTCTTAAAGCAGATCTGACTATATATGTGGCTTTTCCCACACGAGCTAAAAGCAATTTATATATGAGCAACAATGGTTTTAAGTGTCCTTGCAGGAATATGAAGTGGAAACTCGACAAATGAAAATCCCGCTGTACTGCAAATCTGGTCTGCTGCTTTGAAATGAGGTCGAAGGGCTTTAATGAAAGCTTTTGATGTGTGAATTGTGTAACTATGTCTTTCGCCTTTCATGTTTTTGATCAATGGCCTTGACTGGAAAGCTTTTCTCTCGATATGCGGCACGTATCGCTCGCCCTAATATCACAGGCTTTTTAGATTCAATCAACTGCATGATCTCGCTAGTGCGCCCACGGAGGCGCATGTACATAAGCATATGTTGTAATACTTGTGTTGTTTCTGCCTTTCTATTTCTATGTGTAATAAAATACAAAGCCCAGGGAATGTGTCCAAGGGTATAAGAAAATAATTGGGAGTTTGAGAATGTTATCTTAAATCTCAGGGGGGATCTCTAACTCATGCTCTCTCTCCCTCTCTCTCCCTCTCTCTCTCTCTCTGCAGTGGGCAATAAGGTCAGACTTGTCATAAGGCGAGGGTTTAATTAATGTTGCCCTCTGACAAAAGAACAACAAGATGCAGCAAGAGCTCATTGATAAGAATAACAAACAGCATGAGATTGAATGAGATAATGACCGAAGTGGTACAAAGATAAAGTTGTGAGGCAAATAAAAAAAAACTTAAATTATCATCTTAGCTCTTTTTTTGTGAAGATAAAACCACAAAGGAAATATCAAGAATGAAATCAGAGCTTGAGAGAAAGCTCTTATGTCGTATTTTCTTCCTCTGATTTATTCCTCTAATAAATGATTAACTTCGCTGTCAGACTGTAAATTTGTCTGAGGTGATGCAGTTTGACTGCTAGAGCAGCTTTATTTACTTTTTCCACAAATTATATACAAATTATAGATCAACAAGCTGTTAATATACAAAGGCATTTAAATCTTTAAACACTGGTAAATTGCCAAATTAACCTTGTGCTTTCTGTGTTCTGTGTCTTTCCAGACTTTAAAACAATCATGATCCAATTCTCTAAGTGCTTGTTTGGCAAATTTCCAGTGTGCGAGATTTGTTGGTAAGATATACACTATATATATATATATATATATATAAAACTCTTTACCTTGGATGCTCTTGTGTAACGCTGTGCCCCCCAGTCGCTCTTATGGTGTCACTCGGCGGTGGATTCAGCCTCAGCTGAGAAATAGTCAGTGTTTTCTAATCCACTTGTGTGAAACAAGGTCCAGCAGACACAGCTGCAGCTCTTCATTCTGAGTAATGACCAATCACATCGTTCCTCTGGCCTGGTGCTTGTTGACAGGCGACAGCATCAAACTCCATCATAGTGTCCAATAACTTTCCCAAAGCGCTTTAAAACCAGTATTTAAAGTGCATGAAAATCGGTAATACTGCCATATGTCATCCAGGTTATCTATTAACACTCTTCATTAGAAACTGTTGCTGTTATCACTATTTAATATCTCTGTAATGAACAATAAATAACAGGTGTTCATTGTTTAAATGTAGTTTTGAATGTTTGAATATTATCGCTATTTACCCATATATATCGGACTTGCTGTCATCAGTTAAAAAGTATGAATTAAATATCCATCATTTACGGTTTCAGCGCAATTTCATTTAACTATATCTGATAGATTGTGAGCCTCAGTTGAGACTGTAAATTGACTGTTTAAATTAAATTAACTATGGAAATTAAAGGTCACTGATTTACCAATTTAATAATATATAAATAATGATTCAGATGATTAATATTGTCATTCGTTAAGAATTCCATTATTATAGTCATATAAAACATTAGAAATGCGGTTGATTATGGTTATTAATTATATTAAATAATGATTAATTCACCTTTTCTTAGTCGGGGCTGGTGTAGTGTAACATGCTGATACTGTGTATGATGTTTATTGTAGTTATAAGGTCAGTGTTAAAAGTTAAAACAAATCAGATTCCCTCCTTCACCACATCCGTTGCCTTCAATATTTATAGTGTGAAAGACACGTTTTTATAATGCATAGGCCATCTGTGCATTTGTCAGCCCAAACAAACGTTGGCTGGCTGCCCTCTGAATGGAGCTAAATATGGCCGCCACGCGGTAGAAGTCTTCACATGTTTATGTTTATAATCCCATCGGGCTCCTCTTCCCAATCTGTGCATCGTGGATCAATGATCTCTCTGCTTTCAGCACTGATACTCGGACCAGATGATAGACTGACTGCTGTATCCTAAGGGGCAGTAATGCGGCGAGGTAGATTATTTTTTATTCTTTTTTAATTTTATGCGTGGTCTTTCGCTGTGAGGCCTCATTCTCACTTGTCCAGTGTTCGGGAATTTGTGGTTTTGACAAAGAGTTCAAATGTTTTAAAATGTAGGAATGTCTCAATGTAAAGAATGTAGATAAAACTCTCTGATTGCTTTAGTCCTCAGCAATGAGTCGTATGACAGGCACTTCAGCACCAGGCATCAATACTGCAGTCCTCCCGCCACAGGGGGAGCCACACCTCTCTACACGGAGCTCTCGTCCGGCCTGGGCAGCAGTTGAGTGTGTTTCCTCTTCTCTAAGATCCTGTTGAGCTCCTCGGCGAAGGAGTAGCAGGCTGACGACGTGTTCTCGGAGTCGCTCTGTCTCAGCAGCACATAGCTGTTGCCGTTCATCCTCCTCAGGACGCTGGGCAGCGTGGCCGACAGCCCGTTGGGGAAGACGCAGTCCGGGGAGGGAAGTGGCGGAGTTGGAGGGAGAGGAGGGGCTGGGGGAGGTGGCTCTTTATTGGACGAGGGGTGACCCTCACCGGGGACGATTTGAAGGAATCCTCCTTCCTGGGCGTTGCCGTTATGCTGCTTTGAAACTCCATTACAAATGCCGTTTCCATTACAGTGACTAGAGATGGTCTTTAGCTCCATGTGAGAGGAGTTTCTGTGCTGTTTTTTGTTTCTGTTGTGCTTTTTACTGCTCGGGTAGGCTGCGGCTGCTGCGCGTAACGAGTACTTCCCTCTGTGGCCCACACGCAGGCAGAAGCCCACGTAGACGAGGACCACGGTGAGGACCACACATAGGCCTCCGAGGATGGTGATGAGGGACAGGTACACAGCCTCCATGTTTCTGGGGGATAGCAGCTCTAAGTGTGGCAGCAGAGGGGCTGGGGGAGGAGGCGGGGGCCCCTCAGAGGAAAGAGGGTCAGTGGGCGCCGGCAGGGTGGCCGACAGGCTGTAGGGGTCTTCAGTTGGTTCCACGGGCGGGGGAGGGGGCAGGTCCAGGTGGATGGTGACGTTGTAGGTGACTATAGCGACCTTGATGCTGTTCTCAACAGTGTAGCAGGTGTACTGGCCGCTCTGGTCCAGCCGGGCCTCGATGATCAGCAGGCCGTCCGTGCCGGTCCTGAAGCCAGAGTTGAGCCCATAGCCCTGCAGCTCGCTGCCGTCCAGAGTCCAGAGCGGTGTTGCCAGGTTGGAACTGAGCTCACACTGCAGCAGCATGTCATCACCCACCCGCACGGAGCGGCTCCGCAGGACCACGTCTGTAACACAAACATTCACAGTCACAGTGAGTCTAAAAGTCTATTTTCACAAAAAGACTCTCAACTTCACCTCTGACTTGCACTAAAGTTCAAAAGTTTGGGGTCACTTAGAAAAACACAGTTTTCTCAATGAAGATAACTTTAAACTAATCAGAAGTACACTCTATACATTGTTAATGTGGTAAATGACTATTGTAGCTGCAAATGTCTGGTTTTTGCTGCAATATCTACATAGAGGCCCATTTCCAGCAACTATCACTCCAGTGTTCTAATGGTACAATAAAAGTGTGACTTTTCATAGACGGTCACCCCTAAGTTTATGACGGGAGCGTGGGATTGTTAAAGCATGGAATTGTTAAAAATAACAAAAAAATGTAAAAAATAACTTAAGAGTTACGAATCTTGTCAAATTCTGTCCGGAGTTACCGAAGCATAAACGAAAATTATACATTTTTTAATTCCAGCCATCGTATTACTTATTATTATTGTACAGAGAGAACAATGTGGCGGCAGAAGATTTTACATTTTATCAGATGGAAAATGTGAAGTGAAAGATGGCATCCGCATGCCTTGAATATCAAACAGATTTCACTTCAGAGATGGCAGGTGATTAAAAGACGGGAAGAGAGGATTTTTGCCAACAGTGTGCAACTTTCAAAAGGGCCTTCAATGCCATCCGATGACAACTACTGTATGAACCCTTCTACTCCTTCCTGACATTCACTATTTTTAATCCCCCTTTCATTGCATAAAAAAATAGCTCAAAAAGCTCAACAGTGTCTTTACTTCTTGCGGAGCCTTAAGAAAGCTCCCCTGTGTTCTAAGATGCTGCTGGAATTGTATCAATCAAAAGACTTAATTTCCCACATTGCTCAGTCTATTATCTATATTCTACATGTATTTTAACATGCTGTAATATTTAACTTAATTTTTCTTAATTCTGTATGTAAAATAAAACATTCTTCTTTTGCAAGCCTGGTTAGATGCTGACTCTATTTCATTGGCTTGTACTTGTACTATGTTAAATTACAAATTTAACATAGTTAAATTGAAGCTATGAATCTATGACGCTATTATCTTTCTGCATACCATCTTGTGAACTTTCACATCCCCTGCTGCCGCGCTCGATGTCCTGGATTAAAGTGAAACTGTGGAGAGGTGAAAAAACACAACATTAGGTATTAAGCCAAAGCACGATACAGCGAAATTAGATCATAACAAGTGTACATATCTTGTTTTTGATACAAACAACAATCCATAACAACTTTCCACAGACTAAGTGTATCTGTTCAGATTAGTCAGTACACTTAAAGTACACCACGACATGTTTATTATCACAGCCGACATCAGGTTTCTGCCAGCATAGTGATTACGCAACAGTTCTGGGAAATGACATTTGACAGGACATGGTGATACCTGAGGTAAGTCAAATCAAGCATACAAAATGACACCTGCAGCCTTTTTATCACCCGAGCCAATCACACACACCCACACACACGTCAATACCCACCTGTCTGCATGTTCCATTATGTCCACACACTGGGTGCCGCTCCAGGCACAGTGAGGGTCCCTGGAAAAGATGCAGTCATAGCAGGAAGTGTACCTGCGGCAGTTTGAGAGGGGAAGCTGCACCACCCCTGATGCAGAGCTGACGTACACGCTCATCTGGAGGGGAATGGAGCAGATTTAAATACTGTGGGCGGGATAAGGTCCCTTTCATGAGTGTGTGTGTGACGGTTGGACACAATACCTGTTTGATAGAGATCAGCACATTGTTAACAGGTTGTGGTTCTTCAAAGAGCTGAAGCTCCTCAATAATATACAGCTGCCCCTCAATCTCTACAGCTTTATGTAACCAGCCTTCATCTGAGTGACGCAAACAAGAGTAAACATTAGACATGAGACATTTTACCACCCACATTACAGCTGAAATAATTAACTGATTAGCCAATCACCTGATTGAGTATTGCACAATAGTTACCTGCAATAATTTTATACACACCTGTTCCCATGTAAAATACATGGTATTTCTGTCCATCTAAGCCTTGGCTCAGGTGTACGGCCATGTGTGTGTAGTCTGTAGTCCTCCTAAACAACAGGGGGCGTCTGTCTGATGGCTGAACCTGCTGGGACATCAGAGGATGTCTTCTGACAAAGTCCAGCACATCATCCGGGAGGGAGGTGGACACGTTTATGCCCCTGGCCCTCAGAGCGCTGGTTATGCACTGCAGGAAGAGAGGGTGAATGCAGAGATGAGAGCAGCAGTTATGAAGATACAATACTAAAAATAACCTTTATTTAAAAATCAATGTTACAAAGCTTTATAAAAAAGAAATACAACTAGAGAATAAGGCCATTTTTTAAATCAGCAATTGATACCAATGACCTGCTATTATTTGAGAGATCAACAAGATTAGTACGATAAGAGCTGATGGAATTTGAAGGACCAAACAAAATGACCTTACATCATCATTACATGTAGGAAATTTTGTGATATCTGGGATTAAATATCAGAATGTTGTAACATTTATGTTGAGTGTCATTAGCTTAAAAATGGTACAGTAAGACATCATGATTGTGTATAACCTGGCCAAGAGGCTGAATGTATATAGAGAATGGAAGGGGGGCAAGAACAGAGCCTTGAGGGACACCACAACTCAAGTGAGCATTTGACGAAACAGTTCCCTAGAGGAACAGGCAATGTTCTGTCAGAGAGGAACGGTTTGCAATTAAAGCCTTAATTATATACCCACAATTTTAGCACAAAACAGAAAGCTTGTGCTTTCATTTACATGACTGTAGCATTCCTTAGGATGCTATTTTTTGATATCAGGCTCCAAGGGGGAACCTTTCAACATTATAACTCCTTCCGATGCTGTGTGTACTGGCAAGATGCGATTCTGAAAATATTGTGAAAATATTGACGACACAATGACGCCCCGCTCCGTGCAAGTTCTAAAGAGAACTTGTGGTGATTTTGAGACATCAATTCATGGAAATATACTGATCTTGCCTGCTTTCTGATAAATTAACATTTGTTTTTTTCGGGAGTTGTGTGCTATTTCAGACTTTTTACTTGTTTAACAAAGCAGCAGGAAATAGAAAGACATTTTTGGGGTATTGGATTATTTGTAATAACATTCTCTGTAAATACAGAGGAAGGGAGAAGGTGGCCAGAGGAAGGGAAAGAGGATGTCAGGAGGCTTAGCGTGATGGTCTGCAAAGAAAATGAGGGGATCAAGAAGGAAATGTGAGCCTGTGGGAGATTGTGTTTGGGTAAAAGACAACTTTGTACTTAAACAACAATGAGCATGTGTGAGTTCAGCAGCCTTTTTGTGCTGAAACGCGGGCTGACTCAGTTCTCTACCAGACTAAAGAAACAACTTCCCGTCTCTCTTTGTCCTTTTCAAATGACTTCAGCCAACTTCTCTAAGAGGCTTTCAAGTTAAGACCCTTGACCGTTTTCTTCGTTCCGTTTAATAGCAAAGTTAAAATTAAGTCCTACAAAATGTTGAAGTGGCACTACAGTGGATAATGTCTGCTCTTTATAACCATGCCATGGCTGCCACACAAAGCCACTGTCGCCAAAGCTACAGGATGGAGTTAATCGCCATGAAAATGGGTGTTGGTGACATAAGCTGGTTGTGTTTTGGGCCTCATCCTTCAGGCTGCCACTTCTCCTTATCAGTCGCCCTCCATCTTTTCCTCTGCCTCCCTGCCTTTATGCAGCTCTACTTTGGATCAGTTTCCTCTGCTCTCTGTTGGGGTTTCTTGGTGTGAATCCTTGGAGTCTGGAGAGAATCTTGTGTATCAGATATTACCGTTCCAGGTCGTGGGTCGGGGATCTTTCCAGTGTATTCCTTCCACTTAGAGCCAGAGTCTTGGTTCTCCATGTAGGGTCCTTGAAAGGCCTCTTGGACTTCAGACAGAGAGAATCGACATACTGCAGATGCCTTCACGTTCCTCCTGAAGACAGCAACAAACACACATGCACACACGCACACACACACACACACACACACACACACACACACACACACACACACACACACACACACACACACTGTGAGAAAGACCAGAGCAACGAGGCTGCAAACAACAACAGCAGTAAACCCAGTGTTGCTATGGTGACAGCAGTTGAAGTACAGTAGATCCGTGGCTCACCTAGTTGAAAAGATGGAGAGAGACAAAAAGGAAGAAAGCACAGGGGAGAGAGGAGAGGGGCTGGGATGAACACTGACAGAGATAGGAAGAAGATGATTAGAAACCATATGTCTGAGAAGAGAGGAGGGGAGATGGACAAAAAAAAAAAAATGGAGTCAGAGGTGTGTTGTAGGAGAGGTGGAAAAGCATCCCAAGACAGCGAAAATGTTGAGGAATATTAGTATTTGTCTATTCCATGCTGTTCTGTGCACATTTTACTTTCAGATTTCTATCCATACATCCTTAAAGTGAATGAACCATAATGTAAAAAAGCAACTAAATTCCGTATCATGATGTTTTTCACGTTATGAACAGTATATACATGTGGGACAAAATGTTGGAATTTGATCAAACTGTTGAAAAGTGGATGTATTCTTGCATGTGCATGACTTATCGGGCTGGTTGAAATTGTTCAAGATGACAAGTATTTTTTTTTTTTCTGGAAGAAAATGTGATTGAATTTGATCAGATTTTGTTAAAAATATACAAATTTTTTTTGGCAAACATAGTTCAATAGGTGAGCAATATGACCAGAGATGTGATCTAAATCTTTTAAAAGACAATTTTTCAATTCAGGAACACTAATATTCACATTATCCCCTCAAAACCACAACAAAACTTTTTCAAAGTCCTCCTTCCTTTGTCTGGCTTTTTCTCTTTCATCTTGTCCCCTCCCTACTAGGCCAAATATAGCAAATGTCATGATAGTATTATATCATGAGTTACCCTGTGATTCCCATTACTAGTCCTTGCCTTCTTTGACTCAACATATGGATTGCTAGTTAATCACGCTTGCATGCTCACTCGCTCTCCTCACTCACCACTCCAGGCCAAAGATGCCATAGAAGACTGTGTCCTGTGGCGTGTGGCCAGACATGACGAACACGCTCCGCAGCATGTTGAAGTGGAAGTCATACTCGGGCAGCGAGCACAGCAGCCTGGCCTTGAGGAAGGACGTCCAGCGCTTCTGGAGAGTTAAACGGCCTCCCCTGTCCCCCTGAAGGATGAAAGGTGGAGGAGAAAGGAGCGGGTCAGACGAGGCAAGGGCATGGATCAAAGAAAAACAGACTGAAATCTTGGCTCCGGTTGGCACATGAGGGGAAGCGAACCACCTAAAGAGCGCAACAGATGGCAGACTAAAGCAATAACGATACATTCAAAAAGGTTACGGCTTCCCATAGCTATGACTTTAGGTTTCTGTATGAGTGTGTTTGTCCTCAGTCATCGGACCTAAAGGTTGAAAGCACTCACTGTGGAGTGAATTTCTAACTGAATGTAACACACACACACATCTTGATCCAAGACATGACAGGTTCACAGTGGAAAAGCTTGACTCAAGGCCAAGAGTCTAGAAGAGACAGACATCATCTTGCTCATTGATTTTAACTTTCAAATGTTTAGCCAGCGGCACATGGAAAATTTCACACATGTAGCCACAAGGCATTTCTATTAAAACGAAAATAAAATATCAATCTTTCAATGACAGAACTTTTGAACTGACTTCATTTTAATGCACCACAGGACATGAGTACAAGGTTATTAAATCTTAGAAAATCAAATGCTCTCATAACTGTTAACTCCTTCCTAGGCAGCAGGGAAGGTAAATAATTCACAATTGGAGCAGCAGCAGATACTAAACAGTCTCTCCCCTGCAGTCATCCATCCCCCTCACTCCAAGCCACACTGACTTTGCGAGCCATTCATCAGCTACACAGTCTGCTCCTCTAATCACCTCCGGGGCCTAGTTACAAATGCAATCCCCATCCAGTCGCTCATCTATTATGTTATACACAGTTATCATCAACCAAAGCTTCATTCATGCTAGCCTGATGCAAGGCTTCACTCTCGGTTGCAAAACAGCTTCCTAATCTGCTCTCACCTTACAAACCCGAGCCACCCGTGCCACCCTGCTGTGGCTGTAGGTTGTTGTCTGCTCCTGGCTCCTCTCTGTGAAGAAGAAGTAGATTTTGTCGTCGTCGCCTATGCTGCTGCCTAAACTCTCCTTCACCAGCGCAGAGCCCACGAAATCTGCTTCTGTGTGGGGGAGAAAGAGATGCATGGAATCATTTGGTTACATGTGAGTCTCATTCAGGTAAGCTGCACACATGAACGTTTGAGATCTGAGTATAACTCAGAAGAAACACTGTAAAAAAACACTGCCAAAACACTGTAAAAAAATAAATAAAAATAAAAAATAATGATTTGACAGATTTGAGCAGTTGGCTACATGTAATGAGAGGAAAGACATGGCAATCACGGAACTAACACGGCACAGATGGTGAAAGCAGTAAGTAAAAGGAGAATATGTTTATATGTCTCAATTATCTGCAAAACATCAGACTGAGCCAAGTTTTTCACTCTTTTAAACCCCCGAGCCAAGCATCTGGGTTAATCTATTAAAAACACAGAACCGCCTGTGCATGTAAACCTAAGTTGCAAAGCTTCAAGAGTCAGTGAAGCATACCATATCTGATTTAAGCAAAGTAAAATACTGTATTATTGATTCGCTGAGGCTGTAACAGTGTCCGTGCTGCCGAGGCTCCTTCGGCAGAGATGCTTGCTGATATGGAGGATTTAAACCTGGTGTTAGCTAGTCTAGGGACAGAAGCTATGACCACTCTGACATCCCTGATACCGACCCGTGTTAAATGGCTTTTATCCCTCACTCACCGTTTAGCCATCGTGTTGGAGCATCTTCCGTCTTCAGCGTGGGAGACAGAGAGTTGCGGCGGATATCTGGGAAGCTCCTGAACTCGTACTGGGAAGCTGTGTATATCTGCTGGTCTGCGTGGAAACCAAATTATCGAGTCACTCAGTTGTTGTCAGTCTGGAAATGATTCCTAACTTGTATAAGAGCCTTACCAATAATGAGGCCAGTGTAGCCCGTTGTTGGGCCGTAAGGACATTTATCCCTGCCCTCTTCAGGCTGAGATGACCTTACAAACCTCTCCTCATCCTACACAGGAATAAAGAAGAAGCTATTTATCTCTGAACCAACATGAGGACTCACAAAATAACAAAACACAAAAAAACAGAGCCAGAAGAGAGAGATTCATGTGAAAGAATAACAGATCAAGCAAGTTCTCATAGCCACACTGAGGTCTACAGATTAAATAATGTATTCAGCAACACCTGTACTGAGGAAAAATATCAAGTCTGTCTAACGGTGCAATGTCTTGCATTCCTTACTATGTATGCACACAGAGGTCTGAACGCATGAGTCCCACACATGTAGAGGTGAGTGGAGTTGAACCTCTGGAGGAAGCGGATGTGATTAAAACACTCCGTCTGGAAGTGGAGAGGAAGAATAGTAAATATATTATGGTGAAGAAACAAATATCAGAAGAGGAGAACAAAAAGATAGAAACAGTGAAAAAATAAGCTCATTCCTACCTTGTTGTCTTTTCCCTTGAGCAGACACTGACGTTTTTGCTCGGAGGAGGCCTCCCACTCGATCTTATAGACGACACAGAAGCACAAAGTTGGATCATTTCATACCACTAATGCAATGTTTTTTAGCAAAACCCTACATATCCAACAGCAGATAATTATGGAGTAAGATCCAGTCGAGTCTGACTTTAATAATTATACCTATTTGGTACCTGATTATTCTGTGTGGCTGAACAACAGCATGTTTATTTATTCTTATGTAACACAAAATGTTGACTTAACACATTTGTATTTACAGCTGGAGTGGTTGCGATATGCAGTCTACACATAGATGCTGCATTCCCTGCTGACATTTGATGCTATGATACAGCAACACAGCCACCATCTTGGGAGGGGCAAGACTGCCCTGTTAACAAACACTAGAAAATGGGGGGTTACACTTTTTCTGGATCAAAAAAATATAATGTTTAAACTGCTTAACTGATTTCAATACATCACTTGTATATTGAAGATTTTATAATCATATATTAAAAACATGTTTAATCTTCATGTTCGTTTCTATCTTCAAATGCTTCCTTGTCTCTCGTCCTTTTTGAGTTCTCAGTCTCTCTCCCTCTCTTGGGTTTCTCCTTTATATTCTTGAGTTGAATGCCCAGTTGCCCCTCCCAAGATGGTGTGATCCAGAGGTCAATGACGCATCTATGTGTTTCTCTCTATGAATAAACATGCACACAATCAGCAATCATAACTTATGACGAACAGCTGCAATACATAAACATGCAGTATTTGATACAGTTTAAACTGTGGGAACACACGGATATAGATTCATTTAACAGCTTTTACCTAAAAAGTAGGATAAATGCTGACTGCCAACTGGGTTGAGGTAGATAGTATGCTAATTACCACATTAATTAGACACTATTTCTGTCAACATGCTTTCAATACTTGATGAGGTGTTAATGTGAATTCAGCAGCTATTTATAAGAGTTACAGTAAAGGAGATACAATAGTCAGTTTTTCATTTTTTTCTCATTATGATGGAAGTTTATTCAGCCTGTGAGTTGTTGTTTCAAAAATAAAGTGACCACAAACGCAAGGGCTGCCGGAGGGGAAGATATTCTTTGTGTCTTAAAATTAAATATTTTTGCAGGAAAAAAAAGATGCTGATTGTTGAATGCAAATGAATCTAAGGCAGACTTCAAGACGTGGCGGATGAGGCGCAGAGCGAGCAGCGACACAGAAACAAACAAAGCGACTCACAGAGAGAGCAGAGCTGGCTGAGATGTCAGAGGCATTGAGAGAGAATACAGCCCCCCGGGCCCCGACGTAGAGGCGCTCACTGTCAGCCTCCAGCAACATGATGCTGTAGTTGACTGCGGAGGACTGGAAACGCCGGCAGCCTTGGAGTCCTGGGAGAGGAGAGGAGAGGTTGTTAATGAACGTACGAGTAAACCTGGCACAAGCAGCGCCTTTGCTGATATTGATTACAATCCATCTCAAGGGAAACAACTAATGGGTTAACAAATAAAACCTTTCTGGGAGGGGAAAAATCATCTTTTTTGACACATTCCTATTTTCTCAAAAACATTGATTTATTACTCCTCTTGCAGCACCACTGGGTCATTTACAGAAACATATGCATCCAAATACATACAGATTTTATTCCATCTGTTAATCTGCACATAAAAATAATTGACGAAACACAGATGCAGCCCCAGTTGTGTGTAGTCATTGCTATCAGGGTGCTGCATATTTACAGCACACGAGCCTGCTCAGCCAAACCTGACAGAAGAACAAAGGGAGCGATGGGAATGTAGTTATCTTCTGTGATGGATTTCTCTCTGTATGATTGTCGTCAGTGCAGAGAAGGACTTGCCTTTTGATTCTCTACTCTTTAAAACGGACGATTCTTTTTATAGACGACCAAAGAAAATGTCATCTATTCATCGATGACTCTACTCTAACAGTGAGAATCTTCACATTGCCTTCGTGTTTGGCCAAGAGTAAGAAAATACTCCAACAACCAACATAATAAGGAAAAAATGTCTAGGGAACAGCTGCTTTTTGACAGAAAGTCATGTATTTACTCCAAAACTTAATCTATTATCATTCTCTTGCTCATTAGTCAGTTCACCAGCAATTTAATGTATGTATGTACCATTGTTTAACATGCGTACATGTACTAAACTGTAATCTGGATTACATCTCACAGCAATCCATCCAATGGGTGCAATATGAAAAGACAGGTGATCACAAGTCAGTAGGATTGCAGAAAATCCTGGTACATAGAGGATCTATGTACCAGGATTTTCTGCATAAAATGAATCAATTCAAAAGTTGCTGGTTTCAGCAGCTATATATATATATATATATATATATATATATATATATATATATATCACTGCAGAAATGAAAGTCCAACTCCAAGGGATTATGTTTATCCTACACAGCTCCGCTCTATGGTAGGAGAAGATAATGAAAAGAGGCCCAACACAGCGTATCAGAGTTCAGAGATCCACTTCTACTTCATGTGTATTTTCTGTGACCAGAGGTCGTCTCTTCGCTACGTGTTTATGTCCGTGCCCCCGTCCAGTTTTCCAGGCTATATTGGGATGGATCTGTTTGACAGGACAAGATACTAATGAGGTTCACTCGAACACAAACACTCAGCAGAGAGACACGTTGTGTAACACACGCACTCCCCCGTGTCATAAAGTTGCTTGCCACAGTCACGGGATGGCTGAGACTTACGTAAGCTCCAAACCTATGATCTATGAGGGCTCCACTTAGCTTGAATAAACACAACACCGCTGTCAACACCAGCATGCACAAACTTCAAACACAGAACACGGAGCCTCTGGGCATCTTGAGACCATACTGATATATCCACAAACATGATG
Organism: Lepturacanthus savala; assembly: GCA_030544235.1. Lineage (NCBI taxonomy): Eukaryota > Metazoa > Chordata > Actinopteri > Scombriformes > Trichiuridae > Lepturacanthus > Lepturacanthus savala. The sequence goes on from CM060478.1 coordinate 16,327,269, forward strand.
AATTGTAATTGTTGTAATTTGTTGTCTAATTGAAATATCTATCTGACTATTGTGGAGCAGATTTTTACTATTAGATAAGGTGAAAAATGCGACTCAAGCAACAGAAATTGTCAAACTTCTTGCATCCTCAGTCAAATCCACTTCTATCAACGGATGTTAGTGGTTAGGGGGTCGTCTGCTAATCAGGTCGTTGGTTTGATGCCCACCTCCTTCAATATGTGTTTTGAGGTGTCTTTCTTCAAGTTACTGAACCCCAAAATGATTGTGCATGGGTGACATGTGTGCATGTGAGTGAGCATTAGAAATACTTGTCGGGTGATATGAATAAAAATGGTCTGCACCTTGCATGGTGATGTCTGCCTCCAGTGTGTGTGAATGGGTGAATGCTGGTAGACCGGACAGACTAGAATATATAACTGCAGTCCATTTACCTTTAAGTATCAATCCCCCTGCAGACTGCATGGTTATCACGTAAGCTGTCATTAAGATTCCTCTCCGCTCACTTCCCCCGGCAGCTCTTAGACTTCTCCCGAGTGATCAGGTGTCTACTTTTCCTCCCTCGTCCTCAGCGGGAGGAAGAGGAGTATTACCTGAATACTGTGCAGGGTTTTCACAACAATAACTTTTCCTATTTGAGCACACAATATCGGTGCCTCGCTGCGGGTGAAGACGAGACCTAAGAGCAGAGACACTGTCGAAGTTTCCACTGTGTAATCGCAGCGTTCAGATACACAATACTTTCTGTGTGGGGGCCGGACAGCTGGAGTCAGATAACTGAAAACAACCTCGCTGAGAGAGTGACACAGCAGAGACAGGCCTATCTGAGCTATATAGACCGTATATGATGAGGAAATAACATCAAAAACCACATTTTATCCTCAAACAGGTTCATTGGAGGGAAAAAATGCTGAATTTGATTAATTTTATTGGGAAAAAAAACAAATGAGAAAGGCAACGAGACAAGCCCATATGATATTATTTACTGAGCAAACACTTGGAGAGACCTCAGCTGATCTGCACTGTACACAGTGTTCAGGGACATGCGAGCATGCGCGCGCGCACACACACACACACACACACACTTAACCACCAGGTGCTACAACAGCCTTACAGAACATGCAGATGCACACACACACACGAGGGTCAGGCCTGGTCATGGTTCGGAGTATTCTGACGTGCAAAATAACCGACAGGTGGTACTGAATAAAAAATCTCTGGAATTTTACCCTGGCCTACTTGATGTCAAAATGTGGGAAATTCTCAAAATAATTGCCACTTGGCAGGTGGAAATCGGTATGTGTCATGAAAAGGTATTTTGGTGTCACCCTTTTTCAGTCTTTTTTAACAATCTACCAGCTTTTAAACGCTTCAGCTCCTCAAAACTGTCCAATGGAATTTGTCAAATTAATAACCCTTGACCTCACCCCATACAAAGTTTATCAATTGTAATGAGGAGAGAACACAGCTGTGTGTGTGTGTGTGTGTGTGTGTGTGTGTGTGTGTGTGTGTGTGTGTGTGTGTGTGTGTGTGTGTGCGCGCGTGTGTGTGTGTTTAACTGAGCCAGGCTGTGTGCGTATTCAGGCGTGTGTGATCTAACCACCAGGCATAAGGTTTGGAGTCTTTGCCTTGAGGTTGCTAAGAAACACACAAATTCAAGAGATTAGTTGCCAGTTTGCATACTGAAGTCTTCTCATCAGGAGCAAAAAAAAAATACAAGAACGACAGGTAAAAGGGAAAGGAATTAAAGGAGAAACTGAATGAAGGAACGACGGAAGAAAATGTAGAGGTAGAACGGGCAGAGAAACGGATGGCAGAGGAGGAGGTGAGTCATGTAGGAGGATCTGTAAGCAGGCCTGAGCACTTACTCATGATTTACAGAAACTGAGATACCAACAGGGGTTCATAGCAAGAACAGCAGAAAAAAAATGGCTGGTAAGCGTAAGTAAGTGATGTATGGCGAGAAAGACGTCTGTTTAGAAAAGAGAAGCGGAGAGGAGGCATGTTGGTGTATAAGTCTTGAAGTGGAGACGTGAGAAAATTCCTTTCACACGTCTGCGTATCAACAAGTCCAGGATCAGTTAACAGTGCCCACACACGCAAGCCCGTTAAAAGAGGAATACTGTATAGGATTGCCTTGCGCTATAGTACAACAGTTGTCATGGTTACGGTGCTTCTCTCCCCACTACCTACAGTGGTGTCAGTCTCCCTGGATGCTCTGCAGGGATCCCACTGTAAGCTTCACTCAACTGCCTCGCTGATCTGATGATCCTCAGGCTACACACATTCAGTCACGCAAGGTAGATGAATAATAATCACAGTAATGAAATATTTTTTAAAAATAATGGTTGAGACAAGGGGCAGGTGTAAGAAATACCAGTGCGTGTGTGTGTGTGCTGGTGTGAACCACTTAGTGTGCACAGAATGAAGCATGAAAAGAGAGTGGGGAAAAAAAAGAAAAGAGCTGTGTCAGGAGGAGAGTTAGACAGTGAGAGATGAGGTGAGGTGGAAGAGGAGAAAAAAGGGAAACTGACAAGAGGATGAGGAGAAAGAAGAAGGCACCTGCGGTACTAAAAGAACAGGTCTGAACATATGAAGAGTTTTCTTTGTCAAATGCAACTCTGTGTGTTCCTGCTTACCGCTGCTGAACACGGTGACGCGAGGAGTGACATCCAGGTCCAGGGGCGTTCTGAACGGGTAGCCGGCCGCCACACACACACAGCAGCTGAGCAGCAGGACCCGCAGAGCAGGAGATTGAGCTGCCTGCATCCCCATCGAGCGTCTCACGGGACACACGCTCTCCAACAGGGGTGTATGCAACGGCATTCACACACACATACTCACTCGAATAATCACGCACACTCAGACAAACACTGGCAGACAAGCAGAAAGTCTTTCACTGTGCTGTAGAGACCACTGAAGAAACCTGAAGGAGAAAACACACAGAAATACACAGAACCTGTTAGCAGTCAAGTCAACATGAGGAGAAAAAACTAAACGCTGTGCATGTAACTGAAAATGTAACCATTTAAAAAGTAAGAGAAGTTGCAAGCTGGTGAAGTTGAGTTTAAAAAAAAAAATCACAAAGATGATGACAGAGATATGAAAGACACACAAAGTGCACTCCCTCAATAAAACATTGGGGGCTCCTGCAGATCAATGAGACACGCGAGACCCGCTCTAAACGTTGCAAAGTAACGCCGTCTGGCAATCAGCTGCTGCCTTGTCCAAACATATGACTGAAAATATCTTTAAACAAACAGTGACTGACAAACAGAGCAATGTACCAATAGATCAAGAGAAAACACTTGAGGATTAAACGGCGACATGGCGCAATCCAGATCGATAAGGTGCGAAACCGGTTCAAACAGCAGACGAACCCGAGAGGAGCCAAATCCACGAGGGGGGTGGGGGGTGGGGGGGTTGAGAAATATGATCATCACTAAAATGTGTGAGATGTGATGTGAGTGTCAATGTTGTTCCAGCAGAGTAAGACCCTCTTTAAAAGAAGAGAGCGAGGAGGGAGGGAGGAGATGGTGTGTGTGTTTGTGTGTCATCATCACATGCACCAGTGCACACACACACACGCACAGCACAGAGAATACACTGACAGATCATCCCCAACTATGTTCTATTTTGTAGGACTGGTGATCTCTCTTTCTCTGACTTTTTCAAACACGCACAAACACACACAACCGTCTCATTCTTTCCAGTAAACAAATCATGTATCCTGCACCATAAAGAGCTGAACATCCAGGGAGCCTTCTTGCAGGGACTCACATAAGTTAATTTACACAGACACACACCACACACACACACACACACACACAGAAAGTGAATCCATTAGAACAAGTGTTTGTGACTCTTAAAGCAGAAAAGTCCCAGCAGTCCCTCAGGGCTGACACCATGACAACGGCTGGCTTGAGCACCGCATGATGTGTGGGACAACCAAAGTAGCATGCAGGTGAGGATAACAGCTGCACGCTATGAACCATGGAGTAAAACACACATGTTGTAAAAGACTGGCTGATGCTATGAAAAGTTACATTTAACGACGTGAGGATCTGCTGATTTGCTCTTTCTGAATTCTATTGGCCTGTCAAAATGAGAAATTTAAAGACATCACCACCTTGGGCTCTGACAGTGGGACATCTTTCATTATTTCTTATAAAAAAGTATGACCACTTGATTTTCTAAAAATGTTTTAAAGGCCAATGGAATTATGCCATAAAACCCACAGTATGAAACTTTTCATTGGCTTTAACAGCTCCGTCGTGTTCCCAGGACGGCAAATATACTTTGGGGGTGTCAATTATCGCAGTCGTACATTTTCTATCAGGATGTGCTACCTCTCCTAGGGCCTGTCTGACGTTATACTCTATATAAAGTTGTGTTAACCGCCTTCCCAGCCTCCTCTAAGCTCCTCTTAAAAGGTGGCGGAGGAGGTGCACTGAAGTCATTCATCTAACTGCCAAATTCATCCTGACATGATCTTATAAGATGAGTCTATTCAGATGGAGATGTTTCACGGAAATGTGAAAGGAAAATATCAGAGAAGGGAGAGAAAGCGGGTGAGCGAAATACTATCTGAAAGTCCAGGAGCGCTGAAGAAAGAGCCAGTAATTGTGACATTTCCGATCCTCTGTCATCTAAAATCCATTACTCTCAACTTCCTCCGAGGACCGAAAAATGGATGATAAAGCGTCCACAAACCTGCCTGCATAGAGGAGATTGTAGCAGTGCAGTGACGGCTCCATCAACAGGCAACGTTTGTCCCAAAGGATTCCATACTAGTAAATGTTTCTGAGTTGGATACATTATTTATGTGAGTGTGTGTAACAAATGGTCGAACCAATTACAGTCAAAACCATTGAGCTGAGCTCCAAGTGAGACACAGACGGCTTTTAATAAACACTGTTGTTTCACTAACAGAACTGAACTGCATTTGTTCCCAATGAGTGAACTCTATGAGTGTTAACACTGGACTCTTTAACCTTTTACACTCAATACAACAAAAGTCGTAGTACAGTCAGTGTACAGCGGCGTTGGAAACGCATTGAGTCCTTCTGAATCAAGACCTTGTCTTGATCATCATTTATATGTGTGCAAAACCGAATGTTTGACAATTATTTGTTATTTCTGATAATCCTTCCACTCTGCTGCAGCTTCATTCAGGATTTAATCTCAGTTGCTTTTCTGGCAAAGTGTAAAAAAAAAAACACTCAACACTATTATGAATAAAGAAGAAAATGGGGGAATTTATGTGAATTCAGACATGTCTGTATTTAAATTTCCACAAATGCTAAATTGCTTTTACGACATAGAACACCATCTGTTTGAAAATAGAATCTGTTGAAAAACCCCCCCTGAAAAACAAGAAGAAGCCTCAAGAAAGGTAACAAAGGCCATGCAATAGACGTAGTAAAGAGCAGAGTACACAGGTATTATAATAGCAAAATGACATTGTGAAAAACAGTATGATAAGTGAATGCAAACAACTATGAAGAAATTGAATCCAGGAAGACATTGAGAAATTGTCCACAAAGCCATTCAACTGTTCCTATTTTGCACAAACACACAGGTGTTATCTCCATTGTGGCGTTTCCATTGATACGACATGTAGGCTACATTCTGAGCGTCAAGATTCATCAAGGTGGACTACTGAGCTGAAGCCAAATGAACTGGCTCCCCCGAAACTGAAACATCATCGACGTCATAGTAAAAGTACAATTATTAACCACCAAAACCAACATTTTTTCTTTTTAAATGAGGCCAAACCAGTTAACCTTTGTTTAAAGGAAAGAGGGGAGAGACAACAGCAGGATCTACATACTAATAACACATTTAATGTTAAATGACCACACCTTTCCACCTCTTATATTACACAGGTTACTACTGATAAGTGGGTTTCTCTTTAATGATTAGATCACAGCGCTGGCAGGAGAATACTGATCATCCATCTTAAACCCATCAACCAAGCTCTCCAAGCACCCACATCATCTATGTGTATTTATTACAGCTGATTTGCTCCAATCCAGCTGCTGTCCTGCTCCATATTATGAATAACAGGCTGCAGTTAGACTTTGCATGTCACACTGTTGAAATTCACGATGCAGAAACTGATTTTTTTTAAGTTGTAGGTCCAATGCAGTCAAGTGAACCAAGGTATAGGGAGGCAAAGACAATTTCACACATATTTATGAGGGATTCACACCTTTAGTCTATATTGATCTTCTAGGGTTGAGAAGCACATTAAATAAAACAGAAAAAAACTCATTGACAAATATCTCATATTGAGACAGAATTCACCATATTTGACAGGAATATCTAACTAAGTCGCTGTAAGAGCATTAAATATTCTTATAAAGCTATTTGAGTGGATTTTAAATATACACAGGCGCCTTACTATCACTGTACACATGCTATAAAGACACAACAGAACAACAAAATATAGATTTTGGATTTTATTTGGATCCCCAATAGCTCTAACATTAATTGGCTATTTTATATCAATGTAATCGATATAGCGTCCAGTGTCTTACCTGACTCATGTAGGAAATTCCTCGAAGAGCAGGAAATGTGTGTTTCCTTGAGCTCAAGATAATCCAACTGGACTTTACACGCGTCCACACACACTCTCACACACACACATTCACACAGCCACTGAATGACAAACACACGCGCGCGCACACACACACACATACACGGCTGACTCGCTGCTTCTTGCCGTCACAGGTGGCCCGCCCTCCCACGACGCTCACTTCTTTTTTTCCCGCACACATTAGCAGCCTGGAAACCCAGAACGAGGTGGGCTGTCCGGTCTTTGTGCCCCAGAAGCCGCTTCCTGCCTGTCCCACTTTTCTGCAGGTGTATCACGAGCTCCGGTCTGAGGAAGACCAGTTACAGGTCTGAGGTACAAGTGAAGGAAAAGGTGCTCGAACGCAACCTGTCCCATTCCAAGATGGCGCCACACTGACACCTAGTGGCCACGGACGGAATCACACGCACCGCAAAACTACACTAAAAGCTTTTTTAAATTGAGAAAACGATTAACTGATTAATTCAATTTGAATTAATTCAATTTGAATTAACCACCCTCAAATAAGAATATATTAAAACATATATAACAATCTATATAATTTATTGCAATCTGGATTTAATGAGACTTTCTTATTAGCCTCTACTAAATTTGCTGCTTTATAACTCCTGAAAACGTTGTTTCAGTTCATAAGTTTATCTTGATAATAACTAGAACTAAAAAAAACAATAAAGTTCAAGTTTTGGGGATTTGGACCTACAGTATTATTTAATGAGTTTAAACCTGAGTTTCTTTTTTTATCCACTTGAAACAATAGGATATAAAAACACCCCTTAATTGACAATCTTATAAAACTGGTGAATGGTGAATCTGAAAGCAAACAGTTGCCTCTATTCATACTGTTATGTCTTTAGTTGGTGAATGCCAAGTCCAATGTTCATTCTCCTTTTAGTTCTGGTTTTTAGTCTATATTCTTTTTTATTTAAATTTTATCTAAGCAGGAACAGTCTGACTGATCTTAGATTAGATTAGATTAGATTCAACTTTATTGTCATTACACATGTATAAATACAGGGTAACGAAATATGGTTTAACATCTAATCAGAAGTACAAAGAGCAGCAAAGATATATAGTATTAGTGTACACTTACAAAAGTTTACACACTACAATTGGTGAATTGTGAAATGTGAATGAATAAGGGGATGGATAAGTACAGTCTATGGGGCATGTGCAGTGGTATGGTCTGGGGACATGGAGGTTTGGAAGGGGACAGAGTTCAGTAGGGAAACAGCTGTTGGAAAAAAGCTGTTCCTAAACCTGCTGGTTTTGGTCCAGAGGCTCCGGAATCACCTTCTAGTGATTAAAAATCACTACAAGAGCATCCTAGCAGCAACCCATTAATGTGAGACCCCATTATTAGAAGAAGCTGACTGAGAAATAATTGTTTGTGGTCTTTAAAAAGCAAGTGAAGAAAAACACTCACCTGACTCTGTGTGATGGGCTCATCTATAATAGATTCAGTCAATAACAGGCATGTTTGGATAAGAATCATGTTTGAAACACAAGAAAACTGTAGGTCTTGCTTCAGGTGTTTTTGTCTATAAAACATGTTTTCGGTTTCCTGTGGAAGAGTCAAATTACTCACATTCAGGCATGCAGACATAATTCCACCTGTGGCTCCTCATCTGTTTCCCCAGCACCCTCTTCCTTCTCTCCAGACCCTCGGGTAAAAAATATGATGTTTTGCATTTCTAGATTAGGAGAAGATTCATTCTCAGGCAGATCTTATATCCCAGTGACTGGTGGAAGTTATGTTCAACACTTAATGAAGGTGCCTGTGAGGAAAGCTCGGCTCCATCACTCTCCAAAGAAGTTCCAATTCCCAGAGTCATTATATAACAGCAGAAACATAAATCAGACGTATCCGTGTGCGTCCCCCCTGCAGCGGAACAACATCGGTCTGTCATTCCATGTATGCCTCTCTGATTTATACAGAACTTCTTAATCCATTATGAATGTACGATTCAATTATGAATGCAGGAAGTTGCGTTTCAGTAGTGATGTTGAATTTAACCTTCATCTCAACCCATTCTTTTGCATCTCTGCAGGGGAACTGTGCAGCATAGGGCTTTGTGTCTTAAACATTCGGCTGCGTTAACCCCCATTAAACTCACTGAGGGACAACAACAGAAGAATTTCAGTCAGCGTCAGCTGTTACCATGCTAACAGTGAAACGGTGGTACCTGGAGGAAGGGTGGAGTGATTAGTTATCAGAGGTTCCCAATGCAGGATTTAAACTGAGGCCATCTGTGGTGAGGAATGTAGCCTCTATACATGAAGTGGCTTCTGCAAATGTGGATTCTTGATATATTGCATCATAAGGTGCAATTCTTCTTCAAGAGTGTCCTAACTGATAAATAAAAAAAATAATAATAAATTTCACTGTGCTTATGCAGTAAACCACGAATACCATTATTTCAGCTCATAATGACACTAACATGAACTCAACTTTCTGTCTAACAGCTCCGGTGATGAACCTGCTATCACCAGCAGTTATTTGTAATTTGTTTATCCTGCAGAAGACGGAGCACTCAAAATGATCACAGTGACAGAGGAAGACATAAACAGTAGTCGGTACACAAATTACAAAGTAATTTTCCTCTGAGGTTGCCGTCCTTCACATCTAATTTGTGTCCGCTCTGTTGACACGGATGTGATCTTGCGGTTTATTTTGAGACAGGTAATGAGTAACCGTGGTAACGCTCCGCAATTATTTAGCAATAAAACAAAAACTATAGCTTTGTGGCACTAAAAAAGAAATTGGAACATTCTGCCGTTTTATCAAGGACAGAATCTGGTATTAAAAATGTTGGATTTTGCTGGCTTTCTAAGGAGCATATTTAATTCAGTTTGGAACACCTGCGATTATAAACACTTGCCTCCTGTTCGTTCTTATACTGAATACAGCCAATGACGCACATGGGCCCACTTGTATCCAAAAATACATCGAAAATAAATCAGTGGATCAATATCTTTGGTTCAGGGTATTGTCTTGGGTCATGCAGTGAAAAAATTACACAGTTTCAGGAATTACTCACTGATATGAAGAGATAATAGCTGCTGGATGCCACTTCTACAAGCTACCACTTTATAAGAGTATCCCATTATTAATATGTATTATTAATTAATATCCAATAATAATTGCCTATATATTTTTGCACAAACAGGAAATGCAGCACTAAAATAAGGTAGGTATAACAAAGGTATTGTTTTTCATAGCTGCCCTTAATCAGGCATTACATATTTAAATAAAGTGATACATGCAGAGATAACAGATCTAAGCATATCTGATAACCTGCTTCCATCAGACTCTTTCCCTAATTTAAATTCATGCTCTAGAAGTTGATTATGTATCCTTTGGTCCAGCAGAGGGCAGCAAATGTCCTCTTAACAAACTACTTCTATACACCAATGTATGGATATACAAAAAACATTAATATGAACAGTAATCTAGAGAAGGACGACTATATAAACTTAGTAGAAAGTATTTTATTATAAATGTTTGAAGTACTACAGTACATTTGTGGTTATAGTTCTGACAAAATGGCTAAAGAAAAAAGTAACAAAAATAAATAAATCTGCAGTGACAGAAAGATGCGATGAGTTGAATGTTGGGAACTCACAATGTACAAGTTCCACCTTCTTTTATATGATTTTTTTTAAAGTAATAATTTGATTTAGAAATTGTCTCAGTCTTTAGAATATAGTATAATTTCTTACTGATTACTACAAAAAGTCACGGGTTCTGGTATTAGGCTTGTTTTCACAATGTACATTACTGTATTTTCATGGAATGGCTGTAATAAAACATTAAAATTCATACTGCATGACTTCTCCTTCTTGGTCAAAGGGACATAAGAGTTTCAAAGTCCATTTTTATAACGATATAACTCCTACAGTAAAATTTCACTAGTTTTTGTGACAAAAATACATGTATTCACGGCATCTATGGCATCTCAACCATGTTCCAATGCAAGGAAGCAGACTGGCTCTCTGGGTATCATAGACCACAGAATAAAACAGCAACAGATCAATTAAAAGCTTTGTCACCAATGTTTTCATTATCTATTTGTTTAGCTAGAACAGTGGTACTCACAGCGGAATTTTAACATCTCCAGTGAAAACATACAGAGGCATAGTCACTCTACACAGATGATAAGAAACAAGCCCCCAAAGATTGTCATGGTAACAGAGCATTTCAAAAGCATCATCATCATCATCCATTCATTCATAGAGCCCAGATTGTGTTAGAAAACAACCAGAGAGCAAGTTTTAAAAGACTATTCAAAAGTGTAAAAATCATTTTCTATCAATACAAATACTGCTTGTTCCATTTACATCCCAACATTTAAATTTCTGTCATTTTAGGAAATTGCTTCAGATGCTTAAATCGGATTACAAAAAAACAAACAAAAAAAACAACAACAAAAACTGTGGAATAAAGAAAAACAATGCCATTAGTGTCTTAAGTACACAGTACACAGTGTGACTTGAAAAAATAAGTGAGGGAGTCCCTCTGCTGTAGATACAGAAAAGTGCCATTTGGGCCAGAAAGAGTTCATAGCTGATCCTTCATATTGTTTGGTCTGTCCTTGTCTCTTCATTTCAGCAGTGTCCTTTTCCCCCCCGGGTCTGTTAAAGCCTGTGTGTGTGTCTGTGTGCATTTTGGAGTGTTGTATCAGACTGAAATGTGCAGGGATCTCTGTGTTTTTAAGCCAGGCTTCTCTGTCTCGGCTTTATTCTCGGGTAGAGCTGTTGGAGACAACGAGAAGACATGTCAACGGTGCCTTTGTACATCAGTGCATCTGCATAAAATAAACATTCTTATCATAATTTCATTGTTTCACTGACTCATGACTCACCCCAAGGAGGTTGCGGGGAATGTAACCCTCAGTGTCGCCCATTCGCGCCCACCACCATTCGATCTCGTCCTCGTCTTCTCTGCGGACGACGGTCATGCAGTCTCCCTCGCGGAAGGACAGTTCATCAGGGTTTTCACCCGTGTAGTCCCACAGACCGTAGACCACGCCCCTGTTCATGATGCCCATCTTCTCTTGTACACCTGATAACACAGGAAATAATGAGTGAGAGATTTTGTCAAGACCGAAACAATGACACAGAACATGGTAAAAATAAAATGCAAAAAGGAATAGCTTTCACTGACCGTAGAGGAACTGAGAGCACTGGGTGTAGCCTTCCTCCATCTCTTCACATTTATCAGCTGCTGTCTGCATGTCACTGTATGTCATCGCAAAGACGGCGGCGCCAGACTCCACCAAGAACTTGCACACTTGCACATTGTTGCAGGATGCAGCACAGTGAAGAGGCGTCCTATGTTTGAGGTTGGGTGAGAAAAAAAATGGAGAAACCTTGATGAAAAGTGTCAAGAGAAATAGTAACCAGTTCTTAGTTAAACCTGAAACCTCAAAAGAAAAATGCTAAATTTAATGACTGGATTTGGTGACTGCAGCCAGAGCAATGTACATGAAACTACATTCACATTTCTATAGATAACAAGGTAACTGGAGGAACGAGTCAAAGAAATCTGACACATTTGCTATACTGCAGGCAGTTCTGATTTGTCTTTGGCTCAGTACAGACCCAAGAATTCATTATTAACCAGAAGTGAACTTACCAGCCGTCGCTGTCTGCAGCATTGACGTTGACACCAAACTGAACCAGAAACTTGACAATCTCTGTATGTCCAGCACAGACAGCGTTGTGCAGAGCAGTGATGCCTTCATCGTTGGGCTGACTGGGATCCTCCACCTGGGTTTGAGAAGTTTTGAGGAGTGAAGGTAGACAGACTTCGTCAAAGCTTAATTTCATCCTCAAAATAATTGTGTTTTTAATACAAGCATTTATAATACCATGGTAGGGTACAAAGACAGCAGAAAACACACTTTAAGAATTTAGCAAGGGTTGCATAGAGTAACAAATATCAAGAAACATACCAGTCAGGGTTATTACATAATGGATAAAATCTCTTACCTCATAGATGATTCTCTGGACCAGATCAAACTCTCCCTCTAGAGAAGAGTCCAGCAGAAGAGCCAGTGGGTTAAACTTCACTCTCATGTTGTGATCGATGCGTTCAGAGCCAGACTTGCGCAAGTTTGTCCTCTTCCCCTAAAGACGGAACCATAATTATGTATCACGCAAATGGTCCTTAACAAAAATAAATAAAAATTTTAGCTGCGAGACGACTAGAGTCTCTTCCTGCCGAGGTAGAAGTGTGTTCTGTGTTGTGTTCAATCTGGACTGGGAGATGAGGCGGGACTTGTTTTCTCCAGGTCTTAAGGGAATTGTTAATCCAGTTTATTAGCAAAAGCTATAAGAAGCAAATCCATTTCTCTAAAAAGATCACCTGATTACAAGCATATTTCCAGCAGTTAAAAAAAAATGTTTTTCAACTACTCTTAGAAGGTGACAATGACGTGGAAGGGGGAGAAAAATATGAGTCTTCGGTTGGCTTTGGCTCATTGGCTCACCTTTTGGAGTAAAACCTGCAACATCGCCATAAAACGTGATGTTAAAGAGGATCAAGCGGGAGCTTAACAGTAAGAAAACGTAAACTGGTGTTTATTTTCAACAGAGAAACTGTGAGTAAATGAGAAAGAGGTGGGACAGAAATCTGGTGGGTATGCGCTTAGTGTAAGCAGAATAAGGCTCATTTCTCTCCAGAAACAATAGCAGTGATTGATAGGGATTACTGGATTATAGAATGTCATGCCAGGTCACTGCTGTTGACCATTAAAAAGTATAATGTGAAATCTAGAGCCTGGACTAACTATGTAAATCATGACCTGCCCCTGTGGAAATAAACAAACATGTGAGGGGATTTAAAAATGCAGGTTATATATACTGTGAACTCTGGACTGTGGTGACTGCAGCACAATCACAAACTACACACAAATGAAAGCGATATAATGATCCGTACCGGTGGAAGAGTGACCTGACCAGTGACCTCTGGTGCTTTCATGTTAAAGGTGTCCTCTCCCAAGCTGTCCTGCTCTGCTCCACTGGGGTAAGGGGGAGGTGGGTAGGGGGGAAACTCTTCCAGGAAGCCTTCTGGAGGTGGAGGCGGCAAGTTGGGCATTGTGTCCTCCGAACCAGCTGAGGGTGGCAGCGGGAAAAGGGCATCATCTGGCCTGGGGGCTGGGTGGGATGGAGGGGGAGGTGGAATGATGTCTTCACTCTCTGGGATAGCTGAAGGTGGTTTGGTCTGTTCAGCAGGGACAGGAACGATCTGGGGGGTCTGAGATGGAGCGTTTCCTCCCTCCAGAGACTGTCCCGCCTCTGAAGGATGGTTCTCCGCACCGCTCGGAGGAATGAACGGCCCCGCAGATCCCTCCGCCACCTTCTCTGCCTCGCCGGCAAAGCTGGGAGTGGTTGGTGTAGTGACAGTTTCCATTGCAGCCAGCGTGGTCTTCTGATAGAGGAGTTTCTGAATGTTGGGGCCTGCGGGGCCTTCTGGTTCAGTGATGGAGCTGCGTTTCTTCAGGGGTCTGGGAGCATTGTAGAGCTTCTTTCTCAGGGCTTCCAGGTCCCCGTCACTCTGATGTCGGTAGGGGTTGGAAATGAAGGGAAGGAGTTTGGTGGGGCTGAGGGGCCGGGGGATGCGCTCAGTCTCTGGTTGAGAGCCCTCAGATGGGCTGGGACCCATGTGGTAGGCTCCGCTGTGGTCCACCTCAGATTCTGGGGCTGGGGAAGGGCGGTCCAGATAAGGGTTCTCTGGGTGTGGAGAGCCTCCACTGGGGATCACTGGTTTACCATACACTACAAACACAAACAGAAAACTACTGTTCAGACTGCAAAGGATGCAGAGATGCCATCTTGTGTTCCTTGTTAGATGTGACATGTGAAGGTTACCACCACACTGTATGAACGACTTGTTGCCTTTGATTTCTAACTTATAGTGAAGTGAAATGGATTTATAAAATTTTCATAACCAATTATGGCTGGGGAAAAAAAAGAAGCATTATAGCGTGATGAATACCAGATGAAGCCCGACCTTATACATAATGATGAAATGTTAATTAAGGGTTAGTCGGATACTATATTCCCCTGTGACGTAAGAGAACTTTACACTAGATCATGAAATCAGATACATACAAGATATTCTGTCCACGACAATGCTTCTTTTATTTGATAGTTGTAAAGAAACCTGCTTGTTCCAGTTCTCTTGCTGAATTACCCATTTTTTCCTATTTTTCTATTTTCCTTGAGTATATTTACAAAATTATATTCATCATACAGAGCTGGTGTGCATGTTAAGAAAATCCTCTGGACAGACTCAAGGTTAGATTAAATTTAGTCTCATTTAGTTTTCACAACTGCAGTCAGGAAGCAGCAGGTATGGCTGCCAGTGATTGTGTTTCATAAGGGAGATGTAACAGATGGCTATAGCCTCCTGAGCTGCAACCTGGGAATACGTTCTTGTTGAATTTTCTGAAGAGAACAATAGCAGAGATTTACCCTGCAGTGAATATGTTGTTTATATGGGACTGTCACATTTTGCTTTCAACTCCTATATTAGTCATGAGATTCAATATCACCATTCACATCTATCCAAAGAATATTTACTACAGCATATTGATGCTCAAATTAAAGTGTGTTCTTCTGTTTATTATTTTTTTTTATTCTTTATATGTGATCAACTTAAATACACCGAGGAAAAAGCTTGTTCTAACACAGAATCTGTAATCAATAAAGTTACATTAAGCAGTCACTTGGAGACAAAGCATAATAGAGACGTCGACATTGGTATGACTACACTGACTACTAGAATTGAGTCTATTCAGACAAACAGAAGAGAATGGCCACATTCATCTGTGTCCAGCTACAGATAAAGCCTCACAGTACCCTAAGCGCTGTCCAGCCATTTAAAAAAACGTTGAAACAACTGGATATTCTTACCACTGACAAATCCGTTGGGGCGGCTCTGGGCCCTGTTGAGAGCGGCCTGTACGCCAGGCTGGAATGGCTTCCCCGAGCCGGGCTGCTGCGTGTACATGGAGTAAATGGAGCTGGCCGCTAAGGTCTGGGGCTTACTGAGGTTGGTGTCTTTGGAGGAGGGCAGCTCCGGGGTGAAGGGTCGTACCGTGGCGGCAGGTGGAGTGTCTTGCTTGGAGGGCAGGGGGAGTGTCTGGCTCTGTGAAGGGGGGAGTGGGCCGCGGCCCTGAGCGGTCTGAGGCTGCTGACCGTGGGGCTTGGCTTTAGGAAACGTGCCTGTGGTGAGGCCGGGTTTGCCGTAGGGAACGACACCCGGGCCTTTGGGTTTGGTGGGGACAGGTGGCGGCACCTTGACTGGGGCCTTGAGAGCAGACTGACAGATGAGAGAAAACAGAGATAGAACATTACATGGCAGGGTATAGCTGCTGGTAATAGACCGATATGACAAATTATGTGAAGATACCAAGAGGGTGTTTTTCATTCTCTCTCACCTGAGCATCTCTGACCAAGTCATCGCTACTCTGGTTTTTGCGGAGGGAGGTGGTGGGAGCCTCCGTTGGTTCAAACATGGAAAATGGACGCACTTTCTTGTCCCTCTTCAGTTCTGTTTCATCTGACAGTCCAGAAGTAGGAGCAGCAATCAAAGGCACAGTTGGAAGCTTTTTTTCCGTTTTATCCACATTTTTATCAACTGGGTCGGCTAAAATTTCAGGAAGGTATTCCAGGGCAGTTTCTGTGGAAATGTGTGTGTTCCTTACCTTGTTCTGTGTGAGAGTTAGAGTGAGAGGTCATTCGTGGCAGTGTTGAAGCTGGACCATGGCCGTTGGTGTTGGATTCTGGGCCTGCAGAGCTCCAGTCTGCCAGTTTGGATGACTGAAGTCCTGGAGGATGCACAGGAGAGAAGGGAGATAAACATACAAGTTTCACAAAAGAACGGAGCACCCAAGAGTGTATTTTCTAGGGTTTTGCCCCCTCCCTCTTTACTCATTTGCTTTTTTGGTTGACTGATTAAGACCCAGCCAGTGGCCAATGCGTGTCTGCATATATTCACAGTCAGATAAGCCATAAAAGCACAGGGCTCTTTGCAACTAGCAAGCATCACATCAAAGATGGTACAAACATGATTTCCATCACAGTGCCTGCAGATTGTAGCTAAATGCTCCCTCTCAAGAGGTGTAGTAAAAATATTCCAACAAACACATTATTACGTCCGAGACTTGATGGGGTTGGTCAGAATCAACACAGAACGTCAGTTCAACTGAAGGTTTTGCGTTTGTTCCATCTGACCCATTTACAGAGGCAGAAAAAAAGAACTGAGGAGAAAGCTCAACAAACACGCTTTAAAAAAAACAAAAAAAACAGCAGCAAACAAGCAAACAGGACCATGTATCCAGCGAGGAAATGATGAAAATCCATCATCTTTTCATCTTTTTCAGTGAGTTCCTCGCGTGGAAAATAAATACATGGAAACAAAGCTGGCGAGGAAAAAACACACACACGCACCCAACACAAGTGTGTACCTTTTCTTTTGGCCCGCAGCTCTTTCAGAGGCTTAAGCAAGAACATGGCTTCTGAGGAAGATTCATTCAAAAGACAAGAAAAACAAAAGGCAGCCTTAGAGTTCCAGATCTCCCTATGCTCTGGACATGCTGTTGACCGGGCCCAGGCAGGGCCCCCCCCTGTGGGGCCACGCAGAGAACAGCACAACCCCCAGGAGCCTGCCTGATCTTCTGCACAGCGTCCCACTTTAAGAGAAACTAGAGAGAAACGGGTCTACACTAGGACGGATTCCTCTGCCTCCCCGCCCCATCCCTCTCTCTCTTCTTTACATATTGCAAACCAGCATGCAGAAATAATTGTGTACAACATTGTGACATCTTGGGAAAAACCTGTTACTTTCTACTTCCTGTATGTGCATTATAGGAATATATGGGCTCATGAGGACAATAGGAAAGCAATATTAAGGAGACGGGTGGTCCCTCCTTGCTCTTGTTCTGTAATGACTAATTTTGGTGTTGGATCATTCATATTTAATATCATAAAGTGCACGGCTGGCCCACTATCCACTAAGGAACCGATTTAAGGAGGGCTAAGAGCGAGTCAGAGATGGAGCGTCTGAGAAAGAATTACTCAAGAGTATGGCACAAAGAACCATTTAAATGGGATATGTTGCTCTGGTTCGTCATCCATTTGCCCAAATATCTTTCCCCTCCATTACACAGCACACATGCTACTGTAGTCCATAGGGAGAGGATGCTGGTGTAACAACCGCTTACTCTGCACCATCTCTCAGATGAAAAAAATTTAAAATACCTAAATTTATCCCATCTTTATTACACGTTAATCTGTAAAACTAGCTTCTAGATTAGATACATAGAGTGTATAAAATCCCCATCTATGTCTTCAGGGTTAAAGTGTTAGATTTTGTATCAGTAAGTAGTTTATAATTTAAAAGAAACCCAACAAAAAACACAATTATTGAATGTCAAAAGCAGGGAGGAGGACAATAAGCTCATGTTCATACTTCTACAGTGTTAAGTGTTTGAAATGTTTTGAAAAAATGTGATGTGTAATGTAATGTAATGTGAACTATAGAGAATGGAACAGAGATACACACACACACCAATGAAAAAAACAATGATTCACAAAGTCATTCATCACTGCAAAACATATCACAGTCGTTGAGGAAAGTTGAATAAATATTGTGATTTTTAGACTCAGCAATACTAGACCACAACACAACAACCAGGAGGTAACTCGCTACCTTCTGAGCTCAGAGTAACATCAGCTGGTGTCCCAGAGTCCTCTGCTTCTGCTGGAACCAGGACAGTCTAGTCACATTTTTATTAAAAAAATAAATAAATAAAAACATACCCAATTCCAACCCCAAATTCCATAATGACCTAGAGAAAAAGGGCACAGTAGTTGAGAAAAAGAAATCTTTCTTTTTCTCTCCTTGGCCTGTATTGTACTGACCTTTAAACTCCATACTAATGGTACTAACTTTACCTATGTGTAATCTGGAAAATCTTATTTAGCCCTGCTGCTGAGTGAGCCGTTTATGAGTCAACGTTGGCAGCGAGCTTCCTTTTGTCATTTTACATATCATTTATTTAGCCAAGTAGGTCCCAGCAGAGACCCGAGTCATGCTCAGGAAGGAAACGGCTTGAGTTACGAGATGTGAGGCAGCAGGTGGTGCATCTTCTCTGGTTGCTCACCTGTGCTGGCCTTGTTCTGCGGGTCGTGGGCCGGTAGGGTGGCTGTGCCGTCTGGGTAGGCCGGTTTTACGAGCAGGTCGTGTCTCACTGGGCCCCGGGGCATAGTCGACGACTGGATGTATGGGCCGACCGCTGCCACACGAGATGGACCTGATTGCTGTCCGGCTGGGCCATCAGAGGGCAGCTGGGCAGTGAAAGGAAAAAAAACACACACACACAAAAACAAACACAAGAGGCTTTTAGAGCAACAACAGTCAGTGAGAATAAGATTAAGTACAATAGACCGTAGATACAGAATACCCTATTCAGACACAGAAACTTATAGATAACAGAAGAACAACAAACAATTGATATGATTGTTTTGGTAATGGCACAAAAAAGCACTGGGATACTCAGCTCTGACTGAGACAAGCCCAGTATCCAATGACAGAAAGAAAGCATGCTGAAGTTACTGTTCAAATGGGAAACACTGACCACAAACACATCTGTAAGCAGGTGAAAGACTGTAATACTCATCCCAGAAAAACAATAGTATGAGAAATGAAACACAGACAGGACAACTATAATGTATATGACAGCAGTATATATGCATATATAAATTATATCTCTGCCAATTATGAAACAAAAATGGAAATTTTGGCCTGAGGGTGGTGCCAGTATGCAACGTTGTTAATGCAGTACAAATGAATAATCTTGGTGTGCATGAAGTGTTCAAATGTAACTTATCCCAGGTGTTTGATGAACGGTCATTACATGAAGTGAAGTGACAAATGTAATTTTAGTCCTGCCAGTGAGACTTAAAGTAAAGTTAGAAGATTACAGTAACTACAATTTATCCTTTGAGGACCATGAATGTTTGTGGAAGCAACAAACTGAGATTTTTTTTTTTTTTACACTGGACCAAAATGTTGGATTTCATGAGTCCTGCCTTGAACCACTACCCTTAGGTTTCTTTGCAATTACATTTACTATAATATACTGCTACAGGGCGACTTGTGGATTTCAGTTACTGATAAAACATCAAATCAAACACTCCGCTTTACAGGGACCTTAAAGCAACTAGGATAGTGGTGGGTTTTTCACCGTGGACAGGAGATCTTGGGTGTTCGAAGAAACTTCATCATACATACATCGTACATAAAATAAATACCTGTATTGTGCTATATCATCAATAGCCGAATTAACTTACACTTTGACTTTAAGAATTTCTAATGCATCTTTCAGCCTGTAGCCCTCAGAAAAAAACCTATCTTACACTTCTAATGGATAACATATTATGTTTTCAAATAAGATTAACAAGGCTCACTATGCCTTTCCACAATATAAAAACTATTAAACCTGGTGTGCCAAGTCATACTTAAGAGTTTAGATCAGAGAGAGGAAATAGACAGATTTCTAGCTCCAATGCTAGTTTAATTACCTGAGGATGTGTGTCTTTTGAAGCCCTCTCTTTAACAGGATAGCCATTCTTGAGAAAACAAAAATACAAACATTCAACAGCAGTTCAAAATACCAAATAATCCCCCTTTTCTTCTAATCTAATATCACCCTTTTCCCAGTTTTTCCTGAGCTACATGACTTAGACAGTGGGAGATGACTCTGGCAGCGCTCGGACTACCACTCTTCAGTCAGGACGCTTATACATGCCTATTGGCTGATGTCAGACAGACGCTTGCTGTTTGGTTGGAGGAGAGAGCAGCTTGGATGGAGTGTGGCTTTGTGCTGGTATAAAAAAGGCCCTCTCATTATGATTCCAGGCAGGCTGTGGGTAAATCACCTCCTCACTAGGGTCTTTCAGACCTTCATCTCTAAAACATACACACATGCACACACCTTTGCCTGTTCGGTTTCTACTTTCGTATAGATGTCAAGGGGCCATCAAAAGAGAAATTGTGCTGAAGCTGGATTAGGGGGTAACTTCTTCATTGGTCTGAAAAGGTTCCAGAACAGTTTCAGAAGGATATGTTAAGTTATTATGATAAAATGTATTATTTATGTCCTAACTTACAGGCCATTTTAGATCATGTACATTGCATTTACTAAGTAAAACTTCTTTTTTTTTTTTTTTATCTACAAATTAACATTTCTATGATGGATTTTGATACAAACATCTTAGTGCTTCGTTTTACATTTTTATGTGGAGAATGAGAATTAAATAACGAAAAACAATCTTTGTGGTTAATTGGTTGCATGTTAATTTGATTGAAAGAAAGAAAGTTAATGCTGAAGGCATGTCATTATGAGAAAGTCAAATGAATTGTTAAAACAGTAAAAAGAAATTACTGTATGGAGGACCGTTTTCTTGACCGATTACTTAGTTATTTAATAAAATAAAATCAATTATCACCATTTACCAATCAATGGTCACCCTTACAGTACATACATGCAGCAAAGATATACATTTCTTTTTCACACAATCTATTTCATAGATGGGTTTGTTGACTCATATTGACAATCCCATGGCAACCTGTGCTCAAAACAACTTGCAGAAAAGAGAGAGGAGCAGGAGGACATCAGGCAGTGAGCTCATAACCATTACATCCACTATTGAAGACTAGGATCACTTGATAATTCAGGTTGTTGAGTTCTAATATGTTCTGCATCCCCTCATGTAATTAATTGTGTTTAAAAAAAAGCCATTTTAACATATTATGGTTGTTAAGAAAATTGGTTATTTGCTTCTTCTCTTCACCAAATGGGACTGTCAAACTCATGAAGAAAACAAGTGAGATACAACTGCAATGTGATCAATCCCCACCAACTTTTTCAGACAGAAAGAGATCAAAGAATGGA
Organism: Lepturacanthus savala; assembly: GCA_030544235.1. NCBI lineage: Eukaryota > Metazoa > Chordata > Actinopteri > Scombriformes > Trichiuridae > Lepturacanthus > Lepturacanthus savala. Next base: position 16,348,830 of record CM060478.1, read on the forward strand.
GAAAGACTGAAGGTCCCACACAGAGGACAGCAAGTTTTAGGAGCCTTACATTGGCATGGGTGAGCTCTGAATGCCAGGGCGTCTGAGGCTTCCCGAGGTAAAGAGACATACAAACAGCCTTTATTATAAAGCCACTAGGGGGGGCTCTGGTCACAACCATTTCTATCAGTTGTAACAGTATGAATAACAGGTTTCCTAATAACATGAGTCACATTAAAAATAAAAAGGGAGGTCAAGACATTTCACAAAATATAAAAAGATGCTACGTGGTCCATATTCTGTTGTGTGCATGCTGTTATTTTTTGTGTCGTCTGTGTGTGATAGTGCTTACAGGCAAGTTCTCTTTCTGCTGCAGTGCTGCCTTCTTCTTCCACAACCGATCCCGGAGCTCAACAATCCGTTTGTCCATGGCAGCCACCTCCAGGTTCCGCTTGTTCAGACTCTCTCTCTGCTGCTGCAACTTGGAGTTCTGATCCTGGTTGAGCTTGTTCCTTAGCTGACCACCAAGAAATGAGGACAAAGAAGAACACAATATTTGTATTAACACAGTGATTGACATTGATTTGATGTTGCATTTCATGTTACTGGGATTCTATAGTGGTAGTATGATGTTTGAGTAGTATGATGCACACACAAACCTGCAGGTCCTTGTAGAGGCGGTCTAGTTCAGCCACAGAGCTCTGGTTGTCATGGAAGTTGTCCATCTTGCCATTTTTGAGCAACTCCAGCTGTCGGCTGAGCTCCTCCACCTTGGATGCTGCCATCACCAATTCTCTCTGCTTCTGCTGGAACAAGTTGTTCATCTGCTCAATCTCCTCGACTGTGGAGGGAGAGGGACAAAACATCATGAGGACAGACAATCTTAGTCAATAAGACTTTGTGTAGTCTACAAAACAGCCATAATCTTTTAAAATCATTAATTTATCTAAATCAAAAATCAGAAATAAAATACAACACGTGATGATTTGATTTGCAATTCCATGCTTCCACACACATACAGTATTCCAAATAGGCATCTGATTATGAATTCATAAATCCATGAGCTTACCCAGTTTTCCATTGCTGAGTCGTTTCTGCTCCACTTGGCCCTTGAGGGCCCGGACTTTCTTGAGCCGGCTCTCTTGGTTCTCGATGTTCTCCCGGAGGCGCTGTAGCTTCTCCTGCTCAGAGGCTTGCTGCTGCTGACGCTGCTCCTGCTGCTTCAGGTAGCGAAGCCGCTGCTCCTGGAGACAATAAGGGAGCAGAAAGGAAACAAGGAGCAAAGGTCATAACAATAATTAAGACATTAAGAAGTTTACAGCAAAAAGGTGATGTGATATGATTTCGTTGTGTTACTCTCCTGAAAGCAGTTTCTATGAATAACATAAATGATGGTTCAGAAAATATTCTGTGAAACTAGTGTTGAAACAATCAGCATTCTTGAAGTCTGTGCTTTAAACCTGTCAAACAGGTTCTGAGATGAACACAACACTGTTCCAGGTAATGTGTACTGATGGTAATGCCTGCTTGTTTACTTGGCTTGTGGGCAGGTGTACATGACTGCATGATGTTAAATTCCTTGCTTTGCTATAGTATCCTCATGCATGCACAGTAACAATGTTCAGATTCAAATGCTACAAGTGGCTCAGGACATACAGATATATTATGGAGGGGAACTAAGAAAGGGATGACTCAATAAAATTGTGTTTTCTGGATATAAAAATACAAGTTAAGATTTTCTATATGCAGAGTGTACAAGCCTAGATCAGCACAATGGAAAAGTGACTCAACAAAAACTGCATGGGCGGTCAGCCAAGTATTAAAATATAAATGTCACTTATGACAGTTGTCTTTTTCCTGTCATCGATACATCCTGAACAATGTGAGAAAACAAGTCTTGAGCAAGATAAAAGAGATGAAATACTGGATGAGCAGTGAGAACCAAAAACATGCAACTGTCTCAGGCTTCTCAAATTATAAAACACTTCACCTGCACCCGTTCTATCACAAGCTCCACAGTTGAGCGTTGCCGTTTCCAAAAGTGCTCGAGACTTGTTTTTATCATGTTTGTTTAGTGTACCATCCCCTCACTTTCTTAAAGTAACCCCCTCTTTAATCTCATTACATTGTTTTGTCTTTCCTCCTCTGGATGCTACTTTCATCTCCACCACTTCATCCCCTGTATTGGCCCATCTCTCTACCCTCATCGCCTTTCATGTGCACTTGTCTCTCTCTGCACCTTGGAAGCAAGCAGTTGTTGTTGAGTGTCTATCTGCTGCTGCTGTCTGGCAGCCATCTCTTGTAGCTCGGCCAGAGTCATGTCCATCCTGGGTGTCACCACCTGTGCAAGGACAGATAAATGGACAAAGGGATTGAGTGCATTCATACTTGTATTGGTCTTCTGTTTGTAAGAGCTTGGATATACTGCATACTACAAAAGATAGACATGTGGGGAGATAATTGGAACATCATAATCAACCTTTACCTTTCTATTCAAACACTTTAAAGAGCACTAATGTAGCCTATTGATTTCAAGAATTGTAGTACAAAAGAAAAAAAAAACACTTAATCATCTGAACAATGATTAATTCAAAATTTGCATATTTACACTGCAGGGTGTGCCAAATTAATTGGCATCCCTTAGCTAATCATCGGCTTGTTGTTAAGTACAGAGAAAAAAAAAGCAAAAACATACCATATCAAAGAATTTAATGCTAATGGTAAAATATATGGTTTACATGATGGTAATACAAATTAAATATTTAACAATGTATCAAAATATCCACAACCTGTCATGAGACATTCTGTATGCCTCTAACTCAAATTCTATTCTAATGAGGTGCAGTTAAAAGACAGCAGTTCCTGGTCTTCTTGAATGAAATAAAGTGCAGAAAGGTATGGATAACATTCTCATAAGCTGTAACTAAATATTTATTAAAAACATGTTCTTTCAATAGTCATTAAACAACTCTTTTTCCATTTTAAATGGATGTGTCAAGCTGGATAATTTAAAATGTCTCAAAAGAAGACAGGAACTCACCCCATTCTCCATCCTTCTGTCTGGGGGTCCCTTCACTCCATTTCTCTTCGGCTCTGAGCCTCTTGGTCCTCCTGAGTGAGGAACATGACAGAAAATCCCATCAGACATCACACTTTCATCCAGAGCTGCATCAAAGGCCACTGCCTTAGTCCAAATCAAGAAGTAAACAACTGGCCTCCACAGACAGCTGTGAAAACATCATTGGAACTTCCTCTTTTTTTTTTCGTCTGTCACTGTCTCTGACAAACAAGCATACACACCCAGCAAGTCGATGTTGCTGCAGACGATGTTGTAGATCAGTGCAAAGCTAGTCTGAGACCGACTAATGCTGAATGGTCTTAGCTCCGCTGGGAAACAACAAGGATCAGTGAGTGCTCTTTGTGACTTGAAATAATCTCAGGATTTAACCTAATACATAACCATTTGTGGGTGGGTCCCACTACTGTACAGCATGTGTATGTGCTGCCTACATAGATAGTAATTCTGTCCAACATGCTGATTTAAAGCCCTGACCCTTTCCCAAAGCCCTTTAGCTTATATAATGGTTTTAGATGACCCTTGACATACAGGATGTTAAATACATGGTCTGTTTAAGTGTCATTTTAACATAAAACCACACTAAGTCTCAGTGGGAGGCATACAATATGAAATCACACATTCAGTGGACCTTAAATTTCCTTCTCTGATCTGAATATACCCACAGTATCAGGGGAAACTTTTAAGCCACTTTTAGATACTCATAAGTTCCATAAATAAAAACTATAGGAGGTTTTACAGAACTGCATTAGAGACACTGAGCTGGGCTGAGCGAACAGTGTGGGAAAGCAAGAGCAGACTAAGATAGAGGGAAGGGAAAACAGCCATCTAATCCCTGGGCCAGATTCAAGCTGTGAGGGGTAAAAAGGCTTAGTTACGCAACTGGGGACTGAGTGGATAGCACACGACCAAAATACTAGGGTTTTCTGTGTTCCTAAGAAAACTGAAAAGTAACAGGCTTATGACGATGTGACCCTGCGTTCAGCCTGGCCTCTAACAGTACGGCTAAATAAGGCTTGTTTAGGGATTTGAAGCACGCTAATATAAAACCCTTTCCTGGTTAAAAGCAGTGTAAGAGAACATTTTCTGAATCTCTAGCGTAGAGGACAGGCAGTCCGGTCCATTTTTCAAATCAAGCTGTTAATGAAAATGCCCATTCCTGAATAACCTCCAGAGAGGATGTGTGTATGTTTAGAGGCCGCAGGCATCTCAGGAGTTTGCTAAGTCAGTGTCAAATGTCTTTTCTCTGAGGACATCTCTTGTCCAAACCATGACTCTTATGTGAGAGAAGTAAACCCTCACTTCTCTTTCAATATCCATTGCAATTGTGTGGGCGCACGAGCACGGAGATTGATACTCACCAGACTCCCTGCTAGAGGCTCGGTTGTGACGCAGAAAGAAGCGCACCTCTGCCCTGTGTTGTCCCCATCGTTGGAGCACATCCAGCATCCTCTCCCCCTCACCTACAGCTCGCTCTGCACATGAAATACATAAGAACTCCTTAGTGCTCGAAGCTCAAGTAAATGAAAAATGAATATTTAACATTTTTAAACATTAATTTTGTTAGATTAAAATGTGACAATACCAATGTAAGTTCTTACTTTCCTATGCAACCTCTAGCCTGACGCTACTGGCCTACATTGAAAGGAGATTCATTTCCTCTGTATTATCTGCAGCGAGTTGTTTGTTCTGAGCAATGACCTCAGGGAAAACAGCCATGATATGTTGTCAATTATTCTGTCTGGTACCAAGCCAAAAAATCTCATCATCTATTCCCAAAACGTTTTCTACAAACTGCTTCAGACCATTTCATTATATAAATGGACTAACACGTTACAGTCAAGTAGAGGTCAATGAAGCTGATATATTATAACGGCTGGACTGCAAAACAAATCAGTGAGTACTGTAACATACAGATTATCATTAGCTTGAATCTGAACTTGAGGCACAATGTCACCGATGTGTTTTCAAGGAGAATCAGCAGTGGCCCGCAGTAAGACACAGCTGCAGAATGAGACAATCTTCTCAGCAGTCAGCAGCCTCTTTTCAGGCAACTTGTGGAAGTACTCAAAGACAATAATTGGCACTTATAGCAGCATCACCATGGAAACAGCTACACACCCTGGCTCCTTGAGCTCTGATTCTGAATGCTTCCTGACTCAAAGATGGGGAAAATGGGGAAGGCATGAAATCTCAACCCCCACTCTGCCCCCCTCCCACCTGAGAGATTGCGGGAGATGTCTGGGTGCTTGTGTTTGTTACGGGGATTATGGGCTCTACTTCATTTGCATTTCAGACCCAAAAGAGATAAGCCCTTCAAACAGAAATTACCAAGCAGTTGACCACGCAGCTAATCTCCATACATGCTCTACCTTAGAGAAGCAATTTCCCTCTAATTAAAGGGAGAAGAAAAACAAGTGTCTGTACAAGGATCTCCTGTCCCTTTGGATACGGACATGTTTCACAAAACGTGACTGAAAATCTCATGTTTTCAATGTTGAGTTTGTGGAGATGTATAACACCAGGTTAATTGGCACATTCACTCACCAGAGCCACGCCACATCTCAGACAGGTGGCAGTCCGTCTCCCCGGGCTCCTTGCACAACTCCACCACGTCCCGGCACAGCGTCTCCGGGGTAACGGGAACCTCAGTAAAATGCTGGTCATTGTTACTGAGGTAAACTGTCAGGAACATCTGGGGAGAGAGAAGAGCAGCGCAAATTAGACAGACAGGAAAAATAACAATACAAGACAGAAAATCCTGGCGGTGGAAACTGAGCCAACACCGGAATTCTCTGTAAATGGCATCTTATTTTCTTCTGGTTATCTCTTTCTCTTTCTGTTTGTGTAGGTTTCACTGAGAGCGGTATCAGTATCCCAACCCTCATTCCTCTGTGTCAACACAGAAATCAGAAGCCAGCTCCCAAAATTCCATTTCACCAACTAGTGCTGTCACCACCACAAGAGATTCCCTCCACAGACACACACACAAGAAGAGAAGAAGCTGAATTTGTATGTCAGTGTGTGAGTGACAGTCAGCAGACAACCTGGTTTATGACTTCCTTAAAAAGAAACAGCCTATCTCAATCAAAGTGTCACTGAACTGTTACTCAAGTGAAATGTGAAGTCTTGAGCTACAGCGAAAAAAATAAAAACACCGAGCAGAAAATGTTGCCAATTTGTCCAAATTCCAATTGAAACTATGACAGCGAGTACTGCTAACAAATATTTTTAAGAATATTCCAAATCAATACTTCTAAGACATTATCTATTCATGGCTATTAGAATAGATTTACTCTATTCATATTCATTCATATATACTTTTCCTGGGCATCAGGAGTTCAGTCTAATAAAAGAATGTCAAAATATAGCAATAACAGTAAGGAGTTTAAAGTCATTTTCTGCTTGTGTGAGGTTTTAAAACATATACAAATACTGACAGAAGCAGCAAAAGTAAACACTCTTGTCTGTGTGTTGTCATTAACAGATATATGCTTAAGAGGCTTTTAGGGTCATGTTGTACTATCCCCCCCAGCTATAATCTGATCACATGTGAGAAGTGAGAGCTTTGAAAAGGCCATAATAAAACCAGTATTATAGGGCATGACACAACTTGACTTTTTGAACCTTTTGTTTTAAGCCCCAATAGATGAGCAGCAGCAGCAGCAGTCGTCAAAGAACTGGAATCACCTGGAAAGTGTAGAATTGTTGTCATTGTCTGAAAACCCCCAGGTTAGACTGTCAGATTTCTCTATTCTCGGTATGCTGCTGTGAACAGCCATGCCCACGGGGGCCACGGTGGGAACATCAGGTCGGCTGGGTCACAGACACAAAGCGCTTGGGAAGGGAGTGAGAACATGCAGAGCAGCTGCAGAAACAAAAGGTATTTGGGTTGCTTTTGAACTGTGGGGTGAACTGTGAAAATGTGCAACGGCCTTAAGATGAGTGGCTCTATCCTCCTTTTCTTCTTCAAATGACGCTTACTGAGTGAGTGGGCAGGTGACATGTTTCCTCTGAAAGTCTCCTAGGCAACGACACACAATCAGACAAGGTTTGTCGTCCGCAGTGATGAGGCAAAGGTTGGCGTAAGGGGTCTGACTCAGAGGGCCTGATTCAAATGGCCTGTTCCATAGGGAGATAAATAAAAGATCCCCATCAATAGAGCAAATCGGCTGCGGTGAGTCATCCTTGTCAGTAATCTACAGCACAGGAAGCAGTAAACAGTATTCATTACAACCCATGGAAAACCAAATAGCTCTGTGGTGGAAGCCCACCCAAGAGAACAAGGACAAAAACAAGACTTATTATCTCCCGTCAGTTAATCAGAATAGTTTTACTGTTTGTGGCATGTAGTTGAGAAACTAAACTGAAAATCAGTTAGAGCCAGTAGTAAAAGAAAACCTCAGATGGAATCGATTTCATGCGTCTGCATTTCGCATTCTAGTAACGGCCATTCAGAGATCAGCACAGAGCAGCCGACATCATCATCACCACAACTTCCCAGCAATGTAGGGCATTCAAATGACCCTGTTAATATTTGGAGAGTGAAAGAGAGACAACAGTGCAAGTAGGGGGGAGGAGGCAGGGAGAGAGTGGGAGGGGAAGACGGCGAGCAGAAAGAAACACTGATGGGAGGGGAATGGAGTCTTGTGGGGGTGGCTAGGCCTACCCTGAAAGCCAATTCTTCTCAGCACTAAAGTTAATGATCCAGGGCCACAGCTAGCCAGCCCGAGCCACCATCTAGATGAGTTAGCGTTTACTGCTGACCTTCATGCACATCATAAATACGCTCATGACTTATGGCTTAGGATATGGCTCACATGTGTTTTATATAGGCTGCATTTTCAAAGAGGGCACTTTTCATTCATTGTTGCATATTCATAGCATTTATAGCCCAATGAATATAAAATAGGGTTAGACACATTCATATACATACATTCATATTGTTTACCCACTACCACTGTATTCATGCTGCAGAACACACTATCATACACTATAATGGCTATGATTGTATAAATTAAATTATGAGCCTAACTTTTTAGAAAAAAAATGTCTTCTCTGAAAAGTTTGACAGAAAGGTCCAGTTTGAATTTCCATAATAAGTTCAGTGCATACATTTTAGAAAAAAAGTCTCCTTGCTATAACATTTTAATTTGCTTCATCCAGCTCAGCTGTACTGCAAACCAGAGCCCTGCTATCTTGATTAAGGAGGGAAGAGATTGTCTGCAGTTGTCTACCTAAAGTGATAGATGAGGAGAGTGCCCCGACTCCTGACGACGTACTGGTTTCTACTCAGCCAAACAACCTGAGAGTTCATTAAATATTCAGAGGCACAACAATGAGTCAAATTAAACAGCTCAATAACGACCTGATAAACCTGTTTCGAAGCACGTCGACAATGAGTCAGGTGGCCTGACAGAACCAGAGAACTAAAAAAATACCCATTTGAATTTAATATGAAATATGTGTGGCAAAAATGTGTAATAATTGTTTTGCGCCTATTAGAGTCGGAGGCAACTGTTGAATTGCACTTCCTTCCTACCTGTGACAAGACAAAGCGATTACCCAGCAGAGGGAGAAAGGGGACGTGCTGCTACTACTACTGCTGCTGCTGCTGCTGCTGCTGCGGTTCACAATAGTGATAGATTTCAAAACGCATCACATCGTCAATTAAGTCAAAGCTTGTTCGGAGGCATGTCCCAGGGTTTGGGACAGATTTGAATGCTAAAAATTGCAAACTGATAATTATAGCCATTCCAAGGAAACATTTACACTGCAACCTGCACTATATTCTCAAAGCAGAGCGGCGATAAGACTAGGTCATTGGGGCTATATCTCAGGGATTAAGTTAATCTGCTATATAAAAATATAGCCTTTCACTGGGCTACAATAGTAAGCCTAAATTCAATAGCCTGCAGCTAGACTAGAGGCACTATGCCTTAAGTTGAATTATGCACATTGGCCACACCTGGATCAAGGTGTTTTTTTTAAATACAAACCATTAGGTACTGTGGTGACTTGAGTAGAACAAAAACCTGCAGTCTTGGGGGTTTAGAATTGAATGTGCTTAAGACCCTCTCAGGGGTGTCCAGTCCTGGAAGGCCGGTGGGGGTGCAGGTTTTTGTTCCAACCAAGCAGTTACACACCTGATTCTACTAATGAAGGTTCTTAGCAAGGGCTCGTGATTAGTAGAATCAGGTGTGTAACTGCTTGGTTGGAACAAAAATCTGCACCCACACCGGCCCTCCAGGACCAGGATTGGACACCCATGCTTTACCAACAACAACAATACAGTGTATGTCTTTCAGAGATGAAAGGCTCCAACATCAAAACCACAGACAAAAGACCCCGTGATAAGAACATGTATAAAAGGAGGAGAGTGACTGCAGCTGGCAGCATTTTCTTGACCAGTGTTGTTGTGAAGGGTTAAGGGTTGAGAAAGAGAAACATGAAAAAGTAGAATATAAAGCAACATACTATAAGGGTTGTTCTGGGTTAAGTTAGATGCAGTGCCTATAGGAAGGTGCGGACTATTCTAAATATACTTAAGAGAGCAGCTATAAAGCCTGCAGTCCTACATAAGATGCTGATTTGGTCTTTTACAGTGTAATTTGGATCCCTGCTCCCATTAAAGCCTAAAGGGGCCCTGAGGCAGATGCCATTGATTGTAGGCCTAAGGGAACAGGCTGTTCATCCAAGTCCATCCTGTTGTTTAGACAGTGGACTCTGAGATAACTTGAGTTTTAAAAATCAACACTGTAGCCGCAACCAATTAAAGGAAGGAATGCTGTGTCGGTGTGTGTGTGTGCACGGCACTCCCACTAATTATTCAGATAACACACACATGCACTGCAGTAAGAGAGCAGTGCACATAAAGAGAACAGTCGGTAGATCATTTTTATCTTTGTGCAAAGGAAAATTAAGTAAGAAGACAACTTGTTTTTAGATTTCAGGCCTAATAGCAACTCAACCCCTGTGTCCTTCCTCGAGGTCAATTCCACAACCCAAGTCCGTCAAGATGTCTGTCCAGATGCAATTCGTCACATATTGAGTTAAGAGTGATCAAAACTGTCTGCCGCTGCAGTTTCCTGTTTCCAGAAATAGACAGATCACAAGGGATTGTACTGTAATGGAATTAGTCCACAACATCAGGATAACTGGCAAATGAAAGCCTGTCCAGGCAGAGAGATTTCACATCAAAAACACCAACGACGTCATCATCAGATAAAGCATCATCTTATTCAGTGTTTATTAAATAACCAGTAAAATAACCTGACTGATGTTCACATGTAAAACCTGTTCTTATAGTACAAGTACCCCCAGTAATATTCATATGAGAAACAAAATATTATTCACTTGTAAGAATTATACCTTTTTTGTCAATATACCTGTCGAGTAACGTTTCCAGCATGATTTAAACTACAGTAAAGAGGCTGAACCTGTTGTGCTGAAAGATTGTAAGCAGCCTGCTGTTGATTTGAATGATTCATGTTATGGCTCTTCACAGTGTTTAACGTCAAACAGAGAACCTGTAAATCAGCACAGATTACAGGGTGTCATTATGGCCTCAAGTAGACCTGTTAACAACCTCCTGCTAATAAAACAGTGAATAAATAAGAACCATCAGTATAAATGAAAACATGAATGTTAAAATTTACCAAGCTAATCATTGTGGCAGGTAAGACGTAAAGTGTCAAAGTCAAAGTAAATAGTCGCACACAAACAAGCTACGTCATTTCAGAATGTGTTGGATTAACATGTGAAGAACATTAGAAACAACAAAAGGTAATCAATTTTATCCAACAATAAAATATCTTAAGAGTTAATGAATACTGTGCCTTAAAATACACCTCTATCTACAGTTTATGAATATCAATGCAATTTCTGACAATCTCCCTGCACGGAGGGATGTAGATATAGTCTGAACAAATCTGTCATGACAGGCTGAGGCTTGGGACTAACACCAAATATCTGATCTAATGCATCACAAGAGAAGCGGAACAGCTAGAAAATTGGAACCTGAATATTGGACTATTCAGATTCCTTCCTTAGGGTAGAGGTTTGGTTTTTAATTTTCAGGATTCAGATAGACATCAGTGCTTGATGTTTTCCATTATTTTTTGCTAAAGGTGGGCAAACTGCAAATTACACTTTGTCATTCTGTCATAAATACATATAAACACATGTATGCATGTATTCAGTTGCGCTTAAGTAGACAGTGTGAGACAGGGTGACAGCAGCAGAAGTTAACAGGGGCCATATCCTTGACTCTATCTGAGGGGTCTCACCTCAGGGTCTTCTGTCCACACACACACTTTCAATTACACATATCGCTGTGCTAAGCAAATGAGTCAACGAGGTCTTGTTGAGGGAGTCACCTCTGAATCTGATTAGAGCGAGTTTTGTAAGACACTGCAGCAGCATCTTCTTCTTCGGTGTGCATCTCGCTTCCCCTACCACAGCTTCGAGAGTTGACTCTGTTCCAACATAGCAGTCCTTCAAAAAGGCAAGGCAGCAGAAAACTCCCTAATGGCTTTATGCATTATTCCTCTTCATCTATCTTTCACTCTCTCTCTCCTTCTCTATACTGCATTACGGGGACGAGGGGCCAAGGAAGAAAAGATCAGGGGTTGACAAACCGCAGAACACAGGGGGAATCGGAAAGCTCGGAAGAATCACCCAGCTGCAATATTTAGAAGAAGAAAAAAAAACAGTTTTACAACACACTGAAGCTGCGGCGAGTTCTGATTCTTTGATCAGGACACACTTCCCTCTCTCTGCACTGCAGTACAAGCTTATCACTTTATAATATGTGCTCTTGCAATACTCCCCGGTCTATATGGTGAGTCAGTTCCTACTTGGGGGGTTATGTGGGAGATAAATTTAGCTGAACGGAGTGGATCCATCAACACAGTGAGAGCTAAGTACAAATGACTGAAAACTGAAGCATTAATTAGAATTGTGAAAACAGGTGTGTAGAATAATGTATGCAAAATGATCTTTTATCAACGCTTATCTCACACGAAAAGCCGAGAGCTAGTTATTCAAAATGTAAGACACTAATTGGCTTCCTAAGAAAAAAAAGAATGATGTCATTGTGCTGTTTAATCTGCCATATGCAAAAAGAAATGTCAGAGAAGCAGGAAAGCAGGTGACTGGATGAGTATGATAGCTCTTTTCCGGGAAATGCTTTTGGGATTTAAAACATTACCCACAGTTTTACCAGAGAAACCAGATCAAACTGTGGCTCCACTGCAATAGTTTCGATCCATCAAGTCCCTGGGCCTGGTTGCTAGTAGCATCAAAGCAGTACTTAAAAAAATTAAATATCAACATTTAAACTATTTTATACAGCAGAAGATAATAGCCATTCAGCAGTATGTTATAAAGAAAAAAATATGTCATTCTGTCAAAAGTAAAACATTTAGTCTAAAAGATCTACCAATGTCAGTTATCCAGTTAATATGCCCCATCTTTCTGGTTCCTCAGATGGGTTGGAACAGGGACTGTTGATTCCTGAATTTGTTCCTGGGACAATTTAGTCAAAAAGAGCCTCAAGCTTCCTAGAAAGCTGATTCCCAGACCACCCTGGGTACACTTCTGAACCATGTCCTGCCTGTTCCCCATGGATAGACTAGTGTTTCCTCAGACAATGCTGTCACAATGTTCTCACTGTGTGAAAAGTGGAGGGGGGCTTTCTGGAATTGTACCACTTAAATGTGATTCAGCTTTTCACCTCAAAGATACTATACCGAATTCACACAAGCGACTTAGTATTCCAAGCTGGGTAAGCCAAAACCTGGTCAGAGGACTGCTGTACTTCTTCTCAGGTTGATGTGATTCTGTATTGTGGCAATAGTAAGCTGCAGTGTCAAAGTATGCGTTTAAGAAAATTATTTCACTTACTTAAAAGACTGTCAACAGAAATTGTAGATAACACGTTTTCAAACTCTTTTTACCTCATCAATATTTCTTGTAGTGTCCTTTATTGACCTTGTGTATGGAATCAGATCAGTCTCTTAGTGAATAAATGCACAGAAGGATCCATAAATGTATTTCATGATGTCTATATGAATGACTGTCTCAACAAACAGAAAAATATTAATTTTTGTGTATGAATATAAAAATTAAGACAAAAACCTCCTGGATGTTACATTTATAAAAGTTGCATGTTTTGAACTATGATTGTGAATGATTGATGGTTTCAGCAGTCTGGAACCATATATATGTGGATTTGTTTTACATTTATATACAACAATAAATATGTGTATGTATTGAAAAATACTGCTGTGGACAAACAGCTTCCTGGGTTGGTACTACTGTAGCCACATCACCGAATACTGTCATCCTGGAAACTCTTCTTCAGATAAAAGTCAAAAGGCTGCCCTTGAATGTCCTGGCCTATCACCGATGAAACAGTCTGCTTACATTGCCACCACATATCTCCCACAGAGTAAACACAAAGCTGGCGGTGGCCACAGAGGAAGCCTGCTCCGGTTTCATTTGACACACAGGAAAACCAGACTTCCCAGAGCATCATCTCACTTTCTCACCTTCATCACAAAGTCCATTTGTAACAGTGAGATTTGTTGTGGTGTAAGTTTAAAAAAAAATGTACAAATGTGTGTGGTCAGAGATGTCTATCTACATGGAAACCTACAACCGACTAGTGTCATGGGAGAAGAATGAGGAAGTGATGTAGAATTCGTGCCTGTAACATTGGAAATTCAAAACCATGGAGAAACTATTCCCGGAATGATGTTAATCAAGATGCAAAAATGTTGCTAATATTAAAGATAAATACTCAAAATTAAACATACACCTGCAAAGATCCTAGTCTATAAGTGGAATTACTAAGAGCCTGCAGAACACAGATTGGTTTAAATAGACATGTAGAAACAGTAAATCAGGCCATGAGAGTTATACTGTGCTATGGTTCAATAAAGGGTGTTCATCCCTTATCAGGGTGCTGCCACATCAGAGGCACACACAATGTGCTCTCTACAACATGCTGCTAAAGAGTCTCTGCAGCTCATTGTGTTCAGAAAACAGTGACCCCCTATTTACCATCCCAGCCAGCAATTACGACACTATTCTCACTACCCCAGAGCCCCTGGCCTATACAAGCAGGGTCACGGGCTATGGGTGTAATTTCTAAGACAATGCCTCACATCAGACATGGCTATATAGAGGCCATTTTGTGTTTATCAGGCAAACACCAGAAGCCGTATTCTCATTCAAACGCACCAAAACACACACAGATATATTTTCCAGTGACAGATTTGTCGTAAAAGGGGCCAGATTACCAAAGTCTACGGAAGGCCAAAAAGAAACAGGCGATATCTTGTATGGAAACATGTAAGGATGCCAATTTAGATGTTTCTGGAACCGGGCTCGATGATAAGAAGTGACTGTATGCGAGTAGCAGACTGAGGTCATGCATCAGACAGGAGTCACCCAAATACAAACCTATGGCAACGACTAAGACGATTCATTCCTTCTTTTATTGCTTCAAGCTGTTTTACGGGAAGCACAGGTCTGAGCAAAGAAGGGCAACGTTACAAGCACACCTACACACAGAATGACACCTGACTTTGTACAAATCATGAAACATCATAGTTTAAAAAAAAAGGAACCGTGTTGTGGAGAATGTGATTTTACGACTTTCAGTCATGAACTTTTTTCATTTTTGTAAGTAAATGCACCACTGATTAATTTATTCGCTGAAAAATAATAATTCATTTTATTTTTGCCATAATCATTCCTCCTTTCAAAGATATTTAGAACTTTTTCTAAAGCCGATATGAAGTTTAAGCCATCCAATAGATCAAATGAAGCAGTAATCGTTCAATGTTGTAGTGAATTTGATGCTTAAAAGAAGCGTAAATGTGGTGGATATCCATTCGATATGACTCGTATCATATAACTCAGACTGCTGAAGCCTCATATGAGCTTCGGATAAACTTTTAAGTGCATCTTTGCACAAAATGACTATCTGGACACACTGTGGATTTTGTCCCTCAATACTTACATTAAAAGCATATTTGAACAGGATCTTTTAATAGCCGGTATGACTCGGAGGAAAGATTTCCGCCAGCATAACCTCTTCAAGTGTTTTAAGACAGACACATCCTTTAAGGCTGAATGCTATTATAACAAAGTCACTCTGGGTTCTAGACTTTTTTTTTTTATTATAATCTCCAATGTATTTAAATAATACTGAAAAAAAAAGAAATTCTGCAACTAAACATGAGTTGCAACACTAAGCTTGTTTTTCCACATTGAGCATATGAACACAGAAAAGTGTCCTATCTACACATTTTAACTAAGCTGTGAGAGATAGTGCAAGGCTCTATCTGTGCAGCATAAGGCCTCTGATGGTGGTGGTGGTAGTATTGATGACATGGCAGGGGTCCAGAGCTGAGGTTAGCGTAGTGTCAGCCAGTCTTGGCAGGTACCATGTGCCTGTGTATGCAAGACGTATGTCTAAACACTAACAAAGCCTTTGGGTGAGCAGATAGTCAATAATACAGCTTTTTGCATTGTAGGCTCTCGTGGTTAATCGAGCTTACTTTACAGTAATCCAATGTACGTTTCAACTTGTCAGAATTTCAACTAAAGATATCTGATCTATCTTGTCATACCACGGTTTTATTTTATTCATTGACACTAATGTAGAAATATCTTAAATTTGAATAATTAAAAAAGTACATTTAATAAGGTTTAACTCACAACTGATTTGTAATTATAAAGTCCCCTTCTTGTCCAATTATGTGGTTTCCTTGTTCACCGGAGTGTTTTGAATGTCACTAAATGATATATGAAATAGAATTTGATAATAAAAGTATCAAAGTCATTCATCTAAATGTTAAGTTTTTCCACTTTTGCTCACTAAAAATATGGACATAAAACACTGAGAGGTAAATATTAGTCAGCCCAGCATTGTGTAGATGCATAAATCTTCTTCCCCAGCGTCCACGCAAGACAGCAGAGAATTACTGGAATATCCCAGAAAGTAAATAAATGACGTGAATTGTAGAGATCATACACACACTCTCCTTCCCTCTCTCTCTCACACACACACTTAACAGAAGCCTTGGCTGCCCTGGTAATAATATAAAGCTGCAGAGTAGCTTGCCACGTCAATTTAAACCCGCAGGTAAACACGCTCGTGACATCTCAGGGTCTGTGTGGACATATATATGAATATATGTCGACATGGTCCTATTTAACTACGGGGCAACGTTAAAACTTAAAGTCAAGTGAATAAAACATGAACTTACCGGCATCATTTTAGCTTCGTACCGCATTTAGCTAACCAACACACCGCATGAATCCCCGCTGGCAGTTTCGACGAAAGCGGGTGGGACTGGCGAGCGCTTTAATCCCAGAGCCTAAACCCCGCGATGGGCAAGGCGACTTTCTCCTTCTTTAGGGGTCCAGTCCTGCGTTAAAAAAAACACACACAGCACATCGTTGTTTCATTAATTCAACAAACACGTAAAAAAATGAATAAAACATATAATTATCGTAATCCCGTATCGGGGACCTGTTGCAACAAATAACAAGGCCTTCCCGACAAAAGTTTCCGTAGTTGTGAGAGCATCGCTTACAACTTTGTAGCGGTTCGCTGCTTGTGAGAGGAACTGCTAAAAAAAACTCACTATTTACGAGAAAGTCTCACGTTGAAGAAATTACAAATTTATACGGGTATTATTCGATGTTTTCCATGTTTTACTAACCCGAGGACGCGGAGGTAATCAGCCCGAAACCCCGTTGACTGACAGCGTTGCTCGATAGCTCGCAGCCTATCCCAGAGTGACGTAACGAGGGCGGAGACTCTTTCCTCTTGGGAATTCAAGCTCCGCCTCCTGCTGGAGAAAAAACAAACACCCCTATCACTTCCACGGCCGTAGGTGTCGTCTGAATATTGTGGGCATACATTAGATGTGTAGGTCCTCCTCATAGACTTTATTATTATGTTATTACTATGTTGTTATACGATTATATTTTTATTGCTTCTGTGTAATTTATCATATGCAGTTCATGTGCAATAATCTACCCTTCTTACCATAGTTTATCTATCTTGTTGCATCTTTTTATATTATAGGCCTATATAATTATATTGTATGTGTTTTATTATATAGGCTGTGTGCAATCTTTTCTTTTTCTTGCATGTCACTTGTACTATCTCTACTGCTGTTGGAAATGCAATTTCTCCACTGTGGGACAAATACAGGTTTATCTTATTTTATCTTAGACTCCATAAACACATAAATAATTGCTCCTGTAGGATATCTTTACTGTAAAAAAATTAAAATAAAAACAAATTATGAAACTAATGTTTTCACCCACATCCGTCAAGTAATTAAATTGATAGTTTATTTGATACTAAAAGTCTGTTTCCACATTCAACTAAATGTAAAGTTCCTCCATGCTCACTAAAAATATGATTTTCAGACATGTACCTACACAATGTGTAATATTATAACTTGTTTGAAGCCAATAGGGTTTTTTCACAGCAGCCATATTGATATAAAAAAGGTGGTCACAGGTGTTACAGATTACACTAATTAAGGTTCTGTTCCATTAAGTCAAACGTGCTATTGTGCATGTTGTCTCACTGGAAAAGCTCCTCTACACTTAAAGGTACAGAACCTAATTAGCAACACTGGTAACACATGCATTTACAGAGACATTTTGCATTCAGCAGGTTCATTTAATACAAATATTAAACAGTTTGTTACATTATCTTTCACTTTTATAAATGTTTTTATTAATATGGGTATTTATTTATTTCATAATGTCACTGAAGCTGCTCGTATACAACTCAGTAAACAGTGATGTAATTAAAAAAAGTAATACTACTTTTTTACAGTACTTAAGTCTTTTTTGTCGTATCTGTACTTGAATTTTTATATTTCTATCAACTTTCACTTTTACTCCACTACATTTTCCCTAAAATGTTCATTACATACTACAAAATAAAATCAAAATTTGA
Source organism: Lepturacanthus savala (assembly GCA_030544235.1). Lineage (NCBI taxonomy): Eukaryota > Metazoa > Chordata > Actinopteri > Scombriformes > Trichiuridae > Lepturacanthus > Lepturacanthus savala. The sequence continues at coordinate 16,366,886 of CM060478.1, forward strand.
TTGATGAAACAGACTTCAAACCACCCCGTATGAGCATGACTTGTGATATTAAAAAAAATTTTGGATTCTGGTTCAATATTCAATTTACTGGAAACCTATGCAGTGATGCACACACACTGACAATAAACTTATTTATTCTGCTTACTTTTTATCCGACAGAGTTTACGTGTACTTCTACAGTCCATTCTCTATACTTATTATTCCTCACTAGGGTCACAGGGGTCTGCTGGCCAATCCCACTTCTACATTCAATACTTAAATACATTTAATATCGGAAACAATACTTTTGTTAAAGCACAATAAATTAGATTTTACTCGTAACATTCTAAAAGGTGACTTTAATTAAAGTAATTTTCTAATAAGATATTCTTCATACATCACTGCAGGCAAACTTCGTTTTAAGGAGCGATTTCTCTTTCGCTATGTAGACGATCTTTAACAAAAATGTCGCTTGTACTACAACCATGACTACAACTCCCAGAACTCGCGTTCTACGGCGAGCGAGAGGTTCAAACCGCTCAGCACATTTTGTGCACGTTGGTTGGAGCCTCCCTGAACGCACGTCGCCGATTGTTGTGCAGGTGTTTTGCATAAGGGAGCTCTTCGCTTTCATCTTAGCACTGTGCCAGACGCTACCTGAAGTCATGGGCGACCAGGTGGCTGCCGCGTGTGATCAGCTCATCAAAGCTGTGATTGTGATGATGGATGCAGAAACAAGCCAAATTTACCGACTGGAGGCCCTAAAGGTAGCATCGTTAACAGGTCGCTTGCTAACTGCTACATAGCCGAGCTTGACATTTAACGTTATAGCAGCTGCGGTGAGAGAATTGTGAAGTGCACGTGAAAAAGTTCTATCAACTGTGTTAGTAGTGATAGCAGCGCTCACGCGGCTCTTTTAAGTGACGTTAGCCAACGTTAGCTAAATGTGCAGGGATGATGCTAGCCCGGTGTGCCACGGTTATCACCTCACCACCACATCCACGGTCCATTCTGTTCATTCATAGAGCCGATAACATCTGTTTTAGGCACGTGCGGTATTGGACGAACTAGTCCTTTACTCCTGTTAAAGTCGAAATACCCGGTAACAAGTGAAAGTATTGAATCGACTGTTAAGTAAAAGTACAAAATTATTATCAGCTAAATGTACTTATCAACAGTAGTATCAACAGTGCTCACTGTGTAGACTGATTTATTATTATAGCATATTATACTTGTTTTAATATATGAGCACATTTAGTTTATCAATATGGAGAATTTGAGATAGGTTGGGTTTAGTTGAGGTAGATTACGTTGTGCAAAGTATTTAGCATCGCAAATGTTAAAATAGTGATAATTTAATGGAATGTAAATTATAGAAATTTCAATAAATTTCAAAGTATGTAGTACTTTGAAATCCAGGCCGAAGATACTTTCAATCAAAGTATGTAGTACAGTATTTAGCTACTAGCTGGTAGATACTACAGTTGTTGAGAAAATGTACTTTCCCCTCCCACTGGTAACATTACAGATAAGTTAAGTTAGCATCCATTTAGACAGTCTTGTGCTGTTGGTGGGGCAGCTGTTGCTGGAGAATAATTTTTTTTCCATTTCTTTTTTAAAACAGTTTTGTGAGGAGTTTAAAGAGACAAGCGCCTTCTGTGTCCCATGTGGCTTGCAGTTAGCTGACAAAGCCCAGCCAGCTGTAGTGAGACACTTTGGTTTACAAATCCTGGAGCATGTCATCAAGTGAGTCTGACACATGAAAGCAAGTGTAACAAATACATAAGAGATTAAAAGTGTGTTCCTAAAAGAGATTTTTTTCCCCCTCACAGGTTCCGATGGAACAATATGCAGCAACAAGAAAAAGTCCAGTTAAAAGACTGTGCCATGCAGCTATTGAATGTAAGTGTGACTATTATTTACAGACTGTCAACTTTAAGCACATCCAGAAAGTATTCACTTCTTTTACGTTGCAGCCTTATGCTAAAAATGTTTAAATTTAATTTAGGGACTAGAGGAAGAGTCCTGGTTGTTAAAATCCCCTCCATTTAAGAATTATAGAGGCTGCTTTGCTCTTGCTGACCTTCAATGCACCAGATATTTTTGTAGCCTTCCCCAGATCTTATCCAGTCATCCTTCAGAGCAACACTTTAAATAAAAAGTGTTAAATCAAGTAGATGTTTCACTGTTAGTCTTTTTAGTGCCTTGCCTAGTTCCTCCACCTCAAGGCTTGTTCTTGCTCTGATATGCATTGTCTGCTGGGAGACTTTATATAGACAGGTGCCCTTCCAAGCAATTGAATTGACGACAGGTGAACTCCAATCAAGGTGTAGATCTCAAAGGTGATCGCGAGTAGGACTGAACGATCTATGGTTTTAGATTGAAAACTGCAAATTTAGGCAACGCGATCTTGAGATTGTCAAAGTTGCTTTTCTTTTAGTTTTTTTCCATTGTTTTTTTTTTTCAACCTAACCAAGGTTTTATTTTTATCAACTATTTTACACATGTATGCCGCCTCCCTAGCATCTTGCCAAGCTCACCAATCAGAAGCAGGACAGGTGACATGTTGTTGATTTCAATCGGTGTAAGCTGATCATCAATTTCTGAAATAGCTTCAGTGGGATCAATCAGGGGTTTTAAATCCAAAGAAAATTGTGAATGAATCCCAAAGTGCAATATCTGCAAGAAAATCATAAAATGTCTCCTATCAAGAGGCACCTGAGCTAAATTTTAGGTGTCTCGGCAAAGAGTCTGAATATTCAAAAAATGTAACCAATTTTAGAATAAGGCTGCAGCACAACAAAATGTAAAAAGGTCCAAATACTTTCTGAATGCACTGTAGTATAACCATTCTGTTGTTCTATGGTTCTTTTAAAACTTAAAACGTCTGCTCTGATACTTGCTTCGACTCTTATCAGGGTACTCATTCCATCCTGGAAGAGGAGAGCCACATTAAAGATGTTCTTTCGAGAATCATAGTGGAAATGATAAAGAGAGAATGGCCTCAACATTGGCCAGATATGCTGAAGGAGATGGAGGCTCTCACGAGTCAAGGGGTGAGTCCTGTACTGTTTGTCCTTTCCTTTAGCACCAATCTGACTTGAATTAAGTAACAACTTAACAACAGCATCTTCTTTTTTTATTATTTTCTTTGTGCAAGCATTGTCTTGGCCAAGCAAAATGATATAGCCCTTTCAAAGGGGGATTCACACATTTTCTCTAATTCGTAATGTTGAGAAGAATGAGTAAACCCGCCCTTTAATCTCATTTATTATGGATTTTATAACGACAACTAAACTTCCTCTGCTTTTCATAGGAAGCCCAGACAGAGCTGGTGATGCTGATTCTGTTGAGGTTGGCGGAGGATGTGATCACCTTTCAGACTTTGCCCACACAGCGTCGCAGAGACATCCAGCAGACTCTTACTCAAAACATGGACAACATCTTCAGCTTCATGATGGCCATTCTGCATCTTAATGTTGAAGACTACCGTAAACTGGTCAGCACGGTCTTAACGAGCACCTGCACATTACATTTTATTGTAGAGAAAGAAACTTCAGGATTACTTTCAGAGTTTAGCTATTATTTATTAACACAGAAACACTGATATTTCTAAATCAAGTAAGAAATATTATAGTGACTCATATGTATATATTTTTTTTTATCCAGAAAGGGTCACCAGGACATGAACAGCAGGTAAGAAGCTACTATACTATAACTAACTAACTATAACTCATTTTGATTGAGTGTTATTACTCTGATGTAACCAGGCTCCATATTATCATTCTCTTCTCTCCGTCCTTCCTTTCTCATGTCTGTGCTCCCGTGCTTCCACACACAGACCAGAGCTCACTGTCGAGTCGCCGTGACGACGCTGAACACACTCGCGGGCTACATAGACTGGGTGTCTCTGGTGCACATAACTTCTGGGAACTGTCATCTGCTGGAGATGCTTTGTCTGCTGCTGAGTGAGCCGGAGCTGCAGCTGGAGGCAGCAGAGTGTCTGCTCATCGCCATCAGCCGGAAGGTGAGTCACAAAGGCCAAGCTGGAGCCATGACAGCAACTTGAAGGCGCTCTGTTTTTTTTTGTTTGTTTTTTTAACCTCCATGGAGGAAGTTTCAGTCCGTTTGTCAAATACCTTCTAATTGTCAATGGAATTTGATTAAAAGTTTAGGTAAAGAACAAGTGAATAGATTGAAGTGAAGAGCCAGAGCAACAGTGCTACCATGTGGCCATTTATAGCACGTGGTTTTGGCTCATAACTAAAAACAATATTATTTTTCTCTGAATTCCAAGTCAGATTTTCCAGTTTAGTCAAACACCGTCTCAATTTCCCATCACTTGTTTTTTTTTTTTTTTGCGAATTCTTATTACTCCTGCAAATGTCAACACATTTTCCCAAAGTTGAAACTACTATTACTTGATGACTACTCATCCAGAATTACAGAACCACAGATCTGATAAGCCGTGTTCAGTGCACTTTATAACGTCTAGTAATTTATCATAGATAATGATAAGCTGTATATAACTAGATGTGTCATTCTGCCCTAGGGCAAGCTGGAGGATAGGAAGCCATTCATGCTGCTGTTTGATGATGTGGCCATCCACTACATTCTATCTGCAGCCCAGTGAGTACAACCGGTTCTCTGCATCATCCGTCTTTACAGGCCACAGCATGTCATTTTTACTGTTACTGATTGCTGTGTGTGTCTGACTACAGGTCAGCAGATGGACTAGCAATATGCAAAAAATCCCCTGATGCACAGTAAGTAATGTGACACACCTGACCACTGCAGCACATAAACAGATGTTGGGTAGACAGGAATGAATACAGAACATCTGGCTATGACTTACAGACTTTGTTTCAATGCTGTAGAGCGGTGGAGGTGGTGGAGCGGTGTTACGTCTTCCTGAAGAGGCTCTGTCAGGTCCTTTGTGCTCTGGGAAGCCAGCTCTGTTCATTAGTGGTGAGCTTGTACTGATTTGATTCTTAATTTCTGTTATCACATGGTCTTGTATCTGTGTCTGTTCTCAATAAAATGCATACAATGTTGTCTCTGTAGGGTTCAGATGTAGAGGTTGATGTGCCAGCCAATCTTAGCAAGTACTTGGAAGCCTTTTTAGCCTTCACTACACATTCCAGCCAGGTGAGATGACAATAATTCATGCTTTCACCTCGAACTCTTGACTTAATGGCAATATGACACTGACACTTTCTCTTCTACAGTTTTTGAAGTCATCCACTCTGGCTACTTGGGGAGCTTTGTTCAGACATGAGACTCTATCAAAAGAAACCGTAGTTAAGGAGATGGCTGTCAAATTCCTCAGAGCATCTAATACCAACTTGGTCAAGGTGAGACAGTGATGTCAGCATTATCATTCCTAGTGTACATGAAGGCCAAACTGGAAGTTAATTCAGCTTTTGTCTTTCTCTCCAGACTGGGTTTCCATCTAGAAATGACAGTCCAAGTTGCGAGTACTCCAGAGTGGACTTTGACAGCGATGAGGACTTCTACTCATTCTTTAATTGTAAAGTATTACTGACTTGACTTAAGATGATCTGTATTCTTTATTATAACCCTTGATCTTTGCATTTAATGGTGCTGCGCTTCCAAACAGCTTTCCGATCGCAGCAGGGAGAGGTGGTGAGGGCTGCATGTCGCATCGCTCCTCTGGAGGCTTTCCAGATAGCAGCGGAATGGTTGCAGTATCAGATCGCCAGCCCTATTGACACCGGGGACACCACATGTAAGTGTTTGTCCTGACTCTTAATACCTTCAGCATCAAAGAATGGGAATGATAAATCTGCATTTTGGATTTTGTGTCACTTCTCTCTCTCTCTCTTTACACCGTGCTAGCTAAGACGGCTGAGGGGCTGTGCTCCTTCCTGTCTCCGTCAGTGGTCCAATGGGACGCGATGACTATTTTCATGGAGTGCATGGTCGCACAGATCTTCAGAAACCTGCCAGAGGAGGTGACGATACCAATTTTTACAGAGTTGAACAGAAAAGTTAAAATGTTGACTGCAGTGATGTGAATGCCCCCCCCCCTTGTCTGTTTTTACCATGTAGAAGTTGCCCATAGATCAGAGCATGGAGCTGCTGCAGGCTGTGCTCAATTACGACACCAAAGACCCACTCATCATGTCCTGTGTGCTCACCAACGTCTCCGCCCTCTTCCCGTTTGTCGTGCACAGACAGCATTTCCTGCCACAGGTCCTCTACAAGGTCAGAGAACGCATTCTTTGGAAACTACATGCATATGGAAATGTATAATTTAAACATAGCATGCACCCTTCATTACATTTCTGTTGTGTTGCTCTTGCCTCATATACTAATAATTAAAGCAGCAACAAATACTCTTTCAAGCTCCTCTTTTAATTAGTAAATATTTATGTGTTTGTGAGACATTGACAGTCCCATATACTTTTTGCCCTACAGCTTTTTAAAGCCATTACATTTGAGGTTGGTCAGGAAAATAAAGTGAGTTTCCTTCACAGAAGCAAATATATCGGCATTTGTTTCTCACCCTTAAGATCCAAGGCCAAAAATTGTGTTCTCCAATTGACTTCAGGCACCTCGTACCCGAGCTGTAAAGAACGTGAGGAGACACGCCTGTTCATCTATCATCAAGATTTGCCGGGATTACCCAAAATGCATTTTGGTAAATACAATATTATTGCAATCCTAATATTGTTTTTATGTGGTCAATTTCATGCAAACAACTTGGTACCTGATGTGCTGAACAGGTATGAACTGATTTATTTTCTTATTCCTCTGCAGCCGTGTTTTGACTTGTTTTATAATCACGTGAAGAAGCTGTTCTTGAGCGATGCCACGCTGACTCACATGGAGAAATGTTCACTGATGGAAGCTCTGGTGCTCATCAGTAACCAGTTCAAAGACTTTGCCAAGCAGAAGGCTTTTCTGGATGAACTGATGGCCTCTGTGGTTGCAGAATGGACCTCAGAAGAAATGAGGCGGTACGGCTGAACTCCTTCTAGTTTTCTCAACATGGTGCACAATTGTTTTCAAAGTGGAACTAGATTTGATATGAAGTAAATGTTGATTGAACAGAGTAATGGCTATAGAATAATGACACCACTGGCATTTAGATTAGTTCCTTTCAAGCCTTGCTTTCAATATGCATTTCTGTCTGACACTTGGTGGGATCACCCAGGATAATGAAGGCTTAAATTTACAGCAGAGTAGATAAAACAAAAGATGAAATGAATGAACAAACTCAGGTTGATGTTTTCTTCTAACGTTCCTCCCCCCTCCACCCTGATTAAAAAGAAGTTGTCTACTTCCACTTTAATGTCAGAACAGATAATTGAACATTCTCTCTTCTTTATTTTCCAGAGTGCTGTGGGACCCTGTCACATTCCTTTCCTTTGTTGGAGCTGATCAGGTGGTCACTGAGCAAAATAAAGATGCAGACACAGCAGGCCTTAATCGAGGGCGGGTAAGTGTGTAGGTGTGGATGAAACACTAAGCACTACACTAAGTAGTAAGTTGTAATGACATAAAAGTTAAGTCATAATATAAGTTCTATGATATTAAAGTCAAGGACAAACCCATATCATGAGAATAACTTGTAATATATGGAATTATCTAAGCCAAAGGGAGGAGCAGTCTGCTTTTAGCGTTATTCTAAATGTGGTTCCATTCTGTCATAAGACTGTGGTTTTATAGAATTTCTATCACTGAAAGGTGGAAGGCAATTTTAGATCAATGTAGACTTTGCTGGTTGGAAAAAACAATACAATTTTTCTTCCTCTTTTTCAACCTTGTTCTAGCTGAGCTTCTGTTTGTATGCCATGTTGGGCGTGGTGAAACGGTCACGTTGGCCTGCAGATCTGGAGGAGGCCAAGGCTGGGGGGTTTGTGGTGGGCTACACCCCAGCTGGAGCACCCATCTACAGAAACCCGTGCACCGCCCAGTTTCTCCTCTTGCTGCCCAATCTGCTGGCTCTAATCAGGTACGCTTGCTAGTAGCCTGATTCTTTGCCTTTTTTTTTTTATACCAAAAACTTGCACTTGATTGCAGTTTACCTGAGACATTAGAGTAAAAGGGGTGTGACTGTTCCTTATTTTGTTCTTTTCCTTTTTCTTCACTGCAGGACTCACAACAGTCTGTTCATGCCAGAGAACAGGGCACGCCTAAGTGAGACCTTCTCCAGGGCCCACGAGGTGATGGATGCAGAGAAAAACGTGGTTCTTGGTGAGAGGAGCTTTCTGCACATGCTTTCTTTTGCTCATAGTGAGACATCATCTAAAACAATTATGATAATGCCACTCAATGCCATGCCCTCTCCAGGCCTCTCTCAGCATCTCCTGGATATTTACGACACTCCTGTGTATAGAACCGACCTGGAGCGAATGCAGGGATTTTTCACCACATTGAATGACAACTGGTGAGAATTGTAGCAGCTGCAGTTATTACCCCCAGTTCTTTTTATTTGGTTAAACCTCCATAACTAAGTTACTTCTTCTTTGTCTTTGCTACCTCCGCAGTTTCCATGTCCTGGGAAATGCAGGTCTGTCCCTGCAGCAGGAATTTTACACCATTGAGAGGTTGGCTGAAGAAATATCTGCCTCTGCCTTCCTCTCCCTCAACCATGTGCCTGACCACAGACTTCGGCCTATGATTCATATCCTTATTTGCTTTTGCTTCACTGCCAGTCTTTTCCATTAGCTTGATTTATTCAGTGGTTTGGTGATATATTTATGGAGACGATCTTATCTCAGCAACTTATCGAGACAGATACAATTTGTGCTATTGCTTTATGTGATCCTCATGTTTCCTTAACCTGTGTACGTGTGTTTCTGAGGCAGTTGGTGCTCTCGTGTCCTCAGGAGTACTACAATAGTCTCCTCTGCCCCCTACTTAGCCCTCTGTTCGCTTTCATGCTGCAGGTCAGGATCCCCACACTCATTTTTCTGTATCATTCATCTAAACATTACAAAGCTGTGATTCACTCAGTATTATATTGTTTGTTTTAGGCCCCATGTACACAAATCTAGATTTTTTTTTTTTATCTATTCACTTTTTATATCCAATTCGGTCTCTGAACCACACCAACATGGAACTTAACTGGAGATTTGTCAAACCGGATGAACAAGTGTAGACATTCAAAAATATCAGATCAAGTAAATTCGTGTAGGAACCCCAATCCAGATCTTTTTCAGATTCTTGACGCCAAAGCGTGGTATTGAAAATATCCGGGTAAAAAAATCTGGACTAGTGTAGCTGAGCCTTACTTGCTAAATCTCATTCTTTTTCTTCTAATTAATACAACAGAATCTCAACATGAAGTGGCAGGTCATCAACCAGAGGACTTCTGTCAAGTAAGTTGTAGGCTAGTTGCACTTGTGTATCTGTGAATCGGTGCTTTTCTAATCCATTTGGAATTCTATAGTTGTATAAACCACATAATTTTAACATAAATGCCCTAAAAATAAAATTAATATTTGTGCTATGACTACAGTTTTGTTGTTTTTCTTTTAAATTTTGTTTTCCATCATGTGTTCCTGCTGTTTGTTTAGTGACGAGGAAGAGGAGGAGGTGGTGTGCCAAGACAGTCAGGTGACACAGGAGATGTTGGAGGAGCAGCTGGTGCGTCTGCTCACCAGGGAGGTGCTGGATCTCCTCAGTAAGTTTCAGTATCTTCACTCCCGTATCCCACAATACGATATTTCACACCCCAACTCTACCTAGTAACAACTCCCTTTGACATTTTCATACATGCATAGCAAACACAAAAACATTTTTTACAGCTGTTTGAATCAGCTGAAGATGATCATTCAAGCAAATAATTTTGAAATAAACTTGAATTAAGGGTTTGATAGTGAAGGTAATTATCATTTATGAGAGCTATGTGCCAGCTACTTTGAATTTGTTGTAACGATTTAAAAATAAAATGTATATTGTATGAGTTATTTTATAATTACAATGTTAGGCATTTATGATAGTGATACATTGTCCTGTCTAAATCCACTGTAAAGCGTGAAGTGAACCTTTATATCTTATAACTCAAATCACTGCTAATACAATTAAGTCATGTGAGAAGAATCATTTGCTCATTTTGGTGTAAAGTAAAAGATGTAAAGGATGTTTGCTGTTCCTCAAACGTAAAATAATTTGCTGTGCAGTCCCACTGTGCTGTGAGGGTGATAGTTGTTATATTGAGAGGATACTAAAAATATGAGGATTTACACTAAGACTGAGGGAGAGCTGGGGAGCTGAGTTATTAGATGGCTATAATACTTCTCCTCTGCCTACTAGCTGTGAGCTGTATTTCAAGAAAAGTGCCTGAACCAGCAGCAAATAAAGAGGAAATAGATGGTAAGAGTCAAATAATATTTTTTTTATTTATAGTATTTGTTTTTTTTTTTCGTTTTTTTTTTTTTTTTTTGGACAAGTGTCTTGACAGTTTGTAATGTGTCTTAGTAGAGGAAGACATGATGATGGATTCAGTGCAGACAGCGTCTTCTACGCAGCCCACAGAGGAGCTGACTGAGCTGGGAAAATGCCTGATGAAACACGAGGTCAGCCTTGGACACACTGCACAACATTCCCAAACGACTGCATTCTCACTTATTGCAGGCTGTTTATGAACTCCAGGTTTCTCTTTTTCATTGTCCAGACCATCTACATGAACCTACTCACCCTTTCGTTCACCTCGCTGTCATGGAAGGACACCAGTAACTGTCACCGCACTGCTTCAATGGTCTGCTGGACCCTTCTGCGGCAGGTAGCACACTCATAACATATGTTTAATAGAAGTCTGGACTTTTTTTTTTATCATGTCACTTTTCTTTTAAAGGATAAAACATGGTATTCATTATTCTGATGTTCTGTAGTTTTGTAGTCCATAAATTTATAAAAAATACACCCAATCATTGTTTTTACTAAATGTTAAACTTATAAGATACATTTTTTTGCTTTTATTTAACAGTGTAGAGACAGGATATAGACTTATGTCACATTTCCTATGCAGCGCACCCCTGATTACCTTACTTACAGGACAAACTACGGCTGTCTCCTCTCATCGTTGTTACTGCAGCCAGTGTTTTGGGCTGCTCAACATCAAAACAAAGACAGCCATACTTGAGTTTTCATAATTTTTCATCAGCACGGCATGCGTGAGGTTAATTACGAGGGATGAGGGGCTGTCATTTCACATTCTCTGGGGTACCTTTTGCGTGCAGTCTCTGCTTTGATGAGGAGACATTTCCTTTTTTAATAAATCTTTTTTTTTATGCAGAGAGTACAATATTTACATGTAGCACACCAGAATGTCAACAAGAAACTAAGCTACATGTATATATCCAACATTATTAGCTTAACAAAACATAATTTCAACCCCAAGCAATAATATGAGCACAGTGAAAACATAAATCGGTCTAAAATCTAATTCCTGCCTTACTGTGAGAATATTTTTCCGATATTCTCCACCGGCTAACAGGGCGTCATTTGAAAGCTCACACTCTGATCTACACAGAGGAATGAAGCTTGTCTCTATAAGATGAACACTTGCTTGAGAGGCTTTCCAAGTACTTCTAAAAACCTTTTCTTTTTTACTTATAAAACTATAAATTATCTATCTAAATTATCTATAAACTATCTCTTACCTATGCGGTTGTTGAATAAAATATGCAATCTATTTCCAAACCTTTATTTTTTTTTACAGTCCAGTGTTTATAAAGCCATAGACCTTATTTTTTACGTTACGTGAAGTCACTCTGTTGGGGTGTAAAATTACACCATACGACTCAATTCTATTGGCTCTGATGGTTCGGTCAATCATTCACATTGACCAATTGGTTCCAATTAGTAGGCCTATGTAGGGAGAGAGAAAGCAGGGTGTGACATGCAGCACAGGCCCCGAGTGCTTTGGAAACAGTAGGAGTCAGCTGAGGTGTGTTGTGATTCTGCTTATTGATGCTAAAGACTGTGACAACCACCAGAAAATAGGTTTAGTTTCTCTCGTCAATCATTTTTCTCTCCTTATTTGCTTTGTAGCTTGTTCGATCACTGCTAGTGATTGTATTTTGACTCCGGTGCTCTTGCCTGTTTCTTTCTCCCCTCTTTTAATGAGTCGGGAAGCCGAGAGCAATGCATAATGACTTTATGTCAAACCTCTTCAAACACGCAAATGTTCTCCCCTCTTTGTGCTTCCTCGTGTCAAGGTTGTACCACTTTTGACATATTTTGTAATATTTCCTGTCTCCGTCTCTCTCTCTCCAGGTTGTAGGGGGAAATCTTCTTCCTGAGGCAGTTACATGGTTCTTTACCAGTGTTCTGAGGGGTCTTCAAGTTCATGGGCAGCATGAAGTCTGCAACTCTACTCTCTCTCAACTGGCCATGCTCATCTATGAAAACCTGGTGAGACCAACGACCACCATCCTTGCAATATCTGCTTTTTTCTTTTGCTTCTGTTGAATCCATTTTCTCTATGAAGGTTTTTAGGGATGCAATATTTTACCTGATTTATCCATGTGAGAAGTAGAAAACTTCTCTTTTAACCTTGTTTGTGCACACATACATATGTCTATCCATTCTAGCGACCTCGTTATGTTGAGCTGAAAGCGGTGATGATTCAGATTCCAAACATCAACATGGAGGCTCTGGAGCAGTATGACCACAGGTTGATGGACCCTACGACCCAGAAAGTTGGAGAAAAGAAGAGGAAAGACCAATTCAAGAAGCTCATAGCAGGAACTGTTGGGGTAATGCCACATTTAGCCACTAGAGAGCAGTGCTCTGTAGTATATCTCACTGTAGACAGCTAATCAGATATGAACCAGAGACCCCGTTAATAGTGCAAGTCATTACTCAGCAGTGTGATTCCGGCTGTGTTGTAAATCTTCCATGCTAGGCTGCAGAAAATGAGCAGCAGCTCAACAGGGTTGTACAATTTAATGAAATTCTTTCTTGTGGTTCTCGGTTAGCTCTGTTTAACCTTTCCCCTGTCTGTCCTCTGCCAACAGAAAGCTCTGTGCCAGCAGTTCAGGAAGGAGGTTCATATCCGGAATCTGCCATCGCTCTTCAAAAAGCCGAAGCCAGACAAGGATGTGCTGAACAGTGAAACACTGGGCCTGGCAGCTCTCTTCTCCCCAGAGAATAACACCCTGTAGGAACACAGCGGTTCTAATGGACTTTCATACTGACTAAAGAAAGAGTTATGTGTCCTCACCAGGGTTTTCCTCAACATCCTCTAGACAGGGTGGTGTGCACTACCCAACATATCTGTCAACACTGCTGCTGTTTAATTTGTTTTAACCTTCATTGTTTGCCATACAATTCATTACTGCTGCTAATTTGCTGTATTACACAGCCCTACTCACAAAATATTTTTCCACTAGACACTTGTGCTGGCAAGTAGCACACAGCAGATACCAATGAAGTGTGTGTATGTTTGTGTGTATATAGGGTTATGTAATTTTTTTTTTTTATGAAACATTTCAGAATTAATCTGTTTGCCAGATTGTGTTAAGAGACCAGCTTAACACCATATTAAGATATGCTCTGCAGCAGAAGCTCTCTTCAGCCACAAAACTACCTTCAACTAAGACTATTATATATTCTGTTTACTGTGACCCTGGTTCCTTTTCAAAGGGCAATATTTGGCCCTTCGTAATCATGCACACTAAGCTAACTCAGTCGTTAAGGTTTTAGATTAATGCAACTAGGTACACGAGAGCTCAGCTAAAAGATATTCAGCATAGAAATGGGCATTAATGTATCCAAACAAGCAAAATCAGTAGAGCCAATGGGTGCATTGCAGTCTGTTTACATAATTTGAAAGGCGTGTGTCTGTCTGTCTTTAAAAAAAATCAGAATTTTAGAGGTTGGTGTTGGCAGATATGTTGTGCTACCACACTAAGGCTGTTATGTCCCTGTCTTAAAAAGAAAGAAGGAAAAAATAATTCTGAAATTGTAATAAGAGTTGAGATGAAGTTTAAAAAAAAGAAGAGACTAGGGTCTAAAAGTTGTTCCACAAGCGTGGTGCAGCAGAGCAGAAGGCTCAACACATTCTTCTCTATTTTAATTTCCTTTTCACTGGATGAGCTTGAATGCGGTCTCAGGTTGCGATGTTCCCTATGATGGAGTGACGATGCTTTACGGAAATGTCACCGAAGAAAAAGAAAAGCTGGAAAGTGTTTTCACAAATGGTTGTCACATATTTTAATGAGCTACAGTATTCTATTTTATAAATAATGTAGAGTAGTTGGTTATGGCAATGATTGTTTGCATTTGGCCAATTCGTCATATCAGCACAACACACTTGGCCCAAATACTGTTTTGAATTGCTTATTAAATGCAGAGCATATACTGTATACTACAAACTACCATGAACACATTTTGTGCCAAAGCACTCAACACAATTTTTTTTTAAACATGACCTAACAGTCATGTCTGAGGAGCAAGACATACAAATAATTTAATAAAGAGTATTTAAGGGTGGAGTCAACTAACATGTAGCTTAAACCAAGTCGTTCTGTTGTATTTAAGCGGTTGAGTTGGTGAAACTTTGCGATTTTCTGTGTTTCACATGTTCATTTGTGTTGTACTGGTTTTGCCAGCCATGAAAAAACGATGAACCAGCACTACATTCCTTCATTTTCCAAGGGATTGTTTTTAGGCATATATTTGTTGGGTGTATTTTGCTCTTATGGAGCCATCATTGTAGAGAGTGATTTTTGTTTTCCTTTTTAAACCTTGTATTGTGTAGATTCAGCCTAAAAATGGTATTTTCCATGTTTTGCCTCAGCAGTGAGCCCCATCACTTCTGTCCAATGTGTACGGACGAGTCCACATATCAGATGTCGTACTGAAAAAAAAGTTCACATCATACTCGGGACTACCAGGAAGAAAAACATTCATGAAGAGTTTTCAAATGAATTGACCCCACTGTCTTTGTGGTGATTATTCACATGTGGCCATTAAAAAAAAAGCTTGTTCAACACTAAAATATTCTGTACAAAGAAAATAGGCTTTTTAAAAGTGTAGTGTGGTTTATATTTTGTCGTTTTTAAATAAATAAAAATGATCTTCATTTTCCATTGTTTAAATGTTCTTGTGTTTCTGTTCATAATAAACTAGCTTAAAAGACTATTGCTTAATTGCTCAGATATTTTTGAATTATTGTGTTTTGCATATGCATGTTCAAAATAATTGCAAAATTATAAGAATGCAGTTTTAAATGTAAATTTGGGTACTTGGTGTAAATTATAGTCCAGTGAATTGTTACACTGGCATGTTTAACGTCTATAAAGAATTGAGACTTGACTTTTCTTTTAACATTAAAGTATTTATATAATGTTTTGTTTTATTAATGTGAGGTGTGATTGTTAACAGCATGATGATAAAAAGGTTTGTAGGCTTGTTTTTCAACATCAACGAAGCCTGTTTTGTCATGACTTCTATACGGTCAAAATACATTTGCCAAAGACATTATGTATTCTCATATGTGTATATTTTCAGGTTCAGGGGGGCTCAGGGATTTCAGACTTAGACCATGTACATTTGTACCACCTGTAAAAACCTGCACAAAGCAGAGGGCTTTTATTTCAAACATTTAAGTAATAGTAAATCCTGCCTATGTGTTGCCTCAGCAGGGATAATATTAAAAGTAATTATTTAGTTAAGGATAATTATTTGAAAGAATGATATAGAATGATAGCCTAATTGCATTATATTCCATTGTATTTTCAATTGTCACCATGACCATGAATGAATGCACAATGTTTTAATGTGATGATAACTCACACACTTTTGTCTATTTGCTGTCTGTTCTGCATGTTTGGTATTAATAAGTAAGTAATACTAGTTACTAAGTAATAATAATAATTTACCAATAACATTTTTTTGACAATAGACCAGTGAAAACAACATGTTTCCTGTGTTTCTGAATCATTTTTTTCTTGTGATTATTTAGTCAATATATTGCTAGTGGGGATGAAAACAGTCTAATGTATTAAGCGCCTGAAAACTATTTTTTTTTCCTCATGCCTGTGAATAGTTGTGTAGTAATATTAGTAAAAAAAAAGAAAAGAAAAAAGAAAAAAAAAGAGCAAACTCGTGAAGACAGTTTTGCAGATCAGTTCTCACTCCGAGCCGCTGAGGGCGCTGCCGAGCTGTTCGCTGCCTTCCAGGGGACCATGGATGTATTCTCCAACCTGTAATACAGCCATACAGGGGACCGGGTTCTAGACACGGCTACGGGACCGGCAGCGGAACTTAGGCGAGTTAAGGCGAAGAAGAAGTGTGTTTAATCCTGGAAGATTCGTGCGTTGTTGAGTTCTGAAGTGTTTGGTGAACTTCAGCAGTCGGTTTGCACCTCGAAGCGTCCAAATGTCACACATCTACCCTCCCGAAACCTTAACGTTTTATTTTCATTTTCTGCTATTTTATACTGATACTCAAAAATGCAGGCTACACTAAAAAATGTAGGCTACATTTTTTTGTCAATTCATTTTCCTGCAACATAACCACCGCTCTCCTTTACTGAAACTAGTAAGTTACTTTTCTATTCAAGATTTTGTACAGATTGTAAGATTGTTAAAGATTAAACTGCACCAAAAGTACATAGAATAGCTGAAATGAGCTCTATACAGCATTCAAATACTACTGACATGTTACTGCACCAAGATAATAATCCCATAATATTCATGTATTTTACTTTTCACTTGACCTTAAAGTCATATAAACACATTTATCCCAAATATCCATGCCCCATCTCTCCTTGGTTCTTTGTTTAAGCTGAATCATGATTAGCATGAGTTTTTTCAAATGGCAGTACCATGACACCAAATGGAGATTTTAAAGGATTTTAAAGAAAGCACAGCTGGCTGATTTAGTAGGATGAGAGATGTTTCAATTCTGTCATAATATAATACTCATGTGTCCATGTTATGTTGTTATCATTCCGTACGTCCATGAAAAGATCCCTTCCTAATGTGCAAAAACTAAATAAAAAGCTGCACCCACCTTCATTATGCTGTCTCCCACCCACACTACACAGTGTCTCAGGATTCTGGATTACTGTCAAGTGCCTTAAGGAATGTTCATGATGTCTTTTAGGGATGTGCTGCTATTACAGCATCTCCAAATTTAAATCAAAATTACAGACTCTATTATTGCTTCCTTTCCACTAATCCCCTTTCCCCCCTAACATCTTCCCGCAACCATTCACCAGAACCAGCAATCGTCCTGTTTTGCCCATCACGGCTCCCTGGCTGCAAGATCCTCGCATGCTGCGATTCTGCACATGAGCTCACGCTCTGCAACAATCAAAGTACTTTACACTACGTGGGGAAATGAAAGATACAATCTTTTATCTGTGCACATGTTACAATAACAAAAGCACATACTTTAGCAATAAAAAAAATCTAAATGGTTGCATTCCACTTAGTTGCTTCACTCTCAAGGTCCTGTTATTGTGAATGCTTGCTCACTGTGAAGGTTAATTGGTTGCTCTTGACAGAATAGGGAATCGTTTTAAGGCGTATTTAGTGACTAACATAAGACACCATATCTAAGTTATTGAGGTTTTCTGAATCTCATCCCGAATGAAATATGAACTTGTGAACCTTTTTTGTGCTTCCTGGAATTGAAAAAATCAACTGCCTGCCTATAAAATGCATTTTACACAACTGGACTTTATCACCTATGATTTTTTTTTAAATTTTTGAATATTTTTTTTCTTTGATAACGACAAAAAGTTGAAACATAGCACAAATATAAACAAAATAACTGATTACATTCTTATCCCAGCTTCAACCTGATATTTCAGCGAGGCACCATTGACAGGTTGCTGTTTCTCTTTTAAGTTATATGAGGAGACCCAAGTGTCACCAAATTACATAGATCGATATTTGAACTGTTTGGCTTTATTTTTTTTAATGAAGTATCTAATTTGTTTGTTTTTTGTTACAATTTTACCAAGGGTCCATTCTCATGTAGGTTTTTTTTCCATTCTCTCTGTATTTGTCTTCATTTGACCTTCAAAATATAATTTTTGCCAAGACATTTACTAACCAGCAGTTACACATTACACACTGTACAGTAACAGTCTGTCACACTGATTAAACGGAGGTGACCTCCATTCAGCCTGATTGTGTATCTTCACAAACACAATCAGTTTTGGGGTGTTGGCACCTTTATTTATTTATTTTTGTTGTTTCTGTTTAAAGTATTCAAACATGTTAAAAGGTTTTCCATTTTTGCTGTTAGTATTTATTCTGCTGGAATGAAATCCCAACTCCATAGTAAGTTAGTGTTGTAAAACAATATCACGGTTATAAATATTAGTCTATACTTTTATTTCCTTTCATTTTTCAAGTATTCTTTATGAACTGAGATTTAATTATGATATTTAGGCCTAGAAAATATGGCAGCAAGTTGGAACATTCTGCATTCTTACTGATTAAATTGGGATCACACATGTGCTTAACATGTATGTAATCTTCATGTAGTCTGAGAAAAGTTATTGAAGACTGAGCCTTTTCTGTATTAGATGAACAAGTGACCCATTTTAGAATCAATATGTCATTTTTCCCATTTTGGTTAAGACTAATCATTGGTACTATATTTTGTATTTGGTCCACACAAGAATGACTTCATGTTTGACATATTTGTTTTTCAATTTTTTTATATATTTAGAAAAAAATTAACAAATACATTCTAATAGGCTAAAACAACTAAATAACACATAAGAGCAAAATAATATATATTTTTTAATAGCAGGAATATTAAACGACAATAGGTTTTCATTAATAATATATTGCAAAACACTTATGCCTGCTTATACGTCCTTGTTATTAGTAATTATATAAGATTTCGTTTTTATTTCCATTGTATTCGAGCCTGTTTTCCACCAGCGGCACCACCTTCACGGCAGCTTAGCAACGCGGTTGCTGCGCAACACAGGTCAGAGCGGTGCTTTCTCCTTTCGGTTCAATTAACAGAGAGAGCAAACAGGTGTGCGGACGATTCCCGCAGCATTTGACTCGAGCTTCGAACGCGAAAGTGTTCACACCTCTTCGCAACTTGGAGTCGCCTCCAGGATGATGCTGTGGGTTTGGGCTGTGGTTTGTGCTTCGGCCGGTCAGTTTGTGACCGCTCGACAAGTGATGGTCGGTCATCCTCATCAAGTCTCAGTGAACAACAGCGGAGTTGTGACGGCTGCGCGGTTCGCCGTGGTTCAGTTCAACAAAGGCAACGCTGAAGACCTGTTTAAATACAAAATTCTCAATATAAAATCGGCCAAAATCCAGGTAAAAACACTGCCCTGTTGTTTTGAAGTTTAAACTATCATATGTATGAGGCTGTAACGGGAGGCTGTTTCCTGCAGGTTGTAGCGGGACTGAATTACATCCTGGACGTGCAGCTGGGGCGCACCACGTGCTTGAAAAACGCCACTGTTGACCGCGAGCCATGTGTTGACCACTCTGAACCCAAGGCAAGTTCAAGATGTCACTGTGCTGCCTTATTGTTCTGCAGCGTGTCAGCGTATGGAGGGACATTTGTGCTTTTTGTTATGCAGTCAAAAGAGTTGAGCAGAACTTTTCTGAACTGTCCAAAGAATATTGCATTGCAAGTAAAATGTGGTGACTTGTGATTTAAAAAAAAAAAAAAAGTCTTGCAAAGTCTTCAAATCAAAGATATTTGCTTGCAATTTACAACCCTTTTGTTTGCATGTTGTAAAAGCTCTGGTGGAAAAGGAAGTTATCTTATAAACCTCAGCCAAGCTGTCATGTCCATGTCTGGCCAATGGGGAATGTGTTTAACATTCTGTTGTAGATCCTAAGAAATTCCAAAACAATTTTGCCACAAAACAACTTTCTGATTTGCTAAATTAGTTTT
The DNA here is from genome assembly GCA_030544235.1 of Lepturacanthus savala. NCBI lineage: Eukaryota > Metazoa > Chordata > Actinopteri > Scombriformes > Trichiuridae > Lepturacanthus > Lepturacanthus savala. The sequence goes on from CM060478.1 coordinate 16,386,740, forward strand.
TGGCAATCAAAACGCTTTGGACATGTGAATACAACTTTTAGGTTGTCTAATTTTGACCTAAGTCAATACACTGGCAATGCAGCATTTTTATTTTTAATTTTTGAAAAGTTTATTTTTTTGCCCGTTCCTCCATATCTGTGTATATTGTTTGTTACAGGAGCTTCAGTGCCGCTTCATCATTTCAGAAATCCCCTGGGCCGATTCACGTGTACTTAACAGAAATGTCACCCACAAAACTCTGTTACCAAGTAAAAATTATTACAAGTGTGTGTTTTTTTTTTTTTGTTTTTTTTTTCCCTGTGTGTTCATCTCAACTTTTAGAACGCTTATGAAATGATCCTTAAAAGGTGTGATAGAGGAAGTATTCATATACTAAAAGTATCAATGTAAAAACGCTCCTAAGATAAAAGTACATTAGTATTGGAAGCAAATTGTATGTTTCATCCTCCTGACATAGTATATACATTAGGTTAATAATGCTGAAGCATCAGTGTATAAGGAGCATGCTACTATTGTAGCTGCAGAAGGTGTCAAACATAAGAGTAGAAAGTACAGTATTTTCCTCATAAATGTAGTAGTGAAAGTATAAAGCAGCCTAAAAGGTAAAATACTCCAGTAATGTACAAGTACCTAAGATATACTTGGGTGTATTATACTTGGTTACCTCCCACTGCTGCTTATTAGCATACTTTGCCGCACCCTGCATTTATAACGGCATATTCATGAACCGGTAATTTCATTGGCTCCTGGCGAATCCCCTTGTTCTAACGCTGAGCATGAGTATATAAGTGAATAAGTTCAGTGACCTGCAAGTCGCTCTGCATTGTAGCTATAGGGAGAAAAATGGCGTAATTATTCCAGTGAGTGACCGAAGACAGCTTCAGCGTGCCTCGTCTCTGTGTGTCCTGGCAGCTGTAGGACTCTGGTTGTGTGTCAGGCTCGGTCAGCCACATGGCCGCTAAATCAGAGACGAGGCTGCACCTCTCCCACACTTACTACCTCGGTCTCTAGAACGACCCTGTACGGAGGATTACAAGCATTTTCAGATTACTGCTCGGCAAGACCGAACTGTCGGCTGCTCTGACCCTTTTTTTTTTTTTTTCTCCTCCCTCTCCCCCTCCCAATGGGAAACAAAATGCCTGCTGGTGGGGGGAAGTGTAATATAATATAATTTTTTTTGACTCCTTAATGACAGATAAAATGTAAAAAAAAAAAAAAAAAAAGAGGAAAAAAATAGAGTAGCTATTGCTTGTTAACTGGCGTGGGGGCAAAAGGGCCTACATCTGTTTAGCCTTGATTACAGTAAACAGCCGTATGGATAAGCGGTTCACACACACACACACACCCTCTCACCCCTGCCCATAATGTCTCTAATCATGGATGTCTTAATCAAACTGAGCAAAACATAAAGAATTGGCTGGCACTGTGGATTAGGTAGCAGGGGTTAGGAATGTGGGGGAAGGGGGATACTCCTTAATGTGAGATGACTAACATGGAAGCTCCGGTGCCAGGAGTATGCCCTGTCCATCTGCCATTCCACTCACCCACCCACCCACTGACACACTAACAGGTGCGTGCGCGCAGATACACGTGTGCTTGCTGTGCATGCGCCTGCATACCCCACCCGCACTCTGGCCCTACCCCTGTCCTCACTTAGCCCGGGCAGCAGATGGTGAGGGGTAAGGCTTGTAGCCCCACACCTCCTCCCCACTCCAAGCCACCAGCCCATCATCCCCCCCGCCACGAACACCACCCCACCCCTCTTTGTGTTGTTGAAGAGCCTGAGTGTTGAAAGGCGAGCCCCAGCTTGCCCCCCCCCAACCCCACCCCACAAATCCTTGGCTGGCTGCCATTGGCGGGACTCAGTCAGGTGTCCTAATGCTTCAGTTAGGGGAGGAAACGCTGGTTAATCTGCCCATCGCGTGCCACCGGCCATGGCCTGGCCTCTTTGTGTCTGGCACCCCTCGGATCGGTCCCTCCACCCCTTCATCTGTCTTTTCCCCCTTCTCTTCCAACCCAGTTTCTCTGTCCCAAGACGGTGTCATCCTTTTCTTAAAGATCATCCCCTCTTCATCTTGGGATATGTTTCGACTACATTCCTTGTTTGTCTTGGCCTCTAATTACACAAACCCAGTTGTGTTGACAGGCATCCTGCATCACTATTGATGGATCTTTCTATTTTATTGTGCTTATCAGTTATTGCTCTTTTCTTGATTATGTGCTGACTCATCACAGGCATCCAGTGTACCTGCAAATGCTACTTGGAGTAAAAATATAGCTACTCAATATTACACCTTTCTTTAGGACTTCTCTGCAGATACCTATTGTAAACGGGCTTTCCAAGCATTGAAAAAAAAATTTAAGTGCATATATATTGATATTTATTTTACAAACCTCAACCCTCAAGAGTTCACAGCCATCTTTGTCAACAACTTCATTGTGACATAATGTAGGCCAATTATTCTACTAAAGTAGCTTCTAATTGAATACTTGAGGGGATTAGTGACCATAAAATTGCTATTAATTGACAAAAAATGTAAATCATGCTTAAACGAGGTTTGAGGTATTCACACACTATCAGACTCTAAGAATGGATGATAATCCATCATTTTAATGTTTCATCCCTTCAGAAAAGCGATTGGATGTTTTGAGTCATTTATTTAAGGAAAAAAAGTGCCAAAATAACTGGTTGCAGCTTAGTTGTGAATATGTCCGGGCTTCGTGAGTATTCTGTTATTTTAGGATTGTAGTAACAGGATATGACAATAGATTTTAGGTTGCATCTTGGGTTTTTGAAAACGCAAAGAAACCAAAAAAACAATAGATAGCAAATAATTGTTGGATTAATCAACAATGAAAATGACTGAGTTGCAGGCCTACATCTAATACTTTAATATCTTTTCTTATATCATCCTCTGATTAGGATGAATGATGCAGATGCTCTATAGAAGCGGCTAATACAATGTGGTTGCGTAATCAGAGAGGGGTCATTACCATTTGACTCCTGTTGACCTTTTTGATTGACCGTGGGCTTGGTCACTGCTTCAGAGCACAGGCAGGAGTATAGGGTCATAGTTCAAAGTATCCTCAGCTGTGCTGTCATGGAAACAGCAGCGTTTGCTCTTCTGATGGTCAGTTTTAATCTGAGGACAGTTGCTCATTTGAAGACCACAGGGTTTCAGTTTGAGGTTTTGTTTTTGTTTCCTTCATTAAAGCTAAGTGTTTTTTTTTCATGTAGCTACAGCTGAAGTTGGACAATTCATCTTTATGGATTACATTTGTAATGATTCTTTACGGGCTGTTTTTCTTCTGAAGTTATCATGGTTAAAAAAAAAATCCCTGTTGTATTGTTTTGATGTGATTTATGTATTTTTACTGATTTAGGTCCATGTATTTTCTGTGCTATTCGTTGTATTTTTAAGACTGCTGTGTGCAGCAAAGCATAGATTCACCTTTTTTCAGTGATTTGACCAAAGCTTCGGAGTCCGCCATTGTGGTCAATCGAAACACACCCGTGGTTTGTTTTTCCACTTCCTGTTTGTGACCGTTGTGAAGGGTTTCCTTGCAATCAGTGCTGCGGCAGGAGGGGGGACGAAAATCAATACTTTCAATGTAACGTGTGGCCAATGGAATAAGGGAATGATTTATGTAGGGATGGCTACCTCCCGGATCAGATGTGCTTGGTGGCTGGCTGAGTGGAAGGAGGGAGGAGGGGACGGTGGCACAGTGACCCAAAGCAAGAAGAACTATAAAAGGTTTAAAAAAAAAAAAAGTGTGCTCTCGCTGCTGCTGTTGATCATGGCACCACTCCTCTTCCTGCTGTCCCTCCTCTTTTTCATCTCTCAAACACACCATGCTCTCTGACTGTCCCGCTTAATCTTAGCGCTGTAGTATTATGAGACTAAAGAAAGACCGACGGGACGCATGGTCAACACACACACCAGGAGTTTAGCAGGTTGTGGACCACCAGCCAGAAACAGCATATGTCCCTCTCCGCTCCAGATTAATGAGAGCATGTTAATATTACCGTACAGTCAGAGAGGAGGGGACAGGGGCAAGGGCTGGTGGGTGGGAGGGAATGAAAGGTAGAGGGAGAGTGTAAGAGCCTCACAGACTGAGATTCAGAGGGAAACACGAGGCAGGAGGAATGAGGACAAGTCCGCGAGGGAAGGATGGAGGGAGAGCGCAAGTCTTAGAAAGAGACAGAAAGATGGAAGTGGTGTGGAGGCGGGAAAAGAGCAAGAGAAGCGAGGACATAACAACCATAGGAAAAAAAAATGTGTGTGTGTGTTTGCTTTATTGCAGTGGCCCCACCTACCCCTCCATCCTGTTAAGGAGGCACAGTCCTAAGGAGGAGGGGTAGGATCCCCTCCCTCAGCCACCGACACACATACATACTCTCTTTCTGGCTCATACACACACACACTTTGCTCCGTGAGGGAGCAGTCGCTGAAGAGCTCTGGATAGACCACGCGAGGTTCTGCAGGTGTGTCCCACCCTTCTCTCATCACATGGATGCTTTAGAAGGTACTGTTACAATCTTTCTTTCTCCTTTCTTCCATTTAACCTCTTTTTTTCCCCTGTTTCTTTGGTTTTGGCTCTTTCCTCCTCCGCTTGATTTCCTCTCCGCATGTGTTGGAGTAATCCATGAGCCTCTGCTGCTAATGTGTATGTGTTTGTGAGATTGCATGTGTGTTTATGTGAGACCAAACGCATGTTTGTGTGATTGTTTACAAGCTGTAGCGTAGCCGCAGGTCTGACAACTTTAGCAGAGTGGATTCTATTAGCTACATGTGTCTCAGCTCGATTTTTATTTCATACAATTTATATTCAAAACTAATTTTACGGGGAGCCAAGGCTTTTGCTGCTTGTTGCATTATATAGTCTTGCATTTTGTTATATTTATTGACGCTCAACTCTTAAGGGTGGAGGGAGACAAAGCGCATTATGTATGCCTTGTGTACACCCATAATATGCCTATTCATGGTTTTTGTGTTGAGGCTTTCATTCACATAAATTCCTGAAAAATATGTGCAGGATTTTTGCAATAACATCAGTATTGTGGTTGTTGATGTGTGATAATGATTATGGTGAATGTGAAAGAGTTGGAGATGAACAGGGGGAATTTCTTGAGTCTGTTAATGGATGTCACATTGGCCAGTGCTTGGTACAGTAACTATTAGTTAAAACCATTAGTGTGTTTAGTCATGGCTAAGCTATTTGTTTGGAAAAAAAAGTAGAATTGTGAGTCATGTATTCTATAACGGGGTGTGTGTGTGTATGTGTGTGTGTGTGAGAGAGAGAGCGAGCGAGCACATGTCTTGCATGTAACGTGCTGTAGTGATGAACACCCAATACACTCCTTCCTGTTCAGACTGGAGATTGAGCTACAATGTAAGACCATTCCTATAATATACTGACAGGAAGAGTTATTAAAGATATTTCCATTCTTTGTGCAACAGAAACTTTTAAGTTCCCTATTTGTTCTAATTATACATTAAACCTATTTAATTTGAAGCATTGAGCTTTCACATGGGATGACTGAGAGAATATTTTGTCTATTAGGTTTGTTTGAGGGTTCCTTAAATGAATAAGACATTAGGCCCTCTTGTTTGCTTTATTCAGGACGCTATAATAACTATACAATCTGTAAATGACCACCTTTCTATCAATGTTGAAGTTTGCAGGTCAGCTCTACTCTGATCACCAGGGTTACTCCTAATTTGTCCAGGTCATTCAATCCCTGTTTGGAAATCAAATTGGTAACCATTTGTTCAAACAGACTTGACAAACAACCCCAAAGATCCATCCTGCAAATCTGTTTCTTCAACAGTATCTCCCCCTCATCCTGTTCTTCTACTCATCCTTTAGGTTGAAGCAACGTTCTCCCCCCCTCTCCTTTTTTTTTTTTTTTTTTTTTAGGCTTGTATTGACCTGTTAATAGTATTATCCACAGAGCGTGTGGCAGGGCCAGGGTCACATCCCTCTAGGGTTTGGATGGTCAGCCCTCTGGCCGCAGTTTGGTCAGAGAATGGCCAATAGGACCTAAGCTTGTGGTCATCCTTCAATCTAGCTCCTTTCACATCAGAGGTCACATGAGTCAAAGGGTAATAAATTTAACCCCTCGAGGGGTGAGAAGTCAAAGGTCACAAACAAGGCTTTAGGGAGAAGGTTTGCATCATCAATCAGCAGCACTCCTGGTTATATCTGTGTGTATCGATGACACATGCTCGTTTCTGCCAATCTCATTTGCATGGCTTGCTGAGCACAAAGGGCAGCCATTATAATCATATAAATGTGAATGAGGTGGCAGTTTTAAATATTGTTCCAGATTATGTTTTAACCTCTTTGTGGAAATGTAACCCATTTTGTTCTGCTGTTTAAAATAGATCCTGATTAATGTTGGTAAAATCCATAGTCCTTCGTTAATGGTTGTGTTGCTCAGTCGATTTCCTCCGAAAATACCTGTAAAGAAAGAAAATATATCCTCTTCGTAGGAATCAGGTGTTTGGATAGTTTCATACCGGACTTTTTGAAAATAATAAACATGACAGTTTTAGTATTCTGCTCTTTTATTTCACCAGTGTACTAATTTATCTAATATGTAGACTGCTAATGTGTTCGTAGCTCTAGCCTGCCACACCTTTAATACCACGATGTACTGAATGGGAGCTGCTGAAAACGAGGCCTATATTAATGTGGGTCTGTGTTTGTCCTATTGGGGGGGCACAAGACTTTGATAGCTTTATATGAATGATGATGGTTTTATTTGTTGGGATGTGATCTTTTTAGTGCCCTTCCGCAATTTTCTGCCAATACACGTTGCTGGCTCACAGGTATGTTAAACCACATGTAATTCTTAAGTCTTCAAAATAAATCTGATCAAAATCCCGTTTTATAATGTTTGAGTGTCATTTACTTAAATTCTACCGCAGATGAGTAAGTGTGTCCCTCTTTGTAAATCTGAAATGGTGCTGTGCTGATGTTTCAGCATCTTCCAGAGGTCTCCCCTCCCTGGCTGATGTTAGCGATGTGTCAGCATTAAGCTAGGCCTGCCTGCCTGCTAGGCTGCTGGGGCCGTGGTGGCGACCAGCCCAGCCTGGCCAAAAGCCAGACTAGACATGTCTTGGCACTCGACAACAGAGACGTGACAGGATCAGTGATGGGGGGAAATATGCTTATACAGTAATGCAGTATTGTTGATGCACATTATCAACAAAATGTATTGTTCACAGGACTTGAGGATTTTAAAGATTAAAGATTTTTTTTTTCTTTTCCTGGCTCCTTGATTCAACAGTGTACCGTGATGGGAGGAAAGACAAGAAGGGAGGGAGCAGGGGATGAAAGAGGACATGCGACAAAGATCCCAGGTTGGTTTCCAAACCCGGATGTCGTATACTTGCTGTACACGGTACGTTCCTTCACCATGTGAGCCGCCATGACGGGCTTGATGTATATTACTTTAAGGGGAAACACCTGCACATCAAGTACATGGCTTGAGGTGCATGTATGTTTAGAATAAGCACACTATAGGACGTGTTCATGCCATTAAGTGTGTGAATAAAGAGAGATGTACACGTTGCTCAGTCAGCTATTGCACAGACAGAGACCATCAATCACAAAAGCACGGTGAGCCGCATTGCTTTTTTGCTGGTCTCTCAAGTCCTTTTTCAGGGCTGGAATTACACAGCACTTTACCTGCAACCCTGCATTTTTTTTCCTGGACTGCCGTCTCAAGCCTGCGCCGTAACTCACGCAACACATTTGCGCGGTGCCATGTCTTTTTAAACTTTTATGACCGGAGGAGAAATTGTATGATGTAACTTATAAATCAGCCTCTCATACACGGTCAAACACAATCAAATTTCCCCTGTTTGTATCATACTCTGCTCCTTCAGTTGCAGAAACATCCGTATGTGATGTCTAGAATGTTTGCGGTTTCTATTAAAATTCTAAAATAAGATCAATACACTAAATGTAAGTCAGAGGGATGGGCCACTTGCATTGGAACATACTTGCACGCACACAGTCTGATTAGGTCTTATAGTTGCTGTAACTATAGTCCAGATTATTAAGTCTCCGATTGATGCTTTTACATGCTATTACATTATTTGACATTATTTTCACTATATGTACCTGTGTTTAGTTGCTAAACAGCTCTGCATGTGCCTCACTTCCATCTGCAACTGCCGATTTCCTTTGTCCTCACCTTTGATCAATAGGAACACTTCTCTATAGGCCTTGTGTTTTGCCTTTAATGCTCTAATTTGCCATTTTGAGTTATTTTTCAAACTAAAGATTTAACCACCTTTTTTTTTTTTTTTTAACAAAGCGCGGATGCCTTCAAATAAACTACCTCTATGGTATGGGTAAAAGCCAGCTGTATTTGATCGACAAGTGTAAAGACCTTGGATAAGATAAAGGTTGGCTGAGGGCTCGATGCGTTTTGCAATACTGGTGACGGTTTTCAAGAGTGCGTGTGACAAGCAGCAGGTGGAGCGGTTATTGTGATAAGAGCGGGTGATCGATCATGTGGTCAAGGTCTTGTCTTTCAAACATAGTTTGATCAGCTGAGAGGTTCACTTCACATAAACTTCAGCAGCTTACATGTGAAGCATAAAGTGGAGAAAAAAACATCATTCAGAGCTACTCTGGTTAATAAGATAACACCTCCTGCCTTTCTAAAATGGCTACCGCCACTACATTATATTTTTTCACTACACCAACCTCTTGGCGTGTATAACAAAAGTATGGAAAATATATATTATTAAAATATTAAAGATGTTATTCTGCAGAATGAAACCTGCTCTCTGATGGGGCCTGCTGAAGTGATGTGCATCAGGGGTTGTCAGGAAATGCTCTTTAAAAAGGTCACACATTACTGCCTGCATTGTTGTGATGTGGCCAATAAAACAGCCAATAACTGACCCTGTGAAACATGCACTAATTAGAATGCCTTGTCCGAGGTTTTATCCTCAGGGTTGAAGATATATAATTTAAAATCAAATCCCTCCTTGTAAAATGAAATGCTTGCTTGATTCATAAAGCTGTTTTATGAGCAGAGATAATTTTAAGTAATGCAGGAACCCATCATTGAGCAGTTATTAAAAACAGACTTTGATGGGGAAATGATGATATCTTTCCACAAACTGAAGATTAGATATGAATTAACTTCCGTGTGCGTATGTAGGGGTGTGGCACATGTGGAAGTATACGTCCCTGTAGCCTGAGATGAGCCGTGTGCACACACATTGTGAACAAGTTCATTGACGTACGACATGACCACAGGTTACCACGCCATCACTTCCTTCAACTTAGAAGCATGGAGCGAAGCTTGTTTTATTTGTGGTGCATTCTTACTCATGACAATTTCAAAAGGAAATATATTTTATATTGTGCCGTCAAATTTTTCCAGTTTATAGAATAAAAGAAAGCAGAAATTTTAAGTTACACTTTTAGTTCTGCAGGACCTGATCGCATTTAAATGAATGAAGCCCCAAATGTTTAAGAGCAGAGGGGCCATATTCATTTTGGGAGATGCTTCGAGTTAACGTTTGATGTTCCCTTTCTAGAGGCTATGTAAAAATGACATTTTACAATATTGGATAATGTCCTATTTAGAATATGTTGTTTTAGGTAAGGGGAGAAGTTGATTAGATGGCGAGGCCTCGTCTAGTGTCGGCGCTATCTGTTAAATCACAGTGATGAACGGGGACCTTGAAATGACCAGAGACCTATAACAGAATGCTCCCTGGGAAAAGGCCAGCCGTCCAATGGACCTAAATTGACTCCCCACTCATTTACATGAAACATAAATTCACATTTAAATGGCATAATATTGCTTGGGTGGCTGATACACTGGGGCATATGAAATTATAATTGTAGTCAGCCGTGTGTGTGTTTGTGAGGGTGATATAAGATTGAAGAGATGTGTGGAGGAATTATGTGCCCAATAACTGAGATGGAATATAAATATGGTGAGGACAGTCAGTAGTGTAATGTGCCATCGGCCCATTTCATCTGAGACCGCAGTGCAGGGCTAAACAGCAGCAGGTCCCACACCAAACGACTGGTAAAAACTGGCCTGGTATGACAGAAGTGTTGAACCTGTGTTTGGTATAGGTGACATTAGTAGTGCAGCAACTAATGATTACTTTTGTTATCAATTTAATTTGGAGATTATTTTGTCGATCAGTTGTTTAAAATGTCAGCAAATATTGAACCGCTATGTGAAGTCTTCAAATGTCTCGTTGTGTGCATACAACAGTCTGGAGTCCAGCTGTTTTTAAAGATATAAAATAGGGAAAAGCAGCACATTTTCCATTTGGAGTGTTTGGTGGTTTAGATAAAGAAGTGACTTAAACAAATAATTGGTTATCTGAATATTTGCAGATAAATTTGCTGTCAGCTGAATAAAAAAAAAATGTATCGACGAGTCATTGCAGCTTTAAAAATTAGTAATCCTGTTGTATAAAAGCGCATCCCCACTGACAACAACTAATTCAGGGACATCGCAGAAAAAAACATTCACTTCAATTTCTTATAATACACATTCAACTTATGTCTATTATTGGACTTTAATATCACATGGTTTATCCAAGGCTACATTCTCAATGAAGCCATCTTCAGAATCTGTGCAGCTTGGTTCTGTTCCAGTTTGATGCGTTTTCCTTCTTCAGACTCATCCACCCCCCCATCGTACTATCCCTCTTTCCCTCCCTTTCTTTATTCATTGTTTTGTCTTTCACCTCTGCAGTGGGACTCCGCTAACGGATAAGCTGGAACAAATACACATGTCACATCAGTTCATGCAGATCCCAATTGTTTTTAGCCAATGTGCACCTCCTGAGAGGTCTACGGGTTCCCTGCGTTTCTCAGCATGGCCTCGTAAATACAACCCCACACCATTTCACAACGCGTTGCACACTGTGCTGCACATGCACTCGCGTTTACACACTCGTATATAATACGTGTGCATGCAGCTTCTTCTCCGCATGCACTCTCACACCGCACCGTTATCTCCATCTGAGTCTCACCCCACATCATTCAGTCCAAACGGGACCATCAACAAACAGTACAATATGGCTCACCAGGAGGCCCCTTACAGACCTGTTTTGTAATTTGGGCTGCTCTGTCCATTGTATCGGCCTCCTTTGATAAATTTACCTCCAACTGATACAATGCGTCAGTCTTTTTGTTAGAGGAAGACAATTGCTTGTACAGTGGAGGTCCAGGGCCTTAATGAAGTGCTAAAGCACACACATTGGCTGCAGGGCATGAAGGTCATTTTTTGCTCTTAACGTTAGATGACAGCTAACGGAGCAGACAACACTGTGAAAGGATGGAGACTAAAGTTCATAGGGTGATATCATTATTTTATTGTTCAGTGCTGTATGCGGAGGTCAGTAAAGCGTAAAATGAACTTGTTCAAGACTGAATTTGAAAACGCTATTGATAAGTCACAGTGAGAGACTAACTGAAGAAAACAATGATTCGTGCTTTGAATAGATTGTTCATGTCAGGCTGGTAATGGGCAGCAGGAACTGAACCTTCCCAGCTAACAGTTCAGAGACCATACTATCTTCTTACCCATCAAAAAATATTTAGATGGTCCATATATGAGGTTTAATTCATATTGTTTGCAAAATGTAGGGGTATTTTTACTCACAATGAAGCAATAGTGTTATTCTAAATTTGCTTTGGTTGTTCTGATGTTTAGTTTTTTAGTTTAACCACACAGCAGCGCCTGTGGATGCCCAAGACCCAGCCAACAGCTAAAGATAATACAACATACCATAATTAATTTTACAAAAGTAAAGTCTTTGAAGAAAGCCGTTTTGTTTGATAATCCGTGTGCATACCTTGTGTGATCCTTTTTAGACCAAATCATCTAGAGAACAAGCACAGCTTTAGTTTCAAACAATATATTAAAATACTGAAAACTATTTACTGAAATGAGATGTTTTTAAAAATATACACCGATATACAGCAGTTTACCTTTATTTTTCCTTTTTAATAGCAGTGTTGCATGATTTTTATGCTAAACTGTTGGGGGACAGGTTGGGGGGGCCTCATGGTGTTGGGACAGATGGCATTTAGCTCTAGCTGTGCCGAGCTCAGTGGGACCCGAAGCTTAAGAGGTTAGGCCTGTCAAAACCACTCTGTTCATTCACTGCCTAACAAAGTGTGGACTGTCAGCCTGTTCCGTTTAATAAACTTAAGATTTTTCTTTTGTCAACGCCTGAGCAACACTTTGCAACTCGATGACCTGAATATCCCAACATGCAACGAGGCTCAATGGAAAAGATTGCACCTCTGGCAAAAGGCTTTCCAAAATGTGCGGACATATGTCTGATTTGGTCAGTTGAACTGCAATAGCTGTTAATCTTTTTGTTAATTAAAAATAATACGGTTGGGTCAAGAGGCTTTTTTCAACGCGAGCTACTGTATGCATGAGCGTGATGAATAAGTGGATGTATTGAATGTAAAACTGTGTTTTATTAGAATCTAGTATTAGCAGACAAGAAACATGGGGAGGGTAGGAGGGGGGTATGACATGTAAGGTCCTCAGCCAGAATTTAATCCTGGTGATGGGGCGATGCAGTTTTTATGATGTAGAACTTAACCTCAGTCACCAGGAAAGCCCATATTTAGTATTTTATGCCACACTTACAAAATCCACAAAAAAATACTTTCAAAGCATCGTACTTCACCACAAGAGGGAGACATACTGTTACATGAGGACTGAATCTCCACCATACTGTACATTACAGGACTGCATTACTTATCTGCACTCGAATCACACAAAGCAGTTAATTAGGACCTCCTGTGATTGTGGAGAATTGGTAGTAAATGTGTTCGGTTTTTGCCATCTCATCCTCTCCCCCATCTCTCAATTTGTTTCAGTGATCGCTGGGGTCAAAGGCCGAAGGCTGGCGAGTGGTGACCTGTGCGAGAGGCCGGGGTGACATCTGACCACTAACTGGTTGTGCGGCTGACCCTAGAGGATACAGCTCAACAATGGGAGGCACGTGCCTTGTCCTTGTCACCATGGTAACAGAGGACCTTTTGGAACGGTGGGGGGGGGAGTAGGGTCAAACCTTGGTCTTTATCCCGATCGGTGTTAACCATCTGCTGCCAATAGACTCTTAAACATATAAGACGTACCCACCACAGACCAGCGTGTGTGTGTGGATAAGAGACACATGAGTGACACATCTCAGGGCTGACTGGGTAATCTCTGCAGGCAACTGTGAAGGTGCTTTATATTCTCACAATCACCTGGAGAGATTCTGCAGTTTGTCTAATATAACAAACTATTGTCTGAGTAATATGTTCCTTTCTTTGGTATCTTAATGTTTCCTAAGACCAGTATGTTTACCAAAGGTTTGGTCAAAAACTCTCTTCACCTGAAATGGTGATCAAAGTGGAATTCACACACAAGTTTAAGATATTGATCATTGCATGTTGCAATGTGACAGTTTTGCTTAATCTCTTTACCCCACTGTTACAAGTCAAAATACTTAGATTGTTTGAAAGACAGAAAATAGGGCAGATTATTTAAAGACAGTCCTGAATGAGGGTCTACAGGTGCAGTCCACCTGGATGAAAGCATTTCACATTTATCATCTCTTTGATGTACTCATGTTGCACACTCACCACAGACAGGTAGAACCATAACCACCCTGATCCTGACATACACACATAGAAAGTATTACTTTTCGTCAGATTCTATGTAACATTTGGCACAGATGCATTTTGTTCTCTTTATCATTATTACCACCAATCCCCTTGTCTCTTGAGTCCTTTCCACCCTCTCCCCCCTCCTCCACCTCCAATTTTCCTGTCTCATCCCCTTCTCCTTGCGTTCTGCTGTGTTTTGGTGAAATCTCAGCTGGCAACTGTGAGTCGTTCACTAGCCCCTCTCACAATGGCCTCTGGGATTATGCTAAACACAGCGCCTCGGCTGCTCTCCCGATCGACCGGCATCAGCGACGCCCTTTGGAGCACACAGGAAAGAGATAGAGGGCTCTCAATGAAGATGTCACTGCAATTACACATGTGCGTTTCACAGGCACCCCGCTCTGCCTGCTCTTCCTCCTCTCACATCCCCCTTCCACCACTTTTTAAAAATTTCTTTTCGACAGTCTCTTTCATATTGCATGCCCATTTTGAATTTGCATGAATTCACTTTCCAGATGCTTCTGCTGCCATCTTGACTTACAATGATGTGTACTGTACAATATTGGCTATTGTATTAGAACAGGGTGAAAAGAATAACAATGGGTTTTTTATGAGTTTTTGTACCACATTCCCACTATTTAGAGATGTTACAGGAACAAAATCTGTTGTAAACTACTCTACATTTGTTTCCCTTGCGCTGATGTTGGGATGAAGAAGAGCTTTCTGATGTGGATGATACTGCATCAGGAACTGATTGGCTGATGCTTAATGGCCAACGGTACCTGATGCATTGCCTTCAGCATCGAAAGAAACGTCACAAAAAGCGCTGACTTTTTTCATGCTATCCAAGTATATTTAGTTGTTAGTAAAAGTTTTGAATTTGTATTTCTGCTCCTAGGACTGTTCAACCGTGAAAATAAACAGATTCTTAGCATTATCCTTCACAGAATGTGTGTGTGCCGTGTGTGTATATGTTAGTCATAGTTGTGGGATGGGGGGATTAGGTAATAATGATCACAGGGGTGTTGTGAAACTCAAAGCAGTACTTATGTTAAGCTAAGGTCCAATATATCACTCTGACAGTTAAATGTATGTTCATGCTATCTGGTGTATTAAGTTCCCCTCTTGTTCACTTAAGACCAAATTGGACATTTGGGTCACTTAAGGTCCTCTTAGCTTATTCCTCTCACAGGTTAACTTTTCTGCATAAATACGTTTTTCACTACATGTGAAACTGGTTGCAATGTCAGTGTGAGAGGGATCATCTGCTTTGACTTCACTTATATTCAGTAATATTTCTGTGAAGATTTTCTCACACCTAGATGCAGCCGGGGGGCGGGGGTGGGGGGGACCACCACCACCACCACCCACCAGCCCGACTCTGAGATTTGCAAGCACAACTGTCTCATTTGGTTCCAGTGAGGAATAGCACCAAGGGGAATGTTCTCTCATCCTCTTTCATCAGCGTTGGATAAAATCTTCTATTAATCTCTATAAACTGTTTCAAAACGGCTTTCATTACTTAAGGGTTAATGTCTCTGCCTTTTTTCTGCATCTGCTGAAAAGCGTGCCAAGTAAAATAAACTTTTAGTGAAGAGTCAAAGACTTTTTTTTTTTTTTTTTTTGAAATGTGTACTTAAATGTCCTAAATGTTTTTACAATAACATATTCATGAATTCATTCAGTTATGTGAGTAGAGATGAGTATCACTTAAGCACAGTTGGTTAACTGTTAAAACACTGGATCTGTATCTTGAAAGTGAAGAATCAGGTTTGGGCTTGGAAAAGTTTGAGTTTGACTTTGCACCTACAGGATATGGCACCATGCAGAATGTGTCTGCAATCCTCTGTCATCCACACCCTGTGAGAAAAGGTCAGAAGGTCAGCATTAAAGAGGCTGGTGCCAAGTACCTCCTCTATCCTCTCATATCAGCGAGCTGTTGGCGAGCATGCATACACACACACACATATGCACAATCACTTGCTGTCTCGTCACCCATGGGAAATCCAGAAAACCATGCCAATTCCAGCAGATGTTCCTGACGCGCAGGCATCTTGTAAACACCATGAAATGTATTAGAGGGTAATGTAGTGGTTGCTGACAGAGGTCTTCAACACATGATTTGACTTTACCACCTGCTGCACACACACACACACTGTACACCGAGGCATCGAGGTCCCTCAGCATGACGGGGTCTGTGAGTCACAACCCTCCAACCTTAAGGAGGCATATTTCAAAAACAACACAAATGGTGTAAGAATGTACAAATGGAACGGGATATGCCTCCGGATTTCCTCAGAAAATATTGAAATCATCCCAAAACACAAGGACAATACCACTGAACTCCCTGAAGGTGTGTTAAAAGAAAACTGTTTTCCAATAAGGCCATTCATGTCTAAATAGAGTGTTATTGATAAATAAATTCTAAGCTTCACTGCAGATGTGTGTGTGTGTGTGTATAGACAGAGAGAGAAAGAATAAACGTGCAGAATTAGAATGAGTCAAAACTATGGATAATTTTCATATAGACCTACAGACTTTTTTGTTTTGTTTTGTTATCACTGGTCTACAGTCCATAGAGGGAGCCACTACAGTCTGCTGATCGTTTACTGCACCCCCGGTGAGAGAAAAACCCTGAGCTCAACCTGCCCGGTACACCGCCCCCAGCATGTCATACTGTACGAACCGCATGCTCATCACAAATGCTGCTTGCACTCCGACAAACCATCTAACGTCCACTGCTGCACAGTTTGCGGGACAAAAGGCTTCGCGCGCTCCCGGATTTGAAGCAAAACCAAAACCTAAACCACCGGGAGCTTTTCTTCAGCACACCAGTGGAGTTGGAGATCCGCAGGTACAGTAACTGCAGGTACGTCTCCAAGTCGCCACGGGATGACAAAAGCTACAGCACGCAGATAATGAAAACCATACACACTAAAGAGCTGTTCATCTCAACCGGTGAGAACAAAATCGGCGGTGGCACTTGTTTCTGATTCAGTTTCGCTTGTCTCGAAGAGTTTTACAGTAAACAAGCGTGAGTATCCCGAGATATGGCTGGAACCAAACGGGATATTTGACCGAGCAGCTCGTTAAGTTGGACAATGGTTGCCCGTTCGGTGCAAAGGCAGAAAGTTAATCAACGTGAGATGTGCACGGCTGATTAACTCGTTCATTTTTCCAGACGCTGACTGACACACAAGGGCATGTTTACGCACGATCTTTACGCGTATTACGCACTAATCCTTTTGGAGAAAAACAGCAGAAAAACACTTCACTCAGTCGAAGTCGCAGATTTAGCTGGAGCGGCGCCAAGCCAAACATCACGCCAGCAGCGGGAGACGTTGGGACTCGTTAAGCAATGCCATCAATGATGTAATAACTGGTATTAAAACTTGTAGGCTTGTCAAGCAAAAAATGATCTTGCACGCTCTATCCACTTTGTGCCTCCGCGTCTCGTTGCAGTGTCGCTCCGACGTCCCGTCGACATGCTGGGGATCTGCGTGTTCCTTTGTGCGCTTTTCACGCACGTCCTCTCCCAGGAGGCTGAGGAGCCCATCTCCTACACAGTAAGTGGAAGGTTGTTCTTTTAAACCACCAAGTTTTTTCTTTTTTTTTTTTTTTAACTGTCAGTGCATGTTTAAGATAAACTGCTATGTTTAAGATACTCTACCTGCAGGAGTCATGTTTTTACATATGAAACAGTTTATGGTGCATATCATGGTAATATCATTGTCTGTTCTTCACAGTGCACAGAAGGGTATGAGTATGACCGAGTGAGGGAACAGTGCAGAGGTGAGAAGTGCCGAATTGAACTGGGAAAAAAACAAAATAAATAGGTGTAATCCTGTCTTTTTGTTGTTGTTGTTTTTGTTTCTTTCCATGTAATGTAGGTGGTATCTTTATCCAGAAAGTAAAATAAAATAATCCCCGCGCCGTGTGTTTGACATCTTTGTTTCTACTGTTCCACCTGTGTCAGACATCGACGAGTGCACCTTGTTAGACGACGCCTGCAAAGGAGGGATGCAGTGCATCAACCACTTCGGCGGGTACCTCTGCCTCCCCAAGAGTGCCGTCATCTATATCAGTAAGGAGGGTGAGCAGGTGCCGCTGCCCGAAATCGTCCCTCCCGTCCCTCCCGTCCCATCGAGTGCGCCTCAGCTCCAGCGGGTGTTCCCGGGCGGCCCGAGGGTCTCACCCCCAATCCGGACCATTCGCTGTACGCCTGGATTCACTCCAGACACTGACCAGAACCTCTGTAGAGGTAAGATCAGCTGCTTACAGCCTGGGCTTGAATCCATCACCTTCGCCCTTCAGCTCTAATATTATACCTTGAAAAACTAGCCTTTAGGTTTGTTTTTTTTACACCAACACATGGTAACTGTTCCTCGTATCTTACCAAGTGGTGCTGACAAGCTTCTCGGGAAAGAAATCGGAACGCTGTCGGCAGGAGCAGAGGTGTTGCCGCGAAATATGTCCTGCCACGCTCGCTCCGTGAATTCTTTAATCTTCTAGAATATTCAGAAATTTGACTTTCAGCCAAGGAGGCCTCCCTGAGACAGATTACAACAGCCTAACAATGTAGCTGCGGACCGGAATCCCACCGCACCGACTGCTGTGTGCTGCAGTATACAAACAGAATTCAATCTCGATATTGAAAAGTTCTTGGCCTTAGGGGTGTTTTTATCCCCATGAATATCAACAGTGCGCTTTTGTTGCACTTGGCCAGATGCAGTGCTGCCGCCTGCGAGGAT
Organism: Lepturacanthus savala; assembly: GCA_030544235.1. NCBI lineage: Eukaryota > Metazoa > Chordata > Actinopteri > Scombriformes > Trichiuridae > Lepturacanthus > Lepturacanthus savala. The sequence goes on from CM060478.1 coordinate 16,405,174, forward strand.
GTGCTCTGTAGCAGAGCCGCGCTGTAGGTATTTGATAATTACCCGCTAATGACTTTCGAACCCCAATAAGGAGCTGCAAAGGTGAACTGTTCATCCATCTGTCTCACAGTCATCAGCAGCCAAACCACGCGTAGCAGCCAGATGTGTTGCAAGCTTCTCGTTTCTCTCTCGCCGTGACGTCATGTTTTCTAAACCCTTTGGTCGCTCGCTCGTGATGTTTTTGGCCCGAGTTCAGCTTCTTCCTGAAAACATGAAAATTGCTCTTGTTTTGGGGCGTTGAGGTCATCTGCTTCAGGGGCAAATCAAGGAGAATTTCTACAAAGCTGCAGCGAACCTTTACACTTATAGTGGATGTTTCCCGGGACTCGACTCCCTTTTGATTTCGGTAGCTGCAAGAGACTGTGTGGGTTTGAGCAAAACTCTTTGATCCTCTCGAATGGGGAGCAGTTTAAAGATTCACTCTTTCAAACACACACACACACACACACACACATACACACACACATATACACAGTGGTGCCATTCGTTGCTGCTTTGTGCCAGATGTTCATAGCTGAAAAAGTCTCTATCTCACTCGTGACCTCTTGCAGCCGTTATTTTATAATGCAACGTTAGACAAAGCGCGTTACCATGGGCAACATGTTCAGTGACTCACGACTCTCCTTGCCAAAAGAGCCAGAGGCGTGTGGTGAGTGGCGGCATGGCAGGGCCTGCGGTCACAGGGCTGCAGCAGTGAAAGTGACAAATTTGATTTTACACCTGGGGCAAAGATATGTGCTAGGTGCTTTATGTGTTTCTCTGAATTGGAACCCAATTAGGTTTTATTGGAGTGTAAAACATGGCAACATATCAGCTAAAGTAACCACATAAGCAAGCTGGCATGGGCATAATACTTATTCATTCTCTGGCATGCCGTTTGGCTAAACAGAGATAGGCTGTTGCTGTCAGCATTATTGCTTTGAAATGAAACTTGAGTTTTAACTGGAAGGCGTCTCGTGCCGTTTTTTTTCTTCTTCTTCTGCTGTATAGTGTTATAATCTTTGTTTACATCAGTCTCCGGTTTCTCTGTCATTACCTTTAACTTGCTACAATGAGCCAATTGTTCTTGGACACGGAATTGTCTCTTCTTCTCTTTTTTTTTCCTTCTTCTTCTTTCTTGTTCCACAGTGGCTGTTTTGCACAGCTACATATCTTGCTCAAAAAGGATTTGCCATAAACTTCCAATGGAGAAAGGTGGTTGGAAGAGGGGGGGGGGGGAAACCTCAGTGTATCAAATAGCGCTTACAGCAGGCTCCTTCCTTGCTAACTCACCACTCTGTGGAGGAAATCTGGAGTGCCGAGTCAGGTAGGGTTAAGGGGAGGATGAAAGGCTGACACTGACTAAATAACCACAGAAGTGCCGGAGCACTAACCAAGCCAGGTTGTAACAACGTCATGGCTTGAGTTGTTTTGGTGACTTATTGTGGTGTGTGGCTAGATCAGCTAAATCCTCTGCACGAAACAGGGCCAATTTTCCAAAACACAACTGAAATTGTTAAAGAAAAGGTTTGTTTTTTTTTCCTGAAAAAGGAAAAACGTTACTATGGAATACACAATTCTTATGCAGGTTAAAAGTCCAAAAAAGACGTTTTACTTTTTGCAGATATTTGCACATGGGCAGAAAATAAGCCCTTTGGCCCTCAGTGTGAACCTGAGCCTAAGTGTGTGTTGTTGTAGTGACACATCGGGGAAACTGGCGCTCTGCTCCACCACAGCAACACAGAGGAACTATGAACTTTAACTGTATGTGTGACAGCTTAATGATGCCTCTCATTTCCATGAGCCCCCCCCCAAAACTCCACCCCACCAAACACACACACACACACACACACACACATACTTACTGTGTTTGCCACCGGGAGATGCCAACAAGTGGCTTGTTGTAGTCTTGTGTATGCATATGAACTCTGATTTTCAGCAGAGGTGAGATCACTTCCTCCCAGAAATGAAGGTCGTCCGTCAAAAGTCGTTGAATCGGCTTGTGAGAAAGCAGATGTGTGTGATTCTCGCTGTTTTTTTTTTTCCCGAGTACACCCTCGTGTTTATGGATACTAACATTACTTTGCTTTCAGGCATCTTAATGTTGGCCAAAGATAAATGATATCATGTTTTACGCCGTGTGGGTTCTGTTATTCTCCTCCTGTTAGTCTTTGAGTTTACATACTTTAACTGCTTCCTTTTAAAGAGTTTATTTTTCATCTTTAGATTAGATACTCATGCGCTGCAATATGGGACATGAGAGGGCATGCCCCTCCTGTTTACCTGTCTGGTTTCCTGAGGTCATGAAGGCCACATTACCACCTACATGCCTGAGTAATTTCAACTGCGTCTGGACACTTCTTCACCTGCACTGGATGGAAATCTTTCCTAAATATGTTCTATTAAGGCTCTTTAAGCCCTGTGTGACAGAGAACGTGTGTACTTTTCCGAACAAGGCCGAGTGCATGCAATAACATTTTTTCCACGATCATGCAATGCACTTGGGAGGAATATCTCTGGAATGTCAGTGGTGGTTGTTTTTTCCGTTTGCTCCCATCTTTTGTGATGGTAGGAATTACTCACCACCTTGACAGATAAGAATCGGATCGATCTGCGAGACGCAGGAATGCAGAGAGCAGAACAAGCAAAGACGCTGCCAGCAGGCTTCATGTCATGATTTGACCTTTCCGAGTTTATACTTTATGGCTCCACCTGTTGCGGTCTCATCGTGACATTTGCTTTTGAAGAAATAAGACCCAACCCCGGGTGCCTTTTTTTTTTTTTTACAATCCACAGACAATGTAAAAAGATGTGAGGATACACAGGGAGCGATTACAGTTTTTCAGGAAATTCCTTCAGATGTTATCCTGTTACTGTTTGTTGCTCCTAAGCATCCATCAAAGATAAGTGAAGGCAGCACAGATGTAGAAAGTGTTGCGCCGAGAGGGAACGCTGAGGTGATACAGGATACGCAGGATGTGAAATTAAAACATTCTGCGACAATTTTGCTGCTCGTCGGGAGGAAGTGGGATCAAACACACAAAGCCTTCGCTTGATGAAAACTGACCCACTTTGTTACTCAAATAAAAAGACACCTGAGGCACACCTTTGTGCCTGTTGAACCCTCCTATTACCAGATAAGCTCATGTCTTCCACCTGTGTTCAGACACATGATTTGCACTGTCCTGCATCAGTGCGCCGTCATTATGCGATTGTCCCAGTGCCCTATGATTTTACTGCCCAGCTCAGTGCACCTGCTATAAGCTGCAACTTCAGCTGTCACAATTAGCTTTTAGTGAACACTGTATGTCTTTGATCATTTATATTTTTGAAGGATAAAAACTGAAAATGCTTGTACTGTGAATATAATCTAATAAATGGTCAATGTGTAGTATATAAGTATTAGTGTATAATCCCATGAAGATACAAATCACTGTTTTCTTAGAACCCTTCATAGCTATGTAGGAAATGGGTCCCCTTCCTTATTGTACCACCAAGTTCCTACAGAAGCCTAGAATGGACAAACCAAACAATAGATCTAGAGATGGTCTCTCAGCCACCGTAGGTTCTCCTACATTAAGGGTCTCCAACCCTGCACCTGGAGAGCTACTGTCCCGCTGGTTTTAGGAATCTCCCCACTCCAAAACACCTGATTCTAATTATCAACTCGTTATCAAGTAGCTGAAGCTTGTCAAGGGCTTGTTCATAATTAGATTCAGGCGTGTTGGAGTGGGGAGATTCCTAAAACCTGCAGAACAGTAGCTCTCCAGGAGCAGGGTTGGAAATCCCTGTCCTACATTCTCAGAATGGGAGGGTGACAGGGTTCATTCTGTTGCAATCTCCGATCTCACCAGATGCCTCTAAATCGTGCACATCGGTCCTTTAAATCATTAATCCTTAATTTATTTGAACCCATTAATTATCCCTTTAAAACCACATTAATAGATATCTTAAAGGTACAGTGTGTAAGATTTAGCAGTAACTAGCAGAAATGATTTGCCAGAGATGGAGTATAATATACATAGGTGTGTTTTAATTAGAATATAATCAATCAAAATATAAATTGTTGTGTTTTTATTACCTTAGATTGAGAAGGTTTGATCCACATGGACAGTGGGAGCCCCATGTTTCTACAGTAGCCCAGAATGGACTAAAAAGTGGCTCCAGAGACGGCCTTTCACGTTTTTTTCCACAGTCACCATAGGTTCTTGTACCAGTGGGGTAGTTGATTGGCGTCTGCAACATCGCCACTAGGTGCCACCAGAAAACAAGCACTGTCCCTTTAATTCCATCACTATTAATAGGAAGCAATTGTGTAATTATAAGGTAAAACATGTAGGGATTCAGTTTCGTAGTGCATGCGGATGTTAGCATTTAGCAGTGTTGGGAATAGGAAGCACTAGCCTCTTTAAAGTCTTGTTTAACTCTTGGATAGTGACATCGGTCGCAGCCTCAGAAATCCAGTATTGGTCCGGCTCAAAGGTAACATTACTGAAATAGTTGGCTTTCAAAACTCCCTTTCCATGCAAAAAAACGTGCCAGAAACCTGTTAATGTTGCAACTCCTCAGCTGCCGATGGAGTTCTTAGAAGACCAATTTTAATTCTCTTCTACGTTCTGGATGTATTTTGACATCGGTAAAGGTTTCTATGGAAATGTTCCTTTAAAAAAAAATCTTGACCTCAAAAACAGCCAAAAGAGTGGAAACAACCACTGCAGTGACATCTGAAAACAAAATCAACACGTTACACGAAGAAAATAAATAATATATCAAATAAATGTCAATGCGGAGAACGGTTTCCAGCGAACATACCATTGTGACATCAGCTCCTCCTGACTGCCAGACTACCTTTCAGTCTCGAAGAGTATAATCTAACCGCGCTCTCTTGGCCTGTGCCGTGTTGCAGCTCGGTTGTTGCGTGTGTTTCCCCTGCCATCACATCAACGATGGCAGAGAGGAGCTGAGGGGGAAGCAGCTTTTGTCGTTCCTCCTCCTGTGTTAATGTTGTTGTTATTATTCTCCCGGAGTTCGGTGCCTGTTCAGCGGCCAGCTGCTTCCTCCTCTGATGTGCTTACACGTGTTGATCTTTCCATTTACCTCATGATGGAAAAGGGACATGGGGGCTGCTATAAATCACCGCGACGCTCACATGCGATCGCCGACTTTTCTTCCCCTTCGCGATCCTTGTTATCGCGGGAGATATTTTCGACGGCGTTTATAGGTTCCATTCCTTCCGTGCCGCGGGGTTTTCGCTTTGAGCGCCGTAAATGGCCACAGTCAGGCGAGGGGAAGTGATTGATCTTCGTGTTGAACAGCAGGGAGAGTTGCAGAGCGTTTTCAGAGCGAAAGGGAAAGGTCACTATCAGTCGGAGCAGAGCGGGAATGTAGCTGGCACACTGGACGCTTTTCAAGAGCGTCAAGACTCTGCCCGACCTTTAGAAGAGTGCGGAACAAACTCACAAATCAGTTAGTAAGTGTCAGCATGATTGAAACTCCTGTTCCTCCTGAACAATGAGAGCGATGAGAGGGGAATCTTGGGAGGGGTGCGAATATCCAGAGCATGGAAATATTTCATGCCCTAATACGGATGGAAACACACCGAACGTAAGGCTTGAGTGTCTTGGATTCTTTGATTTCTTATCAGCTTTGTGTTGGGGCTTGCTTTCGAAAAGGGAAACACTACCACTCCCATTTGTCCCGAGGTCCCGTCCAAGACAGTGAAAGATGCATTTCACACCGCATTGCAGAGAGAATCACACACACACACACACACAGAAAGAAAGAAACAACGTGCAGCGTTTGCCAGCAGCGGTGATATTAAGGTGTTTGAGGTTGAGCAAAACCAAACGCTCTGGGGCTGATGTATGACATGCTGATAAATTTGGTGTTGTGAAATTTTATGGGCTATTAACATCGCGCATCTTGCACCCTGCTTTCCCAAAGATTGAATTATCCAATAATCAGAGGGAAACAGTGTTGCTGTCCAACAGCAGGATGGCTCCAACTGTTCTTTGGAACAACTCCGGCTTTCCACTGCAGTGGTTCAGTGAAAACAAGACTAAATGCTCTCAAGTGATAATTACAACAAGCCCTATCATGTCAGAATAAATCTGGAGCAAATAACACATTGTTCTGAATTCCGGCCAAACAATTTTCAGTCCCCGTTTTGGCCACACATGCATTTTTTTTTTCTTTTTTTTTTTTTGCAAGCATTTGCACGCACTTAACACACACATGCACACGCAGCAAAGCACCTCTTGACAGCCAATCACCCATAAAGTCTAGCAGAGGGCCATTTAATGTTCAAGCACCTCAAACAAGACCTCAGATACACACACTCGCATTCTTTGAGCTGCCGCCATCCCCATTACTCCCCCCCCCCCAACTCCCACAAGGCATTTAGAATTAATCTCCCTGAAAAGCAAGGAGTTTTTTAACTCTGACATCACATATGCACACACGGCCGTAAATCTAACTTCAAATCTTAAAAAGCGCTTTTTTTTGTTTAAAAAAAAAAAAAAAAGGTCTCCACCCTTTCTACTCATTTTTTCCCTCCTCATCTTCCCCTCTTCTTCTGGACGGCCTTATCTTAGAAACTAACAAGAAGTCTGTGTTAAATAAATGTTGATTAAAAAAAAAAAAACTGAACTCGGAGAATAGAGTCACTTCTCCCCACATGCAACACATCATCACCGATGGCGTGTTCCAGTAAAATCTGTTTTTCTGTGTAAACTGTATGCACTGTACTGGATGTGGTGAGCTGTGGAGGCTTTATGGGACCGAGGAGCCCAGCCAGCGTAGGATGGCCTCCCACCCACACCCACACTTACACACACGCACACACAAAACTTCTGTGGAACTTTCTACTGGCAGCTCCTTAAAGGTTTAGTGACAAAGTAGCAGTTACCGCAAGATATTCCCGTGAATGAACACTTGGATCGTTTTCAGCACATATGCTTTTATTTAGAACTCTCTAAGCTTTCTTGAAGGGAACGAGGATGACTCAGACTTTTCCGTACATAGAACTTCTTAAGAAGCATCACTGAATTGTTCACATTTAAGCAATTTTCAGTCATGCGCGGGGCGTTCTGTAACGCGGTTCATGGCTCCTACGCCTCATGTTGGAGGGTGTTGCGACACCAACCAGTCGCAGATGTGTGCCCCGCACCGGCGACACCTTATTTAGTGATTCATTTAACAATCTACGTAACCAAAACTGCTCTGACACAACCGGGGCTTAAGTGTAGCGTGCATTGTCGTCTGATTTATTATTTTTTTCCAGTTGAATGTCACTTTGAAATCCCCCTGAGTGAACCTGATGTAATTCTGGTTGGCAGACCAACCGAAGTGGAGCGCGCCAACTGCTGCACTCCTGCAGCCTACCTGAGCCGGAGCTACGGAACATCTGTTTATTGCAAGCTTAAACCAATAACATTGGTTAAAAAAAACAAAAACAAAAAAAACAACTCAATCAGAGATTCAGCATTTCCAGTTATGAAACCGTCGCTGGCTAAATTCCCTGAGTTGTTGAGTTGACATTTTTACGATCTGTTTTTACGATTTGAGTGAAATGTCTCAACAGCTATTCAGCGGATGGAAAGTGAGCCGCAACGATCGGTCGAATAATTGATCGGCAGAAAACTAATCAGCAGTTATTTTTGAGAATTTTTTTAAAAGCAAAAAATGGCAAAATGTCTGCTGGGTTTTAGCATCTGCGATGTTTGATTTCTAGTGAATATTCTTGTTTTTTTGGATTTGTTCTGACAAAAACAAGACTTTTGAAGACATTTGAAGAAGTCATTTTCAATTCATTTTTAATTTTATAAAGCAAACGATTAACCGATTCATCCAGAAAATATTTAGCCGATAGATCAATTGCCATGATATATTCACAATCCCCTCAGGGTGAATCGGAATATATTAGTGATCCCCTGACTTTTGACCTTTGATTTTTTTTTTTTACTTTTCAAATTTGTCCAGTATAAATATGCACATATTTACATGGTATGAAGCCAAACTATGGTGCTAAATTGTCAGCATGCTTATATCTGTTAAATATATCTTATAATTAGTCAGTATTTAGATCAAGTTATATCCTCACAAAGCTGCTGTAGACTCTAAAGTATATTTGTCATTTTATCAGTTATGTCTGAGGAACTGGCGAACTGACAGATTTAGGTTTCTAGCACTAAAACTGTCACATTTCAGCGACATCACACTTTTTGTTGCCTGCATCTTGGCACCGTGACAACGTCAACACGCCGTTTTTTATCAGTGATCAGGAGCCTCGGACTTGTGCTGTCTGAATCTGCTGCCAGAAGGCAAGGCATTTCCAGTCTCAATGAATCACTGAATACCTCCGGTAAGTAGGCGTGGTGCTTGTGATTCATATTCGACTTGATCTCGGCGTCATACTGTTGACATTCATTCAAATATTTTGTTGCTCGTTTATACACAACAGGCCTGCACTCCCACTGTTCCTTTCAGCTAACTACCTGTCAGGGCTAATACTGTGACGATTGTATAGTTGTGTTACTATAAGTGTTGTTTTTGTTGAAGCTGTTGAACCGTAATGAATGTCGGTGACCTGCCAGGTAACACGCACCTGAACACACTGTATCATTAACTGAAGGTGTTGGTACCCAGCCTGCAGGACAGGTGCAACCCAATGAACCCACTGAAATCTTTCTAAATCACGTGAAAACAAACAGTTGTGCAGGCGGCTACGCTTGCATATCTGTGGCCACGAACACCACGATGTGAAAGAATATCATCCACATCCAAGGCAAGTAGATCTCTTCCCCTAAGGGGCTGAATCTGAAAGTTGCAGGCCTTGATGCACTTGGGCTTGTCACAAACTTTTAGGCTTCTTCCCGTCAGCCGGTATCCCCCTGGTGGTGCTGGTTGCACGTTCCCAGATGCCTTTCAAGCCACATCAGAGCAGAAAAGTTCCAGAACAACATTGCTTTTATCTACGGCCTTTTCCAAAGCGGGCCAGCGAGCAACAATCTTTGTCTGTGCTCCCCTCCCTCCCCCCTCCCCTGTACGCAGTTTGCACCTGAAGTCTCTCAGGTGGACCACTAGATAAGCCCTGCTTTTGTCCAAAAATGCACTGACTGTACTGTACTTATCACTGCAGCCCAACAGAGCTCAGTACATTTTAGCCATCTCGTTTTCCTCCTTCAAGGGGTGAAGACAGCTTACCTTCTGTCCAACCTTTTGTTTCATGGGCTCAGTCAAGCCCATTTCTCACCAGGACCAGTCTCGCTGGGGGGTGGAGGCTGGCAGATGCGGCGCTCAAAGGTCCGCATCACATGACGATTATCATTTAAAGATGTCTGGGCTGGAGCAAGTTGGGTTTTCCTGTGTAAAACTTTCGGTTTTCCACTCACCTCAGATTCAACTGTACATGTCAAATCACAATGCAGTAATAGTAGCCTCCCCCCCATCCCTCCCCATGTGTGTGGTATTGAGGATAACTGTCTGACATACAGCTAATGCCCACTGGCTGTCTGCATATGATGGGTTGTGTCAGAGTCAGACCACCCAGGAGGAATGCTGGTGGGCCTGTAGGGATGAGAGTATGGGCGTATTAGTAGTGTGTGTGTATGTGTGTGTGTGTGTGTTTGTGTGAGAGAGATTGAGAAAGACAAGTTCAGAAAAAGGGGATGAGGGGTTGCATCATGTATTACTGTGAGAAAAACTTTTTTATACGAGGCTCTGGCTTCAAAGAAAACAAAATTGAAAATGTGTTTTTAAGGTCAGGGAGAATATTTCCCCTGCTGAGTCATTTATTTCAGACAAAGATGGGAAAATTTACATTTCTGTTGAAAAGGTAATTGTTTTTCACTGTGTTATTCTGTGTCATGGTGCTAAATCAGCACCAACACTGCTAATCATGTGTACATTTACATTTTTTTCTGTCATTTAGAATAGAATATTTATCATATATCAGAGTCAAACTAAAGAATATACATACATATACATGTATATATATATATATATAGTTTTGTGTTTATCATGTCATAACTCATT